>CM035848.1:123646087-124319677 GCA_020510985.1 Pholidichthys leucotaenia
AACAAAAGGCTAATAATTAAAAAGAAGGCAAAATGAGCCTACTCAAGCATCCCTGGTCCTGTGTTCATGTTCTGGTTTGCCTCTTGTCTCTGCCCCTCATATGTCCATGCCTGTAGCCACTCCCTGCTGTCTTTGATTGCCCTGATTGCTCCCATCTGTCTCGTGTTGTCTTGATTGTGCCCCTGTCCCTATATATACCAGTATCAGCTTATGTCAGGTGTGGTATCTTTGTTTGATGTTTGGCGTGTTATCCATTCTTCTGTCCAGTCTGTTTCTGTCATGTGTGTATATTATCCTGCCAGTCTGTAGTTTGCCTTTGTTCAGCTCACATGCTGCTTTATTTTCTGTTTTCTATAAATAAATCATGGTTTACCAAATCCACCTCACAGTTGTGTCTTCTTCCTCACCCCGGAGGGGCTTTCATGACAACATCGCTACTGTTCAACTGGTATAATTAATTATTTTGTAGTATTTTATTTACTTTTTAGTTTTCTTTTTATGTGGATGGTAATATATAGCTGTTAACACGATCAATGTCAAGTGACTGAATGATACAGTACTGTTAGAGGGATGGGGCTCTGTTTGAGCACAGGTGTGGGGGGGGTATGTTTTGCCTTTTTTTTTTTTCTCTCCCTATGTGTGTTTTTATGTACCATGTATGCTAAATACTAATAAAAAGACTTGGAGCAAAAATATATATATATACTGCTCATGGAGGTTCTAAATTTGCCCCAAAAATATCATTTTGAATGCACTTTATTGTAACAAGATATCAAATGGAATTATCTGATTTTAAACCCAACAGTAACTGCAGTAAAGCAGCAGTGCACCAGTAAGTGCACAACAACCTTCAACTCAAATCAGCTGGAACAGAGAACATAACCATGTTGGACCAGAATTTACCCGAGTGATTTGGTCTTGGAGGCTGCGAGTAATCCTCTGTGATTTCTGTACATCTCTGAACAACTTAATACCTACCAGAAGAATGGAATTTAATGGGAAACATGTTGGCTGCAAATCCACGCAGGGCTGTATCTGTGGGAGTCCATAGAAACAAGATGCCATGGGCCTACTCACATGCCCAAACCTTAAATGGCCTATACACCCAAAAACCAACAGAGTGGCTCAAAAAGACTGATGACGTTGGAACAAAATGCCAGCACAAGTGTAGAAGGAGAGAAATAAGGCTCATCCCTATTCCTCCTGTCCCAAAAATCCATGTCCCACAAAAACACTTCTTCACTATCAAATCGACAGGCATTAGCACAGACAGCTTGAGGCGCTTTTGGAATGTCCTCAAATCCATCATGGGTGAGTGTTGAGTGTTTTTTTAACCTTAAAGTGGAGAAAGAGGTCGGTGACATCACTAGGGGAAATGGGTCCATCACTGTTTCCATACAGGGACGTCCCATCTGTTTCAAAGGGAAACAAAGCAGGGCAGAGAAGAAGAAGAGGAGCTGGAGAAGAGACGGATATCATCATTTGTTTGCACTGACGCGCAATTGTTCCATACCAGAGAAAAGGATGTAATACGTCTTTAGCCCCCTTTCCACTAGGACATAATAGTCCTGCTCACTTCGATACGGCTTTACTCAACTCAGCTCGCTTTTGTTTCCATTACAGCTGAGTACCGCCTGGGGTGGGTGAGATTTTTTTTTACAGCAAGGTGGTGCCACACTCCCGTGACGTAACTCACGCAACACAAGCAAAACACAAGATGGCGGATTACGAGGCGACTGCTCTGTCTCTGGCTTTTTCTCAGAGTAAAGGCAAAAAAGGACAGCCAGAGAAGGCTACAGGCAGTGAGACGAAACACTCTGGAAAAGTACTGGAATGTTTAGGAAGCCATAGAGCCATAAAGCCGAAGACGTGAGAATACAAATTAGATCACATATGAAGGTAAGCTAATGATTGCTAATGCTAGTTTGCTTTAAGTCCAGCGTACTACATTGTAATGTCGACAAGTTATCGCTATTAGGTACTAAAATATGTATGCTGTGTGTATGTGTTTCAGATGGCAATCTTGTGGCAAAATTACCGCTTCAAATCGTGGGTCTGGGCGTTCAACACAGCCTCTCACTGATGTCACCCCAGCTTCACAAACACACAGTGGTTACAGAACTTCAGAAAGTCTGTAGAAACGTTTAGCTTCCTGTGCAACAAATTGCTCTGATCTGTGTGAAAATCACAGAGAGACTGTTGAGACATCATGGGATGTGCCTGCTGCAGCAGCACTGAGTCTGTGGTGTCGTGGTAAAAAGTGATCAGCTGCCAAAACTTGATCGCCAGGTGCCATATTGTAGTTATGGGGTTATATTAGCCGTAAAATATATATTTCAACAGGTAAACAGTGCTGAGTTGGGTATAATAAGATATATTTAACAATTATGATGCATTTTTAAGCCAAACCAAACTTGATCTAGGATTAAAAGCAATTAAAATAATACAGTCACAAGGTTACATGGAGAAATACATGGATTTACTGGATATATACATGTAGATACTGTATAAATATATATTCTCTGCATCAACAATGTACTATACATGTATTCATTTAGTATTGTGTAACCCTGTGACACTTACTTGTCTCGCCAAATTTTGTAACAATATACCACTGTAACACACAGGGTATAATACCACTGAGTTTGGGTAATACCACTGCTGATTGGGGTTAACAGGGTAACACCCACTAACACCCACTAACACCTGCGCTCACCAGATTTTTGTGTGTAACCCACCCAACTCACTTTAGGTGTAGTACCCTTTTTGGTAGTATTGTGTTATGGCAATGTAGTTACCTTAACTTTTCTACCTGGGCAGAGGGATAATTGGGCCAGGTCAGACTGACTCTGGGTTTGTAGGAGCCTGGGAGGTGCAACAACAGATGACACATACACAGCCGTATATGGAACTTGCAACTATGTATATTATTTACAATTATGTAAACATAAATAAATACACAGTGTGATAAAATAGGAAAAAAATAATCCATAAACACCAACTTATATTTACAAAATTCACAGTCCTTTTTTTGTCCTTTCCAGGTGACTAGTGGAGTCACCTTTAGCAGTTCATAGGGTTCGGGCTTTGGCTCGCCATCCAGATCTGGAGATCCACGCTCTGGTCAAACCAGTCCAAAGGAAAAAAAAAAGAAAAGAACCTGACCATGCTAAGTGGCTCGTGCGTCAATGAGGTTCCCGCGCTCAACGTGAGTTCACAGCCTTTGGATCCCAATCAATTTCAAGGGTTTTATCCAGGCAAAGGCTGCTACCAGCACGCTAGTGTCGCCATATCACCAAGGACAGCCACACTGAGACTCGGGGTAGACACGTTCGGCAAGCTTCTGTAGACGAACGAGAACAACTCCTGTGTAGACTTTGCCAACAACGCTGAGGAGGGAGATGCCCCTGTAGTTGTTGCAGTCGCTTCTCTCCCCTTTGTTTTTGTAGAGGGTGATGATCTTGGCGTCCCTCATGTCCTGTGGTATGGCACCTTCCTTCCAGCACTGGCAGAGGATGTCATGCATTGGCAGCAGTAGGGCGGTCTTGCAGTGCTTGATCAGGTTGGGGGGTATGCCGTCGTTGCAGGGTGCCTTGCCAGCGGTCAAGCTATCAATGGCCTTGCTGAGTTCATCGATGGTTGGCTTGGCGTCAAGTTCATCCATGGATGGCAGGCAGTCGATGGCATCAAGGGCTGACGGTGTCACGGTGTTCTCTCTGGAGTAGAGGTCGGAGTAGTGTTCCACTCATCTCTCCATCTGCTTGGCCTTTTCTGTGATCATCTCCCCAGTGGAGGATTTGAGGGGGGCCGTATTGCTCTGAGCCGGACCAAGTGCTTTCTTGATGCCATCGTACATACCACGAATTTTCCCTGTTATGGCAGCGGTTTGAATGTCTTGGCTGAGCTGAGTCCAGTACTCGTTGGCACAGCACCGAGCAGTCTGCTGAACTTTGCTTCTCGCAGCCCTGAGAATCTGGAGATTCTTCTCGTTTGGGTACTTCTTGTACTCAGCAAGTGCTGAGCGCTTGGCTTCAATGATGGGGGTCATCTCAGTCAACTTGGCATCAAACCAGTCCTGGGACTTCGAGGTCTTCCTCCCAAAGGTAGCCAAGGCTGTGCGGTGGATGGTGTTTCGCAGCTCTTCCCACTTCTGCTTTGCAGATTCTCCTTCTTGTGGTACACCAAGTTCCTTCTCAAAGGTGGAGGCAAACTGCTCAACAAGTTCTGGTTGGGCCATCTTGCTGGTGTCAATCTGTGCCTTTCCAGGCTGTCTAGCATGATGGAATTTCTTCAGCTGCAGCTTGACCTTGCAACACACCAATGAATGGTCTGTGTCGCAATCTGCACTCTGGAAAGAACGGGTGATTAGCACGTTCTTCAGTGAGGTGCGCCTGGTCAGAATCAAGTCCAGCTGGTGCCAGTGCTTTGAGCGTGGATGTCGCCAGGAAACCTTGTGTTGGGGCTTGGTCTTGAAGAACGAGTTTGTGATGCACAGATCGTGATATGTGCAGAACTCGAGCAGCCGCTGTCCGTTGTCGTTCATTCTGCTCACGCCAAATGGTCCAAGACAGGAGGGCCAGGAGTTGTGGTCAGCACCCACTCTGGCATTGAAGTCTCCAAGGAGAATGAGTTGTTCAGAGTTGGGGATGATCCTGACAGTTGTTGTGAGATTCTCGTAGAACTCGTCTTTTGCCTCTGGTGTGGCTGTCAGTGTTGGGGCATACACACTGATGAGGGTGACTGGGCCTTGAGTGGTGTTGAGGCGGAGGGTGAGGAGTCATGCAGAGCCATTGCTGCCCAGTTCCACCATCTTCAGCAAGGTGTTCTTCACTGCGAAGCCCACTCCGTGTTCCCTGTGTTTGTCACTGCCCTTTCCCTGCCAGTAGAATGTGTAGTCCTTCTCTTTCAGTGTGCCTGCGTCAGCCAACCATGTTTCCTGGAGAGTGGCGATATCCACTTCCAGTCTCTTCAGCTCATTATTGATGACAGCAGTCTTCCTGGTGTCGCTGATGTCCTTGAGGTTAGCAGCGAGTCCTGTCATCATAGTGCGGACGTTCCAAGTTCTCAGTTTTAGAGTTGGTCTCTTTTGTATTTTTGTCTTGCCTGGTGCGAAGGTTCTCAGCCTGCCGTTCGGACTTCTCCTCATCCCCATGCTCCCAATGAGGAAAGCAGGCTGTGGCGGGACAACACCTTATTGGCTGGGGGCTGCCCAGCTTGAGGCGGGCGGTAGCTGTCCAGTGAGATCCGATGATCCCTCCCACCGTCGGGAACAACCCCTGGCGCTGCGCTCTACGCCAATTGAGCGGTGGCTTATAACCGGTAACTGTCATTCCCCATGTTTTGTCTACGCCAAAGGCGAAGCTGGAGTGTCCTCTCCAGTGATCCAGTGTTCTACCTTCCAGCATTGGGCGTTGGTAGGATTCAAGCCTGGGCAGGAAGATGTTGAGGACAAGATGTTGCCCATGCAGCATGTCCCCCCTCTCCATGTCACTGATGAATCCAAAGTAACAGCAGGGCTGCTACAGTTTGGAACCAGCGCCGTCGCAGGAGCTGCCAGAACAATGTTGAGCACAACAGAGAACTGCCTTAGGGACTCCGACTCCGGATTTTAACTCAGGGTTGACTCCCGAAGCCTTTCCCGTGACCGGGTGTGCCGCAAGGCAGCGGAGGTTTGAAATCAGGGTTTACCTTCCCCTAGATGGGCTACCTTCCCAGGTTGACGAGCCACCATCTACCCGAAGCATCTGGTTGGGCGTTGGTAGGATTCAATCCTGGGCAGGAAGATGTTGAGGACAAGATGTTGCCCATGCAGCATGTCCCCCCTCTCCATGTCACTGATGAATCCAAAGTAACAGCAGGGCTGCTACAGTTTGGCACCAGCACCGTCGCAGGAGCTGCCAGAATGATGTTGAGCACAACAGAGAACTGCCTTAGGGACTCCGACTCCGGATTTTTCCTCAGGGTTGACTCCCGAAGCCTTTCCCGTGACCGGGTGTGCCGCAAGGCAGCGGAGGTTTGAAATCAGGGTTTACCTTCCCTTAGATGGGCTACCTTCCCAGGTTGACGAGCCACCATCTACCCGAAGCATCTGGTTTTAAGGCACCAGAGATCCGCCCTCGCCCCTTCTCCTATTAGTAAAAGCAGTTCCGCCGGGCTTAGAGACTAAACCACACGAACAGGCTAGGAGTTGGACTTAGTTGTCAGAGGCTTTTCGAGACGCACACCATAAGGAGCATTTTATAAGCACTGGGAGCTTAACCCCAGTGCCGCTCCTGGCTATGACAACCTTGGAAACAAACTCTAAACCAAATCAAACTCTAAACTGTTAAAAAAAAAAAAAGTTAGAATGGACCACACACACCAGCCACATTGCCTCACTGAGAAGCAACTGGATGTGCCGCTCAAGCTGGTCCCAGTTCACCAGATCTTCAGCCTGCATCTCTGTAAATAGTGACACAAGGTCCGGTTTGGGGTGGATCATTTTTCTCTTGCCTAGAGGAAAGACAGAAATGGGTGGTGGTTAAGCAAAGCAAGTTTCAAACATATTTGGCAAATACACTTGTTGCTAAAAGCCAGTAGTGGAGGGTGACAAAAAAGTACTTTGTTGTTGTATTTAACCACAATTTTCATGTAGCTGTGCTACAGTAAAGTAGATTTTACAAGGGCTGCGTTTCATTTTAAATCGTTTTTTACTGTGGCCTCAGCAATCAGAATATAGTACTTTAACTGAGGGTGGGCATCCCCGAATATGGACTCGCTCAGTCAAAATATGTAATTTTTATCAATAAAAGTTTAACCACCACTCTGTCACCGCTGTGTCTCTTCTTGCCCTGGCTTCAAGAAGTGTGGGCAGTGTTTTGTACTTGTATTGCTAAAATAAAAAAGGATGCACTACAATGGGTCTCAAATATTTGTAATGTGTCCTGTTACTGCATGAGTTTATTGGCGATAGACTATAAACTGCACATATAAATTAAATTATAATGGTGACTGAACAACTCCCATTCCCCAGAATGCAAGATACACTATGATGAATATAACTCATAAAGTATCACACAAGTGATCTGAAAAAAAAAAAACAAAAACAAGCAGGCAGTTCTTAAACAGTGGCTAACATCGGATGTCCCATTCATTTTCAATTATTCTGTAATTAATATTCACACAATCAAATAAATCTCAGCTCAGTCCCTTTCATATTAATTGGAAATTGTGCTACTTTAGTTTTGGCACTTTATCTATACTTTAACTTAAAAAGCAAAGGATTTGAGTACTTTTTTGTCCACCGCTACTAAAAAACGGATACAGGTCAAGTGGACCCCTGAGCAAGTGAGCACCCTAAGTGGACCCTGGAGTCCAATCTGTACATGTACAAGTACATTTTCAATCCAGTGATTTGCAAATGCGAAGAAGGAGAGCAGCAACAAGAATTTGTGTAAAGTTGTTGGAAACACTTTTCCCGGTCACCAAGAAGTGTAAAAAATATACAGTGGGGTAAAAAAGTATTTAGTCAGCCACCAATTGTGCAAGTTCTCCCACATAAAAGATGAGAGAGGTCTCCAGTTTTCATCATAGGTATACCTCAACTATGAGAGACAAAATGAGAAAAAAAAATCCAGAAAATCACATTGAAGGATTTTTAATGAATTAATTGGTAAATTCCTCAGTAAAATAAGTATTTGGTCACCTACAAACAAGCAAGATTTCTGGCTCTCACAGACCTGTAACTTCTTCTTTAAGAGGCTCCTCTGTCCTCCACTCGTTACCTGTATTAATGGCACCTGTTTGAACTCGTTATCAGTATAAAAGACACCTGTCCACAACCTCAAACAGTCAGACTCCAAACTCCACTATGGCCAAGACCAAAGAGCTGTCAAAGGACACCAGAAACAAAATTGTAGACCTGCACCAGGCTGGGAAGACTGAATCTGCAAAAGGTAAGCAGCTTGGTGTGAAGAAATCAACTGTGGGAGCAATTATTAGAAAATGGAAGACATACAAGACCACTGATAATCTCCCTCGAGCTGGGGCTCCACGCAAGATCTCACCCCATGGGGTCAAAATGATCACGAGAACAGTGAGCAAAAATCCCAGAACCACACGGGGGACCTAGTGAATGACCTGCAGAGAGCTGGGACCAAAGTAACAAAGGCTACCATCAGTAACACACTACGCCGCCAGGGACTCAAATCCTGCAGTGCCAGACGTGTCCCCCTGCTTAAGCCAGTACATGTCCAGGCCCGTCTGAAGTTTGCTAGAGAGCATTTGGATGATCCAGAAGAGGATTGGGAGAATGTCATATGGTCAGATGAAACCAAAATAGAACTTTTTGGAAAAACTCAACTTGTCGTGTTTGGAGGAGAAAGAACACCATACCTACTGTGAAGCATGGGGGTTTAAACATCATACTTTGGGGCTGTTTTTCTGCAAAGGGACCAGGACGACTGATCCGTGTAAAGGAAGGAATGAATGGGGCCATGTATCATGAGATTTTGAGTGAAAACCTCCTTCCACCAGCAAGGGCATTGAAGATGAAACGTGGCTGGGTCTTTCAGCATGACAATGATCCCAAACACACCGCCCGGGCAACGAAGGAGTGGCTTCGTAAGAACCATTTCAAGGTCCTGGAGTGGTCTAGCCAGTCTCCAGATCTCAACCCCATAGAAAATCTTTGGAGGGAGTTGAAAGTCTGTGTTGCCCAGCGACAGTCCCAAAACATCACTCCTCTAGAGGAGATCTGCATGGAGGAATGGGCCAAAATACCAGCAACGGTGTGTGAAAACCTTGTGAAAACTTACAGAAAACGTTTGACCTCTGTCATTGCCAACAAAGGGTATATAACAAAGTATTGAGATGAACTTTTGTTATTGACCAAATACTTATTTTACTGAGGAATTTACCAATTAATTCATTAAAAATCCTTCAATGTGATTTTCTGGATTTTTTTTTCTTATTTTGTCTCTCATAATTGAGGTATACCTATGATGAAAATTGGAGACCTCTCTCATCTTTTAAGTGGGAGAACTTGCACAGTTGGTGGCTGACTAAAAACTTTTTTACCCCACTGTATATCTGGAAGATGACAACTAAGCTGACCCGGAGACGGTTTTGGCTCTTTCTGCTTTCGAAAGGCTTTTCTTCTCCACCGCTGCTGCTCGTCAGGGCTGGCTTCCCCAGATGAAAATCCACAGTCTGTGGGACTATAATGTTCTGAATGAGCCTTTAGAAAATTATGAATCAGTTTGTAAATCACTGAATTGAAAATGTACTTACCAGGATACCAGGGTCCACTTTGGGCACTCGCATGGGGTGCTCACTTGGTCAGGGGTCCACTTGACCCGATCCCGCTAGCTAGTTAGCCATCAATGCTAACTCCAGTTAAAAAAAACTCCAGCTAAATCCTGGTTAAAAAGGTGGGGGGTTTTTTACATGTTTCACTTTCGTGCTGTGCATGTACTTAAGTTGTGTGTATTTTTGTTCTAGAGTCCGACCAACATCTGCTTGACACTGCAACATAGCATTACACAGCCGTGTGTTGTGACTGGTAAGTTGCACACCCCGTTCTGGTCAAGTGGACCCCTGACCAAGTGAGCATCCCATGTGAGCACCCCAAGTGGACCCTGGTATCCAATCTATGCATGTACAAGTACATTTTCAATCCAATGATTTACAAACTGATTCATAATTTTGTTGGCCTGTATCCCTAGCCAGCTCATTCTCTGCATAAAGGAGACAATGGTGTTGTTTGCTCAAAGTGAGCTTTCCACCGCTGGGATAAATAATAAATAATAATAATTCACACAGGTGAATCAGACCCCGGGCAGAGCTGTTTTCACCAGGCTAGGCTAACCTGTTTTTAGCTGTTTTTAACCATTTTTAGCTAGCTAGCTAGGCTAGGCTAATCTGTTTTTAGCTGTTTTTAGCTAGCTAGTTATTCACTTCTCACCTGGAACGTCATGACTCCATCCCCGACGTGTGTCAGCTGTGTGTCCCTCCTTAACAAGGTTTCTGAGTTGGAAGTGAGACTCTCCAACCTCTATAAGATTCGGGAGGCTGAAGACCACCTAGTCACTATAATTCTCAGGAGAACATCTGCCCCGGCAACCGACTCGCAGCTAGCAGAGACGGCTACTTACCTGGGTGAATTCAGCACTTCGCCATCCACTTCTACCCCTGCTCCGGTCTCCTCAGCTGTCCAGGACCCCAGCAATAAACACTGGCTTCAGCTCGGAGCTAAACCAAAAGCCCCGGGTGGTCTTCCACATCCTCAATGCACGCCCTGGACCTTTGTTGGGCCAACTAGCAAACATCGGGGATTGATCAGACACGGCCGCGCCTCTCTTCCCCTGCTACTGGAAAACAGATTCACCATCCTTTCCCTGGAAGATTTTCCCCATCTGGACGGCGACCATCCTCCCACGGCCGCCCCCCTCCCCTTCCTTCTTCAGCAGCTGTCCAAACCCGCAAGCCCCGGATTAAAACTACTTTAGGTGTGCCAAACTATACATCAGCTCCAAAAAGAAGAGAGCGCATCACCCCACCATCACAACAACAACATCGGCAAAATTATCCACCATTTCAGAAACCACCGGCAAGGCCCCCCCAGATGATGTTGGCAATTGGTGATTAGATTATGAGGAACGTCAGAAGCAGGTACTGTGTCACTAAATTTTTTCTTGGGGCTAAAGTGTCAGACATCGAGGCTCTTACCCCTGACCTATTAAATGAATACCCCCCACGCTAAAACTGTCACTGTACATGTTGGCTGCAACAACATCCCAGATGAAGCGCCGGAAATTTTAAAGAGTGACTTCAAGAGCCTTCTGTCCACTCTTATGAACTGTGGCAGACGTGTGTTTATTTCTGGTCCCTTGGCCCCTTTCAGACAAGGTTGCAATTATTTTAGCAGAACTCTCAGTCTTAATACCTGGTTGTGTTCTACATGTCCTACTTTTAACATTGGTTTTATAGACAATTTCAACCTGTTTTGGAACCGCCCACCATTTATGAGGCCAGATGGCATCCATCCAAATAGACTTGGTGCATGTGTTTTAAGGGACAATCTGTTCAATTCCATTCAGCGTTTTTTAGTACAGTGACTGAAATTTGGTGTGTTAACTCACCCCGAAGTTCCTGGGTCTGCCAACCAGCCTTTCTTTGTTTCCACTTCTCATATTAATCCTATTAATCCGAATAATCCTCACTGTTTAGATCAGTCTTCATTTGATAACCCCATAGAGATTGTGTCTGTCTCCTGTTACCCAAAATATGATAACCCAAGACAAATGCAACATAACTTGATAAATTCACCCCTTTCTGCAGTTCCTTCTCATCCACCCCTCAACTTAGCCCCTGTCTTCCCCCTTAGAGAACCTTTGTCTACTCCCCCCAAAGTTAATAAAAATATAATATACAGTATAAACATCCCAAAGTGATTAAAAAAAAGTTGATAAATCTCAAATTAAACATCAAGTCTCTAAATTTAATGATTGGGCCTCCCTTCCTCCTCATAATGTGAAAATTAAATGTGGTTTGTTAAATATTAGGTCTCTAACTCCCAAGTCTCTATTAGTTCATGATCTATTAATTGATCATCAAATTGATTTAATATCCCTTACAGAGACTTGGTTAGGGCAAGATGATTATGTTGGTTTAAATGAATCAACTCCCTCTGGTTATCTAAACTATCATAATCCTAGAAGTTCTGGTCGTGGAGGTGGAGTAGCGGCAATTTACCGTTCTAAATTACTAGTTAATGTAAAGCAAAAAACATGTTTTAATTCCTTTGAGGGCCTGGTCCTCACTATGGGGCATGTTAGCAATCTTAGCTTAAACCCAGTTTTCTTTGCTATAGTTTACTGTCCTCCCTCAGCCTACTCAGAGTTTTTATCCAAATTCGCTGAATTTTTAGCTGATTTAGCACTGAAATCAGATAGAATAATTATAGTAAGGGATTTTAATATACATGTTGATGTAGATAGTGACTGTCTTAATAAGACATTCAATTCAATATTAGACTCATTGGGGTTTTCCCAGAAAGTAGAAAATTCTACCCATTATCTCCACCACACATTGGACCTTGTTCTGATGAATAGATACATCCATAGATGCGCCGGGACACATCATCAGTGATGTTTCCTGACGTCATCGGGTGTTTCGGGTCTCACAACATCAAACACCCTCAATCAGGCGACCCAGCCAGGGTTGATCAGACCCTGACTTGTGTCCCAGCAGCATTGGCCCACAATTCTGACCTCTTAATCCATAGCCACCGAGAAGCTCTTTCTGCAGCCTCAGTGGCAGATTTGATGGCCTTCCTTTTAGCAACTCCTTTAATACCAAGGAGAGTGTAAATTTTGCACAGGGAACGGGCAGCAGAGCCTCGACATCCCACCTCTATGGGCTCACAGTGTGCTCTCCAACCATTCCTCTGGCACTGTTCTAAAAGTTCTTGGTATTTGAGCCGTTTGCGTTCATTGGCCTCTTCTATGCGCTCCTCCCAGGGAACTGTGAGCTCCACTAACAGAACCTGCCTGGAAGAGGAAGATGTAAGATAAGATAAGATAAGATAAGCCTTTATTAGTCCCACAACGGGGAAATTCCAGGATTGCAACAGCACAGGGATAGCAACACTCAGAGCAACAATCAGAAGGCAAGAAAAAAAAAAAAAACAAGCAAGCAAGAGCAGCTAATATACATATGTACATATTACTATAAAATATATATATACACACACACACACACACACACAGTGCAGAGCATTGTAGCTGGATGGAATAAATATATGAATATATGAACACACAGTGCAGAGCATTGTAGCTAGATGGAATAATATGTAAATATATAAACACCCACAGTACGGAGCATTGCAGCTAGGTGGAATAAATATGCAAGTATATAAACACACACAGTGCGGAGCAATGTAGCTAGATGGAATAATATGTAGATATATAAAAACACAGTGCAGAGCATTGTAGCTAGATGGAATAAATATATAGATATATAAATATAAACACACCCAGTGCAGAGCATTGTAGCTAGATGGAATAAATATGTAAATATATAAACACACACAGTGCAGAGCATTGTGGCTAGGTGGGATGAAACAGCATAACCGTCTATTTAGTTATCCTACATGGTATGATTATGTGCCCATACATATTCTCACCCTCCACAGCGACCGGTATGTTCCTAGTTGTATGCCGGAGAGGACCATTGTGTAAGTCTATTGCATCTTTTGCATTCAAAAAAACTATTAGTTTGTTACGTCTTTTTGCTATCTCTGCGAGCAGCCCTGCTTAGGTTGTACAGTCTGACAGCCGTTGGTAGGAAGGACCTACGAAACCTCTCGGTTGTGCACCTGGGATGATGTAGTCTGCTGCTAAATGAGCTCCTCAGTGCATCCAGTATGTCCTGCATAGGGTGGAACTCGGACTCCAGCAGAGATGACAGTTTAGCCACCGTCCTTCTCTCTCCTATCTCCTCCATTGGATCAAGGCGCTGCCCCAGGACAGAGCTAGCTTTCTTAATCAGTTTGTTCAGTCTCTTCCTATCGGCTGCAGTAATGCCACTGCCCCAGCAGACCACTCCAAAAGTGATGGCTGATGCCACCACCGTGTCATAGAATGACTTCAGCAGCGCCCCTTGTACACCAAAAGACCTGAGTCTCCTCAGCAGGAACAGCCTGCGCTGTCCCTTCTTGTAGAGTGCGTCAGTATTGTGTGACCAGTCTAGTTTATTGTTCAGATGAATACCCAGGTACTTATAGGATGTCACCATCTCGATGTCTGTTCCCTGTATATTTACTGGTGCTGTGAGGGGCTGCCCATGCCTGCGGCAGTCCACCACCAGCTCCTTAGTTTTCCTCACGTTGATCTGGAGGCAGTTCCGATGGCACCAGTCCACAAAGTCCTGGATAAGCCCTCTGTACTCAGCTTCATCTCCGTTGGAGATGAGACCAACGATCGCAGAGTCATCAGAGAACTTCTGTAGATGGCAATGTGTTGTGTTGTGTGAGAAGTCCGCAGTATAAAGAGTGAACAGGAAGGGAGCCAGCACCGTTCCCTGGGGGGCCCCCGTGCTACTGATGATCGTGTCAGAAACACAGTCCCGGGTTCTCACAAACTGAGGCCGGTTCGTGAGGTAGTCCAGGATCCATGATGACAGGTGCTGGTCCACCCCTGCGCGCAGCAGCTTGTCCTTCAGGATCATCGGTTGGATGGTGTTGAAAGCACTGGAGAAGTCAAAGAACATGATCCTCACCATATTCCCGGGCTTCTCCAGGTGGGACAGAGAACGGTGAAGGAGGAAGATCACCGCATCCTCCACCCCAATGCCATGCTGGTAGGCGAACTGGAGTGGATCCATCGCTGGTTCCACCAGGGGGCAGAGATGAGCAAGGAGCAGTCTCTCCAGGGTCTTCATCAAGTGGGACGTCAAGGCCACCGGTCTGTAGCTGTTCAGGTCTTTGGGGTGGGAAGTTTTTGGTACAGGTACCACACAAGATGTTTTCCACAGCTGTGGTACCCTCCCCAGTTTCAGGCTCATGTTGAAGATATATGTCACAATCCCACACAGCTGGTCTGCACAGGACTTGAGGAGCTTTGCGCTGATGCCGTCCGGTCCCGACGCCTTCCTCGCCTTGATCTTCCTCAGCTCCGTCCTCACCTGGGTCTTGGTCAGGGTCAGGATGGGGGGCTGTGTGTTGGGAGTGGGGGGGGTGTCGGTGGAGTGGGGAGTGGGCAGCAGGACTTGATTTCTTAGAGGCAGCAGTGGTTGTTGTGCAGACAGGGGGGAGGGCGGTTGGTCAAATCTATTGAAAAACAGATTCAGGTTGTTCGCCCACTCCCTGCCCCCCGTGGCCTGGGAGGAGGTATTCTGGAGCCCCGAGATGGTTTTGAGGTTTCTCCAGACCCCGCTGATGTCGCTCTGTTGCAGCTTGTCCTCCATCTTCTTCCTGAAGCTGTCCTTGCCTTCTCTGATCTTTCTCCTCAGCTCCCTCTGTACGGACTTCAGCATCTCCCTGTTCCCCGACCTGAAGATCCTCTTCTTCTCTCTCAGAAGTGTTTTTATCTCAGGGTTGATCCAGGGTTTGTTGTTTGAGTGACGCCGTATGGTCTTGGTGGGAACGGATTTGTCCACACAGAAGCTGAGGTAGCCCGTGAAGGTGTGAATGAGGCCATCGATGTCCTCACCATGTGGATCGCAGAGCTGCTTCCAGGCAGTGGCTTCAAAACAGTCCTTTAGAGTGTCCATTGTCTCCTCAGACCATAACTCCACAGTGTGCATGGCCGGAGGTTGTCTGTGCACTAGGGGTTTGTACACCGGTCGGAGATGAACCAAGTTGTGATCCGATCTCCCAAGTGGGGGGAGTTGTGATGAGGTGTACGCCTCCTTAGTGTTTGCGTAGAGCAAATCCAGTGTTTTATTGTCTCTAGTGTGGCATGTGACATACTGGGTGAAAGTGGGCAGAATGGGAGACAGTGAAACGTGGTTGAAATCGCCTGAGATGAGGAGAAGAGCATCTGGGTGTTCTGTCTGCAGCCTGCTGGTTACTGAATGGATGACGTCACGCGCTGTCCCAGCGTTCGCCGTCGGATTTGCATAAACAACAATGCAGATCACGTGTGAGTGTTCTCTCGGGAGATATGTAGGCCTCATGCTAACAGCTAGCAACTCAATGTCTTTGCTGCAGTGTCGTAAGTACCATGTAAGTACCACATCTGGCCTAAGAGATGTTGATGTTACATAATCGGGGAACTTAAGCTGCTTTCCCAAGTCAATTCGCAGGTCCCAGTCTGATGCTGAAGAGAGCAGACTGGCTGATGGTCTAAGCTGTGGTCGGGGCCTCTCTCCAGCTTTAACAAATGTAATTTTCCTTTGACTACCGACCTGCTTACTGTTTGCCATGGTGCTGGAGATGGTCTCCGCTACACACTTTAGCACTTGGTCATGGCGCCAGCGATATCGGCCCTCTCCAAGAGCTGTTGGACAACTGCTAAGGATGTGTTCAAGCGTGCCCTTTCCTGAGCAGAGAGGACATGTTGGCAGCTCACTCTTACCCCAGGTATGCAGGTTTGCCGGACTGGGTAGCACATCATATACTGCTCGGAGCATAAATTGGATGCGCTGAGGCTCTGCATTCCAGATGTCATTCCAGGTCAGCTTCTTATCCACTACTCCCTCCCATTTTGTCCATGCCCCCTGCTGCCGCATGCCTACCATCCTACCAGTCCTCACTTCTTCAACACCTGCTCTCACTTCCTGCAGGATTAACTTGCGTTTGTCCTTTCCCTGGACTTTATCGTAGCGCGGCTGTGGGATGGAGCCCAGCCCTGCATGTCCTATTGCCACCGTGCCCACCAGAGCTTTGTGTTTCAACCGAGATTCTGCAAGCTCCAACCCCTCTTGAGCTCTCCACTTCCGACCTGTCCTCACTACAATGCCTGCTGCTGCCACTCTCGAGTCTCTAGAGTCACGATAGGCTAGTACCTCTCTTGTGCGGGAAACCTTGAACTCCTCTTCCAAACTACTAATAGGAAGCTGGAGTTTGTTGCTCCTGCCATAAAGCGCCGCACTACTGAAGCTATGTGGTAAACCCAACCATCTTCGAAGGTAGGAGCTGATCTTCCTTTCCAGGGTCTCCACTGTAGACACAGGCACCTCGTACACCAGCAGAGGCCAGAGGATACGGGGCAAAATGCCATGTTGGTCCACCCAAGTCTTGAACCTGCCGGGAAGGCCAGACTTATCCACAGTCAACAGCCATGTTTCCAATTTCCTGATGGTAGTTCGAATAGATGCTGTGTCCCTGAGACTACAGTCAAAGACCTTCCCTAGGCTTGTGACTGGTTTCTCTGTGATAGATGGTATCACAATGCCATCCAGATGGAAACGGAACTTATCCACCACCTTTCCTCTTTTCAGGACCATAGATCTAGACTTTGATGGCTTAAAGTTCATTCTTGCCCAGGAAATAAGTTTTTCCAGGCCTTGAAGAATCCACCTACTACCAGGCACTGATGTAGTAGTAACTGTCAGATCATCCATGAAAGCTCTAATGGGGGGCTGCCGGATTTCTGACCTTGAAAGGGGTCCTCTACATTCGACCTCCGCTGCTTTAACCAGCATGTTCATGGACAGGGTAAAAAGGATAACCGAAATGGTACAACCTGTTATAATCCCTTTCTCCAACTGGTGCCAATCTGAGGTCAAACTGCCAGAGGTGACTCTGAGTCTAAATTGACCATAATAGTTCAGAATGAGAGCCTTGATCTTACTGGGTATGTGGTGTCGGTCCAGCGTGATATCGACCAGCTTATGGGGGATTGACCCGTAAGCATTGGCAAGATTCAGCCAAAGCACCACTAGAGCTCCATTTCCCTCCCGTGCCTCTCTGATCAGCTGAGTGACCACTCCAGTATGTTCCAAACACCCTGGTACACCTGGGATTCCACCCTTCTGTACTGATGTATCGATATAATTGTTCTTCAGAAGGAAGTGGGTCATTCTCCTAGACAAGACACTAAAGAAGATCTTGCCTTCCACGCTGAGGAGTGAGATAGACCTGAACTGCTCCAATTTAGATGACCTCTCTTCCTTGGGAATCTACACTCCCTCTGCCCATCTCCACTGCTCTGCTACAGCTCCTCTTCGCCAGATCACTCTCAGTATCTTCCATAGAATTCTCAGGAGCTCTGAGCAACACTTGTATACTTTGTAAGGTACTCCACTGGGGCCTGGAGCAGAGCTGGCTCTCGCCGCTGCCACCACTTCCTGAACTTCCTTCCAGGTGGGTTCTGAGGTGTTGAACTCCACCAGAGGGGCTGGAATGTCCAAAAGAGCTCTCTGAGGTCCCAGATCCTGCTCTCTAAAGGGATCACTTAGGGTGTTATGCAAGAAATGGTCAACTTCCTCCTTAGAACACTCTAGTCTCCCACTGCGCTTCTGCCATAGCATCTTCCTCATAAAGCCAAATGGATCTGCCAAGAATGCAGTTCGTCTCCTGGCTCTCTCAATCCTCCTCCTCCGATGCCATTCAGCTCTACGCAGGGTCATAAGCTTCTTCCTGATGGCATGTCGAAGCTCAGCAAGTGGTGGCTTCTCCTCTTCTGCTGCTGCTTGAAACTGTCTTGTCAGCATCCTCAACTCTTTCCGCAGCTGATGAATCCTGCCAGCCCTACGGTTCTTAGTGTAAATAGACCTGCCAGCTCTGCGCTCCATAATGCCAAACCTCTCTACCTCAAAACTCGTAATGATGGTCGTCATGCTTCGAAGTTGACTATCCACATCTCCCTTTGCTATTGTTCTGATGATCTCTGCTGTGTCTTCATCAAACTGTTGCCACAATTGATGCTGCTTTGCTGCAGGCCACTTAATCCGATGTTGCTTGACTACTGTGCTTGGAACTGGGGCACTGGACACTTGGAGGTTCTGGGCACTGTGGGGTGACTCCGGGCTGGGCTCCTCCTGCATCTTACCAGGTGTAATTCCTATGCGTTGTGCCACAGCCCCCTGAACCAAGCATTTCATCCGGGCCTGATGGATTTTAAGGCCTCGTTCGTTTTTACAGACTTTGCTGCAGATGCATCTACTCGCCGTTATCGATAGTCTGTTCTCCAAAATCGTCATCCTAAGGTCCGTCCTAGTGGGGTGCTCATCCCCCCCCCTCTCGGGCACCCCTGGGGGTATGTCTCTGTGGGTTGATCTGTAGCTTAGATGGGTTCTTCTTCACAGAAGATGCAAGTAGGGCTGCTAACCCTCCCTGCCCCAGTTGCCGTCTCTCCGTGCTGTCCACTGTCTCTCCAGTTGTCACCAATCTATACTTGGTTGTCACCCAACCTATTCTTGGGAGTCACTGACTAAGCCAGATGCAGATGGCTTAGTCAGTGACTAAGTTGATGACTAAGCCAGATTCTGACTTATGGTATAGAAATAGAAAATTTGGTAGTGTCTCCTCATAATCCTGTATTGTCAGACCATTGTCTGTTAACCTTTGATTTCACTATTTCTGATTATTTGACTCCTAAAGAAAAATATTACTACAGCAGATGTCTTTCAGATGATGCTGTTACCAAACTTTTGCAGATTGTCTCCTCTATACCATGTGTCAACATAACGGAAATAAAAGATGGAGAGCTTGCTCCTTCCATAATTGATAGCATGGTAGATAGTGTTACAGCATCTCTGCATCAGACTCTAGACTTGGTGACCCCTTTAAAAAAGAAAAAGTCCAATCAGAGATTTCTAACCCCTTGGTTTAACACAGAAACTCGTAGCTTAAAACAGAAGACTCGTCAACTAGAAAGAAAATGGTGTTCCACTAATTTAGATGAATTCTATTTAGCGTGGAGAAATCATCTCCTAATTTATAAAAAAAAAAAATCTCTTAGAAAAGCTAGAACAAGTTATTACTCTGCATTAGTAGAAGAGAATAAGAATAATCCTAGGTTTCTTTTCAACACTGTAGCCGGGCTGACAAAGAGTCAGGACTCTGTCAATCCTCGTATCCCCCTAGAGCTTACTAGTCAGGACTTTTTGAACTTTTTCAATCGTAAAATTTTATCTATTAGAGATAAAATCAATCAGATTATTCCCACTGCAAACTTAAGTACAGCAACTACTACATCTCCTTCAATTGATATCTGTTTGGATAAGTTTACTCCAATTGACCTAGAGTTGGATTAAAAAAAAAAAACTCTCCTTATCCAAGCCTTCAACTTGTCTTTTAGACCCTATTCCTACCAGGTTATTTAAAAAAAGTCTTCCCATTTATTGGTAGCCGTATTCTTCAAATAATCAGTTCTTCTTTAACCTTAGGTCATGTACCGCAGGCTTTTAAAATTGCTGTAATTAAACCCTTACTCAAAAAGCCAACGCTCGACCCAAAAGTTTTAGCTAACTATCGACCAATCTCTATTCTGCCTTTCATTTCAAAAATCTTAGAGTTGTTGCTACGCAATTATTTGACCACTTACAGGGAAATGGTTTATTTGAAGAGTTTCAATCTGGGTTCAGAATTCATCATCGTACTGAAACAGCCTTAGTGAAGGTCATAAATGACCTTCTTATCGCATCTGATAATGGACTCATTTCTGTACTTGTCCTTTTAGATCTTAGTGCAGCCTTTGATACTATCGATCATGATACTCTACTTGATAGATTACTACACTATGTTGGACTATATGGTACTTCACTGCAGTGGTTTAGATCTTATTTGTCCGATAGATTTCAGTTTGTTCGTATCAATAATGAGTTTTCCTCCAACTCTAAGCTCAGTCATGGAGTTCCACAGGGATCTGTATTAGGCCCTTCTCTTTTTATTTTATATATGCTTCTGTTAGGCAACATCATTAGAAAGCACTTTATACATTTTCATTGTTACACAGATGACACACAATTATACCTGTCAATGAAGCCCAATGATTGTAATCAATTAGCCAAGTTAGATGCCTGTCTTAAGGAAATCAAAGCTTGGATGACTTGTAATTTTCTGCTATTAAACCTGGATAAGACCGAAGTCATTCTTGCCGGTCCAAAAAACCTTAGAAATACCTTTCCAAATCAAACTCTTAATTTGGATGCGGCTACTCTTATTCTGAATAGTTCTGTGAGGAACCTTGGAGTTATTTTTGATCAAGATCTGTTTTTTAATTCACATATTAAATTTGTTTCTAAGACTGCCTTCTATCATCTGTGCAATATTGCCAAGATTAGGAGCATCTTGTCTCTGAGTGATGCTGAGAAACTGATTCATGCTTTTGTTAGCTCTAGATTAGATTATTGTATCTCATTATTGTCAGGTTGTCCTAAAATATCTTTAAAAAGTCTTCAGTTGATCCAAAACACTGCAGCAAGAGTTTTAACGGGTACTAGAAAGAGAGATCATATCTCTCCGGTTCTGGCCTCCCTTCATTGGCTTCCCATACAGTTTAGAATTAAGTTTAAAATCCTTCTTCTCACTTACAAAGCTCTTAATAATCAGGCCCCCTTTTATATAAAAGATCTGATATTACCCTATCATCCTAACAGAGCACTATGCTCTCAAAATGCTGGATTACTTGTAATACCTAGAATCTCCAAAAGTACAATGGGAGGCAGAGCCTTCTGCTATCAAGCTCCTTTCCTGTGGAATCACTTACCAATCTGGGTTTGGGAGTCAGACACGATCTCTGTTTTTAAGAGCAGGGTAAAACCTTCCTCTTCAATATAGCCTACGATTAGGGAGGGATCTTGTGTCTCTTAACCTTCCCTTTGTTTTGCTGTTAATAGATTTAGACTGCTGGGTGACCTCCAATAATGCACTCGGCTTCTCTCCGTTAATGTTTGCTCTCTTTATGTCTGTTCTCTCCATCTTCTCTATCCCCTCACCCCCCAGCCAGTGGCAGCAGATGACTGCCCCTCCCTGAGCCTGGTTCTGCTAGAGGTTTCTTCCTGTTAAAAGGGAGTTTTTCCTCTCCACCGTTGCCAAGTGCTTGCTCACAGGGGCTTGCCTGATTGCTGGGGTCTTTTTGCAGTTGTGGGGTTTCCCCTACATTTGAAAGTGCCATGAGATGACTGTTGTTGTGATATGGCGCTATATAAATAAAGTTGAATTGAAATTGAATAATGTAAAAGATGCATAATATCACATCATATCACATCACTCGCCATGCTCTATATCCTAGTATCACAGCTTTCAACTGCCGTGGTCGAGTGCTCCCGTTATTTGCCGGTCGGTGACCTTAAATGCATTTCAGGTGGCTCTGTCTAGTTCCCTCTGGATTCTCTTATCAGCCAAAGGCACAGAAAAGTCTGCTGGACCACGGTGTTGATTTCTGTGAAGTCATTCTATCGTTGTTTATTCTGACGCTTGCTTGCTGGCTCACGGACAAATCTTTGCAAATGGTGGCTGGAGATTCTGTTGAAGACGTCGCTCTCATAACATTACGCCTTGACCAATCAGTGGCCTGCAGTCTGCTGACGTCACATTTTCAGCTCGACTCAGCTCACTTGGAACCTGAATCAGATGGGTACAAAAAAAGTACCTGGAAGCTGGCACCAGGTACTAATAGAAAAGCCTACAACGTGCGCCGAGTCGAAGTGAGTAGAGCCTAACAGGTACTAGTGGAAAAGGGCCATTTGCTTGTTAGCATTTTCCAGAAAAAGAGAACAAAAGAAATGTCACCGTTCACAGCTCATTTTGGAAGACGACACATATAAAAGGTTCCCAATGATGGATGAATGAGTCATTTCACTGTGGTGCAGGCCCAAGCAGATTGCATCTTTGTTGCCGGGTTGTTGGCCTCAACTGCTGGTATTCAACAGACAAGCATCATTAACTGAGTGGAGAGTTGACTTCCCAGCTGTTTCCTTTTGTATGGCCAGCATGCCCTGCAGGCAGTTATGGCCAAACCCCTCCGATTTCACTGTAAAATTAGGGAAATAATTCTGCTGAGTGTTCAGTATTTATACTGTAAATTAAAACATGGGGAAAAGCTAGAAAAAATCTGCATTATGATAAAGTATGCAATGTTGTAAAGGAAGAGGCGATGAATGCAAAGTTTATAGTTCACTTGTATAAAATGTTTTCTTCTGCCAGTTTCAGGTCATGCAGCTTATCCAGATTCTATAAAACATGAATACAATCATTTATATTTCTGTCTCAACAATAAAAGTGTTACTGTTTATATGTCCTCAGAGCTTCACTCTGTTGTTATTCAAAGGGGAATATTACACTTTTAAACTCATAGTGACAGTTTCTTTTTTCTCCTTTGTGCAGATTATAGCTTCAGACAAAAAAATACCCACAGTGTTAAAGCTACGCTCAAGTTCTATACTGAGTGCAAAATATAACCTTCTGGTTGAAATCTCTGTTATTCAGGGCCCCTTTACATACACGGAGATTGTTGGGTGACCATTGAGAGACCATAAATTGACCTGCTCTCTCAACGATCTCCTAAAGCCTCAGAAAAGCTGTTTCTGTGTAAAAGTTTGGGAGACCATTGTACAGTTTTCATGGTGATCTGTCGATATCTTTGAAAGATAAGATAAGATAAGATAAGATAAGCCTTTATTAGTCCCACAATGGGGAAATTCCAGGATTGCAACAGCACAGGGATAGCAACACACAGAGCAACAATCAGAAGACAAGAAAAACAAGAGCAGTGAATATACATATGTACATATAAATATATAAATACACAGTGCGGAGCATTGTAGCTAGATGGAATAAATACATAAATATATAAACACACACAGTGCTGAGCATTGTAGCTAAATGGAATAAATATATAAACACACAGTGCGGAACATTGTAGCTAGATGGAATAAATATATAAATGTATAAACACACACAGTGCGGAGCATTGTAGCTAGATGGAATGAACAGCATAACCGTCTACTTAGTTATCCTACATGGTATGATTATGTACCCATACATATCCTTAACAGATCCTTAACAGATCACTGAGAGACCAGGAGAGATCACTGACAGATCATTGAGAGTATGTTGGGTGACCAAAGAGGTATATATTTGGGAGATTTCTAGTGCTCTTCTACCCCCTTTACACAGGGGTGGATAGTTAAGAGATCATTGAAAGTGCTTTCAATTATCTCTCAGTGATTGCCAAGATCTCACAAAGATCTCGTAATGTCTTCCTCTGATCTCTACAGCCACCACATTTGAGAGATTGTTCTGACTCAGTCCAAAACAATCTCTCATAGATTACCAAAGGAAAGCGATCTTTCAACAAACTCTCACTGAACTCTCAAGGAGTGCTCAATGATCGTATCAATCTCTCATTGACCTTTCAACTAACTATTGGTGCTTCATCAAATCCTCAGCAATCCATCACCAGTCTCTCAGCAATCTCTACCCTTCAGGGGAGAAAGAAAGATTGCTGAGAGATCATTGGGAAATTGATGAGATTATTGAGCGGTCAAGGAGAGCTCAAGGAGTGCTCAATGATCTCATTGATCTCCCAGTGGAACTAAAGTCTTGAATCGATGTTGCCATATTTTCTTGATGTTTAATTTGCCAGAATTTTGAGACAAGGCTTTGTTGTTAAGATAAACACAAAAACAGCACATGTTCACACTCATCGAAGTGGTGAAAAAGTTGTTGTTGATAACTGTGCCAGGCCAGCAGGTGGCAGTGCAACTTTTTTACAGCACCACGTACAACTTCCTGTTAACCACCAAGTGGGTGCTGAACTTTTAAAACAGTGGTTGTTCCTGAAAAGTAAACAGGTCCAACGCTGTATGGTGGTAATGCGCCTTTTCACTGGCTACTCTGCCAAAAAGAGAAGAAAGAAAAGCAAACACATATTAAACTACACAACGACAATATTTATTTCTTGCATCAACTGCTTAAAAAACATCTTTTGCTGTTTAGTTTTGAAGATATAAGACGATGTTTTGAACATCCTCGTGCCACCTTGAATGGGGATAAACACACTTCATCAAACTGTTTTCTGGGGACAATGAGGTGCACCTCTTCTTTTATTATTTTATTAATAAATTACAAAGTTAAATCAATCAACATGCCAGGTGTTATCCACATAAAAGAAAAATAAAGAAAGGAGGAAAACAGGAAATAATAAGCTCAGTGATTCAGACATTTAAAATGTCATCAGAGCTTTCAGGTTTATGGAATGCTTCCACAGTTCTTCCTAATCAGATTAAAACATTTTAGTAAAATTCTCCAATTGGGAATAATTGTTTTATAACACAGTTTAAGAATAATGTTTTGTCCCTTGAAATGAATAAGGTGTGGTGGTACGGGTGGGGGATTCTCCACCCAGAGAAGACAGCTGGGGAAAGGGGGAACAATGGACTGAAGGAGGAAGTGTCACCGGGGGGCCTCAGATGGGACAGTAAGGACTATTCGCCCCCCCGGGGAGAGGAGAGAATGCCGGAGCCGCTGGAAGAAGAAGAAGAGTGTGAGAAGCGATGCTGGCGTGATGTTATGTTAATGTGCCACACAGGTCTTTGTTCCAAACAATGTATTATGGTCGGAAATTCTGGGTCTCAATGCATGGAATTAAAGGTATAAAAGGAGAATGCAAAGAGACCTGAGAGCTCTTTTACTGTACTGTATGTTGGAGAAGGAATAAAGTTTGTGTGTTGTTCACGTTGTTGCCTCGCCTGTTTCCTTGCTCCACAAAGGTATCAAAGAAACGGAAATATTTTACATTTTTATATATCTTTTAAAGTCTTTTGTTATATAAACCCTAAATATTTGATCTCAGATTTAGTTAGATAGCTATTGTCTTCAGTGTAATGCCTCATGAGCATTAAAGCACCAAGTTTCTGAAATCAAATTTTCTCTGAGGTCTGATGAACGAAGAGTTCAGGCGAATCTGCCAACATTTCTCTGTAGCACATAATAATTCCCTCCTGGTTAGCAAAAACATGAGTACTGCTTTTTCTCAGCTTCTTCACTGTTTACTATTATTCTTGGTAATGAATTGACTTCTCCACCTGCTGCAGTCATCATTTAGTTTTTCTGACACATTTTTAACACTCTCTGAAGACAGAGGCGATGGTGTGAATTTTCTCAGCAGCGCTTTAGGAAGCTCTTCATCACTATGATGCTGGCACTTCTGACATGCTTGGCATCCATATTAAACATTCAGAAGTGTAGCTGTTGGGAAAAGTAAAGCAAAGTAAGCTGTAATTCAGCTCAAGCCAGTCCTGTGGGAATTGCATTTTATTTAACAATTATAGCAATACCAAATGTCCCAATTCCTGTAAAACCACCAGTCTAAGCAAGGTCATAACTAGCCCAATCTGTAGGGTTTTGGTCCAAATGAAAACATAAACAAGAACTGAACATTTCTGGTGTAACTGTTGAAGTAAGACATCAGATTATATTGGACTAGACTTTCCCAGCTGACCCTTGAGGGGTTATGTTTTTCTCATACACAGAATGGTGCTCATATCGTGAACTTGTGTTTCTGGGGAACAGGGCAAAGTGAAACTGTCATATGTGTTTCATATGTTTCTGTCTCTTATGGCCTCATTTCGTAGGTGTGATGTTAAATACACGGAGTCCTGGGTAAAACACTAAAGGAAGTCACCAGATGTAGAGATAACTTGACTCCCACTGGAGAGCTATTGCAGCAACTGGAAAATACCAGCTATTTAATCATGTCAAGTTCTACACCTGTAATTACACAATGAAAACATTGTTATGTGCTTTGCACTGTAAATTCTTATGGTTCTCACAAGAGACTAGAGGCTATGCTGTGTGTGCTTTGCTTCAGAAATGTCTTGACAACTTAATAATTACACTAAAACCAAAAAACACATATATACTAATATATAACTACTGAGTGAATTCATCCACTGTACTAGTCTGTATTCTGTATGTATAGTGTTCTGTCCCCTAATCTGTCGTGTGTCAGTCATCATATCACATCATCATTTCTCACATGCACATCCCAATTAATGAAAAACACACATTCAGCAGTTGTTTTCTGTTAAATGAGGACAGTAAATATGAAGTACAGCTGGGAAAATAAGTGTTCAACATGTCAACATTTTTCTCATTAAACATATTTCTGATGGAGCCATTGGCCTGAGATTTTCACCAGATACAGACGTGGACAAAATTGTTGGTACCCCTCTGTTAATGAAAGAAAAAAACACAATGGTCACAGAAATAACTTGAATCTGACAAAAGTGGTAATAAATAAAAATTCTATGAAAATTAACCAATGAAAATCAGACAATGCTTTTGAATTGTGGTTCAACAGAATTATTTTAAAAAACAAACTCATGAAACAGGCCTGGACAAAAATGATGGTACCCCTAGAAAAGATTGAAAATAATGTGACCATAGGGGCATGTTCAACCAAGATGTGTCCTCTAATTAACATCACAAGTGTCTACCAACTTGTAATCAGTCAGTCGGCCTATTTAAAGGGTGACAAGTAGTCACTGTGCTGTTTGTTGATATGGTGTGTACCACACTAAACATGGACCAGAGGAAGCAAAGGAGAGAGTTGTCTCAGGAGATTAGAAAGAAAATTACAGACAAGCATGTTAAAGGTAAAGGCTATAAGACCATCTCCAAGCAGCTTGATGTTCCTGTGACTACAGTTGCACATATTATTCAGAAATTTAAGACCCATGGGACTGTAGCCAACCTCCCTGGACATGGCTGCAGGAGGAAACTTGATGAAAAATGGAAGAGACGGATAATACGAATGGTAACAAAAGAGCCCAGAACAACCTCTAAACACATTCATGGTGAACTCCAAGGTCAAGGTACATCTAACTAACTAACTAACTAACCTGCACTTATATAGCGCTTTTCTAGTCACAAAGACCACTCAAAGCACTTTCATTAATACTAACCCTCTATTCTAAGGGCCTATAGGAAACAGATATCTAGGGACAATTTAGAACAGCCAATTAACCTAACATGCATGTTTTTGGCATGTGGGAGGAAACCGGAGAAATCCCGGAGTAAACCCACGCAACACGGGGAGAACATGCAAACTCCACACAGATCACTGTTGGTCGGGGGCTGGGATCGAACCCACGATCCCCACAATCCCCCGGCCAAGGGTAAACTGTGCTGCCGCAGTGCTAACAACTGCGCCACCGTGCAGCCCAAACATCAGTGTCAGATCGCACCATCTGTCATTGTTTGAGCCAAAGTGGACTTCATGGGAGACGACCAAGGAGGACACCACTGTTGAAAACAAATCATAAAAAAGCAGGACTGGAATTTGCCAAACTGCATGTTGACAAGCCACAAAGCTTCTGGGAGAATGTCCTATGGACAGACGAGACAAAACTGGAACTTTTTGGCAAGGCACATCAGCTCTATGTTCACAGACGCAAAAATGAAGCATACCAAGAAAAGAATACTGTCCCTACTGTGAAACATGGAGGAGGTTCTGTTATGTTCTGGGGCTGTTTTGCTGCATCTGGCACAGGGTGTCTTGAATCTGTGCAGGGTACAATGAAATCTCAAGACTATCAAGGTATTCTAGAGAGAAATGTGCTGCCCAGTGTCAGACAGCTTGGTCTCAGTCGCAGGTCATGGGTCTTGCAATGGGATAATGACCCAAAACACACAGCTAAAAACACCCAAGAATGGCTAAGAGCGAAACATTGGACTACTCTAAAGTGGCCTTCTGTGAGCCCTGATCTAAATCCTATTGAACATCTGTGGAAGGAGCTGAAACATGCCGTCTGGAGAAGGCACCCTTCAAACCTGAGACAACTGGAGCAGTTTACTCATGAGGAGTGGGCCAAAATACCTGCTGAGAGGTGCAGAAGTCTCATTGACAGTTACAGAAATCGTTTGATTGCAGTGATTGCCTCAAAAGGTTGTGCAACAAAATATTAAGTTAAGGGTACCATCATTTTTGTCCAGGCCTGTTTCATGAGTTTGTTTTTTAAAATAATTCTGCTGAACCACAATTCAAAAGCATTGTCTGATTTTCATTGGTTAATTTTCATAGAATTTTTATTTATTACCATTTTTGTCAGATTCAAGTTATTTCTGTGACCATTGTGGGTTTTTCTTTCATTAACAGAGGGGTACCAACAATAATCCAGACCTGATCATTTTACAGCTTATTTTATCATATGCTTTCCCATTCCTCTCTTTTTTAAAATACCTGTAATGACAGTACTAACAGTCTTGACAATCACACCTTTCCTTTGATTGATGATTTTAATTTACTTCCATTTCACATGTGCTGTAGTTGACATGTTTTACAGATTATGGACCGTATAAGGCTGCAAAGAGTGAGTGATTGATTGTGCTTCTTAACCCGGATCATAGCAGTAGTGCCATCTCTCCAATTCTTGTTCCCCTAATGTGCTCAACATACATTTAAGAGGTGTTGCCTATGCTAATTATGAGAAATTGGCCTCACACTTCCACCTTAAAATCAAGTGGGATTTCAACTTCTCTTCTTTCTTCTGTAAGACCAATTTAAGAGAAAGTTGCTGCAGAGACCGTGTCTTCATGATCTCATTAAAGACCAATGAACTGAGTTTATTCATCATGTGGAAGGAACTTCTCTTAGTGATTAAACTTTATAATATGTGAAATGGTGACGATGAATAAAGCAGGATCATGCTGTTAAATTGTTCTATCTATTTTTGACATGTATATTTACATTTTAAAATAAACTGAATTCCCTCTTCTATCACCATGTGTGCCAACATAAACCAGCCTCAGCCACTGTAGGTCTCTTTCTCTAGATTCATCATGAGGATCTCTCACCAGCTCATTCCCATTGCACAGTGATGTTTACCAGGAGAATAGTGTGTAGATTTAAAGTTCCAGTGGGCTACTAAGGGGTCAGAATGTGTTTGTCTCCTCATGGTTTCCCAAGAGGGTTTTTTGCAGGGAAAAGGAAAACTATGCCACCCAAGGTAGCTCCACAACCTTTGACCTATGTGACATCATATCCTTGCCTCTTACTGTGAATTTGGGTATCGTCTCTCACCAGTGGGGAAGTCACAGCTTAATAAAATTTACAGGAGAAATTAGTTATTTTCTTTTTAAATGAATAAACCCAGAAACCCAAATGCTTGCATATCATTTATTTGGGTATCTATGTGAACATTTTAACTTTCATTTTTTAGGTATGTTATTTATCAAGTTTGAACAACAGAAGCTAACATTAAGTGATTTATTTCACTTGATGTCAGCTTAATGCTAGAACATAAAGCTGCCAAGCCATCAGTCTTGAGAAAATATCTCATGACTGATGGCTGTAAGGGAAAAGCTCCATTTATAGCCAACATTTTGTGAATGCCTTTTAAGGAGGTGTCCCAGTATTGTTGTTGAAAAGGCCAACAGAAAATATTTAGATAAAGTTCAAACCTGATATGCTGCTAAAATATCCATATCAGTGAATCTGGATTATTTATGGAAATGGAAATAGATGTAAGATAGGAGCACAGCTTGGGTAAGAAATATTTTTGTTACTATTTAGAAATTATTTTTCCATTGAACGATCTTCTAAACCTCTAAATATTGGCACTGACATGGGCCTGCTGCCAAATTTGGTTGTGTGTTGGGTTCCTTGGTAGCTCTCCAGGCTAAAGCTGGGTTTATGCTACACCTCCGCTCTGCGCATCTGCTCCAGTGCGAGGCTTGTGTGATGAAAATTATGGCATCGTCTCCATGCCGGTAAGCTCCATGAAGTCGCTCTGCAGCTGAGCACGTGCAACCCAAAGTTTGTGGCCGCGTTGCCTGGGCACACTGACTACACATATGCAAGATCCAACCTCCCATTCATGAGTTAGCACTACTGACAAAGCACACAAAGACAAAGTAGATGAAGAAGATGAAGAGGAAAATGAAAACAAAGGTGCAGAAGCACACTATTATACCTTCTCCTCTTTTTTTTTAGCTTCTTCTTCCCCCAAAGGTAGTGAACACAGGAGCTCCTCCTCTCGCCTACATGCAATCGCCGTTGTTGTTGCTAATGTACGTTACTCTTGCTTTTCTTCTGTTTTGTATAGCCTAATCCTAACTTTCACTTTTTCACTTGCGATTCACTTTTGATTTTGAGAACTGCTTCCAGTATAAAGAAACACACATTTTTAGGTGGTCAGTTCTAGGATAATGGTTAATTTAGAAGAAGGTGAGGGTTTGATTCACACATTACAATACTTACCCTCCACTACGTACCTTTGTGTTAATATTGACCAATAAGGTTGTCTAGTTTGAAAATGTACATACAGCGGGGAAAATACTGTAAGTATAAGATGCTGAAGATGAAATGAGGGTGGACATTTCAGCAAGACCATGATCAAAAACACACAGCCAAGGAAACTCTCATCTGGCTCCAGAGAAGGAAAATAAAGCTGCCAGAATGGCCCAGTCACCTGACCTGAATCCAATTGAAAATCTAAGGAACGAACTGAAGATCGGAGTTCATAGAAGACACCCATGGAAACCTCAAGATTTAAAGACAGTTTGTGTTGAAGAATGGGTTAAAATCACCCCTGAGCAATGCCTGCGCCTAGTTTCTCCATACAGGAGGCATCTGGAAGCTGTTATTACCAACAAAGGTTTTTCTGCTAAATAGTAAATGAATTTCACCAAGTGTGTTCAATACTTATTCCCTATGTCATTCCACTTTATTAAATATAACTTGTTTTGTGAATGCTAAATGACAGCATACATGTTATCATGCACAACACAGTTAAAGTTAAAGAGCTAAATGACTGCATTGTATTATTTAATTATTGCAGCAATTTTTTTTAAATTTCCAGCCTTTCTGAAAATGCTTTGTTTCAATTATGTCACTTTAAGAAAAATCCCTGACTGTCTTCAACTCCACTCTCCCTCTTTTGTTACGTAAGGTGCATTCTGATCGCCCAATAGTGTACTCCGAAGTGGACTGCACAGGGTATTCCGCCATATTAAGTGAGATTTCAAGCCGAGGGAGCAAACGGTCTTTAGTTCTGTTGGTGCAGTCATCTTGGAAGAAGAGGAGGAAAAAACGGTTCACTGTAAGGGATTCTACCTGCTCTGTGTGCCTGCCTCTCTCTCTCTCTCCCTTCTCTGATTAGCGCTCTCCCTGCAGTCCTGACCACACCTAATGTCAATTTGGACCACCTGCTATTCAGGAGCTTCTTGCTCTGCCTGGTTACGTAGACTCTCAATAAAACCATATCCTTGCTTTGCTTGCATTTTATGAACTCTTGTCTTGCCTGCCATGTTTTGACATCTGCTTGCTTTAGACCCTGTTGTTGCCTGTCTGACACCTTGGACCTCGGTTTGCCCTACTCTGCCCGCCGTGCTCTGACCTATGCCTGACTGGACTGGAACTTGCCTTACTCCTTCTTCTTGCCTTGAGAGAGAGCAGTCGCATTTTTCTTCCCTCCTCTCGTCTGCCTTCCTGACCTATTCCCAGCTTTGCAATGTTGCGTTTTTGTCTGTGTTTAGTCGCTCTTCTTCTGCTGAATCTTAATCTAAATGGAAATTATGGATTTGGAAGCAGCTTAAATGTGCTATTGTCACTATTTTTCAACAAGAATCGGGCCAAGGGGGAGCCCAAGAATTGGAACCTGCGAGGAGACTCATGGACATTGGAATTCATGCGTCTGTGGAAACATTATTGGTTATGATCTCAGGACTTCTATTTTTGGCTGTGAAGTTCCCTGATGCATCAGAAATTGAAGGAAGGTGAGAGAGCTGATCAAAGCCGACCCGGCAAGCTCCTTCATCAAATTCGACCAGTTGGGGAGGGCACGAGTAGCGGCAACGGTGAACTGAATGACAGTGATTCAGTGGAGGAATACATCTGGAGCCCTGTGCTCTCCATGGAAAAAAGTTTAAGCCTGCACATGGAAATTTTGAAAGCACAGAATTGCACGGGTGAGGAAAAATTCTATTCTCTGAGTGCACTGTGCTGATTTGATTTGACCTTGTCTTTGGTGCCCCGTGTTTACATTCCTCCTGAGGAAGATAAGCGGAAGGAGCGGCTCTGCCTGCTAACCCAAACAAAGACACAGTTGTTATTGTTTCAACAGATGAACGCTCAAGGACAGTGCACCATGTGACAATTTACCATCTGCAAGCAGAGCGAGAGACTCTAAACTGTTTAGATCACATGACTTTAACATCTATCCACTGCCAGGAGGCGCCCTCTGCTGTTCACTAGCAATTGACACACCTACACTTGCATTCAACATTACACTACTGACACAATTACTGATATACGTATATTCACAATACACTGACTCTCTCAACTACTGCTTTGTCATTGTGTGATCTATTGTCTGCTAATTGTGCATTTGAGAGTTTTTTTCTTGTAATCAAAATTTTGGTCACAAAATGAGCTCTATTTTGATCAACAATGCTTTTTTCTCTCTCCTATTGTGTTTTTCCCTATCCTTCCCCCCTCCCCCCTCTTCAACCCCCCCCCCATATGACAGGCACCTTTCATGGCTGCCGCGTCATTGAGATGCGCCTTTCGTGCGTGCCCAATGTCAAGTCAAATTCCTCGTATGTTTACTTGTTTACTTGTAAATGTGCTTGGCAATAAATCTGATTCTGATTCTGATTCTGATTCTGATTGGAATTTGATTACCTGGGCTGTGCACATTTTCACTTCACATTTCCCAAAGTAAGTCGACTTACCACTAGTGATGGTGAAACTGAGGCCTTATGAAACAATGAACAACTCTGAGACAATAGCTTAATGATCGACACAGTGTTATAAAACATTTAATAAAGAGTGCCATCTGCTGACTGTCAGAACTGCATCTGAGTGGAAGACCTGAAGAAATATCAATATTATTTTGTTTTTTTGAGCATTTGGCCGTACGAGGTCTATTCAAAATTGGATGGCAGGAACAAACAATACAAAGCAAAGAAAAAAAAAATAATTCCAGTAGAACCATCTCAAATTTCCCACGAGTCCTCAAGTCACGTGATGTGACCGACATAACGAGGCCTCACTTGCTATGGTCACGTGACTGTGGGCGTGCTGAAACAGCGCTCGATGCACTGCTCATGACACTTCTGCTTTGTATTGCTCGAATCAGTGTCAAGTGGGCGGTGTCGAGCGTAACATCACGACTTACCACCGTGTGCCTGCATTGTTTCCTTCAGCCCTTTCCCTCCATCCAGGCCTGGCTAGCCTGCTTTCAACATCCCTTTGGAGCTCTTGCACTGATTCCCTACTCACGTGTGCCACTCCACTGTCTCCCACTCCTCAGCCAAAGAGGATCAGCCTCCCTGGTTCAACAGCATTTTCCTAGTGGACCTGTAAGCAGACCTTGTTCTGCTCTCCCCTTCCAGGGTTGCCAGATCCTCACGGCAAATCATCACTGTACCATTTATTGCACACTCCTGTAAATAAGGATAATTGTTACTTTATCTTCTGCCTCATCCATGAGGCTTTTGGGTCTAATCCTGTAAACCTTAACGGTTCACTTGATGCCAGGTGTCCTCCACGACGAAAGAGGACTGGCCTCTTCCGGCCACCTCCTTTATACTAAGAGTGACACCACCACCGGAAACCAGCAGTTAACCACCCTAGTCTATTCCCCATCCAACCCTGCCACCATCTTACTATTACCAGCCTTTTACATACATAACATCCCCCCCCCTTCAAAAAAAGTGTCAAGCATGCAGGTAACCCACCCAAAATGTCTCCCGACTCACACTCTAAATAAAATATGTACAAAAAGAAACAAACTGCCTATCCATTCATACAACCAAGGCTGGGGGGCTGGGTAGACTGCCAGCGCCCCCCACACGGCCAGGCGGGTTATTCTGCAGCCATACTTAAACAGTCCAACTCAAAAGAAAAGGCCGTGTTCATAAATAAAATAATCCCATAGAACAGCTCCTTATACATACAACCTATAACAATCACAACATACATCAGACACATTGCTGGCGGCCACCCTCCCCACCACCCACCCCACACTTGGGGATATAGTAAAACAAAATGTGTTGGGTAATGTCATCACCACAAATCAATAAATAAGAGAATCAAACAATCCAATCATAAGCCGTCATATCTACATCATAAATCCAGATTCAGATTTATCCAACTAGCAGTGCATTAATTAATTCCCTCCATGGTTAATAAAACCCATCAAATTACAAAATATTGATCCTATATAACAGACAAATCACAAAATTTGACCCCTAAAATGTCATCCACCCTTCTCTTTCTCTTTTTTTTTTTAATTTACCGGGGCACAAAATTAGCAGCAATTAACCACTTACAACAGGGCCTGGGCAAAATCAAAACACATAAAAGACAAAACACCCTCAGTCCTTGGACGGGTCTCTCTCTGAACACTTCTGTCTTTTGACCTTGGGGCTCCTGCTGCACTGTCTCCTCTCCTCCAATGTCAGACGCAGCTCATTTGGATGCCTCCAGGTCTGGTCAGACAAGCACAGGTACCCATCAGCCTCCACTCGGAACCGCCTCCGGTTGTCACGCTGCTCGTGTGAACCGTGATCCCCTCTCATCCGGGACTCGACCCTGGGCAGAACCTCATCTCCAACCCGCAGGAAAGCCCTTTTCTTCCTTTCTGGATCACTCTGGTGATCCAGAAAGGAAGGACCATATCGGTGGATATCGGTTGACCATATCAACCGATATCCACCATCGGTTGACCATATCGGTGGCCTCCTCCACCGATATGGTCAACTCACGGGTCCGGCTCGTCTTTCTCTTGGCAGGCCGTCACTGCGAGCGTTTTACCACCACGCTCTCTGATCTCACCCCCTCAGCCTCCAGCGCGGGCACCTCGTCCTTAGGGCCCACCCCGGGGGTCCTGGCGTGCCTTCCAGCACCGTCATCCAGGGCAGCATGAAGACCGCCATCGGGTCCGTCCCGGGGCGGGGTTGCGCGGCGCCGAACGTGCTCTCCACTTGAATTTGTGTCCAGTCAGTCTGAGTCCCACACCTCCACGCCGTCCACCACTGGAGCTGGTCGACCCCACAGTCCACATCTCGACCACTCCTCACCCGATACATTAGCTATGGAGAAACCCAGGCTGTAAAAGAGATTGCACCCCATGATGATGACTCCCGCAGCGGTGACATAAATGCGGACCTGGGGCACCACAACAGATTCATACTGGGCCTCCATCTCCACAAACCCCAAAACTGCCAGTCTGTTCCATCCATAGCCATAGTACTCTCTTTCTTGCTTTCTGATTTGTCGGTGGGGAAACAAACTTTTCATGGTCGCCAGATTTAAAACGGAGATAATCGCTCCTGTGTCTACCAGCAGGGGAACCTCGACGCCATCCAACATGACATCACACCCGATCCATCCCGTAGTCTCCGGGGCAACCGTGTATACTATTGTAGGAGTCTTCTGCGCAGGACCCGGTTCACTCCACCGGTCCCTGCATTCAAAGTGTGCACATGCCCTGGCAAAGTGGTTCAACAGGCCACACTTCCCACAACGCTTGCTTTTCGCCAGGCACACTCTGGACTTATAGCGATGACTAGGGGCCCACATCCATAACAGCGTGGTGTACCTGGGGTGGACCTTACTTTAACTACGGAGGCATACTCTTCCTCTCAGCTGTCTTCATCACCAGGGTCCAAAAACAGCGCCTTAGCTCAAGACTCATCTTTGCCCAGAGAGGACCCTTCAGTAAGGCCCCTCGCGATAGTCTCTGCTGCCTCGAACTGTTGGGCGAGCTCGATAGCTGCAGCTAATGTCACTTCTCCTGGGCGTGTTAAAAGCCTGGACCGGGCCGCTGGGCAGTGGATGTGCTCTGCCATCTGGTCCCGAATCAGCTCGTCCTCCAGGGGTCCGAATTTGCACTCCCTCGCCAGCTACCGGAGGTCCGCCAGAAATCTCTTCACCGGCTCTCCTGACAGTTGGTGGCGCTGTCTAAACTGGATGCGTCGGACCGTGATGTTTTCCGGCACGCGAAAGTAGCGCACCATTAACTCCACCACTTTGTCAAAGCTATCAGCCCCCCTAAGGTTCTCCAGTATTCTCTGCCCCTCCATGCCTAAATTATGGACCAACACAGCCCTCGCGTGAAGCTTTTCCAGCTCGCTGAGGTTCAAAACAACCAGGTAGTTGGTAAATGTGGCAAACCACCAGGGCCATGGCACTGGTGGCTTGCCCGGGGTCTCCAAGAACGGCCGAAAACTGGCAACAGATCTTTCTACCACCGCTTTTACCTCGTCGCCAAATGTAGCATCCACGTTTAGGCAAGAATGAATAAATAATGAACTTAGTTTATGGAGCTTTATCAGAATACACTATACACTACAATAAAGGCTTACGGCACTCTCCTGCAGGCCAGGTGTCCTCCGCGACGAAAGAGGACTGGCCTCTTCCGCCCACCTCCTTTATACTAAGAGTGGCATCATCACCGGAAACCGGCAGTTAACCATCCTAGTCTATTCCCCGTCCAACCCGCCGCCATCTTACTATTACCAGCCTTTTACATACATAACACACATGCTCAGAACAGATGATGCGTGGGGGTATAAGGGTATAAGGGCATACAGTATTTCAACATTTAAAGATTTAATCCAACACCCCAACTTTCTCTTGTACAATCCTGATCAAGCTCCTCTCCTGTGGAATCAGCTGCCAATCTGGATTCGGGAGTCGGACTCGATCTCTGTTTTTAAGAATAGGGCTAAAACCTACCTTTTTGATATAGCCTACAATTAGGGAGGGATCATGTGTTTCTGAACCCTCCCTTAGTTATGCTGCTACTAGGTTTAGTCAGCCGGGGGACCTCCGGTAATGCACTGGGCCTCACTCCTTTCCTCACTCTCGATGAAATATTTTTTTTGCTGGTCATTAACATTTGTTTGTTCTCTCCCATAGATTGAGTCCCCATCGTGCTGTTTGCTCTCTACATGTCTGTTCTTTTCTTCTTCTCTATCCCCTCACCCCCCAGCCAGTTGCAGCAGATGACTGCCCCTCCCTGAGCCTGGTTCTGCTGGAGGTTTCTTCCTGTTAAAAGGGAGTTTTTCCTCTCCACCGTAGCCAAGTGCTTGCTCACAGGGGATCGCCTGATTGCTGGGGTCTTTCTGCAACTGTGGGGGTTCCCCCTACAGTTGATAGTGCTATGAGATGACTGTTGTTGTGAAATGGCGTTATATAAATAAATTTGAATTGAATTGAATTGTACTGAAAACTCAGTTTACATTCCAAACAGACTTTTTAAACCTTACAATCTTGCATTTGGTTACAAGCTTGGTAAAAACATTTGCAACCATGTTTGCAGTTGAACAATACTCAGTGATTATTTTTCCATCACTGAGTGCACTTTGAATGAAATGGAACTTAGTGTCGATGTGTTTACATCCCTGACGTCATGCTGGGTCTTTAGAAAGAGCAACTGCACCCTGGTTGTCTTCAAAAATTTTCACTGGTGCATATTGACACTCATTGTATATTACATTCAACAGCTGTACAAAACACAAACAGTCTTGTGTTGTTGCAGCTCAGCCTCACATGTAGACAAAGCTACTGTCTGCTGTTTCTTAGATTTTCATGAAATAACAGGCCCATTTTTAGTCAAACTAAAACAGTATCCTGTTGTGCTACATCTGTCACTTTGACCAGCTGCCCAGTCAGCATCACTGTATGCCACAAGTGTAAATTTCTCCTCACTTTTCTTGTAATATAACTTCTGATTCATTGTGCCTTTTAAGTGCCTTAGCACATGTTTAGCTGTTGTCAGTTGCGATTTTTTGGTTATGATAGATATTGTGATAACTTAGAATCTAACTCACGTCTGGTCTTGTACATGTCATTACATATATCAAACTACCTACCACTTCTCTGTACTGTTTAGGATCAACAAATTCACCATCACTATCAAGATTTAGCTTCTTTTCACATGGGGTTGATCGTGTCTTGCAATCAGACATACCAAACCTCTCCAGTACCTTTGCTATGTACCTTGTTTGGTTCTTGCTTATTTCACCCTCACTTTTTGTAAAGTCAATTTCCAGAAAACGTTTTAGTTTCCCAGGATCCTTCATTTTGAACTTTGAACTCAACATTTCCTTCACGTTATTGAGTGAGTAGATGTCATTTGCTGCAATAATTAGGTCGTCAACAAATATGATCATAATTATCCTCTCATTTTCAGTTTGTTTGTTATAAACACAATGATCTGCTGGGTTTTTATTAAAAACCATTTTCACATAGATGACCATGTAGCATCTTGTTCCAGTTTCTTCCTGACTGTTTTAGACCATACTTGTTAAGTTGACACACTAGCTGCTCACCTGTGTCTGACTTCACCTCAGATCCTTCTGGCTGGCCTATGTAGACCTCACAGTCAATCGGAGCATGTAGATAAGCTGTTTTAACATCCATTTGATGCAGGTGTAGGTAACACTGTGCTACCAGTTGCATTAAGGTTCTTACAGATGCCATATTTGCAGCAGGCAAAAAAGTTTCTTTATAATCAATGCCTGCTATCTGACTACAACCCTTAACAATATATCTGGCCTTATATGTTTTAGTTTTATCTGCATTGTCTTTGATAGCATAGACCCATCTGCCCCCCACTGTAGTTTTGCCCTCTGGCAGTGTAACCAATGTGAATGTGTTGTTCTCTTTAAGAGAATTCATTTCATTGCATGAACCCACATTTCTGACTTTGTGGAAGTCATGGCGTCTTTGAAAGCTTGTGGAACATTACACATTACTCTGTAGCAGTAGTCAACATCGGCATCATCTAACATTTGATCACCACATTCTACTTTACATTCATAGTCATTTAAGTACTGAGGGTGCCTTCTCTCTCTTATGGGGTAGCGAGTGCTATGACTGTTTTCTCCCTGTCCTATGTCAGTGTCTTTTTCACTCTGATGTTTCAGCCAGTGGCTCAGGTGTCTCTTGTGGACACGGAGTAGTCATTTGGACTTTTAGCATGAGGGATACAAATCTCTTCCCATGAAAATCATCATCACATTTTTCAAAATCTGAGTCTGGTGTTTGATTACACTTTTTGTAATGAACTTCACAAATCTGTGCTTAAGGATTCTTCCTGTATCAGGGTAGTAGACTACATATGCTGGACTGTTTTTGTCAAATCCACTTTTCACATCTAGAGTCGAACTTCTTTTCTTGTTTGTACGCATAGCATATAGATCCAAATATTCTCATTTTTGAAAGATCAGGCTTTCTACCTGTTAGCATATAGTAGGGAGTCTGTCCCATAGGTTTGTTAAAGCATCTGTTGCAAATAACTGCTACTGTCATTACAGCGTGTAGCACCCCCAGCTATAAAATGTGTTTGGGGTACTGAATGTAATTCTGTTAAACGTTGTATGCTTCTGTATGATCTAGAATTGATGTGGATTCTCCTACATTTTGGAATGGTCTATAAATCTGCCACTCACTCCACATGTTAAGTGCAGCTGCACCCAAATAGTCCACTCAGGCACCAATCAGGGAAGATTCTGGCATGGTTCAATTTTATAGAGGGCAGGACTAGGGAGAGATAGCGAGTTCAGTTGACATGAGACGCTGAGGAGGTGAGACGGAAGAGCGCGCTGGAGGATTTAGCCGACTTTCTTGTAAGTTTATAATGAATAATGCTTGTATTTTTCATTGAGTAAATCTAAGTGCACGGCGTTTATAATTGTTGTAACCTGTTCGAGGGGTCAGTGACCGTGTTCAAACCACTGCCGGGCTGTGGAGTGAGGGAGCTTTATCGAGGCTGGCCATGAGACGAGTGGTAGCTAGCTGCTGGACATTTGGCTAATTTTTTTTGTGGGCGGGGGGTGATGACGTTTTGAGTCTTCCTACACCAAGTTACTGAGTGAGTGTGCACTTAAGTTAAACCTGTGTTAATGTAAATGGTTGTAAGTCAGAAACACAGAATTTATAACTGTCTGTAAATTTATAGTGTGCTTCGCGATTACAAGGTGGCAAGCAGTGCGGCGCTTTGAAGTTTCTGAGGGCTCGACGCCATTCTACTGAAGTGCTAAGGACTTGTTTTCTGCAGCAGAGGCTCAGCCAGCGTTCCAAACGCTTGTCGTGAGTGTGTCCCCCCCTTCCAAGGCTGTCATGGTAGGGGTCCCTGGAAAAGCCCAACTCGTTATGTCTGAAATCAGGGGCTGGAGTCGTCTTATGCTGTGCAGCGAACCCACTCTTTATTGAGAGAACACAAACTATATATACAACAGCCGTACCCGCCTGACGTCACCCTGCAGGCGGGTACGGCAAGCCCCAAGGGCCACACACACACACAACATCCCGCCCACTTTAGAAAAGTCCAGAACACACATACAATCAAGGCCCTCCCCAATTTAGAACTCACATCACGCACTAAGAAAGCTAAAGTGAAATCACTAAGAGGGCCTATTACAGTCACACAAAACAACTAAAAACTAGGGGGAACAAGTGGACTGCTGTCCCACCCCACACGGCAAAGCGGATTATTCTGCCGCTTGTACTAAATAAAATAAAGTCAATTTCTAAATTAAAAGCACCGCCATGCTCCTAAGCTAAAATAAAACACATAAAATAATCCCCAAACAACACATATTCACATGCACATCACACCCACACCACTTTTTTTTTAAAACACATGCACATATAAACATTAAAACTATTATTACAGCACCATATAAACATTTTCATTGAAAATTTTTAAGTTATACCACTGTCCACACGCAGCCAAGGGTAAAACCAGCTCAGCGGCCCAGGGCAGCCCCTTAGTATGCATGCCCCTGGAAGCTACCTGCCCCGGGGTCGAAGCCAACCCCACAGGCGAAAGCATCCCTTCTCCTCACCCTCGACCGCTTCTGTCATCTGGACCTGCCATCCAACACCTCCTCACGGACCCGAACCCAGTCCGTAACCCCCAGGGGGGTCCCGCTTAACCCGCAGTGCTGCTGCCCGGCATGCAGTCCCTCCGTGCCTGTCTGTCCACCCCCGACCATCTTCAAAACCGCTGCAGCTGCTGCAGTTGTAACCCCAGACACTCCAGCCCCCTGTGGCCAAACTCCGGGGAAAACGATAGCTCACTCGCCAGCGTCACTCCTTGACTCAGGCGCCTCGCTATGCCCAGCACCCTCGTCCAAGGCGCTCCGCTGCACTGCCTCTGCGCCCGGCTGTTACTGCTGTTTCCCGGGGCTCTCAGCATGCTTGTGCCCCTTCTCCCACGGCCCCGACTCCAGCTGTGGGGAACACTCAGTTGAGTCCGGTCGAGCTCCTCGGCTGGCTTGCCATCTTCGGTGACCAGGGTCTCCCCCAGTCGTGACTCCGGTCCCCCCTCGATACCTAGCTGGTAGCTTGTAGCTTGGTTTTGGTGTGCACCTAGCTTCGTGGCTAACCTCGCCGTTGCCACAGACTGAGCCCTTAGCTTCTCTGAGCTAACTAGCCTAGCTCCTTTTGGTGCCAGCAGCTTCACTACTCACAGCTTCTTGTCCCTTGTATGTTTGGCAAAATATCCAGCCAGCCGTCCGACAGCATTCACATAAGCCTCAGTCTCTCCCAGCATGCAGAGAATTCTCCGACCCTCCACGCTGAGACGGCAGACCAGGAGCACTCATCCTCAGTCTCCATAGAGTCTACCCAGGCCCAGCTCTGCAAAGTATCCCCCAAGCATGGGCACCCAGTCTGGCCACAGGATTGCTGGCTCTCCCGGACACTCCAGAAACAGTGGTAGAGGTGGAAGTAGCCCATACTCCTCCATGGTTTCTCCTCATCACCAAAATGTTATGTCTGAAATCAGAGACTGGAATTGTCTTATGCCATGCAGCAAACTCACTCTTTACTGAGAGAACACAAACTATATATACAACGGCTGCAGCCCACCTGACGTCACCCCGCAGGATTGTACGGCAAGCCCCAAGGGCCGCACACACACACACACACACACACACACACACACACACACACACACATACACACTACACAGCCACCTATCACTCTTGACCAACCTGCTAACAGTGAGTACCAGCAGTGTTTTTTGATTGTGAGGAGACGCCTGAGCTCCAACTAGTACGCCAACGTGTGATACCACAAGCGCACAGTCTGAACTGAATACCCGGGTACAGTCCTTTTCATTTAACTTAATTAAGCTGTCTTGTTTATTCGATAATTGTGTCTATTTTGTTGTATGTCTCCCACTCGCATGCCTCCCATGCTGTGTTGTTTTCACTGAGTGGTAAATAAAGCAAGGCGAGTGAGAAGGCTACACAGCATGTGTCCACAATTTCTTTGGAAGATTGCTCTCAATTAGCATGCATCTTGCCATTTCAAAAAGTGTTCTCCAGCTCCACTCAGCTGTTCCATTTTGATAGGGTGAGTATGGTGCTGAAGTTTCATGTCTTATGGCGTTCTTACTGAGCAATGTCTGAAAGTCAGCTGTGAACTCTTTACCATTGCCTGACCAAATACATTTGATTTTTCCATAAGGTGCAGTGTCAGCAATGAATCTTTCAGTAGTTTTTACAGCATTGCTTTTTGTTTTCAAAAAATACACAAACAGAGCCCCTGAATGAGCATCAGTAAATGCTATGGCATATTTAAATCCATCCTTTGCTTCTGACTCTATAGGGTCAGCCAAATCAGTGTGTACAAGCTCAAGTGCTGCTTTTGCTGGTATCAGGCTCTCTGTTCCTACTATGAGCAAATTTACCCTTTGTGCAGACTTCACAGTTTAGGCTAGATTTATCAGTCTTAACCTTGATCTTCATTCCTTCTGTTACTTTCTCTAGCTTTGACGCATCTTCATAATTACAGTGACCAAGAATTTCATCCCATGTTTGTACTGTATATCATAACACCCATGACATTCATCATTACCTTCTTTAGTATTCAGATAGTATTCAGATAGTAAAGTCTACCATACTCATGGATGTCAAACTTGGTACCATTCTTGTGGATAAGCTCGTTGCATCCTTCTTTAAAGTTCACTGCCCCTCAGGGGCAGAGAGGAAAGACCCAGATGCTAAACTGCAGTTTGTGGCATTTATTAACAGAAACACAAAATACAAAAAGTGCACACAAAAAAAACTTACACCTGAGTAGTGCTAGAAGATAGCGAGGCAACCGCCAGAACAGGGAATGGGTGCCAAAGGGAATGAGTAGCTTAGACAAGGCTCTGACAAAGAGTGAATGAAACAGTCAGACTTAAGGCAAAACCCGATGATAATGAATGACAGTCGGTGTGGATCACATGAACGAGCAAGCTGACCTAATTGCATAACAGGAATCAGCTGACAGTCAAGACAGGAGGGAAGACGAGACTGACAGCTTGACAGGGGCACCACCCCCTACTTGTGATGAGCATAACCTAAGGAATAATACAAGATATAAGAAAACCAACCAACAACAAAATGACAGGAATCAAAGAACACAAAATACAACCAATATACAAATATGGAAAAAGGCCATGAGACTGAGCACGGAGCACCCGCGACAACCTCGGCAGGAGGAGCTGGACCCATGAAGATCTCAGGCGGTGAGACTGAACCCACGAATCCTCTGGCAAAGTTGGATGAACCTCGGTGACCCTGGGGAAAGGCTCAGACAAGAGGGATAGAGACATAGGGTCAGGGTCACCGGCAGCAGTGGAGCCCGGTGAGGTGAGCTCAGGTGCAGCCAACGGCTGCCTTGGCTCTCCCCACCAAGAGCCAGGCAAGATCTCTCCAACACAGAGACAGTGAAAACAAAGAAGAGCACTTGCCTGAGCTCAAGCTCCACTGCCATCCAGGACTCCGTTGATCTAGGCGACGATGTCTCGGGCCCAGTCCTCTGGAGGGCCAGTTTCATCTCTGCTGCAGCATCCCTTACAGCAGGCATGGTGGTGGATGCAGTCCCGGGACACCCCCCCCCCCTCCCCCCAGCGAAGTGGCCCCCGCAGGTGGCTCGCCTGGCATGGACACAGTAGGTCGGTTCCCCACTGGCACTGGATCCTGCTCTGCTAAGGCCAGGGAATGCTCCAACATTGGCACAAGCTTCAGCTTGGTCACAGCGCTCTCCCTCCATCCAGACCGTGGCTGTGGGGCAAGAACCAGGTCCTCCAGGACCACAGCCTCCTCCATTGTCCGGCAGCTCAACCCTGGAACCAGCGGACACTAGGGGAAAATAGGAGGAGACACAGACAGAGCAGGTAAAGTGGTGTAGTCTGCAGCAGGTGGTGAGGACTCAGGGGACTGCAAAAACTGAGCCTCACTACCGGGAATCAGACAAGGCATTTCATCATAAAGTGTTGGAAAATGAAAAGACACTTGCCTGAGTTCCCAGGACATGATGTTCTCTGCTGCAGCAGGTGTAGGATCAACCCTCTCCATGACTTCAGTGGAAGAGGGCCCCCCAGAGGAATGTAGAGGAGCCACCCCTGCAGCCACAGCAACGGGCAGAGCCGAAGAGGAAACAGCCGGGCCCTCAGCAGCCGGAGGATATGTCGAGGAGACAGAAGTTACAGCAGCAAAGGAGGAGGAGGAGGCTGACGGAACAGCCGGTGAAGGAGAACTAGAGAAAGGGTCTGCTGCGGGGATAGTCTGGCTCGGCGTGGGAAAAACTGCTGCCTGAGAGACGGAGACGTTCTTCCAGCGGGATCTCACTGGACAGCGGCATCCTGGAGCAAATGGAGCAGGAGCTGGAACTGGTGTCGGAGACTGGTGAGGAGCCGATAACACAGAAGCTCGGGGACGCCTCCCCTTTGGTGCTGGCCCAGGCTTCTTCGGGGAATTCTTCACCATCCCGCTGTTCTCATGTTGCAAAGCCACCACCAGTGAGATCCTCTTCACCCCCTCAGCATGCTCCTTGAGCTGATGGCACTGGCAAGCAGCTGCCTCTGCGAGACCCAGGTACCACAGTGCGTCCTTTGGGGTTGGAGCGATGCAAGCTGCGGAGATGAGTCCATCCATCTCCATGAGTGTTTTGCAGCACTCTCACCCCAGGCTCATTGGGTATCCGCGCCCACCTGCAGAGTCCATGAGAGCTGGCGACATGTTGACCGCTCCCAAAAAACAAGTGAGTGAAACAAAAAGAGAAACCGCAAACTACAGCAGCTGGGTCTTCAACTGGTAAGAGCCTTCTGTCACCAATGCCCCTCAGGGGCAGAGAGGAAAGACCCAGATGCTGAACTGCAGTTTGTGGCATTTATTAACAGAAACACAAAATACAAAAAGTGCACAAAAATTAACTTACACCTGAGTAGTGCTAGAAGATAGCGAGGCAACTGTCAAAACAGGGAATGGGTGCCAACGGGAATGAGTAGCTTAGATGAGGCTCTGACAAAGAGTGAATGAAACAGTCAGACTTAAATAAGGCATAACCCGATGACAGCCGGTGTGGATCACTTGAGCGGGCAGGTTGACCTAATTGCATGATAGGAATCAGCTGAGAGTCATGAGAGGAGGGAAGACGGGACTGACAGCTTGACAGGGGCACCGCTTCCTACCTGTGATGAACGTAACCTAAGAAATAATACAAGATATAAGAAAACTGACCAAGGACAAAATGACAGGAATCAAAGAACACAAAATACAACCAATATAAAAATATGGAAAAAGGCCATGAGTCTGAGCACGGTGGAATTCCCCTGTGCTCAGATCATGACATATTGCTGCTCTATTAGCTGTAGCTGCTTTCATTAAAAAAATGTCCTGAGGGAACAATGGGATGTACAGTGCCTTTTCCAATGTTGCAGTCACATGACGACCCTCGCTGTCTCTTCGGCAGACCTCAGCATCACCTCTAATCAGTGCAGTTCCACTGGTCCTTTTTCCATCAGCTAGCTCCATGAATTGTTTTTCTGGTTGGAAAGTCTCATCAAATGTCTTAAAGTTGTTAATGTCTGTGACGATGTGTAACATTGCGCCCGTGTCAACCATCAGCCCTTTTTCTTTTAGTCCACGTACCATGCAGTTGCTCATTTTAAATACAAAGGTGTGGTTCTCAGTATCAGCTGTATGTTTCATGTTGTCTCTCTTCTTGCGTTGGCAGTTTTCGCCTCTGTGAGTGGAGCTTTTCCAGAAGCTGCACCACTGTCTCTGCTCTTTTCTCACAGCACATTCTCGGACTTTGTGTCCTTTCTGGCCACAGTTGTAGCAGGTCATCGCCACGCCATTTTTCTCTGTCCCGCTCATCCTCATGGCTGTGCCACTTGCCTTCATCACATTGCCATCACTCACATCAGCATTATACATCTCAGTGCTCTCATAGCTTAGCTTCTTAGCTTTGTTTTAAATTCACTAAAAGTCATCTTCTCATCACCCTGCGTTATGTGTATGGCAATCGGCTTGAATGATGCAGACAAACCTTTCAGAATCATGGTAATTAATAATAATCCGTCACTTAACGTTTCTTCTGCATTTCTTAGTGCAGTAATAGCCATCTCTGCACGGATAATGTAGTCTGTGACGCTTTCATTTGCAGCTTTCTGGAGAGACGTTAGCTCTGTGTAGAGACTAATCACACGTGGCTTACCCTTACCAGCATAATGGCCCCGCAGTATCTTCATCGTTTTTCTTCTGTCATCGGCTGCATCTCTCATGATGAAGGAAAGGCTTTTGTCATCCAAAAACTGCATTAGTTTGGCATATGCCTCTTCATTTTTCATAGCGCCTCTGTGGTTTTCTTCGCTGTCCCCGGAGGTTGGCTCGTTCAGTATTGTCTCCTTGAGGCCTAGCAACTTCAGGTACCCCAAAAACTTAATTACCCACAGCTCGTAATTCTTCTCATCCCCACTGAAACATAATATCTGCCATCAGCCTCAAAGCTCTCTTCTGGACCCATAACCTGTTGGTGCAGTCATCTTGGAAGAAGAGGAGGAAAAACCAGTTCACTTGACGGAGGAAATAACACACACACGCATTCTCTTTGGGGTGAGGCCATCAACTGAACATGGAGCCCCGTTTATTGTGCAAATGCTCAGAACAGATGATGCGTTGAGGGTAACCTCAGTATAAGGGCATATTTCAACATTTCAAGATTTAATCCAACAAGTTCAAAGGGAACTGAGCAGGGAAGAAATGAAAAACAGTACATCACTTCACCAGAAGTTGACAAGAAGATTACCCATAAGCCATTGTGCCACAAATACAAGTAAAATATTGTTGCTAACATTATTAACAAGCTAACTGATGTTGGTTATTGTTTATATCAACTGTAATAAAATATATTTGTATTAATATTTTATTTTAAGAAATGTAAATTATCTACCATAATATCAGTACATGTCCATGGTTGCGGTGGTAATGCACAGAGGAGGAAGCCAACGATTACAGAGTGTTTCAAATGGAGAAATTTTGTGAAGGGCAGTTAACTAATATTCCCTGAGAACAGAGCAGGGAGTAGGGAATACAGCTGAAGTACACTGTGGATCGGAACGTAGCTTTAGCCATTAGCTGGCTAGCTCCCAGCCTTCAGCTCAGATGAAGCCTATTCCGAATACAAGTAAAGTCAGGCCCTGACAGAGTCAGCCCCCAAAGTCAGTCGTGGGATCTTTAAGGGTAGTATTTATGGAGAGTCAAATGCTGGTGATGTAGGATGTGTCTAGCTCATGTGTTTAGATAGGGCAGCTCAGTGCGTGAATGTGAGTGAGTGAGTGCGTGCGTGCGGCCGAGGTGTGGACTCCCTGTGAATGACCCCGCAGAGCAGACGGTTGTGTGTGTGTGATGACCAGGGAGGAGACAGAGACGGCGACCGGGGCAGGTAGTGAGCTAAAAGTGTAGGGCATGCGTCTATAGCTGTGAGTACGGTGGGGGTAAGCGCAGACAGCTTTACCAATACAGACACTTTAAAACTAAAAGAGACAATCTATGTGACAAATACAAACGAGACCACACTGTTTCCTGGCTGGACTATGGAGGAGTTGTGCCAGGCCCAAGCCGCTGATACAGACATTGCACCAGTAAAAGCTTGGTTAGAGGCCAGCAGTGAGCGCCCCCCCGGACCACAGTCTCCCCTTGCAGTCCAGCCACCAAAACATACTGGAGTCAATGGAAAAGACTGTATTTCAGAGATGGAGTTCTGGTCCGTCGCTTTTACTGTTTGGACGACACACAGTACTATCCCAAAACTGTCCTGCCACGCAAAATGCAACCCGATGTTATGCACCAAATGTACGAGGGGCCAGTAGGTGGACATTTTGGTAGTGAACGGACTGTGGTCAGGCTTCAAACCAGATACTACTGGTACCACATGAGAGAAGACGTGGCCCTCTGGTGCTGGACTTGTACTAACTGTGCATGCAGAGCCAGAACCCACAAAACTCCACAAGCCCCCATGAGAACTGTCAGGGTTGGAGCCCCCATGGAGTGCATTGCAGTGGACATTATGGGCCCACTCAATGAGACAGAACGCAAAAACAGCTATGTGGTCGTAATACAGGAGTATTTCACAAAATGGACTGAAGCATTTCCTATCCCAGATGAAAAGGCTGTCACAGTGACACGCGTTGTTGCTACAGAATGGCTGTGTCGCTTCAAAATGCCTCACTCTTTGCACAGCGACCAAGGACGCAATTTTGAATCAGAGGTATTCCAAGAAATGTGCCGTCTATTTGGCATTGAGAAAACCCACGCTACGCCATTCAGACGGCCAAGTTGAACAATTCAATGCCACACTTCAAAAGATCCTGGCCTCTACTGCAGAACGCTGTCACTGGGATTGGGACCTGATGATTCCATATGCAGTTATGACCTACAGAGCGACCAAGCACAGCGCTATTGGTTTCACCCCCAACTACATGATGTTCGGACGTGAAATAAGTGAGCCAGTGGACCTTGTAGCTGGTTTGCCCCCGGACTCTGACCATGCACCTTCAGCCCCAGAGTATGTGCAACAAATACGCGAGCGGCTGGAGCTGGCTCACAACATCACTCGAGAAGCCCTGGGTGAGTCAGTCATACAATACAACAAAAACGCTTGCCACACACAGTACAAAGTCGGAGACGCAGTGTGGTATCTCATCAAAGGAACACGTCATGTCAAAAACAAAGTCAAAAAGTTCCTCCCCTCCTACGAAGGACCCTTCTTTGTTATGGGACAGTTGGATGATCTAGTCTACTGGATCCAAAAGAGCCCCAGAGCCAAAGTCAAAGTCTTCCACCATGATCAACTGAAACACTACCGCAGCCGTGAGCCACTGGACAACACTTGGGTCCTGGACCGAGCCCAGAACTGGACACCTTCTGAGATCTTGCCGCCAGCTGTGGACGGGGACCCAGCAGACCAGGACCTCGGCCTGCACAACCTCTTTTCTACTGCCTCCAGTGATAGCCCCAGCAATTCCCGACCGTCTACACCACCTGCTAATGTTTCCAATGTGATCGGGTCTCTTCCATCCACTCCTTCCCATGTGATATTTGACCATGGTGGGGGTGTGGTGGGAGAGCCACACCACCAGGCTCAGCACGTATCACGGCCCAAACATCGGCACAGAGAACCGGACCGTTACAGGGACTGGATTACTGAGTGAGTCAACTGTGACTGTTCATATTTGCACTAGAGACTTTACAGTTTACATTTTTGGACTCTAGTCTAGTCATAATGTTCTATACATTTGCTAAAAAAAAAAAAAAAAGTTGAAGAGACAATGCTTTCATATACCTACCATGCACTTTATTCCATTTGAATGTATTGTATTCAGTCAGTCAGTATTACTCCCGGTCGCCAAAAAATAGGTTTTAAAGTGTAATGTACTCTGTTTAATTAGAGACAATTGCATTTCAATGTATTTTTCACTCGAGTTCACTGCTAAATGAGCTAATTTTTATCACTGCATAGACACTTGTTATTATAGTATAACCTACCTACCTATTTGGATTCATGTAATATATTGGACACTGCTATCTCTTCACATTTTTTTAGGCCTACAGATATAGAGATTGTGTACCAGTTTTAGATTACTGTATTTAGATGGAATGGATTTAATGTTAATTGCCAGTCCATGGTGGGGCTAGTGTTGTAGGATGTGTCTAGCTCATGTGTTTAGATAGGGCAGCTCAGTGCGTGAACATGAGTGAGTGAGTGCATGCACGCGGCCGAGGTGTGAATGCCCTGTGAATGACCCAGCGGAGCGGACGGGTGTGTGTGTGTGTGTGTGTGTGTGTGTGTGATGACCAGGGAGAAGACAGAGACGGCGACCGGGGCAGGTAGTGAGCTGAAAGTGCTACTAATAACAGTGCAGTCAGACAATAAAGCCCCAACTCTCCAGCAAAACGGCCTGCTCTTCCGTGTGCTACCATACTTTTAGCAAGCGTGAAGTTTATTCAGGAGTTAACCCCGGAGGAAAAGCTGCCTTCGGCCCTGGAGAAGACAGATCTCTCCTGTGTCCCCCAACCATGGTTAGGAGACCAAAAGCAGGAATAGCTAACACTAGCAATCATTTCAATTTGAGGGGTTCTGCGGCAGTTCAGTTGCAGTTTTTACTGCCCATGACTATTAAAAACTGTTGTGCGACAGCCACACAACCCCCCACAAACCCTGACAGAACCCCTCAAATCACAACACTTGCCAGCATTTGCCGCTCCCCACTGCTCTATGAGATGGGGGGGGGGGGGATAATAATGCATCTAGTCAAATTTCAGTAACTGTAATGCATTACTGAATTTTTAAACAGTAATTTCATTACACAGCACGTTACTGCAAAAGTAGTGGCGTTACTCCCAACACTGCATGTGTACTATTTAAATGAACAAGAATCCAAATAAAAATCTTGGTCAAATTTGCTGTAGCTACTCCACATCCAAACCACAGAGGGTTATATGTGCTTGCTTATGTCTCACAAACCAAGAAACCACTGTACGATCTAGATTTGAAAGCTGCATCATGCCACCTAAAAACACTGCTGGTCTAAATGCCTGGTAAGTTTTGGTTTCTTCACAAAGGAACAAAACTCAACCAATAATGGGGCTTCGCCTGCTTGAACAGTAGGTTCCTCAAAGAGAAGAACCTTTTTTTCTGGGAAATCACAAGCTTTAAAAAAATGATGTAAAAAAATTCCACCCCAAACCATACACAGACCCCCACAAAGCTCATAGTATTATAACTCAAACCCTGAAGTACAGTTAGAAGTGGTCACAAATGTCAGAGGTGAAACAGCAAAGGCTAATAGTAACAAAGGCACTAAAATCCTAAAAACAATGCATAAACATTGCAACTATTACAAAGATTTTCTTGCTTTTGTGCTGTAATGTGGTTGACATAGACTGTAGGTGGACGTGTATGTGTGTGTGTGTGTGGCTACGTGAGGAAACCCAGAGATGCCAAATGTATTTATAAAATGACCTGAACAATACAGGTCCACAACAAAGTACCTTTTAGAGAACACAGGACATAAACAGAACAATTATCAAACCATCTCTCAGATATTGAATAGACATGAGGGGAGGGAGTCTGCAGGCGGGGTAAGGTTGGGCAAAAGGGGATTTCAGGAGGCCACAGGAGGCCACTAAAATAAAGACCGCTTGTGTTTTTTTCTAACCTCAGCCAATGAATAGGTCTCAATGACCCGACAGTAACTTGTAAACAGCAGGTAGATCGTTGATGCATTCCCATGTCAATGCCTGACTGCCACAGCCATGAAGCATTTTGATCAGATCAGGAGATGTTAATCTGGCAGACAACTGAAAGTGAAAGAACACAGATGGCAGAGTGGTGAAGACAATACGTTCATTGTTGGAGGAAAGAGATGCGTCTCCATCAGTCGTAATTCTGATGATCAAAAAGGGATTGACACAGTTTTTTTTATATAGTAAAAATAAGTTGAGTGTTGCCATGTACGACTGTCTTAAAAATCCATTTCCACAGGGACATTAATATTACACAACACTTTTTTATGAATCTATCAGTTCATGTTGCCATGCTACTTACAAGTCAATAATTTATAGGCCAGAGTTTCAATACTGTATCTGGGAAGTATCAGTTGCAAGTCAAGAGGGAGTTTGTATGAGCCAAAGATAAATCTGGAGCATCTGGACATTATTGACAGGATGTTTGATGTACCTAAAATTATAGTAAAACTTTTATATATGTTTAATAGAAGCTTTGAGGGTCTGAGAACATTTTGGCATCATTGTTAGATACATTTGTGAAATTTTTCTCTAGGAGGTGTAAATCAACAGCATTGTTTGACAGAATGGTTTCTGAAGTTACACAGAGTTAAACAGCCAGTGGTAACTCAAATATAACCCCACACTCCTGTTTTATATTAAACATCACGTCATTACCTTCTACAAAGTATAAACACTATATTTTAGATTAAAAATTGTATAAAATAATATAAAATGCAGCTAATCTTGTTTGCTAAAAAAAAGTGTCTGAATCAGCAATACTGTTAATTTCTTTATTTAAATGACTGAAAGCATGCTAATCACAACAATGCTAACACGGTAATGATCAGCATCATTTTTAGCATGCACTCGCATTTTAACAACACACTTAGAACTAACAGTAAACACAAGGCTGAAGGACAGGTTGTTAGTTTTGCAGGAATTTATAATGTAAAATTTTTATTCTTATTTTGAGACACCAACAGCACTTGGTTCAGATTAGAGAAAGACTGTGATAAAGTACACAGTGATTTATAAGGAATTTATTAATAGTATAACCAAAACTTTCCCACAAAGATGAATCATTATGAATATTAGGGTACTTTCGTACCTCAGCTGGTCTAGATTTTCAGACTTTTCAGTTTGATTCACACCAGAATTTCAGGTGTGAAACCAACCCCTGTCCAGTCAGTTATCATTACACATGTGATGGCATTTTATATTGCCAAAGACATGGTGCCAATATACACCGTGGAAAAGACGGTTCATACGCATGCTGAAAGTGATAAACCCCTGTTTCGAACTGCCAAGCCAAAAATATTTTGCTGAAGTTGCCTTGCCCCATTTGTACAACACTACCCGTGAGAAAGTCATGAAGCAGCTCGAGAATGCGTCTTTCTACCCCACTACAGTGGATACTCTATATGTTCCAGCAGGGCCATGCAGCCCTACAAGAGTTTAACGGCACATTTTATAACTGATGATTGGTTTCTGAAAAGTGTCTGCTTACAGACTGCGTACTTCCCAAGTGACCACACTGGCGAAAGGATCGGCCAGGGATTAAAGGATGCACTTGTGCAATACGGTGAAAGCTCTGCGTGTGAATGAATGGCCCATCTGCACAATACCATCAGTGAGTAAAATGTAATGGTACTGCAGAACTGCACGTATTTATCTGAATTGTGCCTGAATTGAGGGATGTTGTATTTAACACGCAAGTGCATTAACACATTGTCAGATCGTTAACCAGTTTTGCAAATATTTTCCCTCTCCAGTTTTCTCATGTGTTGTGTCATTCTTCAAAAAAAAAAAAAGAGTATTAAAATCAGTCATTGCTAGTTTTCCTCCCCCTGCTGCCCAGTTAATAAGTAAGTTTTCAACATGGATTTGATTGCAGTTACCATGGTTATGGGGTGATGGAATAATTCCAGAATGATCCTAGTCTTTTGTAGTTTAAAAATACATACTGTACATGTATATACACACACACACACACACACACACACACACACACACATATATATGTATATCAACCCTTGATTCCATTTCTGAAGTACACAGGAGAGCCAGTGATCCTGTGGCCGAAGTGGCAGGCCGCGTTCGAGGATTACATCGGGGCGCTGGGCTTAAGTAGACTCAACGGGAGACGACGGCAAGCGCTTCTGACTCACCATCTCGGCACGGAGGGCCGAAGAATCCTCGGTACGTTGGGTGAGACGGAGGTGTATGAGGATGCTGTCGAGGATGCTGGCCAAATTTTTCACCGGGCAGACGAGGACCACAAACCTGTGGGTGGCAGGAGTTTTGGCACAGAAGGAGGCTAGGCTAGTTAGCTTGGAGAAGCTAACGTCTCATTCGTTGTCTATGAGCAGGTTAGTTGCAAAGCTAACTGTGCGCTGAAAGAGAGCTCCAGGCTACCAGCTAGACATCGAGGTGGGACCGGGGCCACGAGTAGGGGAGTCCCTGGTCACTCAAGATGGCGGGCCAACCAGGAAGCGCAGAAAGGTGCAGGACTGGAGCGCCGATGAGTTTGACAGCGTGGTGTGTGACGACAGCAGAGAACGGAGCAGCAATAGGATTCATCCCCGCAGCTGGAGGCTGAGCAGCAGCAGAGCGAGACCATGGAGGCTGAGAGCCTCAGGGAAGAGCAGCGACATTCGGGCGTAGAGACGACGCAGTGGAGCACCTGAGACAAAGATGCTGAGAGCAGCGATGAGACGCCTGGGTCGGAGAGTGATGCCGACGAGAGTAAAGCTGAGAGCCCCGGGACAGAGCAGTCATGACGGGGTACCGAGACAGCACAACAGAGGACCTGGGATGAGGGTGCTGAGAGCATCGACGAAGGGCCTGGGTAGAAGAGTGACGCCGACGAGAGGGACATTGTGAACCCCGGGAGTGAGCAACAGCAGCCGTGCGCCACAGAGGTCGGGCAGTGTCTCAGTGCCAGAGCCCCACAGGCCTTGGACGAGGGCGCTGGGCGGTACGGTGAGGTGCCCGAGGCAGCGAGCAGAGCTGACGGGCAGGCTTCGGTTTTCCCCGGAGTTTGGCCGCGGGGGGCCGGAGTGTTTGGGGCCACGACAGCAGTGTTGAAGGCGGTCGGGAGCGGACCAATAGGCACGGAGGGATGGCGTGCCGGTCAGCAGCACTGCAGGGCCAGAGGGGAGAAGAAGTTGATGGCGAGAAGGGACATTTTCACCGGGGATGGTGGCTTCGATCCTGGGGACTAGATGGCGGCCAGGGGCGTGCATGCCGTGGGGCTGTCCTGGGCCCCTGGTCCGGTTTTACCTCTGGCTGCCGGTGGACATAGGAGTGACTTAAATACTCTGTATGTATATATGTATATAGTGCTGGTGTGCATGTGTGTATGATTGTATACTATTTGTGGATTATTTTGTGCATTCAGTAGAAAAACGCTGATTTTAGTTATTTTTGTGTGAATGTGATCAGTCAGTTTCCTACAGTTCATTATTCCCTTTGTTCCGTAGTGCGTGATTCAGGTCCTAAATTGGGGAGGGTCTCGATTGTGTGTGTGGTTTTGCATTTTTGTAAGGGGGAGGGGAATTGTGGTGTAGTGGGTGTGGTAGTGTGTGTGTGCTGCCATACCCGCCCCTGGCATGACGTCAGGCGGGCACGGCCCGCTGTATAAATAGTTCCGTTCTCTTAATAAAGTGGGTGGTTGGTTCAGTACATGGATGAGACTCCGACTACTTTCTTCATGCATAACAGTATGAACTTCATTTTCTGAAGGTTGAGATGTCAGAAACTGTTTGAGAACCGCCATCTCAGACTAACCACAGATGGGGGTGAGAATACAAACCAGCAGTCCTTTCAAGCCACAAAACCTAGAGCTGTCATACTTGTTTTGTCCTTATGTGGTTCCCATGTCAATTACACACTGATGCATGTCTTCGGGCAATGTGTGGACAGAACTGAGCGGGGAGCAGCAAATACTTACAGACATGTAGGTGTTAAGTATATCACCAGCTGACAGGGCATTTTGGGAGTCCGCTCAGGCTTCGGTGGCTCTGTCAGCAGGTCTGTCAACAGAGCATCAGGCTTGATGCCACCCTCATGTCTGAAGAAAAAACCCATAGTTAAAAAGTCATTTGTCTTCATCAGCCATCTTTGTCATTTGCAGCTTTTGACCTCATTAGTTAATAAAGTCATAAAAAAGAATAAGTAGAGACATAGGTTGTCTAATGGATAAAGATATCCAACAGAATGAAATGATGAAATGACTCCAGACAGGTCCTAAACAGACTCATTAGAAGGATAACACATCAATGTTTGATGAAAAATTAAAGTAAAAAACAGTAATGCAGGTGAGGGACAGAGATAGTTGTCACATTATGTTCAAACATAAAGGAATCAAAATTTATAAAAAAAAAAAATAGACAAAGACTGAAATCTGGTGGAAAACGCTATCTCCGCATGGGTCTTGGAGAGAATAAATGGTAAGATTAGGAAAGAGCCCTTTTATCATTAAAGTTTCTTCTCAGCACATTAAAGATTGCATACTATGTAGGATTATTTGGACAAAAAATGAAGGTGAACTCCAAAAAAAGCCAAGCCAAACACCAAGATAAAAAAAAAACAAAGGGATCAAAGGTTAAAATGAACCGGATGAGAAAAAGCCCAGTGAAGAACACAATAAATTTTAAAAAAAAATAAAGTTTCCTGTTTAATTAGATTTTACCCAGTGAAGTTGTGCCAAAGTGCATTGCCAAAGTTCTTGTATCCACCTGACATGTGCCTTTCAAAAAACGTTCACACAGCCAATTCAAGCCAATTTATATCTCAACAAGACATGACAAACTATTTTTCTATCACTAAATTCGGCAGAATAAATATTATGTGTTCTTTTGCTTTACATGGAATTAAATGTGAGTACAAAGAGAAAAAGGTAATTGCTGAATAAACACTGGCTGATGTAGCGTAATAAGTTTTCTTACACATATTTGTCCTAACAGCCTTTTCTGGACAGCTTGATGGCCATGGTTCAAACAGCTCCTGGCACATATTTCTGAATTATTTTAATCAAGTGTGTGCAATTATAATAATTTTGAAATGTTTTATTTAGAATATAAAATCATATCAAAACATATTTCCAGGTTTTAATCAGCAATGTGTAGAGTATAAAACAGGGTTACCAACTAAAACTGCAAGAGGTCCAAAAAGTTGGTCCTCCTCCCCATCTGAGGTCCAAACTAGGTGTGGGAATCTTTAGGCACCTCATGATCCAGTTATGAGTCATGGGCTCCAGTTTGATTCTAAAATGATTCTCGATGCATCTTAATGTATTTTTTTTTTTTCTCTTCAGGATTTTTTCCCTCCTAGCGTGTGACAACTTGGTACTTTTAAAGAAAAGTATTTGCAGTGACCTATGAATTTACTTCCAACATCTTTTAATAAAATAAATGGAAGAGAAATGTGGTGGGTCACATGCACAAATTTATCTCAGAATGTGCTTTTACCAACTGCCATTTTTCATAGTTCTGGTACTTGTTGCTGGTGTTCGTGGTTGTGCCATAGACTATAAATGGAGGCTCCTCACATACAAGCACAGCTAAAAATGTGGCTTCAACAGCAATGCGTAGATCATGCACCGAAAACTAAAAAGGATGGTTAATGTGATCGATGGTACAGACACAGGAGCGCCAGGTATGTTTTCACTTGCATGAATGTCACAGATCTGACATTTATGTGTCATACAGTCATATGAAAAAATTAGGACACCCTGTATAAGCTTGTTTGTGTGTGTGTGTTTAACATATTTGGACATATGGATATTTAATGTCAATGTGAAAAATACTGGGAGATTCATGTAATGCAACTAAACAATTAAAAATGAATTAAAGACTTTTTTCAAATTTTCTGTGAAATGTAATTCTAAACAAATAGCGAGGAATAAATTAGAACACCCCCATCTTTTTTAGGACACCCCCACATTCATTCCCACTTAAAATGGTTAAAATAAGTGTTAAAAAATGCAAATAAAACCAAAAACAAGGATAGACATAGATATGTGAACATTTCTTAATAAAGAACTGAATATTTAATGGAGTGTCCTAATTTTTTCACAACTGTATATGTCACCAGATGCAAGGCTGCATGAAGTAAAATAATAAATAAAAAAATAGTACCAGTTTTCTTCCTAAGGCTTAATGATTTAAGAAAGATATCAAATAGTATTTGTTTGGGGGGGGGGTTGCATTTGTTGCACTGCATTGGAACGAGATGGACTTGATATTAGCAGCTTCAGCACACATTAATTTTTAAATTATCACAAAATATAGATCAATAAAATTTTGAACAACTGTCAGAAAAGGTCTGTACATCTTATGGGACAACAGCAGCATGAGCATTTTAATTTTGGGGTAAAACAAACAGCTGCAACTGTCTGTATTTACCCCAACATTAAAATACCCAAGCGGTGTGTTGTGGTTCTTTGTGGCTCTGACTCTATTCTACATCTGCTCTAAGGTAAATTTGATTATGTCCCACATCTTTTAACGAAATGCAACCCCACTTTATTGCAGTGGAGACAATGATATATCTCACAGCTTTTCTTTGTTTACAGCGTTAGCATTTAAGCAGCGGCGCTAACAGAGCTGCTGTCTGCAAGGCCACTTGTTAAGGTCATCTCCCCATCCCTCGATACTCATGGGAAGTGGTATAATTATGTTACTCTTTTTGAAGTGCAAAATGTTGGATGCGTGTGTATGGGAATGTGTGGCAGTGCCCGCCCCCTAGGGTGGCATGACTCTGTATATAAACCCCAAGTTCAGTATAATAAAGAGAATTCCATGTTGCATGAAGTCTTGCCTCCAACTCCCTTATTTCTAGATATAACATTTAGCGATGAGGAAAATTGGAGATACTTTGAAGAATGGATGCGTGCTGGCTACCTCCACCACTGAAGCCGTTTATGGAGCGTGCAGGAGAGCAGGCAGTTCTGTGGCTGACCTGGAGGTTCATGTTTGAGGACCATCTTGAAGTGCTGGGCTTCCACAGACTTGGCGGGAGACAGCGGCGGGCACTCCTGGTCCGAAACCTCGGTGTGGAGGGCCGCAGGATCCTCGATATGCTGGATAGTACGGAAAGCCACGAGGTCGCGGTCCAGTGGCTGAATGAGCATTTTAGCGAGCAGACGAAGTCTGTACGACTGCAAGTGTTGGAACTGTGGGCGCCGAACTTGGCTGAGCAATTTCACGCCAGGATGCGGACGGCCCAGTCTAGGTCAATGGACGGGCTAGCGGACAAGCTAACTTCATGCCAAGAAGAGGCTAAGGGTGCCAAACTGAACCTCGAGGCAGAACCAGGAAGAGGCTAAGGGTGCCAAACTGGACCTTGAGGCAGAACCGGGACCACAAGAAGAAGAGTCCCCGGTTGCTAAAGTCAGCGAGCCAGCCATGACGCTCAGCTTGACACAGAACCACAGCGCTGATGGGTCGGACGGTGAGGTGCGCGAAGGCAACAGAGAGGAGGTGCAGCAGGAGTCGGTCCCGCTGCTGGAAGCTAAGCAGCGGGATACGAGGCCGTGCAGGCTGAGGGCCCTGGGGAAGAGCGACAACCACAGGATGCAGAGACGGCACAGTGGGACACCTGTAACGAGGGTATCGACAGCAGCGTCGAGGCATCCGTGTCAGAGGGTATGACCGACTAGAGCGGTACTGAGAGCCCAGAGGGAGAAGAGCTGCAAACAGACAGTGGAACCAACGGGAGCGGCACTGAGAGCCCAGAGGGGGAGCAGCCACAACCGGACTTGGTGATAATGCAGTGGTGTGTCCTGGAGGAGGGTGACGAGAATAGATAGATAGATTAGTTTATTTGACAGGGACAGTGCAATAAACATAGACAATTAATCAATGACAATCAATCTGATGTGTTGCACATAGAGTGTATAGCTATTAGCTAATTTGCAACTCTTGTCCTTGGATGGGCTTTAGAAAAGAGAATCAAGTAAAGAAAAGAAAAAAAAAATACACAATAACCACATACATCAATGCAAAAAGATTATAAATACACAATTATAAATATTATAAATACACAAATATAACAACCTGACTCACATTTGCCTATTTCAGGCCTCCCTCCCTTCGTCACTCACTATAAACAAACACATTCATTCCTTCCCTTCATTCACTCTCACTTTGCAGACAATCAATTCATACATGAGTACATTCTTGTTTATTTTTCAGCCAGTTTTTAACCTTTTTAGTGAATGTTTTAAAGTCCGTTATTATTTTAATTACATTTGGCATTGTGTTCCAGATGTGACTGCCCTTTATAGAGAAAGCTGTTTGTCCAAATGTGGTTCTGCGGTGGAATATTTTACAGTTCTTGTTAACAGAACTCCTGGTGGCTCTGCTGCTGTCCTGTCTTTGGACGAAACCAGCAAGTGGCTCGGGTGCTGATTTATGGAAACATTTGAACGTTAATTTCAGAAAACAGAGGTCAATGAAACTCTCAAAACTCAATAGGTTGTATTTTTTTAAAACATTACAGTGATGCCACCTAATGGGCTTTTTGTCCAAGATTTTTAGGGTTTGATTATATAATGAACCTATATGTCTTATTGTGGAAGGGGCTGCTTGAGCCCAGACTGTCAAACAGTATGATATATGAGAAAAAACCATAGAATGCATATACAGTACAGCTGCTTCGTAAGGTATGTAATATCTAATTAATTTAAAGCAGTTCAGATTTTTTTTTTACTGTTTTTGAAATTTTCTTTATATGGTGACGAGATGCCCGGGTCAGAGGATAGGGCCGACGGGAGCATCACCAAGGGCCCTGAGGGACAGCAGCCGCAGCTGGGTATGGTGACGATGCAGCAAAGCACCGACACCGGAGCGCCCGCTCCACGCTCTCAGGGGGAGAGCTGCCAGGAGGAGGTGCAGCAGGAACTAACCCCGCTGTTGGAAGTCGAACAGCAAGAGACCGAGACCGTGAGTACCAAGGCAGCGGACGACTCCGGGAGTGAACAGTAGCAGCCGTGTGCCATGGAGGTCAAGCAAAGCCTCAGTGCCAGAGTTCCATGCGCCTGGGATGAGGACGCTGGACAGTACGGCGAGGTGCCAGAAACAGCGGATGACAGCTGCCGAACAGGCTTTGCTTCTTCCCGAGGTGCGACCACTGGTAGCTGGAGTGTCTCGGGCCATGACACCGGTGCATGAGGCAGTCAGGAATGGCTCGTTGGACACAGAGAGACGGCGGACCAAACGGCACAGCAAGCCAAGAGGGGAGAAGCTCCTTATGGCTGTTAAAGACATTTTTGCCAAGAAGAGGGACTTTGACCCTGGGGGGCAGACGGCGGCCAGGTGTGAAGACACCATGGGGCTGTCCTGGGCCTCCGGCTAAAGACATCTTTGCCAGGGAGGGGGGCATTGACCCTGGAGGGAGACGACGACTAGGGGCACTGATGCCGTGGGGTTGCCCAGGTCCTCCGTGGCTGATTAATTGGTGGTGGCTGCCCAGGGACATTGGGGTTACCTGAGATGACGTTCCTTGTGTAAATACCTGTGTACATATCTGATAAAGTGTGTTTTATATATATATATATATATATATATGGTTTGCTGGTATGCATGGGAGTGAATGTGATGAATATGGGAATATTTTGTGTTTTACAGAGATATGGTCCAATTTGAATTATTTTGGGTGAATGTGATAGGTTTGTTTTATTACGATATGTTATTCCCCTGGTTCTTAGCGTGTCATTCGGGTTTTAAATTTGGGGGGGGGCGGTAATGGTGTGTGTGATTTCCCATTTTTCTAAGGGGGGAGGGAATGTTGAATGTGTGTGTATGGGAATGTGTGGCAGTGCCCGTCCCCTTGGGTGGTGTGAGGTTGGCACCACCCTATATAAACCCCAAGTTCAGTATAATAAAGAGAGTTCCATGTTGCATGAAGTCTCGCCTCCGACTGCCTTATTTCTAGATATAACACAAAAGGCTGTGTTCTCGCATTTTTCCCGCATAATGTAATCCATTAATTAAATCATCTTACTATGTGTGCAACATGATTTAAGTATGCATTTAAAAGTAACGTGAAAGTTACTTTTCCAGGTAACTAATTACTTTAATTGTGCATTTATTGGTAAATTAACTCAATTACTTTTGAAAAGAAGTAACTAGTAACTGTAATTAGTTACTATTTTTAGTAACTTGCCCAAAACTGCTCATTAGGCATTAATGTGTTTATTTTTAGGGGAATGAATGAATGAAAGAATAGGGAGTGTGTATGTTTTACTTCTCACAACAGTCTGTAACTTCCAGGAAGAGGTGTGGAGATGGGAAGTATATTTTCCCTGGCTGATGTGCCCTCTGTGATCCGATCTGGACTATATGCTCTGGACAGACCGGTGGGTTGGTTACTGCACCAGTGCAGGCACCAGCCACTGCCTCCACCCTCTAACTCCTCTGAATGGAGGAAAAGAGAGGGCGGAAGTGGTGACTGGAGGTGGTGGGATGTAACTGTCAGCCTGAAGGTTTTAAAAATATACAAACCTTTCTGCTGTGACAAAGTATTATTCTGTCCACATATAATCTATAATGTTTGTGTCCTCAACCATCTCCTTCGATTGATCTTTTGTCATGTGTCCTGTCCAAGATAATGAAAAATGTACACTCATCTGCAGTTTTTCTGTTAAAAGTATTAATCTGAGGACAATTGAATACAAACTATCCACCTATACCCTGTAATATAGACTACTCCAAATCATTTGAAGAAACAGCTGAGTTTTTCACTGCACAGAGAAAACAGTGTGTGGGTTTAAAAAAAATATCCATTGGATCGTTCTCTTTTCCTAGAGTTTCAAACCCATTCATGTCTGCATGTTGCCTCTATGTGCACTATGTTAAACCATCAGCTGGATTGTTCAGCCCATTTGTTCTCCTCTGTAAAATAACTAACTGGCCATCAACTGTGATTAATGCCTGCTTAATGCCAGGCAGCGTTCCTATCATGTGCATTTTTGCCCACGCCTTTTGGCCATTGCAAAATCTGTCTGAAACAAACCATGATGATCAGAATTGCCCAAAGCACACCTCTCAATAATTAGACCAGCCAATTTCCACTTTTTGCCAGGCGCAGAGACAGTTTTCCCGGTGCTGTGATTAAAAAAACAAAAAACGGACGGGGCCACACCTACAAACGCACCCTGTGCATCTGGTAACTGGTGAGTGAATACAGCCTTAAATGGCTTACTAGGTGCGTTCAACTTAATGCAGTTCTGCACAGACCTGACTTAAAGCGTACCTCTGGTGGTCGTGAAAAAAAAGATATTATATTGAGCCCCTGTCTCACGTTCTAGTTCAAGTTTAAGTTGAAATTCACATTCAAAGCAATTTGATATAAATCCATTGCTGATGTGCTGGTTCAGCTATGTCAGCAAAACATGGGTACAGCCATACTAGCGGCTACATGGACTTCCAGGACGCTTCCTGTGACGTAATTTCGTGGCTACCGCGATCTGGATCAGTATTGGCTGAGCCTCGAGTACCCGGATGTGCAGCAGCTTTGGGGAAATTCAAATTCAAATTCAAACGTTTATTTCAAACTCAGGGTTCATATTAAATGCAGAACTGAAACGAGTAGAAAATAAATAAATAAATGCTTAAATTCAGCGGGCCGTCTTTTCTGATCTGAGCTCGTAAAGGCCGATGATTCTAAAACTATGCGATCTGAGTACCCGGATGTGCAGCAGCTTCGGGGATATTCAAATTCAAATTCAAACGTTTATTTCAAACTCAGGGTTCATATTAAATGCAGAACTGAAACGAGTAGAAAATAAATAAATAAATGCTTAAATTCAGCGGCTTGTCTCATCTGATCTGAGCTCGTAACTGCCGCAACACGGAAGATGATTCTAAAACTATATACAGAGCAGCAGACACTCGGTGCTCTTGTAAAAACAAAAACATACAATGCGATATGGATATTGCAACATGGCGGAATGTAAAGCCTTTGGATGTCTGAATAATAAGCGAAAAAAACAAAGAAACACTTTTTTTGCGTACCCAAACCCAGCTCACCTTGTCAGAAGATCGGAGCGGAAACAGGGCACAGACAAATAATTTCAGACGAAATTGCGTTGTGTGTGAGGACCACTTCGTCACTTTAACCCTCAGAAGACCTTTCTGGCTCAAACATGTAGCCATGTCGCCCGAATTCTTCCGCACAGTCAGAAAATTCGGCCATAATAGAACAAAAACAACGGACAACAGCACCGTAATCGCGGGGAAATGCTGATTATTGTCTTTTCGTATCCACGAAGTGACGTCACATCCGCAAGTGTCATGGCTGCGCCCACAGTTTTCATTGGCTGCCCATGGCCAAGGTCCTATTTGAATATATGTCTGGTGGTATATGGCTGGCAAGAATTATTTACCAAAATAAGAAATACTTTTTCATAATGTTTTCAAATTAAATGCGTCTTCACGACCACCAGAGGTACGCTTTAAAGCAATGCATTGCAGAGCTGGAACGTTCATGAATGATTCATTTTGAGTGTACTAATTCTTTTGGGTGAACAAACTGTACTGAATCACTTACCGTAACTGAACGAATCACTTCAGAAATGGTGGCCATTTCATCCCCGCTTCCAAATCACGTACACATCATTGACTGGTAGTTCTCCTAGCCTTCTACAGCCTATTACAGCCTCACAAACCTGGAGCTCCAGAAGGATCTGCTGTTATTGGACGAGTCATTCACCAAAGGCTCCTCCTGCCTGGCCTGCAGGAACCAAGAAGTGAACAATGGATGGATTCAACACGACGAAATGAAACAATAAAAATGATTTTGAAATGAGAAACATATCATTTACGTAGTTGCTGACTCTGTTTTTATATGACACACACATCTGCTCCTTTAAAAGTTTTTAGTTGATTCAGTTCAACAGCTGAAAAAAAAATTGTGCATGACCTGCCAAAACGCACCACAAAGCTTTCCACATAGACAACTAGAAAAGCACTCGGAGAGCGCAGACCTCCGCCAAGCGCCACAGTTCCCCCCATGCAGTGTTTAACATCATAAATATTAATCCTATCAAACAAACAGACAAACAAACAAACAAACAGACAAACCAACGCTGATGATCACATAACCTCCTCCTCTTGGCGGAGGTAATAAATGGGGAGTGCCGAAGCGGAAAAAAAACCCAAGAGTGGTTTTCTTTCAGCCATTATTTAAACTTAAAAAGTATGCACTCTCTCATCTCACCTTGTTCTGTTTACACTCCATGGTAAAATCTGCAATGTGACGATAAGGGGGACAGTGAGCAAACTTAAATGTGAGGTAACGGCATACTGTATGTGAGCTCTGATTGAGACAGCTGCTGCTGGAATCGGACTTAGCAAATCTAAGAACATGATCCAGATCAGTTAAAAAGACTTAAAAAATCATAATAAAACCTGTGGTCATATCTGACAATTGTCAAGCAAACCTCTAAAATGCCAGACTCATAGAAGGTGTCTGTGTAACTGGGGCAAAAGCTTACTAACAACAGAACTGCTCGTTTGGGTGATGCACCTCAGTAAGGAACAGTAGGCAGTAGTATTTAAATAAGGTTTATTAGCAGTCACTGTTGTGGTGTATGTGAAACGGCACAACGCACTATGCTGCGGCAGCACATACGCACATGTGACGTTCATGACATTGCAGGGTATAATAGACGGCTGCCCAGGGCCAGTCGCTCTCTTTGGCACTCTGCCCTTCCATGCTCCACCTGTACTGTGTACTGTTTCTAGGCTAACGTTCAATAAAGCTAACCTCAACATGTGGACGTGTCCGCCCTTATTTCCAGACATAACATTTGGCGACGAGGATGACCCACGCAACATTGAGAATGAAGAACCCAATTACAAAACTGCTGTCATTCCTCGCTTTATATAAGTGCAGGTTAGTTAGTTAGTTAGTTAGTTAGCTTTGCCTGGTAAGCCACCTATCCTTTGGTCCTTCTGGTATTATGAATCTTTTGTAATATTCATAACCGCTGCCGGCCTGAGACATGCTAGCAAGGCTAGGCTAAAGGCCATGCTCAGCCTCTTGGATGACGGGTGGAGCGGACTGCTCGGCCTCTGGAGTGATTGGTCGAGGTCCCCTGACCTCTGGAGCAGATGGTGTAGGGGCGTCCAGCCCCGATGCCTGGAGAACCACCACTGCTGCAGTCACCTCAGGAGAAAGGCAAGGTGAGGCATCACCAAAAACACCAGGAGCTAGGCAAGTCTTAACTGGTATTGATGTTATAAAAGTAAAGAAAAGCACTTGCCTGAGCTCCTGGTGTTCTGCTGCTGGGGTGACTTCCTCAGGGTGAGCTGCAGGAACCGGAGCGTACACCTTGGGTAGAGCAGGAACTGGAGTGTGCATTGTGAGAACAGCTGGAGCTGTGGCATGCACCTCAGGGACAGTGGGAACCATTTTGTGTGCACCTCGGAGACAGTGGGAGTTGTTGTGTGCACCTCGGGAACAGCGGGAGTCGTTGTGTGCACTTCGGAGACAGCTGGCACTGTTGTGTGCACCTCAGGGATGGCTGGCACGGTTGTGTGCACCTTGGGGATGGCTGCAGCTGTTGTGTGCACCTCGGGGATGCCTGGAGCTGTGATGCACACCTTGTGAGTCTGGACAAGAGCCAGAACTGGTGGTGGTGCTGGGAAGTGACGTGGAGCTGGTGCTGGAGCTGGGGAATGGCGTGGAGCCAGTACTGGATGATCCTCATGCAGCCCAGATTCAGCAACAGCAACCAGTGGGACATCAGGTCTGGGGGCTGCAGCTACTTGGAACCCCCTACTGGAGGTAGCTGCAGCTGGAAGAGCTTCAGGAGCAGCCGGCTCATCCCAGACCAGCTGATTGCCACCCAGTATAGCCAGTCTCTCACAAACACAAGAATCGGACACAGGAGAAGCAGGTAAGGATGGGTAGATGGACAGGGCAGCAGAGTTTATTGCAGAGTGAGGTGGAGATAACTCTGCAGCAGGAGGCTGCCGCGGCTGAGTCTCCCCATCGGTAACCAGACAAGTCCCTTCATTTAATGATGCTAAAAAAACGAATGGGTACTTGCCTGTGCTCCTGCTCTGCTTCCATTGAAGGTCCAGATGACTCCCTCTGGGTGGCTCTGGAGACCATCTGGCTGGGGGCTGGGGGTATGGGAGCGGATCGTCGAGAGCAGCGGCATCTCCTCGGATTGTCCTTCCACCCAGGGCCCCTGGCTGCCAGCTTACTGCCCAAGAACTCTCCCCGCTCCGCTGGAGAGAGGATTAACGGGCAGCAAGCTGGCTCCGGCAAGGAAGAGACAGCGAAAAGCAGTGGGAGGGAAGGGAGAGCGAGTCCCAGCACCTGAGGGTGAGTGCGCACTCGTGGTCTGGTGACCAGCAGGTTGGTGACTCCTCCTCAAACGTCCATTTCAAGTTGTCAGGATGAGCTACTCCAAGCGGCGGCCGCTAAATCCTCCCCCATAGTGACAACTTCTAGCTCATCCCGACTCCACTTCCTCCTCCAGCCGGGCTTGCCCCCTGAGTCCTTGAAGAGCTGCATCCTACTGTCAGAATTTGTGCCCCGGCGGGACAGAAAATGGGACTCATATGCTTGGCGAGCATTTGACATTTTATTACGAAACAGAAAATAATACAGCACAAGTGCTGAAATAAAGCAAAATAACTTGGCAGGGCAGACAGAAGCTCACAGGCTAAGACACTGACAACACAGGCAGGAGTGTGTAATCATGCCAAACTATGACGAGGACGCAGCACTGGTCAAACAAGGGTAAAGAGAAGCAGATTTGTACGTTACCTGTTGTTGTGAAGACATGAAGGAGAAATTATATAACCACTGTTTCAGGCAACCCGATACTATATGACCAGTCCTTGCCATCATAGAGAAACAACATACAAAGGAACGAGGCATGGAGAGCAGTGGAACATGGGCTCATCCAGCCGAAGCTCATGAACCAGGTGGTCAAATTCGACATGCATTGTGTGAGCCTGTAGGATTGGGCGAACCCAAAACCGGCGGCAACGATGACAAAGTAACCACCTTTTGTAGTGCAAATATACCAGCGCTATTAAAAATAGACTTGTCAAAAGAAAAAAATTTATAACTCGCTGTTATAGTGCTTTAAGTCAGTCAGATGTGATGTGTATGTCAATTATGCAGGATCTTTAACAGAAATGGCAAAGTGAACTTGGTGTAAATATTTGTGAGGATTCATGGGATGCAATCTGGGAGTGTGCCAAGACGATTTCAATATGCAATCGTGCAAGATTATTGCAATACAAAATTTTACATCGCTTACAAATCTCTCCCAGTAAAAGATCCAACATGAATCCCCATCTTTCACCCGTGTGTTTGAAATGTAAAATTTCAGTTGGTACCTATACTCATAGTGTTTGGTCTTGTCCCAAAATCCAAGCATACTGGCTAGACGTTGTACAAGACATGAGTCAAATATTTGGTGTGAATGTAGACATGGATCCTCGCTCTCTGCTACTGGGACACCCAAACCAGGACTTACTTTTTGGAAGCTCTGCAAGACTGTACAATATCCTTGCATACGCGGCAAGAAGGAATATTTTTTTGTCATGGATATGTGACAAACCACCAACTAAAACAAACTGGCATAAAATCATCATGGAGTGTTTCCCTTTGGAATATTTAACATGTTTACTTCACTCAACAAAGAGATATTTTATGAAAATATGGACCCCATATCTCAAATTCTCTAACCTTACGGTGGCCTCGATTCTTGGGAGCATTAACTTGGATTAAATATGACCCTTTTTTTTTTTTGACCTGGTTTGTGGTGCTATGATGTTACGCTCCTCTGTACAAATGTACAAGTGCTGGTTTATGAGATGAGATGAGATGAGATTCAACTTTATTGTCATTACACATGTATATGGTAATACAAGGTAACGAAACGTGACTTGGCATTTGGGCACACTCTGCAGAGCGCATCCAAGGCCGGGGCAGCCGCTAGGCGCCAGTCATAATGTTTACATGTACATAATTATGTGTGTACATGTATGAATTTCTAGCTAAGTACATCTTCCCTTTTTTTTTAATTTTAATCTTTAATTTTGTGTAGATCAATTTTGTGCTGAACTGTTTTTCATGTTTTGATTGTTGGGGGGGGGTTGTGTGTGTGTGCAAAACAAAGGAAACAATTTCAATAAATATAATTTGGAAAAAAAAATAGACTTGTCATTCTGTTCATGGTTAATAATGACTAATCCAGTATTTCCTCCCGCATTGCTCTGACTCCACCTATCCAAGAACTCTACTGGCCCCATGCCCACGCTCCCTGCCCGCACTTCACCGGTTCCGGTGACCAATTCCTTCCAGAAAAATCTGGACCAGTGAACACGTACCTTAAGGCAGCCTAGGGGAACTTTTTTTTTTTTTTTTGGTTAAAATGCATTTATGACATAAACAATCTTCCTGTTCAGTTATCAAATTTCCATAAACAGTATTTTATATATTGACTTCACAAGTACAAACATCATTTTTCTCCACACAAACAGATCATTTGGATCATCAGATCTATAAAATACAAGAATGAATCGATATTTTTCTAATGATAAATTGGTTTAAGATCATTTTTGGTCATTTTACAACTGTTAAAAGGTCACTTGTTGACTCATAATGAAGTTTTATAAACATCTTGTGTTCGCTTTCCATGCACTGTGTATGTCATTATTTAGGGTTCTAATAAAGTTTTTACAAATAATCTTTTAAAAAAAAAAGCAAAATGGTGCTGTGAGAAGTAGAACTTGTTCCACTTTGCTGCGCTGCATTTTTACTCCACCTCTGCGGAAACATGCAAATCACATTAGATCTTCAAATCAGACTTAAGCACAAGTTATGCATCCGCATCGACCCGACGCAGCTGTGACAGCGTCGACGCATCATCGACGTGTGTTCCTATTGCGTCGCTCCTACAGCCTGTGTCAGAGACACAGGCTGTAGGAGCTGTGATTGGTTCGCTTTGTCTCCTCCTTCACATTTCCTGGTTCTTGCCACTGTTTTGCTCTGCCTGTTCACAGTGGCATAACTTCCAAAGCGAGTCAGTTAAACAGCAGTCTACATTCAAAAGAATATTGAGTAATTACACACATACAGAACATTCTGTGACTTGCCATAACCCTAGTAATTACACAGATTGTCAAAATGGCAGCAGTGGTGGTTGCACGCACCATTTTCTCCAACTTTTCTTTTTCACTGTGCAACGATCATATTAAAAGTTGCTTTTTCTTCACATTTAGCTCCATCACAATCTGCTCTTGTCCGTTGCTATTTCATAAACAAAAACACACAAGAACACAAATCACTACACACATTGGCTGAAACCCATTTGGGTAATGGAACAAAGCATTTCACCCAACACACAAGAAAAAATTGCCGATCACTACGTCTGCGACAGACGTCAGTAATGGCGTCGATGTGATGTGGGTGCATAAATCCAGCTTAAGTCAGCTGTAGTTCATGTCGAACACACCTAATGGCATTACAACCTCTGCCATCTACCTTCATGTAATTATTTTCACAACCACTAGAGGTTGCTTCTTTCAAAGATGTAGCTATAAATTATATTTCTTGTTGATAAGATGCTTTATGGTCATTTTCTGTTAGAGGAAAGTTTTGCCTGGCTACATGCAGGATTTGGATACAACTCACGTTTAATCTGCACTTCCTGATATTGAAATTTGGTCACAGCCATCACGCTCATAGTAGCTCATTGACCTTTGAGACTGTAGCAGATGCCTATGCAAACCTATCATGTCAATATTTAAAGCAAAAGTGATGCTGAGGTGTATCCAGCCCTGCACCGTATTCTAGAGGAGGTACAGAAAAACAACCTCCCTGCAGTTCTGACATTCCTTGACTTTAGGAAAGCCTTCGATTCAATTAACTGTGAAATTATGTTCAAGATACTGAAGGCTTACAGTATTCCATCAAGGCTGTGTAATGCTATTTGGCCGATGTATATCAACACACTCGGCAAGGTTGTCACCACGGACAGCAACTCGGATGAATCTGAGATCACTTCAGGAGTACTCCAGGGCGATACTTTGGCCCCGTTCCTGTTTGCTATCATCTTGGACTATGCCCTGCGGAAAGCCATTGATGGGAGAGAAGCAGAGCTGGGTCTAATGTTAACACCTCATAGATCCCACAGAATACCGGCGAATGCAATAGCAGATCTGGATTATGCAGATGACATTGTTTTGCTGTCAAACAACATCTCACAGGCACAAAGATTGTTGTCGCTCACGGAGTTGGAATGTTCTCAGATTGGTCTCACCATCAATGACCAGAAGACCAAAGTGATGATGCCCGGGGATGCTTCTAACTGTATATCTCCACTGTTGATGGCAACTCTCTGGAAGTAGTCAACAACTTCAAGTACCCTGGTTCCTGGATAGGATCTACTAGTCATGATATGAAGGTGCGCAAGGCACTTGTATGGGGTGCTCTCAATGACATGCAAGCTATATGGCACTCAAACATGTCAAGAGAGCTGAAAGATAAATTCTTCCGTGCAACAGTGGAATCCATACTGCTATATGGAAGCGAGTGCTGGTCATTAAACATCTCCCTTCAGAGGTTATTGGACGGCTCCTACACCCTGTTGCTGCACACCATCATCAATGTAAATTGGCAAGACCATGTCTCCACTGAAGATCTCTATGGGCACCTTCCCAGAACATCAGACAAGGTGGCTTGGCAAACGGGGCACTGTTACCATCACCAAGCGCTCCCAGCAGGCCACCTGATACTCTGGGAACTGACACATGGCTTTTACTGCCCAGGACGGCCATTAACATCATTCGTGGACACTCTGAAGGGAGACACTGGGGCAGCAAAAAAAAAAACCTCTGAGTGGACACGGACAACGAAACGGCAATAAAAATGATATTTTTCTGCTCAAAAGTTACTAAACCTTAATGAAAGCCCTTCTGCAGTGTTATGTGATTATCAATAAGCACTTACTACAGCAAAGAAGACAAAATTTAAACTTAAAAACTCATTAGCGAGAGGAGAGCCACACACACCCATCATGCCTGTGCAAGGTCCACGCAGTTTTTGCCTGGAAAACCCCTGCATGCGCAGTGAGCCCATTTCCTGTGTCCCACCAATTAATGACCCACTAACAACAAGGAAAATCAGAACCTCTAAATTATAAATGTGTTCCACTGACTCATAATGAACTAGATTATTAATATTGTCACTTGACTCTAGTTTTGAAGAAGTTCACTTAAAAATAAACATAATGAACATAATGCCTCAGCTACATTACCCCCCCTGAACTTCTCAAAACTTCTCAAATGGGGGTGTGTGACTGAGTACAGAAGGTAGAATAAACTGTCATTTACAGTACATTTATATGTGCAACATGTTTGTCTCCCACCTCATAGGGAAAGTTAACAAAGGGAAGTTGGCCAGACTCCCAAATGTTCACTTGCAAAAGAAGTGCCTTATACACTCCCTCGAACAAATATCATGAATTATTATTTTATAACGCATGTTACCCTGAATATGATACAATTCAAAATACATGACTTGCAGTAAGATAAATGTAAATGTATAACATAAAGACAGTATAACTGGTTTGGAAACCCAATGTTCCTTATGAAAATAAACTTCTAGTAAACCCACCAACCACGTTGCTTGTGTGCATGTTCTTTTGTGTCATGTTCTGAATCAGTCTGTTCACTGGTTTCACTACCCTTCCAACTCTTGTTGGGGGGCAATCTCATGAATCACAGGGGCTCCAGAGGTGTTTTCATTGGTCGACTGAGCCTGAGATTAGGTCTGCTCTGCTGCTTTCTCAGGTAGCTCACTTCCATCATTGACCTTGTCCTCAGTGTGGACAGGCACTTCACCTTCAATATTACTGTCATTCCCACAAGACTCCTCAGAATCTGACTCAGCAGTGATGTAGCATCATCTGGCTTTGGCTCATCAATAAAATTATCCTTCATCTTAAAGATATTGTTTCATCCAGGAGAAGCCTAGTCAAGAATTGCTTCTTCATCTCAAGGACCCCATGGAACAACATTCCTTTGTAAGCAAGCTAATAAGGATCCCAGTTTGTGCTTTCAACGAATTAAGTTACATCATAAATAACAAACTTACTTTCTTACAAAGCAGTTTTATTGGTTAAACCACTCTATTGCCATCCTCTGGCAACCCAGGGACATGTTGGATTTAACCAGCTGAACTTTATTCCCTAACATTAATGACTACCTTTTTTGAAAACTCTCACTGTTCAGATTATCCTCTTTTTCAGGATACCATGGAAAAGCGAGTGGGACTCTTAACATATCATTCTGTTGGACAATCAATAATGGGTTTGAAGAGTTTATATTTATCTTGATTTTAAATGTGTGCATGAATGTTTCTAATGCTTTAATATCTTATATTAATGCATATCAATGATATAGGTACCAGTATAAAAGTGCATGAATCACTGACTTAGCTTAAACTTTATACATAAGTATGTTAAGGAATCTTCAGTATTAAAATGGGTGTCATCCTGTGAAAACTACCAAGTCATATACGTCAGCTTCTGCGGGACAAAACTTCTTTCATTCTATCGGTTGGTGACAAACAAAGGACTGGTTGCTCATTGGAACTGGTTGCTCACGACGGGAAACAGTTGGTTATCGGTGCTGTCAATAACCCTGACAGCGCGAAACTTGCTCAGTCTTTAGCAGGAAGACACCTTAGTTTCAGTGGCAGTTTTTACAGAGGACATGGAGTATTGTGTTTGTGTAAACATTTGTGTGTTTTAATGTTTTGCTTTAAACTTCTGGGAATTAATTATTTCTTTCCTGAGCTCAAAATTCTTCCAAATGAAGTCAAACTTCATGCTTCGCAGGCGTTTCTGTTTTTCTAACTTTTTATCCTGTTAAACTTTCTTTAAACTCACCGTGTGTTTTTTTCAAAGGACTGACCATTCATCTCCACACTGGAAGCTATTTCAGCCAACTCCACGAAGTCAGAGTAACTTGGATTTTTGTGGCTTGAGTTTGTTTTTATCTTATCTTCTAAATTCTGTTATCCGGATCAGATATTTTTAATTATTCCCAAATTTATTCGGACCAACAGAGAAGAAATCACCGTTGCCATCTTTTCTGGATCTCAGCCCAACTGTGATTGATACAGTCAAAATCTCATCTTGTGACTGTGGACTTTGAAAGCTGCTGTACCTTGTCCGAATATCTGATGGCAAGATATTCTGGTTCTGGTACCATCTGCAAGTAAAGCTTCAGAAGGAGCCTCAACAACAGAACTTCAACCCTGGATTCACGTGAGCCTTCTCTGTTCCATCTGCTGATAAATGTCTGAGATTTGGAAATAATTCATAAATCTGATCACAGATACAGAATTAAAAGAGAATTAATATAATTTTTCTTATTAAAATTCCATTTTACTTTCTTAGAGTAATCCAGAATTTTTCATATAATTAGTTAATTTTCTCCATAAATTTGTGTTCAATTATTCATAATTTTTCATTTCAGCTACTCAAAATTTACATTTTTACCCTGGTTCTACAGATGTTTTCATATCGTTACTCTATAATCAGTTATAAATGAATGTGATTTCTAACACCTGTTGATCATTTCACCTGCTTACAAATTATTGGAATGTAATGTCATTTAATCAGGGTTTCATTTAAATAAATCTGTAAAATGAGAGAAGTCATTGAGTAATTTATTCCTGTCTGTGAATGTTCTAAGCCCCAATAGAACTCACTAATATTTTGAGACTGATTACTTCATCAATTCAGGTATAAAAGATGAATAATTAATAAATTGTTCACCGAGAAAGAGGTGAGCTGGTGCCCCAACGAGTAATATATATTGTTTTCTGGTGTGCGTGGATGAACTGGGAGGCAAATTCCCATTCACGCATATCCTTCCAAGCCTAAATTAAATAAACTTTATACCTGATCATAATTATAAATTAAATAACACTACACTGGCACCATCTCCAACACTGTCACTTGTTTGGGGCTCTAAAGCACCTGGCTCATCATTGGTCATTTCAGCTACCCAGGAAGCTGTACGCTCTGTACGGTCACAGTGTCATGGTCTGGTCTGCTCGTCATTCCCAGCTGCGTGCACACCTGGTCCTCATTACGCCTGGCCTATATCTTCCGCGCTGCCCATCACGGCGGTGCAGAGATGTCTCTTGGCACTCCTGATGAGCTCATCGCCACTTCCTCCTGTCTACCGAAGTTCCAGCCAAAGCCTGCTTCATCGTCGCCGGAGAATCCCTCCAGCTGGCCACGTAAGCTCACCATTTCTACTCAACTTTGTCTTCAGATCCCCTGTGCACAGGCGGAGTCCGTGACGGCAGAATCCTCCTCCTATCCTCCCGGCGGCGAATTTTCCCCGCACTCCCTTCTCACCAACTGCACTTGGACACTCACCTGCCGGAGTCACTCCACCCACGGAAGGGCACTGTCTCCCTGGCTGCAGTCACCACGCTGAACCTGAGCCGCTACCATCTGCTCCCACAGTAAGCACAGTCTAACTGTTTACCTCCAGCCGTGACTTCCAGTAATCCCCTTTCTCTGTGTTCCTAGGGTTGCCAGGCCGTACGGTGTCCCGCTCTGTCTCCAGCAGTTCCAGCCTACACTCACATGCACCAATACCATACTTGTTGTTAATAAACTTAATTGTATCAATTCTGAGTCCATGTCTTGTCACTGGGTCACGTAACCATGTCAGTACATCTCCGCCAGAATGACCCAGCTGACAGTGCTTTGGTGCGCCGTGTCAACAACATGGAGATCAGAATTGATCAATTAGCTTATCAGCAGCAGTCCATTCTCATCCAATTAGCCCGAGTCACAGACCAGTTAAACCGACTAAGTAGCTCCCAGGCTTCACCTTTTCTCAGCAGCTCCTCGGCTCCCGCTAGCTCTCCAGCTAACCAGCCCAGGTTAGGACCTCCAGCTCGCCTTACTCCTGTTCCTACCCCCAACCGTTTTAGTGGAAAACTTGGAGAGGCCCGGGGGTTTGTCATGCAGTGCGAGGTAGTGTTCCAGCGGGTACCTGAGGACTTTTCCTCAGACCACAGTAAGATTGGGTATGTTTTCAACCTGTTGGAGGGAAGAGCGCTAGCATGGGCATATGCAGTTATGGCTAGAGCTAATTATGCTAGTCTGACCTTTTACCAGTTTATCCAGGAATTTAGCGAAGTGTTTGATCACTCAGACTGAGATAGCGTCCTCACCACTTGGTTATTGAACTTGAGACAGGGGACTAAGGCTGTGGCAGATTTTGCTGTGGATTTCCGGGCAGCGGCTACTGAAGTGGGGTGGGAAGACGCTGCCCTCTGTAGCATTTTCATTAGGAGCCTTAGCCCTAGCCTTCGGGATGAGCTAGCCCCTCTAGTGAAGCCGTCTAGGCACTCTGAGTTAATTTCGCTTGCCATTAACCTAGATAATAGACTGAGCGGGCTGCTGAACGTAAGGCCTGTGGTCGCTTACGCAATCAGCTCCGCCCCACTCCTCAAGCATCCCTATTGGCTCTACCATCTTCTCACACCTCTGTTACCTCAGAACCCATGAGTGTAGGGCAGTCCAGGTTGTCTGCGGCAGAGAAACAGTGCCGCCGCGAATTGGGATTGTGCCTTTATTGCGGGAGCAAGGAGCATGAGGTCTTGTGTTGTCAGCTTCGGCCAAAAGGGGGAGTCCATGCATCGCAGTAGGGGGACTCACGGAATCACCTCAGCCTAATCCTCTATGCAGACTTCTTCTCCCTATCCGGTTCACACATAAACACACTGAGATTCCTACACAGGCATTAATCGACTCTGGGGCAGAGCAGAGTTTTATCTCTAAGGACCTGGCAACCCATTTGGGGGTTCCTTGCATTTCCCTTAAGACTCCGCTACAGCTGATAGCAGTGTCCAAGGCCCCCATGGCCATTGTGTCCCAGTGCACCGCCCCAGTGTCGGTCATTGTGTCTGGTAACCATCGGGAGGAGCTTCAGTTTTTTGTGCTGCCGATCACTTCCTCTCCTGTCATCCTTGGGTTCCCCTGGTTACGCCTCCATAATCCGACCATTGAATGGCGCTCAGGGAGTATCAAATCATGGAGTTCTTTTTGCCTCAGTGCCTGTCTCCAGTCAGCCGCATGCTTGCCATCCTTGCCCCTGGGGGTTCCCTCCGCCCCACCCCTCAACCTGGCTAAAGTTCCCCCTGAATATCATGACATTGGAGCCGTTTTTAGTAAGGCCCAGGCCCTATTTCTTCACCCCCACCGTCTGTATGACTGCGCCATAAATCTCCGCCCAGGGGCTCCACTTCCATCTAGCCAGCTATATAGCCTGTCACCGCTGGAGCGGGCAGCTATGGAGGCCTACATCAAGGAATCTCTGAGTTCGGGCATCATCCGCCCGTCCTCCTCGGCGGTGGGGGCTGGGGGTTTTTTGTGGGCAAGAAGGACGGTTCGCTAAGACCATGCATTAATTTCAGGGAATTAAACAATATCACCATCAAGGATAAATACTTGCTCCCCTTGCTTAATTCTGCGTTTGACTCTCTCCAGGGGGCATCATGTTCACGAAGCTGGATCTGCGCAACGCCTACCAACTGGTGCGGATCCACAAGGGTGACGAATGGAAGACAGGTTTTTGCACTCCCAGTGGTCATTTCGAGTACCTGGTAATGCCTTTCGGATTAACCAATGCGCTCGTTGTGTTCCAACGATTGATCAGTGATGTTTTGAGAGACTTTCTGGGGGTATGCGTGTTTGTGTACCTGAATGACATCTTGATCTTTTCCCTATCTCTAGAGAAACACTGGGTGCATGTCAGACGCATGTTGCAGCGGCTATTGGAGAAGCAGCTGTTTGTCAAGGCGGAGAAATGCAAGTTTCACGCTTCAAAAACATCTTTTTTGGGTTTCATTATCTTGCATAAGGAAATTATCTCAGACCCTGGCAAGATCAAGGCGGTGGTGGAATGGCCGGTTCCGTCCTACAGGAAACAGCTCCAGCAGTTCCTGGGGTTTGCTAATTTCTACCGCCGGTTCATCAGGAACTACAGCAGCTCTCTCCTTGATGCGTCTCACATCTATGAAGGTCCCTTTCCGGTGGACTGAGGAGGCGGCTGCAGTCTTTACGGATCTTAAGAAGCAGTTCTCCGAGTCTCCCATCTTGGTGCAGGTCGATCCTAATCTGCAATGTCTGGTGGAGGTGGACGCTTCAGATTCTGGTGTGGGGGCCGTCCTGTCTCAGCGTTCCCCGGCGGATGGCGAGGTCCGACCACGTGCTTTCTTCTCTCAGTGGCTGTCCCCTGCAGAACGGAATTATAGCGTCGGTGACAGGGAGCTGCTGGCGGTTAAACTGGCCCTGGAGGAGTGGCGCCATTGGCTGGAGGTGTCCTCACAGCCGTTCGTGGTTTGGACAGATCATAGGAACTTGGAGTACCTCCGGACAGCCAAGCACTTGAATGCCCGCCAGGCCCGCTGGTCCTTGTTTTTTGGTCGGTTTGACTTCACCATCACGTACCGTCCTGGGTCCAAAAATACCAAGCCGGATACCCTCTCCAGGCAATTCGCCACGGATCCTGTAGAGTCTGAAGATCATCCCGTCCTTCCTGCCTCCTGTGTCGTGGGCGCTCTCTCATGGGGGATTAAGGAAAAGGTTAGGAGGGCTCAAGAGACGGAGGTGGACCCAGGCAGGGGGCCAGCGGGTAAGATGTTTGTTCCTTCGGCTGTTCAGGGTGACATCATTCATGGGCTCACTCCTCCAAGTTCGCCTGCCACCCTGGGAGGCAACACATGGAGGAGCTGTTGCAACGTTCTTTCTGGTGGCCCTCTCTGCAGAAGGACATCGGGGAATACGTTCGTGCCTGTCCCCAGTGTGCCACCGGTAAGTCCCCATCGTCCCCGCCAGCTAGGCTGCTCCACCCCCTCCTGGTTCCTGGCTGGCCCTGGTCTCATGTGGCCTTGGACTTCGTCACAGGCCTCCCTCTCTCCAACAACCACACGGTAGTGCTCACCTTGGTGGACAGGTTCTCTAAGGTGGCCCATTTTGTTCCCCTTCCAGGGCTGCCTACTGCCAAGGAGACAGCTGACCTATTGGTCCAACACATGGTGAGGCTACACAGGATCCCCGTGGACATCGTCTCCGATCGGGGTCCTCAATTTATCTCTCAGGTCTGGAAGTCATTTTGTCACGCCCTTGGGGCCACTGTCAGCTTGTCATCCGGGTACCACCCGCAGTCTAATGTCAGTGTGAACGGGCCAACCAGGAGTTGGAGGCAGCGCTGCAGTGTGTGGTTTCGACCAAATCGGCCTCCTGGAGCTAATACCTGCCCTGGATTGAGTATGCCCAGAACTCAACTGTGTCCTCTGCCATAGGTATGTCCCCTTTTCAGGCTTCACTTGGGTATTCTCCTACCTTTATTTCCCTAAGAAGAGGGTGACATCACCATACCATCAGTCTGGGCGCATCTGAGACGCTGTTGACGTCTGTGGAGGGCAACCCAGACCGTGCTGCTTCGCAAGGCTGAACGCAATGCTTCAGTGGCCAACCACCACTGGACCCCAGCCCCGTCATACCAGGTGGGCCAGCAGGTTTGGCTTTCTACTAAGAACATCAATGCGAAGGGTAAGCACAGGAAGACAACACAGCATTTTATTGGGCCTTTTTCTATCTCCCGCATCATCAACCCTGTGTCTGCGTGGCTCGATCTCCCCCCCTCCCTCCACATATGTCCCACGTTTCATGCCTCTCAAATTAAGCCTGTGTTTTTCAGCCCCCTGTGTCCTCCTCCCAGGTCTCCACCCCCTCCGAGGATGATCGACAGCAGCCCGGCATGGGGAGTGACTGCTATTCTGGACGTCCGCCACCAGGGCCACGGTCTGCCATACCTGGTGGACTGGGAGAGCTATGGGCCGGAGTCCAGGTCCTGGGTGCGTCCTGCCCTCGTATTTGATAAAGACCTCATCAGGGAGTTCCATCGGACGCATCCAGGTAGGCTGGGACGATCGCCAAGAGGTGCTCATTGGGGGGGGAGTACTGTCATGGTCTGGTTTGCTCGTGATTCCCAGCTGCGCGCACACTTGGTCCTCATTACGCCTGGCCTCATTACGCCTGGCCGCCCGTCACGGCGGTGCGGAGATGTCTCTCCGCGCTCCTGACGAGCTCATCGCCACTTCCTCCTGTCTACTGAAGTTCCAGCCAAAGCCTGCTTCGTCGTTGCCGGAGAATCCCTCCAGCTGGCCACGTAAGCTCACCAATTCCTACTCACCTTTGTCTTCAGATCCCCTGTGCACAGGCGGAGTCCGTGGTGGTGGAATCCTCCTCCTATCCTCCCGACGGCGGATTTCCCCTGCACTCCCTCCTCACCAACTCCACTTGGACACTCACCTGCCGGAGTCGCAGCACCCACGGAAGGGCACTGTCTCCCTGGCTGCAGTCATCACGCTGAACCTGAGCTGCTACCATCTGCTCCCACACTAAGCACAGTGTAACTGTTTACCTCCAGCCGTGACTTCCAGTAATCCCCTTTCTCTGTGTGTTCCTAGGGTTGCCAGGCCGTACGGTGTCCCACTCTGTCTCCGGCAGTTCCAGCCTACACTCACACGCACCAACACCATACTTGTTGTTAATAAACTTAATTGTATCAATTCTGAGTCCGTGTCTTGTCACTGGGTCACGTAACCATGTCACACAGTTGGATTTAATGGACAAGACATTCCCTTCAGACCCATTCTCCCCTGATTCAGTCTCAGTGTCACTGACAAAAGACAATTCAGCATCACCATCCATTTCAATGGACAGGAAATTGGCCTGCAAAAGCAGATTCTGTTGACAACCTTTTCCTGTCCATTACTGATGTTTCTGACGTGGTAGGTATGACAGTTGGGGCTTTTGGAGATCACCATGTAGAGAATGGACTCCCACCTATCAGCCAACTTTCTGCTAACACGCTCACCCTTGTTAGCAAAGAGGACTCTACCTTCCTCTTCAATGTTGCCACCTTTTTGTCTTTTGTTATACAGATCTGCCTGATGCCATTGACTGGATTCAGCATTGGTTTGAGCCAGCGCAAGAGCCTCCTTGAGGTCATCTCTCATTTTTTTGACATAGCCATAATAGTCTGTTACATCACTGTCTCTTTCAGTGTTGTGAAACATGACATCCACTAGCAGTCTGGGGATACGCCCTTACATCAAATAAAAGGGAGCAGAGCCTGTAGACTCGCGAGCAGTACAGTTGTAGGCAAAAGTCAGTGTCTGCAGCATCTGTGGCCATTTGTGTTTTTCTCTGGGTGGCAGAGCTCTGATCATATTCCCCAATGTTCTATTGAATCTTTCAGTGTGACCATTGCCCATAGGATGATAGGGTGTTGTCCTTGATTTTTGCACACCAGCCACCTGCAACAATTCTTGAATGAGCTTGCTTTCGAAATTGGTATCTTGGTTTGAATGAATTCTTTGGGAGAACCCATAAACACAGAAGTATCTGTCCTACAACTGATGTGCAACTTGTTTAGTTGTTTGGTCTGAGCACTTAAAAGCATGAGCCATTTTAGTAAAGTGGTCTGTCACTATTAGAACATCAATGCTCTTCCCTTTTGAGTCTTCTGCAGACCAAAAATCTATACAGACAAGCTCAAGGGGGCTGGTTGTTTTGATACTTTCTAATGGAGTTCTTCCTTCAGGTTCAAGGGTCTTACTGGTGACACAACGTTTGCAACACCTGACATTGTCACGAACATCATGCTCCATGCTCACCCAGAAAAACCTCTGTCTCGCTAGGTACAGAGTTTTGCTTTGACCCTGATGGCCAGCATTGTCATGGACACCTGACAGGACATGACTGATCAAGGCAGAAGGAGTGACATACTGATGGTGCCTTTTCCTAGTTCGTGAATCCTTGCTCACCCTGTACAGAATACCATCGAGCATTCTTAATTTCTCCCACTGTTTCAGTGCTTCTTGCGCTTTGAAGGACTGATTGGCTCGCTCTCTACGTGATGGACATCTGCCACATTCAACAAAGGGGATAACTCTAGCTAGTGTGGGATCTTTCCTCTGTTCATCTTGGAGCTCCTGAAGGGAAAACACAGGCAAAGCATGTTGACCTGGTGGCAGGAGTTGTTCCAGGTCTTGAGCTAGCCAGGAAATTACTCTTTGTTTTGATCCCTGATCCCATTCACAATGGCCTGTTAAAACTGCAGCTACTTCATCATCACTCAGACAACAACATGTTAGATTTTCCAAAGGGGGTGAACACTTAATAGTCTGCTAGTTGGTGCTCAGTCTGAATGCTTCCTGAACAGAGCTCTCTTTGACCTGCTGTGACTCTTCTAGCAAAGCTGCATAGGGTTCTATCATGAGCCTCTGACTAACCCAATCATGGACAAAGGGCCATCTACTCAGAGCGTCAGCTACAACATTTTTGCTGCCAGGGATGTACTTGGTGCTGAAATTCTAGGGGGACCATTTTGACACCCATCTTTGCTCACATGCGTCAAGTTTGGGCTTTGTGAGAATATATGTTAATGGGTTATTGTCTGTCCAAACTGTATAGTTGTGTCCCTTTAATCAATGGCTAAATTTGTAACAGACAGACCATTTAAGCACCAAAAACTCAAGACAATGGGCAGGATAATTTTTCTAAGCACGGGTGAGAGCTCTACTTGCAAAAGCAACTGGGCATGCTTTACTGTCGCCATCTCGGACCTGAGATAGTACAGCACCTAACCCATCCTGTGGTGCATCTGTTGACAAAATGAACGGTTTATTAAAATCAGGGTGGGCGAGCACAACGGACTCGAGAAGTGTAGTCTTTAGCTGTTCAAATGAGTCAACGTGTTCCTTCTTCCAGTCAATTGGGCTGAGTCTCCTGAAAGAAGCAGAACCTTGAGCATTTGTTTTTCTCCCTTTAGGGGCAGCAGTCAATGTAAATAGGGGCTTGGCAACTTTAGAGCAGTCAGGTATGAACTGTTGATAGTACATCACCATGCCCAAAAACGATTTTATCTTTTTCTGAGATGGTGCAATCCCATCCTCCATCATTAACTCGGCCTCTGTCATAGCGGTGATTGCCCTAATTTTATCAGGGTCAGTAGAGATTCCATTATCATCCACAACATGGCCCAAAAATCTCACACTTCGCTTCAGCAGTTGGCACTCTTTGGGGGCTATTTTCAATCCATACGCACGCAGTCATTCGAAATCAATCTCTAACCTCCTGAGAGCCTCGGCTTCATTGGGTGCATACACAAGGAGGTCATCCAAATAGCAAAGCAGGGTTAAGAAATTTTGGTCACCAAATATGCCCATCATGAGACACATGAAACTGGCTGGGCTGTTGCAAAGACCCTGCTGCAGTTTGTTAAACTCATAAAGCCCCATAGGTGTTGTAAACGCTGTCAGCTTCTTATCTTCTTCTGACATGGCAATGTTATAGAACCCAGATGTCAAGTCCATGGCACTAAAGATTGTGTTACCACCCAGGGCTGCCAGGCAGTCGGATTGATGGGGCAGAGGATGGGCATCCTTGACTGTGCGTGCGCTCAACCAGTGGTAATCCACACATATTCTGAGATGACCATTTTAATTCCATACAAGCACTAGAGGGGATGCCCATTCACTGTTGGACTTGCGAATAAGCTCACGTTCCTCCATCTCCATCAGCACTTGTCGCAGCTTATGATACTGGCCTGGTGGAACACGACAGTATGGGAGTTTGAATGGTCCGTCGTCAGATAAGTGGATGTGATGAACAAAGTCTTTTGCCAGTCCCCAGTCAAGTTTACTTTTTGAAAACACATCCTCATATTGATGTACAAGCTGTAGGAGTTGGGCTTTCCAGTGGTATGAAACCTCACAAGAGTCAATGTTTAAATCTTCTAGCCCTAGTTTCTGCAGGCTGTCATGGAAACTTGAATGGGGCAAAAGGCCATGACCAATTACTGTCTCAGCATACACTGTTTGACTCTGGGCCTTGAATGTCTCTGGTGGCTTTTGTTCAAGAGTCCCATCAAGGTCTTCAACAACAACACAGGGGGATACATCTGCCACCTTAGTGCCTCTTTTTAATGTGATGGACTTATCACAGGCGTTCAGGATGCGGCCGGAGACCCACCTATCACCACTCATGGAAGCCACAGTTCTGCATACAATCACATCCTTTTTGTGAACTTGTGCCTTTGGTGGTTAAATCAGGATGGCACTGTCTTCAGAAATGGGGGATGATGCAGGGAGTCTGCCCCATACCAAGTGTTCCTGCTTAGGTAGTAGAGTCACAGCCTGAATTAATTTGACGGTACCAATAACATCTGGCATTTTGTCACCCCTCCACCTATTAATGCCTATTAATGCCTGACAGCATGTTCAAAAACTGCACCATTTCAGGAGCGTTTGTTGGTTCAGGTTTACTCAAGACATGTCAGAGGTGGGGGGATAGTCTGAATTGTCTGAAGAGATGTTTGATGACATTTGATGACATTTGTCCCTAAAATTAGCTGATCTCTTTGGCCGGGAACAATGAGGACAGGTACACTGAATGCACACTCATACACTTCCATTTCCAGGTTGTATATACACTTGGGCTCTACCTGAACTTCACCACAACCTACAAGTGTGATGTTGGTATGGGGGTCACTTGGCTCTGATATAACCCCATCACTTCAGCTTCTGAACAGCTTCTGTTCTGCCTCTTTATTCATGGTGCATGCCATGGAGCCTGGGTCAAGAAGAGCTTGAAGAGTGACTTTATTATTCACTAAAACATTAGTGTAAAACAGACTGTCAGCTTTTTCGAGTCGCATCCTGTTTTGGAAAAGTATAACAGTATCAGATAAGATAAGATAAGATAAGCCTTTATTAGTCCCACAACGGGGAAATTCCAGGATTGCAACAGCACAGGGATAGCAACACTCAGAGCAACAACCAGAAGGCAAGAAAAAAAACAAGCAAGCAAGAGCAGCAAATATACATATGTACATATTACTATAAAATATATATATACACACAAACAGACACACAGTGCAGAGCATTGTAGCTGGATGGAATAAATATATGAATATGTAAACACACAGTGCGGAGCAATGTAGCTAGATGGAATAATATGTAGATATATAAACACACAGTGCGGAGCATTGTAGCTAGATGGAATAAGTATATAGATATATAAACATAAACACACCCAGTGCGGAGTATTGTAGCTAGATGGAATAAATATGTAAATATATAAACACACACAGTGCAGAGCATTGTTGCTAGATGGGATGAAACAGCACAACCGTCTACTTAGTTATCCTACATGGTATGATTATGTGCCCATACATATTCTCACTCTCCATAGCGACCGGTATTTTCCTAGTTGTATGCCGGAGGGGGACCATTGTGTAAGTCTATTGCATCTTTTGCATTCAAAAAACTATTAGTTTGTTACGTCTTTTTGCTATCTCTGCGAGCAGCCCTGCTTAGGTTGTACAGTCTGACAGCCGTTGGTAGGAAGGACCTGCGAAACCTCTCGGTTGTGCACCTGGGATGATGTAGTCTGCTGCTAAATGAGCTCCTCAGTGCATTCAGTATGTCCTGCATAGGGTGGAACTCGGACTCCAGCAGAGATGACAGTTTAGCCACCGTCCTTCTCTCTCCTATCTCCTCCACCGGATCAAGGCGCTGCCCCAGGACAGAGCTAGCTTTCTTGATCAGTTTGTTCAGTCTCTTCCTATCAGCTGCAGTAATGCCACTGCCCCAGCGGACCACTCCAAAAGTGATGGCTGATGCCACCACCGTGTCATAGAATGTCTTCAGCAGCGCGCCTTGTACACCAAAAGACCTGAGTCTCCTCAGCAGGAACAGCCTGCGCTGTCCCTTCTTGTAGAGTGCATCAGTATTGTGTGACCAGTCTAGTTTATTGTTCAGATGAACACCCAGGTACTTATAGGCTGTCACCATCTCGATGTCTGTTCCCTGTATATTTACTGGTGCTGTGAGGGGTTGTCCTTGCCTGCGGCAGTCCACCACCAGCTCCTTAGTTTTTCTCGCGTTGATCTGGAGGCAGTTCCGATGGCACCAGTCCACGAAGTCCTGGATAAGCCCTCTGTACTCAGCTTCATCTCCTTTGGAGATGAGGCCAACGATCGCAGAGTCATCAGAGAACTTCTGTAGATGGCAGTGTGTTGTGTTGTGTGAGAAGTCCGCAGTATAAAGAGTGAACAGGAAGGGAGCCAGCACCGTTCCCTGGGGGGCCCCCGTGCTACTGATGATCGTGTCGGACACACAGTCCCGGGTTCTCACAAACTGAGGCCGGTTCGTGAGGTAGTCCAGGATCCATGATGACAGGTGCTGGTCCACCCCTGCGCGCAGCAGCTTGTCCTTCAGGATCATCGGTTGGATGGTGTTGAAAGCACTGGAGAAGTCAAAGAACATGATCCTCACCATATTCCCGGGCTTCTCCAGGTGGGACAGAGAACAGTGAAGGAGGAAGATCACCGCATCCTCCACCCCAATGCCATGCTGGTAGGCGAACTGGAGTGGATCCATCGCTGGTTCCACCAGGGGGTGGAGGTGAGCAAGGAGCAGTCTCTCCAGGGTCTTCATCAAGTGGGACGTCAAGGCCACCGGTCTGTAGCTGTTCAGGTCTTTGGGGTGGGAAGTTTTTGGTACAGGTACCACACAAGATGTTTTCCACAGCTGTGGTACCTGACAGATGGAGCACACTTTAGGCTTTCTCTGTATACAGTTTGCACATCATTTCAGGGGTTGAGGGTTTCACATTCATCACTCACACAGTCCCCTCCCAAGTGTGAGTATACTAGTTTCCCTGCATGATACTGTGCTGGGTGACGGGTTTGGTGACACTAGGGCAGTCTTTTCTCTGATGACCCACTTCTAAACAGCCTAGGCATCTCCTTTCTCTCATGCAGTGGGTGCATGTGGAATGTGAATTAACGCCACAAACTTTGCACTGGGGGAAAGTGGCTGGGGCTATAGGCCGTGCTCTTACTGTGGGGGTCACGGGCTGGTTATTATGCTCAAGCACCCTCTCTAGCATACTGAGCACATGTTCCAGAGCACCTGATTCTGACATAGCAGTTTCACAAGTCTTAGCTGGATTACTTTGGGCACACTTTGGTGTGTTCACATAAGCAACGTCCAATCCAAGCTCAGGGGACTGACATCGGTTGCTGCGGTGGCCACTAGAAGAGGCTGTGACTTAGCTGAGACAGGGGGTTTTCTTTTTGCATAACTTCCTCTTTGATACTCATCAATGGCTTCTTGAACTTCTGTTATTGACCATTTACTTATGGGCTTGCATTTAAACACACAGGCAAGATTAGGGTAACTGGGGTCTGAGTAACTTCTGATAAACATCATGGCCACCTCTGCATTCATGTTCTCCATCTTGGTTCCTTGACGTTGCAAGTGCCTGTCAGCCACTTCAGCAACAATATTTAACCTCACCCAGTAGTCTACTGGTGTTTCTTTGGCAGCTGGGTGGGTAGCATAAAAGTCAGCTAATGGCTGAGAAGACCCTGGGCTCTCACTCAAGTAAAGCCTTAATATAGCATAAATGGTTTCAGGGTTGGTGATTGCACCAGAGGACATGTTACTTTTCAACCCCATTCTGACAATGTTCTTAGCTTTGCCAAGAAGATGGTTCAGAATCTCCTCTTTTCGTATGTCACCAGAGAGCCATCTCTTCTGTAGATAGATTTCCATCAAATCTATCCACTCCTGGACAGAATATTTATCAATGCCATCACCTTAATTCATAGGGTGGTCTTTAATATCTGGACTGACAACCAAGCTCATTTTGGAGAGGTCAAGTGTGGCTTCAGGGGTTCCAACTTTGCACGGTTGGGATGGGGGTGCCTCATTTATGGTAGGAGGGGCTTGACTTGCCAACAGGCAGTCTGCAATTGACTCCCCAGTTTGACTTCCCAGCTCAGTGATAAGCTCACGTAGCTCATTCTGGGTGCCTTCATTACTGGATGCCGGAGTGGAGGACTGGGGTCCAAATGCAAGGCTGGGTGTTGTGTGATTTGATTGTGATGGCTCATTATCGTGCGACATTATGAGAGAATGATTTCTAATAACCTCATATGCCCCAGAAAGACCTCGACCCCTCCCACCATCTGGTGTAAACATAATGGATGTGGCTTGACCTCTACCAGTCATATCTCAAACACAGACTTTACATTTAGCACTCCAGTAAATGAGAACTAATTGGCAACACTCGAAAAAATATTCTTATCACACAGTAAATGCAAAACATGTCAAAATCATTCAGTATACACCATTTATGCAAACACAACAGAAAAAATACTATTTTTTTTTTTTTAACTTGAAAAGGATCCAGACAGAGTCAGGCTGACATCCCAGGTGTCACGAGCTCACAGCTTAACGCCAGCGATCAGCAGTGGCTGATTCAGTTGTTCCGGGTCACGGCACCACGTTTATGTAGCGGACTTGAAACTGTTGTCTGCGTCTGCATTGTGTTGTGTTTTTGAAATAATTCCAACAGTGGGTTCACAGCTGGCACTTTATTCTATGGAAGACAAGGATTAATCAGTGGGGCACACACAGCAGCAGCACACTCTCTTCCCGTCTAATGCAAAAAGGAAAAAAAAGCCTCTGAGTGGACACAGACAACAAAATGACAATAAAAGTGATATTTTTCTGCTCAAAAGTTACTAAACCTTAATGAAAGCCCTTCTGCAGTGTTATGCGATTATCAATAAGCACTTACTACAGCAACGAAGACAAAGTTTAAACTTAAAAACTCATTAGAGAGAAGAGAGCCACACACACCTGTAGGATCCTATATTACATATATTATATTATTATGGCGGTGCCCTAGGCTGTAGTGGGGTGACGCTCCGCCTCTGGGAGGTGGCGTCACCTGGAGTATATAAGCCTGTAGCGGGAGACATAAGGTCTTCTTTGCTGTGGCTCCTGTATGCACGGTAGGGACTCCTGTGTATATAGTTGGTGTTATAATAAAACTCATATAACGTCACCTCGCCTCCTCGTTATTCGGACACAACATTTGGCGACGAGGACATACGGAAATGGAGAGGGCTGCTGCCGCACTTCGCTTTATTTTACAGGCTCTGGGTAAGCCGTTGGTCCTTTGGACCTGGTGGCGTGCGGCCTTCGAGTACTATCTGTCGGCATTAGACCTCGGCGACCTTGACAAATTGTGTGCAAGGGCTATTCTAGTCCATTACCTGGATGTGGAAAGCCGGAGGGTCCTGAGCACGCTTGGAGGAGGTGACTTATTCAGCAATGTAGCAAGGCTCATGGTGGGCTACTTTTGCGCCCCTGGACGCATCATCACACGGTGCATGCAGTTCAAGCAGCAAAGCCAGCAACCCGGAGGGTCGGTTCGACAGTTTGTGGCGGACCTTCGGCGGCTGGTGAGTGAGTGCAGTCTTGGGACTTTGGAGGAGGAGTTGGTCCGCAACCAGCTGGCAGAACATGTGGCCTTCTCCTCGGCAAGAGTTCGCCTGCTAACCCACGCTGGTGAGCTAACACTGCTAGCAGCCATGGAGCTAGCACAACGAAACAAGGCAGCAGAACAACTAACGGAAAATCTCGGTGACGACGTCGCCCTGCCCAGGAACGAAGTACGGTGGAAGTCCCTGGCCTTGGATCCAGAGGATGGTGGCAACGATGAGTATGTGGCCATCATAAAAATAAAGTCCACCCAGGGACGCCGAGCTGCTACGGCTGCGGATCCAGCAGGCACCGCTTTAGAGCGAGGGAGTACACAGCAGAGGGCAAACGTTGTGGATGGTGTGGTTTGCTCCATCACTTCACCAGAGTTTGCCGCAATTTCGACAAGGAGGAACGGGGGTCTGCTAGGGACGGTAGAAAGAAGAAGGCACCTACAGTGGTCCACACTGTCTCTCTCAACACGGACGGTCGTATTGTCTGCACTGTGCTGCTGGACGGGACGCCGGTGCCGATGTTGGTGGACACAGGGTCCGCAACCTCTATTCTGAACTTGGAAACAGTAAGACGGTGTTTTCCCCACCGCAACGTGAGTAAGACAAACGTAGCCTGTTATGGATATGGTAATAATCCCCTTGACATTGTGGGCTCGGTGTGGCTGTCTGTGAGGTGCGCAGCCGAGTTCATGGTGTCTCGAGACGGAAATAATCTGATGGGCTGTGACTTGTTTTACGGGCTCGGTTTCTCCATCATCCGCGGAGATGTGGAGGAGTGGGCAAGTGGTGGTCTACGAGACTGGCCGTTTTACGTGGGAAGTGGCTTTGAAGTGTGGGACTTTGGGTGGCCCGTTCCAAGTGAAGAGGGACACCGCCAGCACCATAGTACGCTGATAAGGCAAGGGTCCCGTGCCGGTGTTCGTGGTCCTGTAGATGGTGGACTCGAACGGTGTGGTTTGACCCCCGCGGTGGCAGAAAGGTCCAAAGAGTGTGAGCTACAGGGCTCCGGTGGCCAACTGAACACAGCTGCTGAGCCAACAGTGGCTGGTGCCGCTCCGACGCAACAACATCTACATCTAGCAACTGTCATGTCTGGCCCTCATGAGCCAGTATAAGACGCCACAAGTCACCAGTGAGTTTTGCAATGATGGTGATTTATTAACAAGACACAAGATGTAACACAAGACTATGATAGACTGACGAAGATACACTAAACAGAGCATGGGACCGTAAGGCTAACCCCAGCCACTTACGATCTAAACATGACATGACATGAGCAAGCAAAGCACGAGAATATACACGAACCTGACCAGACCAGAACGATGAATGTCTGATGATTGTTGACTTATGCTCCCGCAATTGGACTGCCGTCAGCGCCTGCCTTATAAGGGCGAACGCTAACGAGCAGTAATGACAGACAGCTGACCGGCCTTGACAGGCGGAAGCCCCACCGAGCGCCTTCACAGTAAGAGCCCGGTGAGGCCAGAATACAACCCACAGCTGTCAAGGCCGGCAGGGAGCTATGCGTGGCCCGAGCGTGGACAGGACCAGCGCTCGGGTCGTAACAGCAACCAGGGTAACATCAGGCGGCACGACCCCTGGCCGTGCCGAAAATATCTGCAAGGGACTTGGCTTGAGTCAACTTGGCAAACCGCTGAAGAGCCATAAGGGTGCCAGATCACGATGCAGACAACGGAAGAAGCCAGTGAGCGCTCCCCTGGGCGAGGGTGATGACGTCCGCTGTAGGGTCGAGGCTCGGCTTGGTCGGGTGCACAGTCTCAGAGAGCTGGGAGCTGGACAGGATAATCTGCTGGTGGTCCAGTCCGACAGCGACGGGTACCTGAATTTGACTGATGGGTCGAGACGGCATCCCAACGAGCTGCAGCGTCGGGGCAGAAAAGGACGTCAAAGCAGCCCGTCTCCTGTCACGAGAAAGCGGAGACGCTCTGGAAGTCGGCCGCAGGACGGCTACTCCAGGGGGGCCTTCGGGAGACCCGGGTTAGATTGTGAATGAGGGCTTACGGTATGTCTGTTTACGTGCATTTATTAGTACTGTATGTATGATGAGGTTGTTGTTGGTGTGTTCAAAATATGTTCAATCGCTTGAGTTATTTTGACTCAATGGTAAGAAATGATACATGTGAGTGCTCTAAAACATGTATAGGATTGTTCTTATAGGGGCTTAAACTGTTAGTGGTATAATTTAATGATGTAGAAAGTGAATATTTATTTTGTTTTGCAATGTTGTATTTATGTTGGTATTTTCTACACCAGAGCGTTTTATGTAAATGTAACTTGATTTTCTCTCCATGATTTTGGTGTGGGCTTAACAGCCATTTACCTTTTGAAATTGATAAGGAAGATGTACCACTGTAGGGGAGGTATTGTGATTTACGTGCACGAGACCACCATTGTTGTGTGACTGTTTTGAGTGTGTATATCTGAGGTGCAGTAACATCTCACGGTGTGATTGTGTGTGTTAATCGCCCTGTTTGCTGAAACTTGTGTGATCTTGATCAGGAGTTCTCTGTATGTAATTGTGTGTATCCTGCGGGTTTATGGGGGTCGGGTACCGCCATTGTTCATGTCTGTAATTATAGTTCATTTGTATATATGTCTATTTGCCGTGGGATTAATTTAGTTTGGTGTGTGGCCTTTTTTCTTTTCACTGACTGTTTGATTATATAGCGGAGAGCTCCGCTGGGCCAGTGTGGTGTGTGTGTGGATAGGCCTATAAGTATTTGTATTAGAGTGTGAATCGGGTATAAATTATAAGGTTGGGTAATTTGTGTGCTTGTATTTTTTTCAGAGGGGGGGTAGAATGTAGGATCCTATATTATATATATTATTACCTCCACCAGGCCGCAGGCCGCAGGAGGTTATGTTTTCGCCAGCGTTTGTCTGTCTGTCTGTCTGTTTGTCTGTCTGTTAGTTAGCAAGATAACTCAAAAAGTTTTGGACGGATTTCCATGAAACTTTCAGGCGTCGTTGCAAATGGTACAAGGAAGAACTGATTAAATTTTGGGGATGATCCGGATCACCGTCTGGATACAGGAATTTTTTAAAGGATTCTTTAACATTGTTCGATACTGTGGTCTATATTAATCATATATTCCATAACCTACATATGTTGAAGCATGTGGAAATGTTTAGTAATTACATATGTAAAGGACTTCACACCTCTGAAAGGACAAAGGCTCTCAACCGCCGAGTGAAGAACAAAGATGTTCCCAGACGAGGCGGAGGAGACCGGAGGAGCCACCCTCACCCCCTAAGGCGAGGAGAGGAAATACCAAGACAATGGGGGGATTAAGATAATGAGGGATGTCAGCCTTTGTTATGCATGCCTTTTGTTGTGTGCACATATAAAGCCAGTGAGCCGGAGAGATTCTGCCTCTTTTCCCTTCTGCCACTCTGCACCAGATGAGACTTGTTGGAAGAGCTGATTAATAAACTTTGTTTATAAATCACATCGCCTCTTCATTTCCAAGCTCTTCTACACTGGTGACCCTGACGCGAGTATGGACCTGAGGCGTTCCCCCGCAATCGACTCATCCGTGGCGACCCACACAGACGAGGGAACAGATGGACAACTGTTCCCCCCGGCAGAAGAGATTGAGAGGGCTCAACCGAGCACCAGCACCGCCGTGAGAGCCGAGGCAAGGCACTCTCACCCGGCGGGCACAGCAGTGATGGTATGCACGAATGCCGTCACCGTCAAGCTGCCAGACTTCTGGCAAGAAGACCCCGCCTCTTGGTTTCAGCAGGCTGAAGCCCAGTTTACACTGGCGGGCATCACGGCTGACGATACAAAATTTTACCATATCGTCTCCAAACTCGACGCCGCCACTTCGAAGTGTGTGCGGAGCATGATCCGGCGACCACCGGCCCGGGACAAATATGAGACGCTCAAAGCAACCATCGTGGCGAACTACGTCCCATCAGCGGAAGAGAGAGCCGAGAAGATCCTGGCAGTCTACGGCCACAGAGGGGGCAAACCGAAGGCCCTCATGGAGGATTTGCTACAGCTCAAAGAGGAGGACAATGACAACTTCCCCTTCCAGTTTATATTCCTCAGCACGCTGCCACCACACATGAGAGGGACACTCGCCAGCATGAAACGCAACAACCACCAAGACTTCCGCGCACTGGCCAACGAAGCCCATCGGCTCGTCAACACCTGCAAGGAGCTGACACCCACAGCAGCATCCGCGGACCTCAAAGCTGACGCCCCGAGCCACGAGGAGCCACAACCCACCGAGCAGACCCAGCCCACGGTGACAGCGACTCGGCCCAAACGTAACAGGCAGAGCGACGTCTGTTATTATCACCACCGCTTCGCCGAGAAGGCCCGCAAATGCGTTCCCCCCTGCAAATTTGCGATTTCGGGAAACGCCAAAGCCGAGAGCCGTTAACAGCAGCGGTTCTCAGCGAGAAGAATAAGCTGTTGTACGTGACGGATGGACACACAGGCAAGCAGTTCCTCATCGACACAGGAGCCCAGCTGAGTTTCGTCATGCCCTCCCACGCAGATCGAGCCACGGGCACCCGGGGCAACGGAGCCGTGGCAGCCAACGGCTCTAGCATCGACACGTTCGGTGAAAAGAGCCTGCACCTCCTCATCCACGGCCGCAGCTACAGATGGACATTTGTTGTAGCGGCGGTGAGTTTTAACTTATTAGGCGCAGATTTTTTGTGTGCACATGGGTTATTAGTGGATCTAGCAAATAGGCGCCTGGTTAATGCACTGTCCTTTGCTTCTATTCCATGCTCAGCCCGAGTTTCTCCTCCACCTGTGCAGGCCAACGTCACCACGGCAGGAGGTAAGTTTGAGCAACTCCTCACCCAATTTCCAGCACTCACAATTCCCAAATTCTCAGCCACTGTGGCTAAACACGGGGTTGAACACTTCATTCCCACAACGGGACCTCCCGTTTTTGCCAAAGCGCGCCGCTTAGACGCGGCCAAGCTCAACATAGCACGGGACAAGTTTACAACTCTTGAAAAATTGGGCATTGTTAGACGCTCGAAGAGCCCCTGGGCCTCACCACTTCACACGGTTCCGAAATCCGACGGTTCTTGGAGACCGTGCGGAGATTACCGCAGATTAAACAACGCTACAGCGCATGACCGTTACCCAATTCCTCACATTCAAGATTTTTCACTACATCTGGCGGGTGCGCACATTTTTTCAAAAATAGACTTAGTCCGCGGTTATCACCAAGTCCCGGTCCGAGCAGAAGACATTCCTAAAACAGCGGTAATAACCCCTTTCGGCCTTTTTGAATTTCTGCGAATGCCTTTCGGCCTCAAAGGCGCTGCTCAAACTTTTCAACGAATGATGGACGCGGTCCTACGTGACCTTCCTTTTGTCTTCGTCTACCTCAACGACATGCTGGTAGCCAGCTCGTCTGAGGAAGAACACGAGCAGCACCTCACTACGGTTTTTCAGAGGCTAGAAGAGCACGGGCTAATAATCAATCCAGCCAAATGCAAATTCGGCGTGTCACAAATTGATCTTTTAGGACACAAAGTCTCTCCGAAGGGGGCAGTTCCACTTCCAGACAAAGTTCACGCGATAGAAAGTTTCCCACGGCCACAAATGGTCAAATCGCTACAGGAATCTTTAGGGATGGTTAATTTTTACAACCGCTTCCTCCCCCACGCAGCTTAGCTCATGCAGCCACTATATGACGCGCTCAAAAAAAAGAAAGCTTCCAACGCGGTCGAATGGACCCCGGAGCGCGAACGTGCTTTCGCGGAAGTAAAAAGCGCCCTAGCTAACGCCACATTGTTAGTTCACCCAGATCCCTTGGCCCGCATCGCGCTAACCACAGACGCTTCAGACCTAGCTATAGGGGCAGTTGTAGAACAACATGTCAGCGGGGTCTGGCAACCTTTAGCATTCTTCAGCAAATCGCTAAATCAAACTGAGCGTAAATACAGCACTTTTGACAGAGAGCTGCTGGCGCTTCATTTATCCATCCGCCACTTCCAGTTCTGGTTAGAAGGGCGGAGTTTCACGGCTTTTGTAGACCATAAACCGCTCACCTTTGCTATGGCTAAAATTTCAGAACCATGGTCAGGCAGGCAACAAAGACAGCTAGCTGCGATTTCAGAGTTCACCACAGACATTCGACACGTGGCAGGCAAACTTAACGTAGTAGCAGACTGTCTCTGTCGCGCTGTGACACCTCCAGAGCGTGAGGAGACAGATTATACTGCCTCAGCAGCAGAGCTCTTCACTAACGCAGACACATATGCAGCACCTGTCCATGCAGGGATAGATTATGCAGCCATGGCGGAGGAACAAAGCGGTGACACGGACGTGCGCGCACTCCTGTCTGGACCAACAGGGTTAAGGCTGGAGAAAAAGGGTTTACGCGACAGCGTACCCCCCCTAATATGCGATGTTTCAACCGGCCGACCTCGCCCGTTAGTACCAGCTACATGGCGCCGCTGTATTTTCGACACAATTCACTCCATCGCGCACCCAGGTGTGCGCGCCTCGGTTAAAATGGTCGCTGAAAAGTTTGTGTGGCCAGGCCTGCGCAAAAATGTAAAAGAATGGGCGAAAACTTGCATTTCTTGTCAACGCGCCAAAATACACAGACACACAAAAGCCCCTCTGGAGCCTTTTCCAATCCCTGCTAGAAGGTTCGACCACGTTCATGTCGACCTCGTGGGGCCACTACCTTCCTCCCAAGGTTTCACACACCTGTTAACAATGATAGACCGCACCACACGCTGGCCAGAGGCAGTCCCTCTAGCGGCAACCACAGCAGAGGAAGTCGCTCGCGTTTTTTTGACAAACTGGGTGGCACGTTTCGGCGTCCCATCAGACATCACGTCCGATAGGGGGCCTCAATTCGTCTCAGAGCTCTGGTCAGCCATGTCCAACAGCTTATCGGCAACAATTCATCGCACCACCGCTTATCACCCTCAGGCTAATGGGTTATGCGAGCGTTTTCACAGGTCTTTAAAGGCTGCCCTCAGAGCCTCACTAACGGACACAAATTGGGTAAATAAACTTCCCTGGGTTTTATTGGGGTTGCGTGCTGCACCTAAAGAGGATGTAGACGCCTCTCCCGCAGAATTAGTCTTTGCACAACCTCTCAGGCTTCCAGGTGAATTTTTACCAGAGAACCTAGAGCTAGGGCACCTTCCAGTCCCAAGGTTTTTAGGCAGCGACGGACCGGGCTCTCTCCCCGGTCCAGCTCATCACTCCTTCCCACGGGTTTTTGTCCCTCAAGCTTTAAAAAACGCTGAATTCGTTTTCGTTAAGCATGAAGCTTTAAAACCAACTTTCCGACCAGCATACGATGGGCCACTCAGAGTGCTGGAACATGGTGATAAACACTTTGTGCTTGATTTTGGGGATAGAAAAGAAACAGTCAGCATTGACAGACTTAAACCTGCCTTCCTGTTGAAAGACGAGCCTGCACAGTTGGCGAGAGCACCTCGGCGGGGTAGACCCCCCAAGAGAAAAAACTCAACCCCCCGGCAGGGAACAGTTAACCTCTCTCCTTCCCACACTGCAGATTCCTCACAAGAAGGTCCCAGCAGGGCGCCTAAACCAACCTACAGCAGTTTTGGGAGAAGATTGAAACCCAGACAGCACAGGGACTGATACCAACCACTCCACAATTGTTCACTAATTGTGCTGCAACAGTTTAGGACTGACTTATGATTTTACTATGCTGTTATGATTACCACTGAACTCTCTTAGAAGCATGGCTGCTAGAAAGTTTCTTCTGTGGCAAGAGATGTAACATTTAGTATGTCATAGTAACTATCCTAGACTGTGAACCGTTCTATTGTCCTTTCTTAGTTGTTTGGGGGGCCTGTGGTCTATATTAATCATATATTCCATAACCTACATATGTTGAAGCATGTGGAAATGTTTAGTAATTACATATGTAAAGGACTTCACACCTCTGAAAGGACAAAGGCTCTCAACCACCGAGTGAAGAACAAAGACGTTCCCAGACGAGGTGGAGGAGACCGGAGGAGCCACCCTCACCCCCTAAGGCGAGGAGAGGAAATACCAAGACAATGGGGGGATTAAGATAATGAGGGATGTCAGCCTTTGTTATGCATGTCTTTTGTTGTGTGCACGTATAAAGCCAGTGAGCCGGAGAGATTCTGCCTCTTTTCCCTTCTGCCACTCTGCACCAGATGAGACTTGTTGGAAGAGCTGATTAATAAACTTTGTTTATAAATCACATCGCCTCTTCATTTCCAAGCTCTTCTACAGATACGGCCATTTTCAACATGTGTGCAGGCGCAATGGAGGGCGCTGGTCGTCGTGTCTGACGAACACGAACTCCGCGTTCTTCAAAGTTTTAGGCACAAAAGCACGCGAAAAACAGTGGTGAGCCGGGCCCGGCAGCGTGCCTGTGTTTGCGCTACGTTGCAAAAGCTGAGACGGGCAGCTGTTCGGTGCGGGATTATTTGGCAGAAATTTTCCAGGCAGCCATAGGGGCTGCGCAAAAACAAGCTCTCTGCCGGGGAAGCTTCCAAATCCTCTTTTGCCGCGAAGCGCAACCCCAATATAAAACCCATGGCAACCTGTCTACCCAATTTGCATCCGTCAGTGAAACCCTGAGTGCTGCTTTCAGTGATCTATGAAAACGCTCGCATAACCCATTGGCCTGTGGGTTGTACGCGGTTGTGCCATGAATTGCAACGCCCGCAGCCTGGGAGTTTGGAGATGGAGGAGATGGACACAACAGCAACACTTCAGTTTATTACCTCCGCCAAGGAGGTAATGCTTTTACTACTGAACCACTAATCCTATCATTGTGAATCCAATTGCTAGTCATATGTTTTCATGGTCAAGGAATCTAAAAACATACACACAAACACTGTATGGGGGGGAACTGTGGCGCTTGGCGGAGGTCTGCGCTCTCCGAGTGCTTTTCTAGTATTATTATGGCGGTGCCCTAGGCTGTAGTGGGGTGACGCCCCGCCTCTTGGAGGTGGCGTCAGCTGGAGTATATAAGCCTGTTGCGGGAGACATAAGGTCTCTTCGCTGTGGCTCCTGTATGCGCGATAGGGACTCCTGTGTATATAGTTGGTGTTATAATAAAACTCATAATACGTCACCTCGCCTCCTCGTTGTTCGGACACAACAACACCCATCTTACCTGTGCAGGGTCTACGCAGTTTTTGCCGGGAATACCCCTGCATGCACAATGAGCCCATTTCCTGTGTCCCACCAATTAATGACACACTAACAACAAGGAAAATCGGAACCTCTAAATTATAAATTTGTTCCACTGACTCAAAATGAACTAGATTATTAATATTGTCACTTTACTCTAGTTTTGAAGAAGTTCACTTAAAAATAAACATAATAAACATAATGCCTCAGCTACATTGTTACTGACTCAATTTTTACTTGTATTTTCAAACACGAAGTGTGCAATAAGCAAAGTATTTGTTTGGTTTTAGCATAGAAACTACTTGGTTAGGGTAACAAAAAGATCATAAGTTTGCTTTAAACAGGGCCCTTTACAGCTTAAACACTTCCTAAAACAAATTAGGATCTTGTGACTAAAAACACGACTTGAAGCCAAATGCTACTTTTTGCTTCACACAGTGACATCAGTGGCTCTTAACAACACGCTTTAACATATAGCTAAATCCAGTTTAGTTTCTCAAGTCATTGTTCAATGTAGTGTTTACGACTTACATAAACCTTCATTCTGTCCATGTGGGTATTCAAAGAAGTTTCTGCTCACTGTAATGAATGATTGGAAATGATAGTGCAGTTAAAGATTTCCAAATCAAAACAAAGATGGCAGTCCTCCAGCTACCTTGGTAGAAAACAGAATTACATCCAAAGGAAGTGCAACAAACTTGAAAACAACAGGAAGTTCAGCAGTCAAATCATTGTTCATTAAAGGCAAGCTTTCACTTTAATAGATGTTGAAAACAATGTAGAGTGGACAAACTGAGGTGGTGAGCGGATGTATTTTCTTGGTACAATCCATTGTATGTGTGCATGACTGATTTTTAAAAATACTGCAGTCACTTTTAGAGTTGAAATACAAAACACCAACCCCATTACATAAAAAACAAACGTGGGTGACCAACCACTGGTGGTATAGGATGGGGATCCACTCAAAACACCACTGGTAAACTCAGCTTGGTGGCATCTGAAGGGGACTGATCTCATGACCTCCCACTATAGAGTCAGCCCTCTATCTGTATCACCCACAAGGTCAAACGTTTTTAACCACACAGTCAGAGGGGTCAGGTTTCTGGTAGTAGAATGATATTTTTCACTTGAATTTCATAATAATAATAAGAGATTAGGCTTATGGTAAGAATTAGTATGCTTTCACACATAATCTGTTTATCCAGGCTTTCTGACTTTTCAGTTTCATCCGGACCAGAATTTTAGGTGTAAAACCTCCTCTGAATCAATTTCTGAACCAAAAAGACGAAATTTGGTTGGGCAAAAAGAGGTGGTCTCGGTCCGGTTCAAACTGAGCCTTGGTCCTGTTTGTTTAAAGTGTGAAAGCAGTTTTCAAAGAGGTCTGGATTTTCTAACCAAAACCAGTTAAGGCAGACGATGAGAGGGAAAATGACCCGTGGCAGCACTCAGAGAGAGGAAGTACGGCTGTTAGTGGCATTAACAGTCACTTGAAGAAACAAAATAAAATTGCAGACACCAGATATTTTTGGACAGTTTTTGAAAAAAAATGATTCAGTAATACCACCTGAAAATCATCAGAGGTCGATGAGAAGGACAAATACCATTTTATTGAAGATCTGGATAATATTTTAGCCTCACTAAACTAGTTTACCTCTTAATATGATGGTGTCTTCCCCTGTTTCAACTTAAAGTGCAGTTACCAATGTGCCCAGAGCTTCAGAAAACACCTTGGAGGGTGAGTAGCATGATTGCTAACTACCGGTCTGTTCTAACAACACAAACATCATCATGACAACATGACAAAGGTCCGTCACATAAAGTTGTTTAGTTCGTTTGGAAAGGAGCAGTGTGAAACCAAAGCTAATCGTACCAAATGTATGCAATGAAGCAAAACTATGAACCCTGATGGGGACCTTGGTGTGGATTTTCAGGTGTGAAAATGACTTTAGGATGCTGCTCATTCATTTCACTTTTGATATGACGTGTATAAATGTAAATAGAAAATGGAAGAAAATACTGTTTCATTAATCATTTTATTTCATACCAAAGTGCAATTGCTAAATGTCATGTCATGTCATTCAACACTTCATTTTTTAATTTCTAAATACAGTGGGTATTGATCATGATTTTTTCCTTCTTCTGACCAGTTGCTATTTCAGTTGGATGTGATAAGATACACAAAGTAAATACAGCCCAATAAAACAGGCTGCAAAGCAACAATACATGATTATTTTAAAGGAGAATGATTCTTTTCTATACCCACTGTATTATCAAAAGTCTGGAGATAAATTATGCACTTCACATGAATTGAAGCTATCATGTGATGAGCCCAACCTTTGCATTTTTTCCAGGATCTTAAAACAGACGGATTCACGAAAACAGCCTGTCTACACAGCCGCCTTTGTTTTCTGTCCCCCAGGAGGGCTGCACCCTGCTGTTAATGAAAAACTACTTTATTCAAACAAAGGCTGAAATCCTAAATCCCCCAACAGTAGACATCGTCAAACTCAGGTCCCTGTTAGCCTGCATGCCCTGGACACTGAAGGAGAGAATTCAAGCTGTTAGAAATTAAATTCATGTGAAGTTTATGGGAAAGTGGGTTCATTCTCTTGCACCACATGCACAGCAGATATGTATATTTGTCTTGATGTAGTGTTCTTGTAAGTGATTAATCATGTGTTTGACATACATCCTTGTGAGCAGTATTTGTCCTAATTATGCAGACTGATGTAAGGCCACTGAAGGATCATAGCTGATGCGTGAGGAGGAGGTCTCTGGAGAAAAGTCCTGTTCACTGTCAGTTTCAAGAGAAAATTCAGTCCAAGTGGGAATCTTATTCACTATCCTGGCTTCTGGTTGTAATAGATGCTAAGTTTATGACATTTTCCCCCTCTTATACAGTATCTCACAAAAGTGAGTACACCCCTCACATTTTTGTAAATATTTTATTATATTATATATAAAACCATGACATTCTCACCACCATGCTTGACTGTAGGCAAGACACACTTGTTTTTGTACTCTTCACCTGGTTGCTGCCACACACGCTTGACACCATGGGAACCAAATAAGTTTATGTTGGTCTCATCAGACCACAGGACATGGTTCCAGTAATCCATGTCCTTAGTCTGCTTGTCTTCAGCAAACTGTTTGCGGGCTTTCTTGTGCATCATCTTTAAAAGGGGCTTCCTTCTGGGACGACAGCCATGCAGACCAATTTGATGCAGTGTGCGGCGTATGGCCTGAGCACTGACAGGCTGACCCCACCCACCCCTTCAACCTCTGCAGCAATGCTGGCAGCACTCATATGTCTATTTTCAAAAGACAACCTCTGGATATGACGAAGAGCACGTGCACTGAACTTCTTTGGTCGACCATGGCGAGGCCTGTTCTGAGTGGAACCTGTCCTGTTAAGCTGCTGTATGGTCTTGGCCACTGTGATACAGCTCAGCTTCAGGGTGTTGGCAATCTTCTTATAGCCTAGGCCATCTTTATGTAGAGCAACAATTTTTTTTTTCAGATCCTCAGAGAGTTTTTTGCCATGAGGTGCCATGCTGAACTTCCAGTGACCAGTATGAGAGTCTGTGAGAGCGATAACACCAAATTTAACACAGCTGCTTCCCATTCACACCTGAGACCTTGTAACACTAATGAGTCACATGACACCGGGCAGGAAAAATGGTTAATTGAGCACAATTTGAACATTTTCACTTAGAGGTGTACTCACTTTTGTTGCCAGTGGTTTAGACATTAATGGCTTTGTGTTGAGTTATTTTGAGGGGACAGTAAATTTACACTGTTATACGAGCTGTACACTAACTACTTTACATTGTATCAAAGTGTCATATCTTCAGTGTTGTCCCATGAAAAGATCTAATAAAATATTTACAAAAATGTGAGGGGTGTACTCATTTTTGTGAGATACTGTATGTACAACATATTAAATCAGAGTGGGGATTCCTAATATATTTATCATTGCCAGCTCTGGATGTGCATACCCTCTGTTTGAGAGATGCAGCCAATTAGAAGAATGTTGGGTGAAAGAGAGGATTGCTTTGAACTGCTTGCTGTGAGTATGCGGCATTATATGCCGCGAGAGTTCACGTGTGCCACTGTGATTATTGTTTACATCCCTTCATCAGCTGATGCAGTGGTGGCCTGTGACATCATCAGCTTCACTACTGCCACTCTGCTGGAGCAGCACACTGATGCATTTATGGCCATCGCAGGTGATTTTAATCACATCTCTTTGGGCAAAGCGTCTTTTCATCTTTTCTTGTTCATCGGTGAACACCTTTGTTGCAGAGTTGTAGCCTACTTGTGGAAGTTTGCTTGATCCCTGATCTTCTAACTTCTTCCTCACTTTGCAGAATCTATATAGTGTGACATGGCATATGCCATACAATTTTGCCACAGATTTGACTGACTTTCCCTGGACCTTTACATCAGTGCCCGCTTCAAAATGTTGGGAGGCACCCCCCGTCACTCTTTCTCTTCTGGGACCTAGGCATGTTAAAACTTAAAAAAAAAAAAAAAAAAAAAAAAAACTAAACTAAAGTAGCTAATTAAAATCAATTTTCTATTACTCATGCATTCATTGAAAGTTAGCTTGGGGTAGGTTGTAACATTTTCTAAAGCGTTACAACCTACCCCAAGCAAGTTTGTTTCAACTACCCCTGAGTGCATTGGTGATGAGCTAGTCTGCCTTACAGCTAACAGCTAAAACATTTCCACAAATAACCTGAATGAAAGATAGCTAAACAGACACATAATCAACATGATTTACCTTTGATGAGTCCAACTACAAAGCAAGCTATGTAATCACAAAAATAATTTGAGCAAAAAAATTACTTTCTTACCTCAAAATTATGTTTTACCTCACAAATTCTGCTGTGTCTGCCTCAAGGCACTACAACTTCCCATGTGGACTAAGGGCTAAATTGAGCATGTGCAGAGTGAATCAGGTGAATCCTAACTTGATCCTGATTGGGGCAATTGCTAGTGTTACAACTGACCCGTGTTACAACTGTCCCCGGTCTCCCCTACTGTCGGGCAAAGGGTGTGGCTGTCAGTGGACCAGGGGCCCCTAAAAACATCCCTAAAGTTGTCACTTCGCTTCTTGGGTCCGTTAACCATCTCCAGAATCATTAATGACATGACGGTCCACCTGGAGATACTGCCGGCACTCCGTATCCACCCAACATTCCACGTGTCCAAGATCAAGCCCCTCTCCGCCAGTCCTCTCTGCCCCCCCCCCCAAGCCACCTGCTCCTCCTCAGATCCTCGACGGCCAGACCACCTACACCGTTCAGAGGATTCTGGACATTCGCCGTCAGGATCACGGGTTACAGTACTTGGTCCACTGGAAAGGCTACAGACCTGAAGGAAGGTCATGGATCCCCAGCTCCCATTTCCACAACAGGGGGGTGGTCCGTGCCTTTCACCGAGCTCATACCAACAAGCCCGGTGGGCCACCAGGTGGCAGCCCTTGAGGGGGGGCACTGTTATGTTCTGGTGACCGCATTCCCCCTCTTTCTGTGGGAGGTTCCTCATCAAGACCCCGGCTCCGCAGGTGATCTGTACACCTGTGTGAGTGGATGCACCTGCTGCCTCTGCCTTGCCAGCGCTTATAAGGGCCAATTCGTGAACTCTCCAGCACTGACTCATTGGGTTGCTGCCATCTCCGTGGTGCATCTCCAGGGGTTGTTGTACGCTTACCTGCTCCACCGTCTTCATCATCACTCCAAACTGTCTCCTCCACCTGGTCAGACACTCCTCCCAGCCCTACTTATTCTCAACTCCCTACCACCTCACCCTCACTGGTTCATCCTTTCCTTGCTGGGTTCCTCTGCCGGGCTCTCTGCTCCTAAATTCGCTGGGTATTCCTCTGGCGAGTGATGCCTTTTTCTCTAACCTTGAGTTCATTTTGTTCAATAAAACTGTGTTGAAGCGTTGCTTCTCTGTGTTGTGTGCATTCTCTGGTGTAGCATCCCACACGTGAGCTGATCAGTTACTCAATCACGACAGAGGGACCAGTTTATGACATAGCTGTGCTAGACGGTGAGACAGAAGGTCAAAATCAGAGGGACAAGGATTAAACCTCCATGCGAGTCCCTCAACTGTTTTGGCCTTTATGTACAACAAATCTCCAGTGCCCTCATTAGACCTACAAAGTTATGATTTGAACTAGCGAGTCCTGCACATCTGACTTACACCAGCCCAATAGATCCTGCTGGGCTCTTGTCTGTGGTAGCTAAATATGTGCACTGACACGTTTGTGCATGCCTGTCAAAATGATACATTTTCCTTCAACAAATTTAAAGTGTAAAAAATAAGTGGTGTATCAAACTTCAACAAATGCACAGTCAAATCACGTGCTGCCCCCCCCCCCACACACACACACCAATAATACCTGCTTTACTTTTCTCTGTGAAAGTAGCTTGAATAATGAGAAAATTATTTGCTGTTATTGTTTCAAAGGCATTAAAATCAAATGGCTTTTTTTTCTCTCACTGGAAGGGTTTGGCTGAGTCACAGCAAACACACATTCATGCACAAATTTCACCAAAATCCTTTCAACAACACTGCATGTCAAATTTTTGAAATATACCCACTTTGAGGAAATAATGATTTTGTATTACTAAAATTAGAAGCAGACAGAAAAGTGCTCTCTCGTATTCTCTGCTATCACTAAAAAGTACTGTTATATCACATTGCAGCTGAGTTCACACATGGAGCATGAAAACAAAACATCCCAGAGCACAAAGAAAACACTACAGGTCACAACTGTTCTCACAAATCAAGATTATTCAGTCCACTTGGAAGGTGCTTTGCCTGCAAAGACTTGTGGTACAAAAGTGGTACAAAAGTGGTACAAAAGTGGTACAAAATTGCAAAAATGCAGGAAAAGCGTTTTTATTTTGTGAAAACTAGGTTTTTGCATTACATACAAGACGATGACAAAAGATTAGAGTTTTCCCATTCCCCATCCCTATAGCCCTGGGTAAGAAGGAAGCTTAAGCCATATTTGGCACAACCGGTTGGACAAACTATCTGTAGTAAGTAAGTTAAGGCAGGTCAGGCCCAATATGAATAATGTCAGTGGCTCATGTACCTAAAACGAAGGCTGTGGGATGTTTAGTCTGCCCATTCTTTAAAAGAAAGCCTTATCCCACCCCCCACCCCACCCCCAAAAAAATGGTTGGTCGACACATAAAAGTCACTGAAACAATTTGTATGGTGATGAAGTAGTTACGTCACTAGACAAGCAGCCAGTAATTAACTGCCACTTTCTACCATACATTCTGTTAAGTTGATGCAAGAAATGTGTTTTGACTCTGCTTTTTCACCTACCTATTGTATATATATATATATATATATATATATATATATATATATACAATCTTGGAATCTACTTCCGGCGCCACACAAGTAGGCTGCCTTTTTGCAACAGCGGATCAATTTCTTCCTATTTCTATTTACTATCTGGCTCTCTTGCTAATCTTTCTGATCCAGCGACACCTTATCCATCACAGACACGTAGAACGCCCAAATGTTTCCTGAGCCAGTGGATGGAGCTACTGTTTATTGCAGGAGGCAGTACAATAGAGACCAGCTGTTGGCACTTAACCGGCCCACGATGCTAACGCAAAAACTCGACATACCGGGAGAAATAAGACGGAAACGGCGTGGATGTCGGGCTCAAGTAAGACAGCGGGCGAGGAATATAAGGTACAGACCCGTCCTCCCATCCGTTATTATGGGGAATGTATGATCGCTACTCAATAAGACTGACGAGCTAGCGGCTATCTCCCGCTACGAGAGCATCTTCAGAGAGATTAGCTTGATGTTGTTTACTGAGACGTGGCTAACAGAACTAACAACAGATGCTAACATCGAACTGGAGGGTTTCCACACAATACGGGCAGACCGGACACCAGACAGTGGGAAGGCAAGGGGCGGAGGAGTGATAATATATGTCAATAACAGCTGGTGCAGACCGGGACATATTAAACAACAACACTGCAATGTTAAACAACAACACTGCAACAAAGACAATGAGTTGCTAGCTGTTAGCATGCGGCCTACCTATCTCCTGAGGGAATACTCACACGTGATCTACATTGTTATTTATGCAAATCCGACAGCAAACACAGGGACAGCACGTGACGCCATTCACTTAGTAACTGGCAGGCTGTTGACAGAACACCCAGATGCTCTCCTACTCATCTCAGGTGATTTCAACCATATTTCACTGTCCCCCATTCTGCCCATGTTCACCCAGTATGTCATATGCCACACTAGAGACAATAAAACACTGGACTTATTCTATGCAAACACTAAGGAAGCGTACACCTCATCACCACTCCCCCCACTTGGGAGATCGGATCACAACTTGGTTCGTCTCCTGCCGGTTTACAAACCCCTAGTACACAGACAACCTCCGGTCATGCGCACAGTGAAGTTATGGTCTGAGGAGGCAATGAACTCTCTAAAGGACTGTTTTGAAACCACTGCCTGGGAGCAGCTCTGCGATCCACATGGTGAGGACATCGATGGCCTCACTCACACCATCATGGACTACATCAACTTCTGTGTGGACAACACCGTACCCACCAAGACCATACGGTGTTGCTCAAACAACAAACCCTGGATCGACCCTGAGATAAAAACACTTCTGAGAGAGAAGAAGAGGATCTTCAGGTCGGGGAACAGGGAGATCCTGAAGTCCATACAGAGGGCACTAAGGAGAAAGATCAGAGAAGGCAAGGACAGCTTCAGGAAGAAGATGGAGGACAAGCTGCAACAGAGCGACATCGGCGGGGTCTGGAGAAACCTCAAAACCATCTCTGGGCTCCAGAATATACCTCCTCCCAGGCCACGGGGGGCAGGGAGTGGGCGAACAATCTGAACCTGTTTTTTAATAGGTTTGACCAACCGCCCTCCCCCCCAACTGCACAACAACCACTGCTGCCTCTAAAGTCATCGAGACCTGCTGTCCACACCCCACTCCACCAACACCCCCCCACTCCCAGCACACAGCCCCCCAACCTGACCCTCACTAAGACCCAGGTGAGGACGGAGCTGAGGAAGATCAAGGCGAGGAAGGCCTCGGGACCGGACGGCATCAGTGCGAAGCTCCTCAAGTCCTTCGCAGACCAGCTGTGTGGGATTGTGGAGCACATCTTCAACCTGAGCCTGAAGCTGGGGAGGGTACCACAGTTGTGGAAAACATCTTGTGCGGTACCTGTACCAAAGACTTCCCACCCCAAAGACCTGAACAGCTACAGACCAGTGGCCCTGACGTCTCACATGATGAAGACCCTGGAGAGACTGCTCCTTGCTCACCTCCGCCCCCTGGTGGGACCAGCGATGGATCCACTCCAGTTCGCCTACCAGCATGGCATTGGTGTGGAGGATGCAGTGATCTTTCTCCTTCACTGTTCCCTGTCCCACCTGGAGAAGCCCGGGAATGCAGTGAGGATCATGTTTTTTGACTTCTCCAGTGCTTTCAACACCATCCAACTGATGATCCTGAAGGACAAGCTGCTGTGCGCAGGGGTGGACCAGCACCTGTCATCATAGACCCAGGACTACCTCACTAACCGGCCACAGTTTGTGAGAACCCGGGATTGTGTGTCCGACACAATCATCGGCAGCACGGGGGCCCCCCAGGGAAGGTTTTGGCTCCCTTCCTGTTCACCCTTTATACTGCGGACTTCTCACACAGCACAACACACTGCCATCTACAGAAGTTCTCTGATGACTCTACGATCATCGGCCTCATCTCCAACGGAGATGAAACTGAGTACAGAGGACTTATCCAGGACTTCGTGGACTGGTGCCATTGAAACTACCTCCAGATCAACGCGAGGAAAACTAAGGAGCTGGTGGTGGACTGCCACAGGCAAGGACAACCCTTCACAGCACCAGTAGACATACAGGGAACAGACACTGAGATGGTGACATCCTACAAGTACCTGGGTGTTCATCTGAATAATAAACTAGACTGGTCACACAATACCGACGCACTCTACAAGAAGGGACAACGCAGGCTGTTCCTACTGAGGAGGCTCAGGTCTTTTGGTGTACAAGGGGTGCTGCTGAAGACATTCTACGACACGGTGGTGGCATCAGCCATCACTTTTGGAGTGGTCTGCTGGGACAATGGCATTACAGCAGCCGATAGGAAGAGACTGAACAAACTAATCAAGAAAGCTAGCTCTGTCCTGGGGCAACGCCTTGACCCAGTGGAGGAGATAGGAGAGAGAAGGATGGTGGCTAAACTGTCATCTCTGCTGAAGTCCGAGTCTCACCCTATGCAGGACATATTGAATGCACTGAGGAGCTCATTTAGCAGTAGACTACATCATCTTAGGTGTGCGACCGAGAGGTTTCGCAGGTCCTTCCTACCTACGGCTGTCAGACTGTATAACTTAAGCAGGGCTGCTCGCAGAGATAGCAAAAAAATATGACAACCTAATAGTATTGAATGCAAAAGACGCAACAGACTTACACAAATGGTCCCCTCCAGCATACAACTAGGACAATATCAGTCGCTACGGAGGGTGACAATATGTAAGGGTACATATTCATACCACGTAGGGTAACTAAATTGAAGGTTTTGCTGTTTATTCCATCTAGCTACAATGCTCCACGCTGTGTATATATATTTATATATTTATGTGTACATATGTACTGTATATTCACTGCTCTTATTTTCTTATCTTCTTAATTATTGCTCTGAGTGTTGCTATCCCTGTGCTCTTGCAATCCTGGAATTTCCCCATTGTGGGACAAATAAAGGCTTATCTTATCTTAGATAGATAGATAGATAGATAGATAGATAGATAGATAGATAGATAGATAGATAGATAGATAGATAGATAGATAGATAGATAGATAGATAGATAGATATGGAGGAAGGGATTGGATGGAGGAGATGTGGAGGAAGGGCTGTGAAGAAAGTAAGGCTGTGGTTACTCCCGCTTGTCAGCTGCTTTACAATGTTCCCTTTGAATCATGCAGCGGTGCACAATGCTGTCAAAACTTCCCAGGTAGAAGAGTGCAGTGGTCCAAAACAATCCGATGGTAACAATCTGCTGTAGTCCCACTGTGATGGAGGTGACAGGTGACATTCCACATGTGAGAGCTGAAAGCATGTAACCATCAGGGCCAATGGAGCTGTTGAAGTTTCCCTTCACTGCATCCTTAACAATTTTGGCCACTTGGTTTGGTTGACAAACTCCAGAGGTTTCAGAGATTAGTTTGGTCTCCAGAGGCTTTGTCTTGTTCTCTTCAGCCAGTCCTGGAGTGTCAGTGTCAGGTGGGTATGCCACAGTTACATAGATATTGTATGGTTTTATCTCCATGTGAAGCAACTCTGCTAAGCCCCGTAGTGCAAACTTGCTGTAGATGGGGAATATGCCGTGTATCCAAACAGTTCAATCTGGCCTGCCTGGGAGGAGACAAACATGATGCGCCCCATTCTTCACTCCTTCATGGTAGTTATGATGGCTCGTGTTGGGTAAATGCTGCTAAGGTATTTCACCTCCATCAGTTTTTTAAAAGGGTACACCTGCATGTCCTCAAACTTTGCAGAAATGGATGTTCCTGCACAGTTCACAAGCATATCAACAGGCCAGAGCTTCTATTGAGCCTGTTTTATCACATTTTCCACCTGATTATAATCACTGGAAACATCCACCGATATACAAAGCACCACCTGTTTGTCACTGATGGCAAACTTCGCCATCTCCTTCTTCATTTGAAGCAATTTTTCCTTGTCCCATGCTACCAAAGTGATGAACGCTCCTTGTCTGTAGCACTCTATTGCAATGCATTTCCCAATCCCACTGGAACCACCTGTCACTACGACGTGGGCCCCGTTCAGTTTCAAAGGTTTGGGACTAATGAGGGGCGATATCTTGCATAACAGCAACACAAAGGCAACGATGAATGCTGCGACTACTAGAAGCATGATGAACGGTAGGAGCAGCCACCAGGAACTGATAAAAAGCCAATCCGTTATTGCTGAGCTGAACCCTTCTTCAGAGGACATGGATGAAATCTGGCAGTTAGCTTGTTTGCTAACTAGCCGGCCAGTTTCTGGGGTCCGATGAGAGGGTCTACGAGGCGAGCGGTGGAGCTGGAGAGTCTTGACGAAACACGCGGAGGAAGAGTCGTGTCGGGGTTTGGCAGTGGGTCAAAGGTGTGCAATTGTCAAGCGCCATCTTCTTTGCTGCTGTCTGTTTGGGTAGCAGTATCAGAGCCAGCAACACCAACAGACTTGACAAGATTATCAAGAAGGCTGGCTCTGTGATTGGTCTCAGGCTGGAGGCTTTTGAGAATGTGGTGGAGAGGAGGACACTGAACACACTTTTATCCATCATGGACAACCCTGATCACCCCCTCCAACATACACTGGACAGACAGCGGAGCACTTTCTCCAGCAGACTGCTACAGCTTCACTGGTCAGGTACAGGAAATCTTTCTTGCCACACGCTATTTCACTGTACAATAACTCACTATGATGTTGAATTCTGGTCATAACAATCCTGTCATACTGCACCTACAGTCTAATTAGTACCTCATATTTCACCATGCACCCGATAGTCCTGCATTGTACAGCGAGTATGATCCATGTATCCAAATGGGTCATCATCTGCGATGTATATAAAGTTATCTAGGCAGTTTTACTTTTCCTGGGTAATTCCTTTTTCTATTAAAGCGAGGTAGTCAGATCCGGGAAAAAAAAATTTTTTTGCGTGCATGGAAAGAAAATCCTATAGACACATATAGCGCGATTGTCTGCGAGTGTGAATGACCTGTTCCACGAGCAAATGTACGTTTTTTGGTCCGTGGCTGTTTACATCGGCCAGGATACTTCGTGCGCCGATGGGCTGTAGGGATCCCGTATTTTATATCCAGAAGAAACAGTGAAACGGGAACAGCAGGAAGAGCCATAGTATCGTCGTCTAATCGTTTTATAACACATTTCACAACTAATAATAGTAACATTTCCACAAAAAATGTGCTATATTAACAACACGATCGCATTTTGAACACGGCTCGTTCTCCGGCGGTGGCCCCGAGAAGTAAACAAATGCAGGGACTCTTGAATTCTTTCGTCCCGAAAATATCATTTTTGAATATTAATTACAGCTAAACGGAAGCAGTTTCGATGCCGAAATTTCACATACAAATCCTAATATACGTGTTCTATACACCATTGGCTTTTGGGTATCCGACTACCTCGCTTTAAGCTGTGTGTGTTTCTGTCATTTTGGTCATCTACTGTCATGCTGCTATACTGTAATTTCCCAGTTTGGGGTCAATAAAGTACATCTATCTATCTTAAAAGAAGAGTAATTAAAATTCCGTGTTGCAGTGGCTCATGAGGTAGAGTGAGTCATCTAATAACCAGAGGGCTGGCAGTTCGAATCCCGCTCTCCCCAGCCATCCTGCCATTGTGTCCCTGGGCAAGACACTTTACTCACCTTGCCTCCAGTGTCCATGATGCTGAGCATGAATGAGCATAAATGTTCGGTAGGGGGCGGAGAGGCCATTGGCACGGATTGGCAGCCACGTTTCCGTCAGTCTGCCCCAGTACAGCTGTGGCTACAGTAGTAGCTTACCACTACCATTGTATGTGGAGTCAATGAATAATGTATCCATTGTAAAGCGTCTTTGAGTGTCTATGAAAAGTGCTATATAAATCTGATGCATTATTAAATTGAATGACTTAAGAAGCTGCATTAAGCATGAGCATGATAAATAAGGGTTATTTTTAATTGTGGGTCATGATGCTTTGCTGCATTCCATTAGTGCAGCCTTTTAAAAACTGTGCTTCTTCTTTGCTTCTCTTTCTTTGTTTTTATCCAGTCAATTCCAAGTCTAACCCAGCAGTTTTTAGGGGATGTACTGAAGTACCAATTCAAAGGCAGTTTTGTTTTGGTCTGCACAGATTCTCGCAAAAATTTGAGACCAAAAGCAGTTCTTTCGATGAAGATGTGCACCACAGGTTGAGTTCTGGTAAAATTGGTTTTAAAACATCACTATGTAACTTTCTTGTTCCAGGCAGAAACACTGAAAAAACTAAAACTGGTGACTATGACTTCAGTCCCAACAATCAATCAAAAACCCTGCCCTGTAATTGGCTGTTGGGAGTGAGGTCATAGTCTCCATAGTTGTAGTCTTTACAGTGTTCTTGCCAAGAACAGAGCTGCTGCAGGTAGTGTGGGCTCAATGAGGCTGTGGCAGAAGTGAAATTCATGCAATCAAAGTTTGTTCTGCCATCAAAATAATTTTGGAAACATTATTTGAAGGTGAAAATCTTAGCGTTGCTTTTAGTTCCTTTGGTGGTTATAGTTACAAAAATAGAGTAAAAAGTACCAGGGATACATGGGTTGAACTGCAAACCAGGACTTATTTATGATTTAGTCAAAGTGTTTTTAAAAGAACAAAAATAGACTCCAAAAAATAATTATGCACCTGATTTTTAGGTGTGCTAGAAATCATTTTGGGTGGCATCGGCATATTCTGGCATACCAGTGGCTATGGCTATGCTGCATTGTACAAAGAAGAAAGCACAAGCAACACAGAACAATTACAGGTAAATTATTACATGAAAAGTTATCAAATTTTATCTTTTGTTCATATGAAAGACAAAAAATAAAATAGAAAGATGTCTTAACCTTATTTACATGTTTCAGCTGCACTGCAGCCTTCGTCAGAAGAGTCAGCTGATTGCTGCCAGGTGACATTTATCAGCTGATTTTCGTAGGCGGGGCCAGCTCAGCAGATCTGTCGGATCCACCGAGCCGGCCCCGCCTCCCGCCGTCAGATGGTCTCTGGAGAATGTGGTCCCAGGTGTGGGAAAGCATAAAGGCTCCCTCATCTCGGTTCATGGTGTCTTTTCCCCGCTTCCTGATCTCTATGGCCTCCTTGATCCAGCGTTTGTGTCTGTTGCTCTCCGATCCAATAATTTTTGTGTTGTCCCAGTCCATGATGTGATTATTTCTTTTGCAGTGATCTGATATTGCTGATTTTAATGTTTCTTGTTCTGCCTTTTCTTTTTGTGGTCTTGTGAGTCGTCCTTGTGTTTCCTTCTCACATTCCTTCTGGTGTTCTTTTTTTCTTGTGGTGAATAACCTTCCAGTTTCTCCAATGTAGGTTTTGTTGCATGATCTGCATGATATTTCATATATTACATTGCATTTATTGTCTTGTTCTATTCTGTCCTTGGGGTGTACTAACAACTGTCTTAATTTTTTGTGTGGTTTGACTGCTGTGTTTATTAGCAATATCAGATCACTGCAAAAGAAATAATCACATCATGGACTGGGACAACACAAAAATTATTGGATCGGAGAGCAACAGACACAAACGCTGGATCAAGGAGGCCATAGAGATCAGGAAGCGGGGAAAAGCCTTTATGCTTTCCCACACCTGGGACCACATTCTCCAGAGACCATCTGACGGCGGAAGGCGGGGCCGGCTCGGTGGATCCGACAGATCTGCTGAGCTGGCCCCGCCTATGAAAATCAGCTGATAAATGTCACCTGGCAGCAATCAGCTGACTCTTCTGATGAAGGCTGCAGTGCAGTTGAAACATGTAAAGAAGGTAAAGACATCTTTCTATTTTATTTTTTGTCTTTCATATGAACAAAAGATAAATAAATAAAAGAAGACAAAATGAACCTATTTGACGTGAAAAGTTATCAGTCAAAGCAATATGTTTCTCCTGTAAACCATTGCCAGCAGTCATTATGGATATGGAGAAATAATCCAAGTCTGTATACTGTATATTTAATGTAAAAATGGACCACAAACACCATGATAAAGAATTAAGTACTCACATTTGCTTTGTGATCTACAGTGTTTTGATGTTTGACAGAAAAACAAGCTGATATATCATGTCTCAAATTAATCACTAACAATATTTCTTTCTGGGCAGCGCGGTGGAGGAGTGGTTAGCACTGCGGCAGCACAGCAACTCACCCTTGGCCGGGGGATCCTGGGTTCAATCCCAGCCCCCGACCAACAGTGATCTGTGTGGAGTTTGAATGTTTTCCCCGTGTCTGCGTGGGTTTACTCCGGGATTTCTCCGGTTTCCTCCCACATGCCAAAAACATGCAAGTTAGGTTAATTGGCATCAAAACTGGGGATTCTAAATTGTCCTTAGGTATGACTGTGAGAGTGAATGGTTGTCTGTCTCTCTGTGTTGGCCCTGCGACGGACTGGCGATCTGTCCAGGGTGTACCCTGCCTCTCGCCCAAAGATGCAGGGATAGGCTCCAGCCCCCCTGCGACCCGAAAAAGATTAAGCGGAAGAAGATGAAGATGAAAAGGTGAGTATTTCTTTCTATTTGGAAAAACTTGTAACCTGTGAATTGTGAAACAACATGTTTTACTTAACTCTAACACTGTTTTCTTTCCTTATCAAGGCCAGATGTCAATGGCCATTAGTTAAGAACTTGATCTCAGAAGGAAAATGTTGGATTTCATGCTTAAAGCCGCTGCCATATGTGACACGGCTACCCGCAGGTAATGACAATGCAACACAGATGCTTTGTAACCCATATCTAACAGTCATGATGAAAATAGAAATCTGCATGCCCTGCAGTGTTTGTAATAGTGCTACTGATTACCTTTTGGATAATCTACCCCGAAGCCTGTTCACAGCTCCAGCTGTTTATTCAGATATGCTGAATATACACATGAAAAAGGTTGTGATGTGGAAATACTCTTGGCATTATGTGATTTTATTTTTGTTTACTTATGTAATGTTCATCACATTTTCCTACTTGACCGGGAACCTATTCTACTCCAGGTAGTCTCTATTGGTAATTTTGTACCCATGGGAGAAACACTTTTAGCTAAGTTTTCATTGTTACTCAATAAAAAAATCCACAATTTGTGAGTCACACACAGCTTTCACAAGACTGTCCTTTAGCAAAAAGAGACCTATATGAGAATTTTTTTAACCATTTTTTTAACCAGGAGGTGATATGCCCTAATATGTAAGTTTTGACATTTTGTGGACATTGAGCAGTCTCTAGTAGATGTGGAAATAATGACATGAAAACTAATGGCAGAATGTTTCAGTTGCAATGTAATGTATAAGTTAGTCGCTCACCTTTCCCAAACCCTGTCTCTAATCATTTCCCTAAACTTGACCTCATTATTTTAAAGCCTAATACTATTATTACCTGAACATCAACTACCTAAAAAATGTGTATTTAAAGCAACTCTGTGTAAGATTTTCACTTTAAAATAATGTTTCCAAAACTATTTTGAGGGTACATCAACTTTTGGCCAGGTGAATGTCATTTCTTCTCCATAGCCTTGCACTGTATTTTTGCACCCACATCACGTCGATGCCATTACTGATGCATGCCGCCAATACAATGATCAGAAATTTTTTCTTGTGTGCTGGTTTGGACACATTGTTCTATTGCCAAAATGGGTTTCTGCCAATGTGTAGAGTTATTTGTGTTTGTCACGTGTTTTTGTTTATTAAATAGCAATGGACAAGAGCAGATTGTGATGGAACTGAAGCAAATAAATGTTTAAAAAGAAACTTTTCATATGATTGCTGCAACAACAACAAAAAAAGAGAAGTTGCAGTATGTTTGACCACCACCACTGCTGTCATTTGGCAAGCTGTATAACTACTGAAGTTAGGATGAGTCATACAAATGCTCTGTATCTGCTAACTTCCTCAATGTGCTTTTGAATTTGGATTGCTGTTTATCCGACTCGCTTTGGAAGTGGCACCACGGTGAACAAGCAGAGCAGAGAGGAGAACCAGGAAATGTGAAGGAGGAGACAAAGCGAACCAATCACAGATCTTGTGACCTGTGTCGCCATTATGCACCTCTCCTCCTGAAAGGTGCACGACGGGCGACTCAGGGTGGTTTTGCATTGCTACTGTGTCGACATGGACATATAGATCCAGCCATAGTGGGCCCACAGTACCTGCAACAGCTCTGTTCTGGGTATGAATACTGAAAGAACTACAAATTCATTTTCATCCCGGGCCACATCAACCTTATGGTTGCTCTCAAAGGGCCAATCATGCCCTTTCCCCTGGCTGTGACCCCTCCTCAAGCACGCACACACACACACACACACACACACACACACACACACACACACACACGCACACGCACACGCACACGCACACACACACACACACACACATACACACACACACACACACACACACACAGAGAGTTTCTCAGACCAAAATGTAGTTTAACTCATTGTACACTTGAAATGACTTCAGTTGACATAATGTAATTTTAAACTTTTTTGTATTTTTAATCCTTGATACAGAAAGTTGAAAAAAATTATGAAAATATAAAAATGTGGCAACATGAATAATTCGCAGGTCTTGAATTGCAAAAAATACTGTCTATAAAACAAAAATAAAATTGATTTGAAAAGTTAATGTCATGAATTGCCCAAGCGGCAGGGAGGAGAGACCCAGACGCTGAACTGCAGTTTGTGGTATTTATTGAAAACGAAAACACAAAGTCCAAACAGTACATTAACAGAAAAAAAATAAACTGATCACAAAAGCAAATTTACAAGCTGAGTTCACCAGAACAGGAGCAGGGTTCTGGTGGAAACAATAAGGAGAGACTCGGCAATGTGAGAGGAAAATCACAGTCCTTAAATAAGGTCAAAACCAAATGATAACAAGTCACGGTAGGTGTGGATCACATGAGCGGGCAGGAGGAGGCAATGGTTATAACAGAGATCAGCTGGGGGTAGTGAGAGGGAGAAGACGGGACTGACAGCTGACAGGAGCACCGCCCACAACAGAGCAAAAAACCCGGACGTGCCACTGACAGCTGCAGCCCAAAGAGGAAGAGAGAGAAAGAAAACACAACAGGAAATGAATATAATACGAAGGCAAATAAAGACAAGTAAATTCAAATATGTAAATAACAAAACTACAATGAATGTAAACAGGGAAATAAATCATATTAAGAAACGATACAGGATGTGTGAAAATAAACCAAAGATAAAATAACTGGGATGAGAACTCAAAAAATACAACACCTGTGGTGACCCCCACAACCTACGGGGCTGGCAGAGCGCTCAGCATGAGCAATTATCAGAACAGTGAGAGGTATGGACTGATCATACTCGACCCTCTTTTGTCCTGCAACTCCGGAACAGAGAGGAATTCCGGTGCCAGTAATACTGCGGCTGATATGTGTGACTCTAATGCAAATGTCAATGCTTTCCTGCTGTATACTGTGATGCTAATATGCCATGCATGCATTGTCTGTAGCTGGGTTATATAAGCTGACTGCATAGCTCTTGTTCTCTCTCTCTTTTTGATCACTCGCAGCGCTGGGCGAGCCTCGTGATGGAGGATGAATAAAGCTCCTTTTTAAACTTCAGTTCGCCGTGTCTGCCTGCACTTATTTTGTTCCTCCACACTGGTGTCCCCTAAGAAAAGAACACCAGGCGAACACCCCGGAGATCATCCACGACCGGGAAAGCCTCAGAAGCATCATAGTGCGACCCCTGCCTGAGATTCTGGACCTCTACGCTGGGACCTGCCGAGGGACAAAGATCGCCTGCTCCCTCTTACCGCACTGTGGATCCCAGAGACAGAGGATCGCCCACATCCTTCGCATCCACACGAGCGCACGCACACCGGGTCCTATCTCCATGATGATGACTCCAGTGCCGGACGGAGAACGCAGCGCTTGGACCAGAACGCACTGTGACCTGACATGAGCGAACGACAGCAACAGCCCGAACAGGGAAGACCATCGGCGCCAACGACGCTGATTTCCATTAAGCTCCCTGACCCTGACTCGCCTCGCGACAGCGGACCTGCCATGCACAGAAGCCCCGCACGCACACCGTGGGGTTATGAGAACAGCGCAGCTGGAAGGTATGTGGCCGCAGTGCACGCCACGCACCAGAGACAAGCCGGCTCTACAGACTTATACATCGTCCCCCGCTGCTGCGTGTGCCCAAGAAGCCGATCGTCACCCTCGGAACCTTCAGGGCTGCTCACGCACCTGGAGCAGACACGCAGCCCGCACACAGGACTTTGTATGGGGCTCAGCCATGGCGTACGATGGGAATTCAGCTGTCTGCTGTCCCCGAAGGCTTTAGGGCTGCACCCATATCTAAAGCGGAACCGCCAAGTCCTTCACACAGCTTCAGCTTCTGTTTTTCTTCACAGCCGCTACGCATCCTCGCAGGACCGAGCCGCGAGAGGAGTCAGAGACAATTTTTTTCTTCTTCGCACAGCCGCTGTGGATCTCCACCACGTTTAATGGGAAAGCCCCTCAACATCGTGGGTCCACATGCAATTTTTGTGCGGCCCGGACAACTTTGCCGTCCCGGGCCGGCACTTGCTACCCCCACCCCCACCCCTCCTGCACAGAGCTTTTCCCACAGCTCGCTTCCAAAGCCGGCCGATCGACCCCTCAGCCCCCTGCTGAGCCCTCTGGGGGGGGGCGGTGTGGTGACCCCCACAACCTACAGGGCTGGCAGAGTGCTCAGCGTGAGCAATTATCAGAACAGTGAGAGGTATGGACTGATCATTATGCAAATGCGCCTCGCACCCTCTTTTGTCCTGCAACTCCGGAACAGAAAGGAATTCCAGCGCCAGTAATCCTGCGGCTGATATGTGTGACTCTAATACAAATGTCCATGCTTTCCTGCTGTATACTGTGATGCTAATATGCCATGCATGCATTGTCTGTAGCTGGATATATAAGCTGACTGCATAGCTCTTGCTCTCTCTCTCTTTTCGATCACTCGCAGCGCTGGGCGAGCCTCGTGATGGAGGATGAATAAAGCTCCCTTTTAAACTTCAGTTCGCCGTGTCCACCTGCACTTATTTTTGTTCCTCCACACACCATACAAATATAGAAAAAGACAAAGAGACAGAGCATGGCAGGATCCCACTGTGCTCAGATCATGACAGTTAAATATATATATATATAAAATATAAAAGATATAAAAATAAGCTTACTAATATAATGAGGACCTGTAAGAAAGAATATTACAACAGAATATTAGAGGATAACAAAAATAACTTAAGAGGAATATGGCAAGTACTCAATGGGATTATTAGTAATCGACCTAAGAATGCTAATTATCCAGAATATTTTATTGAAAATGGCAAGTTGATAAATAATATGGAGGATGTGGTCAGTGGTTTCAATAAATTTTTTGTAAACGTTGGCCCTGAATTAGCAAAATCAATAGTGACAGCAGAAACAAACAACAGTGGTTCTGTAAATGAAATAGAAGATAGAAATCCAAACACAATCTTTTTGGGTGCAGTTACTGAAAAGGAAATTATCGAGACTGTGAGTAAATTTAAGAACAAAAAATCAACGGACTGAAATGAAATTGACATGACAATAGTGAAAAAAGTAACTGAAGGAATTGTTAAGCCACTCACCCACATCTGTAACCTGTCATTTCAAACTGGTAAATTTCCAAACAAAATGAAAATAGCAAAAGTAATACCTCTATACAAAACAGGAGACAGTCATTGTTTCACAAATTACAGGCCAGTCGCTTTACTCTCACAATTCTCCAAAATACTTGAAAAAATCTTCACTAAGAGACTGGATGATTTCATTGAAAAACACAACCTCCTTACAGATAGCCAGTATGGTTTTAGAGCAGATAAATCTACATCTTTGGCACTGATCGAACTTATAGAAGAAATTACTAGTTGTATAGATAAAAAAAGGTTGCTGTAGGAGTATTTATAGATTTAAAGAAAGCTTTTGACACCATTGACCACAGAATACTACTAAGGAAACTGGAAAGGTATGGGATAAGAGGGGTAGGACTGAGTTGGGTGGAAAGTTATTTAAGTAACAGACAGCAATTTGTACAAATTGGTGAGCACAAATCACCCTTCATGGACATCACTTATGGTGTGCCCCAGGGGTCAGTTTTGGGACCCAAACTCTTTATTTTGTATATAAATGACATATGCCAAGTATCAAAAATTCTGAAATTTATTTTGTTTGCGGATGACACAAATATCCATTGCACTGGTGAGAATTTGCAGCAGGTTTTAGAGGTGGTCACATCTGAAATGAAAAAGTTAACGCAGTGGTTCAACAAAAATAAATGATCTCTAAATCTAAAAAAAACCAAAGATTATGTTGTTTGGAAATTATAAAATAAATCATGAAATAATGGTGACAATAGATGATACCAGAATAGAAACAGTACAGGAAAATAAGTTTCTGGGGGTGACGCTAGACAATAAAATCTGCTGGAAACCTCACATCAGTCACATCCGGGCCAAGTTAGCAAAATGTATAGGCATACTGGGGAAGACAAGACACATCTTGGACTATAAATCATTGGTCTTACTGTACAATTCACTGTTTCTACCTTATCTTAACTACTGTGTAGAAGTCTGGGGAAACACCTACAAGACCAACCTACAGTCAATATGCACATTACAAAAAAGAGCTATAAGGATAATAAATAATGTAGGATATAGAGACCATACCAATTCGTTGTTTTTAAAGTCACATGTCATAAAGTTCATCGATTTAGTTAAATTTAAGACAGCACAAGTAATGTACAGGGCAATTAATAATCAACTCCCAACTAATATACAAAAAATATTTAAAAAAAGAGACAATGATCATAATTTGAGAGGAGACTTAAACTTTACAAAACCCAAGATACGAACAACCAAGAAAAGTATGTGCATATCTGTCTGTGGGGTGGATTTGTGGAACAGTCTGGAGCTGGAACTGAAACTATGTACAAACAGAATTCAATTCAAAAAGAGGTATAAACATTATTTGCTGAAAGGATATATGTTAGAAGGGTAGTATTTATATGTACGATTCACTATGCTCACTCTGGGACACTATGGGACACTATGGAATGGTGGGTGGGACAGCACTGTGTATATCTGTGTTGCTTGAGGCTGGTTTTGATGTATGGACATCATTGTATGTTAGGATGGATGGGTGTTAATGTTGATATGTACAAAATACAGTAAATTGTTTACTTGGGGTCTTAAATGTGGTAATTTGTATATAATTCACATGGGTGTATTTATGGAAAAGAGGAGATGGAATTAATAAGTGTTCACTTCTTCCTTCTCCCTTTTGAACACTGTATACTGTTACTTTATTGCATTTGTCATTTGTTTTGTTTTTGTTATACTTTTTTGTTCGAAATAAAGTATCTATCTATCTATCTATATACAATAAAAGAAAAAACCTAGCTGTGTCAGATTTGCCTTTTATTCCCAGACTGAGACTGCAGTAGTGTTTCTTGACAGGCTATCATGATTAAAAGTCTTTCTGAACAGAGTACATTTTTGCTTAAAAAATGCACCTTCTTCCACAGCAGCATCATTTTTCTGTTGCAGCTTTTCCAAACATGTTCTGCTGAGAATGCAGTCTCCTTTTTAATTCTTGGACCTTTTGCTATGTTTTTTGGTGAATGAAGTAAACATACCAGGCTTTGTGTTTGATTTCAAACTGCCGATGTAAACTGTATTCCTGGACACTGTGTTATGTCGTAACTCGTAGACAAGGATGAGGCCAGGAGTGGAGCTGAGCACTGCTCTATTAAATAAGCTGGGCTCTGTACACCCGACCACACATGCAGCCACTTGGCAGAGGAAAAGCAGAAGAGACCGCCCCTCTACCAGCAGCTCCACTTATATACCACCAGAGATGGCGGAACTGGAAACCAGGGCCGCCATCCCGTACCACACAAATAAGAGCTCCAATAATAACAGCACATGAACATTGAACAAATACATAATTCCCTGCCCCCCCCCGCAGAAAAACCAAAATACTTGTACACAATCAACCCACCCCAATTTGGAACCCAAATCATCCACTAAACATAAACAAATTAAAGTTACCAAAAGGGGCCTATGACATTCACACCAAAAGAACTAAAATTAGGGGGGACGGGTAGACTGCTGTCCTACCCCCCATACGGCGAGGCGGATTATTCTGCCGCCTATGTTATTAAAGTCCATAAAAGAAAAATGCTGCCGTGTCTCCTATATACCACACTAAAATAATCCCCAAAACTATTAACACAGAACAACAGTTGAACATACTGAACACATCCATGACTCGGTGAGGATGACCCGTGGCTTCCCCCCCAGACCCTTCACCATCAGTCCACCCCTGGCAGTAGTCTGCTTCCCAGACCACAGCTGGTCACCTCCGCCTTGGACTGTCTTCTCCTCCACACCTCCGAGCACTCCAACCATCTGGGGTCGTGCCCACCCGTCTTCTTCGGTACACGCCGTAAGTCATTGGGATGGTGCCATGAGCCATCCGACAGCAGAAGATATCAATCGTGCTGCTCACATATCACCTGCAGCTGACCCTGGCACCATTCCATATCCTGCTTCTGTCTCACCCGCCTAGACCTCGCCTCCGCCCAAGCCCGAACCCAGTCTGCGACTCCAAGTGGGGCCTTGCACGGCCTGCGGTGTTTCCACCTGGCACTCGCTCTTCCAGTGCCACTCGGTCCTGCCCCGACTGCTTGTAGCTCTGCTGCTAACCCTGCCCCTGTGGTCCTGTGTTCACCGGCCGTGCTCTGGGAACATCTGAGACCATCGTTTGGGCCCCGCTCATCGCCGCAGGTCTTCCCCTATGTTGCCCGGCGCCCACATCCAGGGTAGCTGGGACACTGGCACCGGGGCCCTCTCGTGGCGACCCTGAGTGCGATGCAGCCTGTCAACTTTCCGGAGTGCCCAGCAATGGTTCATCCCACACTGCATCGTCCTGGACTCTCGGAACCACTCGGTCCCACAGTCCGCCACCTGACCACTCTTTCCCAGCGCCGCACCTGATGGAGAATCCAAGGCCATAAAATAAGTTGCAGCCCATGATGTTCGAGCCGTAGGCCGTCATGATGAACTCCACGGCGGTCATCATTGCCGACTTGTACAGAGCCATCAACGTGATGCTACCCACCGTGGACAACTGTCCTCCTCCATAGCCACAAAGCGGCGCTGTGAAACTTCCAATCCTGTAGTGGGGAAAACACTGTCTGACTGTAACCCAATTCAGCACAGAACTCTCCGCTCCCGTGTTGACCAACATCGGTATCGGAACTCCATCCAAAATTACTGTGCAGCACGTGCGCCCATCGGAACTCGGGGACACCGTGTGTGCCATCGTTGGAGTGGGAGAAGCTGAAGTCATGCACGTGTAAAAATTAAATTTTGGACAGGTAGCAGAATCTTTTCAGTTAACCAACCAATAATCACAGAAGAAATATTATTTCTCAGCTTAACTTTCATTGAACCATGCTGGGAGTCAGTGTACATGGCCACGGTTCTTTCCAGCTCCCTCTCCTGGAAAGGACTCAAAACAAAGAACCACACATCTATAAAAAGCTTCCGGTTAGTGGGGGTGTTTCCCAGTAACTTTCCAACAATACGCTGGCCATTGTCAAAACTGTCCTCTTGGTGTCCAGATGGCTCCCAGGATCTCCTCATTTTTATGGCTTCTATCCTGTCCAGATGTCGTCTCTTTCCCATGCCCATATAAGGAAACAGGAACAGAGATGTTCCTGTGGAGTTTGTATGTGTGTGTAGTATGTGTGCAAGTAACTGATGTGTATGTGTGAATGGTGTGTGTGTGGATTTGACTTGTGTGTCTGTGTGTGTGTGTGGATGTACGTGTGGATCTAAGAGATATGTGTATGCAAGCACTTTATGTAATATGTAATTAAATAATCTTCACTATTTATTTATTATAACAATTATTTTCTTTCTTGACTCCATTTCCATGGAGTCAATAACTATAATAAACAGGTATCAGACACCTGATGCTACATTCATGTGTGATGAGTGAAAACCTATAAGCAGTATATACTATCATGAGTAATCATTGTATTGCAATTTATTTTCAGTCTTCATTCTTTGAGCATTTATACAGAAAAAATTCTCACCTCGTTTCTACTACCTTTGACAACCATAAAAATGAGTCATCATTTAAAATCTTAAAAAACTTCCAATAAATGTATTTACACAATTTTCAGCTGTTACATCATGCTTTAGTCATTATAGGACTGTAGGATTTGTAGGACTGATTATAGGATTATTGGACTGTTATCCGCCCTTGGCTGAGATGGACGGACCTTCAACACGTGTGTTTGTCTATTTCTGATTTGATTTTGGCGTTTTTACAGTGTAAATAATAGTTCAGAATAGTAAATAGTAGTTTTAGTAGTGACTGTGAGATTTTTGGAGTGTTTTTATTTTTATTTGCTTCAAGAACGGAGGTGAAAGGAGCAGCGAGTTTGTGTATAATTGCTCCTGATTTTGGCGTTTTTACCGTGTAAATAGTAGTTCAGCCCTCGGCTCTGACTCTGTAACATTTCAATTCAATTCAATTCAATTCAACTTTATTTATATAGCGCCATTTCACAACAACAGTCATCTCATAGCACTATCAACTGTAGGGGGGACCCCCACAGTTGCAGAAAGACCCCAGCAATCAGGCGATCCCCTGTGAGCAAGCACTTGGCGACGGTGGAGAGGAAAAACTCCCTTTTAACAGGAAGAAACCTCCAGCAGAACCAGGCTCAGGGAGGGGCAGTCATCTGCTGCGACTGGCTGGGGGGTGAGGGGATAGAGAAGAAGAAAAGAACAGACATGTAGAGAGCAAACAGCACGATGGGGACTCAATCTATGGGAGAGAACAAACAAATGTTAATGACCAGCAAAAAAAAAAAAAAATATTTCATAGAGAGTGAGGAAAGGAGTGAGGCCCAGTGCATTACTGGAGGTCCCCCGGCTGACTAAACCTATTAGCAGCATAACTAAGGGAGGGTTCAGAAACACATGATCCCTCCCTAATTGTAGGCTATATCAAAAAGGTAGGTTTTAGCCCTATTCTTAAAAACAGAGATCGAGTCTGACTCCCGAATCCAGATTGGCAGCTGATTCCACAGGAGAGGAGCTTGATAACTAACATCAAGTGTTAGTTATGTTAGTAACTAACATTCAATGTTGATTTCTAACATTTTCACACAATTTCAGACCTTCTGTACTTAAACGGGTCTTTTTTTTTTCTGGTGATTTTGTGCCATTTTTATGTAACTTTTATGTTAGTTTGCAGCCCTTTGCATAAGCAGTACGATCTGTGTTTTTCCACTTTTCCTCTGGTGCACTCCTGGTGCACAATTTAGGCTTCTCATGTCTCATCCTTTCATTCCTTCACAATATATACATATACTGCATATTGTAACACCTCTGGAGAATCTACTGGATATTTTGGACAGTTTTTACGTTTTTCCTCCGTACTTCAATTTGAATATCTTCATTTGTAAAAGACATTCCAAGGTAAGACAGCTGTGTTTTATATTAAACTATTTTCCTTCTTGCAATACTCTTAACTTTAATGTTATGTGTGTTTTAAACCTGCTCGTTTGCAATAACTCGCTGCCATCCGTTTCAAAGTGAAATGCCGGTTCCACGTTGTCGACGCCTTGAAGGGCTTAAATGACATTAACAGCCGGTTTAACCTCTGGATTATCTTAGCAACTTTGTGTTACGACCCGAGCGCCGGTCCTGTCCGCGCTCGGGCTATGTATATTCGCTGCCGGCTTTGACAGCTGTGGGTTATATTCTGGCTTCACCGGGCTCTTATTGTGAAGGCGCTCGGTGGGGTTTCCGGCTGTCAAAATTGGTCAGCTGTCTGTCATCACTGCTCGTTAGTGTTCGCCTTTATAAGGCGGGCACTGACGGCAGTTAGATTGCAGGAGTATCTTCAAACAATCCTCGTGAGGCCTCGTTAGACCTTCATGTCAGGTTCGTGTTCTTTCTTGTCTTGTCATAGTTTAGCTCGTAGTGGCTGGGGTTAGCTCTACGAGCCCTTGTATCGCTTAGTGTGTGTTTTTGCTCTTAGCGGCTCATAGCCTTGTGTCTTGTCTTGTTTTGTTAATAAATTACCATCATTGCAAAACTCACCGGTGGACTCTTGGCGTCTTATGGTGATCCGCGAGGGTCACCGTCTGACAGTATACTCCTGCCAGACATCTAAACGGAGACGCCACACTGAGAGGCCTTTTTCACCGTGAGTTTTTGCTTTTTGGACGTTTGTTCTTTTTCTGTCTGGGTACGGTGTGCTGGAGGAATGCCGTCGCGGAGGGGCTGCACTCGAAGTCCGAGCCACGAGCTGGCGGACGTCCTAGAATACGTGGATGAAACGCTCATCTCTGCTTCCCTCCTCGACTACGACAGCGAGGTACGCTGGTACCTGGACTGCGCTGAAGATGTGCTTAACCATCTTTCTACCCGCTACGCTGACCACCCTGAAGTCGGCGCGAGGAGGGCTGACATCGCCGCACAGCGCGAGATACTCCGTATGGTGGAGGAGGACTACGGCAGGAAGCAGCGGAGGAGGCATCCTCGCTCCCCGTGCTGGGATCCCGCTCCTGCCCTTGACCCGGTCCAGGAGTTCGCGCCATCTGGGGGCCGACGACGACGTTGGCGCCGCGGCCCAGGCAATCCTCAGCAGAATCCCCGGCTGGACCTGCTGCCGGCGAAGCCCGTCAGCGAACCTCTGAGAGCGGTTCCACCTCATCCTTCCAGGGGGCCCTCTGTCGCCATCCAGCGGGCAGAAGGAGGAACAATGTCCCCTACAGCAGGAACCATCTCCTCTCTGGGAGAAAGGCAAGTGCATGTTAATTTATTACATCATGATTGTAACCTGCCTTGTCTGACTCCTGGCGGCGGAGTTTGTGGTTCGCAGCCCTCCGAGCTCCCTCCACCTGCTGTAGAGCGGACTGCGGCCCGGAGCCTGAGCCGACGATGAAGCGTCCCAGGGTCTCCTCGCCGGAGCAGTCCGAGCCAGTGGGTCGAGTGTCCTCTGCCCCCATGCCATACGGGTCATCGGTGTGGACAGCAGCGTGGGAGGAACCTCAGGCTGCAGACGACATCTTGCCAGCTGTGGAGCCTGACGCAGCTGAGTTGGAGCCTGCTGATGAGAGTCGCCGCCCTGAACCTGGATCGTTGAAGTCCTGGGTGGCAACAGAACCCGAGTGCAGGCAAGTGCTCCCTCTTGTGTCTCTGTCCCCTGTTTTGAAGCATTTTTGCTTGCCTCTCGGGGAGGCAAGTGAGGAGCAGCCGCCTGCTGCGCCCGATCTCGTCTCGCTGGGTTCTGTTGCTACCGGTGATTCTGATCCCGGTTTTCTTGTTGTTTGTGAGCCTCGTTGCAGTGTCGCCGGCATGGAACCAGTCCGAGTCACTGGGTTGGAGGTCCCAGGTTCAGGGGTGGAGATCGTCAGCGGAGCTGCACCGGCCCAGTCGGGGTCCATCGCGGGAGCTGCTTTGGCCCAATCGGGGTCCGACGTGGATGCGCCAGAGGCCCAATCGGGGTCCACCGCAGGTGCGGTTCTGGCCCAATCGGGGTCTGACGTGGGTGTGGTTCTGGCCCAATCGGGGTCCGACGTGGGTGCACCAGAGGCTCAATAGGGGTCCACCGCAGGTGCAGTTCTGGCTCAATCGGGGCCCGGCGTGGGTGCAGCTGGGACCCAATCAGGGTCCAGCAGAGGTGCAGCACCGGTGTGGTCCGCGGACGGGGCGGGAGCTGCGGACCTTTCGCCGTCGGACGGATTACGGGACCATCTTTGCCTTCTTTCCCCTCTACTGAGTCACCGCCCCTGCGCATCATCGCCGGGGACCGTGGGGGTTCCTGTTTGCTTGCCCCGGCTCTCCCGAGTTTTGTCCTCGTCAGGGACGCCGCTGCGGGCTGTTTTTCCCCGGGACTGGTGGCTGAGGGACACGGGTCGGTCGCCTGAGGGACTGCTTCGCCAGTTCGACGCCCCAGGTCGGCCACCCGACGTGTTATGTGTTTCGTTGAGCAACCTGGTTCGGCCACCAGAGGAGCGGACGTGCTGGGCGTTGGACTGTGGTGAGCCACCTGGTCATGTTCCGCCTCCCATGACCACCCGCCAGCCGTTGGACACGGGGAGACCACCTGAACTGTTCCTATGGCGCCTGGTCTCTGCCGGTCGGCATAAACTGTTGGGGGGTAGTGGTCATTTTCTGGTGGTGATCTGTCCCAGTGATTGTTCTGGGGGTTTTTTCCTTTGCTATCCTGTGTGCTTTGTGTTATGGCCATTTGGGTGTCTGCGGGTATTTGTTATGTCTTGCAGTTGCCCTAGTTTGTTTTGTGTGTAGTTAGGTATGAGCCAGTAATTGCTCCGTTTTTCTGTATTTGGTTATTTGAAAATTCACATGAGAATTCACACAGGTGGGAGGCCATTTTCTTGTGAAACATGTGGGCAAAGATTTAATTTTCTCTTGCTGTCCTGTGTTTTCTGTAACTGTTATTTGGGGATCCTTGGCAATTTGTGTTATGTCCTACAGTTGCCTTATTTTCCTCCATGTGTATTTTATCTGATTTGAATATTTGGTATTTTTTGTCATTGTACTGTGTTTAGTTTTTTTTTGCCTTGTCTGGTCTGGATTTTGTCTTTTTCCTGTACTGATTCTGTGTTGGTCTTTTTCTCCCTCCGGACCTACCCCATCCACCCACCCTGGAGGGGGGGGGCAGGGTGGTCTATGGGCGTTCTGGAAGCCCGCCCTCAGAGGGAGGGTTTTTTCTGCGCAAGATGGCGCCCACAGTGGTCGCCATGGTGCTTCGCTGCGCCCTTTGTTTGTTTTTGTTTGTCAATTGTGTGTCTGCCTGCTCTTATACCCGTGAAGAGCTTCTAAATATCAGGACTTTCACTCCCAAGGACCTACTCACAGTTTTTTTTAGCTCCTGCCGCCGATCTGGTTCATTGCTTGGCTTGAAAAGTGAGACGGCGAAAGAGAGGAAGGCGAGCGGGCGCTCTCGTTCGGCTCCGCAGGAGAGGCACGCGCACGGCTTTGCCTGGCATATTTCTGTCCAATGCCAATTCTCTCTCTAACAAGGTAGATGAACTAAGACTGCTGATGCGTTTTAAGGACCTCTCTTCCTCGGCTGCCCTCTGTTTTACCGAGACCTGGCTCAGGGAAAATACACCGGACAGCGCGCTGCGCCTCGAGGGATTTCAGCTGTTTCGTGCTGATCGTGACACAGAGCTCTCCGGTAAATCGTCAAGAGGTGGAGTCTGCTTTTACATCAACAGCAGCTGGTGCTCTGATGTAACAGTAATTTCCAAACACTGTTCTCCCGCCCTGGAATTTCTTTTTATTAACTGCAAGCCATTTTATTCCCCGCGGGAGTTCGCTTCATTCATCCTTGCCGCTGTGTACGTCCCTCCCGACGCGGACGCGCGAGAAGCTCAGCACGCGCTCGCGGATCACATCCAACATACGGAGCGGACTTTCCCGGACTCTCTGGTTATTGTGGTTGGCGACTTTAACCAGAGCAATCTGAGCCACGATCTCCCCCGCTACAAACAGTTTATTAAATGCCCCACCAGAGGAAAAAACACGCTGGATCACTGTTACACCACAGTGAAGGACGCGTATCGCTCTGTTCCCCGCGCTGCGCTCGGACTATCTGATCACGTGATGGTCCACCTCATTCCCACTTACAGACAGAGACTGAAGCTCACTAAACCTGTTGTGAGCACTACGAAGAAATGGACCAGTGAGGCTGAGGAGAAGCTGGAAACGTGCATGGAAATAACTGATTGGGGCATGTTTAAAGGAGCCACACATGATTTGGATGAGTACACGGACACTGTGAACTCATATATCCACTTTTGTGAGGAGAGCATTCTTCCATCGCGCACCAGGGTGAGGTACTCAAATGACAAGCCCTGGTTCACTGCTAAGCTCAGACAGATCAGGAAGGAGAAGGAAGCAGCGCTGAAAAGTGGAGAGAGGGACGGCTACAGGGAGGTTAAATATCGGTTTAACAGAGAGCTGAGGAGAGCTAAATCTGTGTATTCTGAGAGACTCCAGCAGCAGTTCACTGCTAACGACTCTGCTTCTGTGTGGAAAGGACTGAGGCAAATCATCACTTATCGGCCTCAGGCTCCTAAAGGTCAGGATGACAAAGCCCTTTGTCAAAGACTGTCCCAACACTATGCCCGTTTTGACACCTCGTCAGCTGTGTCCAACTCCCCCCCTCCCTCCAGCTCCACAGCCTCCACGGTCCCTACTTCATCAAAGGCGGCCCCCCCTCCTCCCCCCCTGCTCTTGTCATCAGTGAGCAGGACATGCTCAAACAGTTCTCCAGACTGAACCCGCGCAAGGCCCCCGGTCCGGACGGCGTGTCTCCCTCCACCCTGAGACACTGTGCGAAAGAGCTGGCTCCTGTCTACACAGACATTTTTAACTCCTCCCTTAAGCTATGCCACGTGCCGACCTGCCTCAAATCCTCCACCATCATCCCTGTCCCCAAGAAGCCACGGATCACTGGACTTAACGACTACAGACCTGTAGCGCTCACCTCTGTAGTCATGAAGTCCTTTGAGCGCCTGGTCCTGCCCCACCTCAAGTCCATCACCACTCCCCTCCTGGACCCGCTGCAGTTTGCCTACCGAGCCAACAGGTCTGTAGACGACGGAGTCAACCTGGCCCTCAACTCCATCCTGCAGTACCTGGACTCCCCGGGAACCTATGCCAGGATCCTGTTTGTGGACTTCAGCTCCGCATTCAACACCATCAACACCATCCGCCCCGCTCTGCTCCGGGACAAGCTGTCCCTGCTCAACGTGCCTGACTCCCTCTGCAGGTGGATCACCGACTTCCTGACGGACCGGAGGCAGCATGTGCGGCTGGGAAAGACTGTCTCAGACTCTGTTAGCATCAGCACCGGATCACCCCAGGGCTGTGTACTTTCCCCCCTACTCTTCTCCCTTTATACCAACTCCTGCACCTCCAGCCACCAGTCTGTCAAGCTGATCAAGTTTGCGGACGACACCACCCTCATCGGGCTCATCTCCAACGGCGACGAGTCCACCTACAGGAGAGAGGTGGCCCAGCTGGCGTCCTGGTGCAACAACAACAACCTGCAGCTGAACGCTCTGAAGACAGTGGAGATGATTGTGGACTTCAGGAAAGTCACAACCCCTCTGCCCCCCCTCACCCTCACAGGCTCTCCCATCACCACTGCTGATTCCTTCTGCTTCCTAGGCACCACCATCACCAGGGACCTCAAGTGGGAGCCGACCATCAGCTCCCTCATCAAAAAGGCCCAGCAGAGGATGTTCTTCCTGCGGCAGCTGAGGAAGCTCAAGCTACCCACCAAGATGGTAGTGCAGTTCTACACAGCCATCATCGAGTCCATCCTCACCACCTCCATAACCGTGTGGTACACAGGAGCCACTGCCAGGGACAGACTAAGGCTGCAGCACGTCGTGCGCACTGCTGAGAAGGTGATCGACTGCAAGCTCCCATCTCTCCAGGATCTGTACATCTCCAGGACCCGGAGGCGTGCTGGCCGGATCATAGCCGATCCTTCACACCCTGGTCACGTACTGTTTGCCCCTCTCCCCTCAGGTAGAAGACTTCGGTCCATTCAGACTAAAACCTCCCGTCACATGAACAGCTTCTTCCCCTCTGCCATCAGACTGCTGAACACTAAGTGACTTATTGACTCTCGTGCACTATGTACAGCAGCTCAACCAGACTCATGTCAATCATCACTGTTTTCTTCTTGCATTACCGACTGCACTATATGGTTCTCCACATTATCTGCTGCTCGCTAATATATTTAAACTGCTGACTAGTATTACTCATTCTTATTCTACACTTTATTGCATGTATAGTTTATTTCTTTTATTTTATCATGTTTAATGTTGCAGCATTGCACCGAGACAAATTCCTAGTTTGTGTACTACATGAACAATGGCAATAAATCTGATTCTGATTCTGATTCTGATTCTGATTCTGAGGGTACTGTTACGACCCGAGCGCCGGTCCTGTCCGCGCTCGGGCTATGTATATTCACTGCTGGCTTTGACAGCTGTGGGTTATATTCTGGCTTCACCGGGCTCTTATTGTGAAGGCGCTCGGTGGGGTTTCCGGCTGTCAAAATCGGTCAGCTGTCTGTCATCACTGCTCGTTAGTGTTTGCCTTTATAAGGCGGGCACTGACAGCAGTTAGATTGCAGGAGTATCGTCAAACAATCCTCGTGAGGCCTCGTTAGACCTTCATGTCAGGTTCGTGTTCTTTCTTGTCTTGTCATAGTTAAGCTCGTAGTGGCTGGGGTTAGCCCTACGAGCCCTTGTATCGCTTAGTGTGTGTTTTTGCCCTTAGTGGCTCATAGCCTTGTGTCTTGTCTTGTTTTGTTAATAAATTACCATCATTGCAAAACTCACCGGTGGACTCTTGGCGTCTTATGGTGATCCGCGAGGGTCACCGTATGACACTTTGAGCCTTTAGTGGTATACTGACTTGACAGTTTTATACAAAGCTGGACTCTTCAACACTTGAGACTTTTAACTGGAACAGCAACCCCTTAAAGACGAAGCCAAAGCAAAATTTTTAACATTTTGTATGGAATCCGGTCCGTCTCATGAGTGGTAATTGGAATGTGTGAGTGCAGGTGATCTGCAGGCAGAACTTCATTAAGGAATCCAAAGATTTTTATTCTTAAACGCTCCCAGTTGTATTCAGATTGATTGTTTTTGTTCAAGTCTTAAATAAGTTGGTTGCAAATACTCTGCTTGTTTGAATTAAGAACTAAATGCGATCAGATGAAATTGTATGTTAAATGGCATATTGTATGATAGAGTGTAGTTAGAAATGTACTTTAAGTCAGTTAACATTATTCTTAAAATGATGTTTTAGAAACTCAAAGCAATCAGAAAGTGGCCATAAGGACTGGAAGAGAAGCGGAAAAAAAAAAAAAGAAAAATCAGCAAAATTTAAAACAATGTGTCATGGGTTTAAGTTTCCCCTTAAGTTTGTTTCCTGAAATTGTGACTTAGATTAACCACTATAATTCAATAAGTGACTCTGTGAAAAACTCATGGCTGCTCTGTTCATTCACAGACCAGAAAATTCACGCTGTTATCCTGTTAAATCAAAGGGAATCTTCGTTCTTTTGCATGTCCTTTTGTTGTTAAAATTGTGTTAACAGGCCTTAAGAGTTGTTAGTTCCTGTCCAGCAGGTCAGTTGGGGGGTGGATCAGTGCTGCTGATAAAGCCACATCACCCTTTAACCCTTTGGTTTCCATCTCAGCAGCAGCTCTGTTTGAATTGTCCTCAGAAGGGAACATGTAAATCCACAGAGGTGTGAAGTTTGTCCCAGCTGTTTCCACTGATGTCATGGGGGGGGGTGATCTGTTGGGTGTCATGGGGTGTCATGTGTTTACTCTTCCTGGGTTAACTGGATTATTGCTGCTGCTGGGGATCACCTATTCCTCTTCTCCTTTTCCCTGCTGATTAATGCAGATTTGCAGAATTTAACACCTCCAAACACAACCGCTTAGTTCCTCCTCACGGCTGTCTTAAAAAAAATGTCCAACACACGCCAATTTATCACATCCTTTTTCATGTAAATTAGAAACATTCTTTTGTAAATGTGAGGATTTTTCTCATAAATTTGCAGGATTTTCCTGCAGAGTTAGAGCCATTTTACTTAGAAATGTGCAGCTTCTTACTTGAAAATTTACAGCTTTTTATTATTCATAATTTTGCAGCTTTTTCCTCAAGAATTTAGAACTTTTCATACTCTTGAATTTGCAGTTTAAAAAAAAAACAAAGCTTAAACTTACTGCGGCGGCATGAAATAAAGCGGCGTTGTTGGAGGTTTTAAGTAGAGTTTATTAATCATACCGCCGTCACGAGCTCCACTCCCGGCGCCGTGCATGAGCGCCGGTGAGCGAGCCCACGGCTCTCAGAGAAGGAGAGGGGACACGTGTGTGTCTACCCGTTGCAGGATCAGAGTGAGAGAGAGAGCATGGATTTCAGTCAGCTTAAATACCAGTTACAAACAATGCATGAAAGGCATTCACAGCAGGGAGTATGGCATTTGCATTTGAGAGGCATACATCACAATAGGCAGATTTGCTAGACTGTGCTCTAGGTGCAGAACAAAGGGGTTAACAGGCACATCTACATATTGATCTGAGTCTCTAGGTCACAGTAAGGACAGGACGCATGAACACAATGCGTGAAAGGTGACATTATCACAGTAGTGTAGCGGAAAAAACCAGGAGTAGCGAGTTGTCTGTCCTTAGTCTGTTTGTGGGGGTTTTCCCAAACCACCACAGCTCCCCCCCAGAGGGCTCGGCAGGTGGTCGAGACCTCGATAGTGCAGCTTGGGCAGCGAGCAGGGAAAAGCTCTGTGCAGGAGGGGGTGGAGGGGGGTGGGGGTAGTAAAAGCCGGCCGGAGACGATGAAAACGTCCAGGCCGCGCAAAAATTGCTTGTGGGTCCGCGATGTCGAAGGGTTGGTCCTGTTGAACGTGCAGAGGTCCACAAGAAGAAAAATTAATCACTGGCTCCTTCCGCGATTAAGTCCTGCAAGGATTAATAGCGGCCGTGAAGAAAAGACGAGGCTGCTTGGCGGCTGTGATGAGAGCAGAGGGACTGGCATGTTGACTTTAGGTGCGGGCACAGCCTTAAAGTCCTCGGTGATCGCAAAACCGCTGAATTCCCCATGTGTGCCGTGGCTGAGACTATTAACTAATCCTTCAAGCATGCTGCATGCGTGCCTCAGGTGAGCGAGCAGCCCTGAAGGGCAGCGGCGAAGGAGGAAGGCAGTCTGTGGAGCCGTATGTGTCCCGTGCGTGGTGCGCCATGCCCGTGACTCCCCGGTGCGTGTGCCGGGGTCCCGTGCATGGTTGGGCCGCTGGAGAGGAGAACCAGGGTCAGGGAGCTTGCTGGAGATCATCCCTGTTGTCTGTTGCGTCGTTCGGTCGTGGTGCGTTGGAGCGGTGCGAGGAAAGTAGACGCTCTTGTCCCTCGCTCGGTCATGGTGCGTTCAGGTCCACGTGTGCTCCGTCGGCCATGGGAGTCGCCGTCGCGGAGAAAGGACGAGGTACATGCGCTCTCGAGTGGAGGAGCTGTGAGCGCGGCCGGTCCAGCGTGGATGTGCCGATCTAGGCATGCAGATCTCACCATGAAACGTTGCTCAGCTTTCCCGGTCGTGGGTGTTCTCCGTGGAGTTTCGCCTGGAAACTCCGCGTTGCGGTCTCCTTGGAGCAGAAGGGAGGGCAGATCAGTCAGGCTGCCGCGTTCGCTTGTCGTCGGAGAATCACCGCCGGGTGTTGCGTTCGCTGGCAGCGTATTCGTTTCAGCGTCAGGTCACCAGTGCGGCGGCAAGAAATAAAGCGGCGTTGTTGGAGGTTTTAAGTAGAGTTTATTAATCATACCGCCGTCACGAGCTCCACTCCCGGCGCCGTGCATGAGCGCCGGTGAGCGAGCCCACGGCTCTCAGAGAAGGAGAGGGGACACGTGTGTGTCTACCCGTTGCAGGATCAGAGTGAGAGAGAGAGCATGGATTTCAGTCAGCTTAAATACCAGTTACAAACAATGCATGAAAGGCATTCACAGCAGGGAGTATGGCATTTGCATTTGAGAGGCATACATCACAATAGGCAGATTTGCTAGACTGTGCTCTAGGTGCAGAACAAAGGGGTTAACAGGCACATCTACATATTGATCTGAGTCTCTAGGTCACAGTAAGGACAGGACGCATGAACACAATGCGTGAAAGGTGACATTATCACAGTAGTGTAGCGGAAAAAACCAGGAGTAGCGAGTTGTCTGTCCTTAGTCTGTTTGTGGGGGTTTTCCCAAACCGCCACACTTACAGCATTTTACTCAAATCTTAGATCTGCAGCGTTTTTAGGTTGTAAACAGTTGGAAATTTGCACCTTTTTTTGTCTTTTTGCCAAAGTTGCAGCTTTTTACCAATAAAATTGCACTTTTTGGTCAGAAATTGGCAGCTTTTAACTTAGACTTACATCCTTTTTTTTTTTTTTTTTTGTCAGGTCAGGCATTGGCTTGCTTGCTACCAGATAACCATGAAAACCGGTACTACCTGTCTCATGGGTCAGGCCGTCGGCGACTCAACCGGCATCCCCGCCCTTCCGAGGGCGTGGAGGGTGAAACAGGGCATCCTGGCAGAACTAAAAACAATATCTGTCACAGGTCTGTGGTGGACCACTCCCAGTTACACAGGGTGAGACTGGACATCCTGGCAGATAAACACATCTGTCACAAGGTCTGTGGTGGACTGTGCCAGTCGGTGCATTGTGACATGCACTACACAAAGAGCAGAGATAAACAAACCTATCATCTGGTCAGTCACTGCAACAGATACTGGAGTCAGTTTGTCTTGGCTTGTCCTTGCCACTAATATTACCTTTATCTGCCAAGAATGTGCTGCTAGTCCAGCAAAAGCTAGCAGTACTCAAATACTTGGCAAGCAGTTTCATGAAATGGTCAATCAGAAAGCAACTCATACCGGCTTGGATGCCGCCCGGGCTTACAAGGTCCACGCTGATCTGTTCACACTCCGACAGGCAGTGAAAAGTAAGCTAGGAGCAGGAAGACAAAAGAAGAGGAAAACAGCAACCTTGTGTGTAGCAGAATGGAATGTATGCACTCTGTTGGACAGAACAACATCACAGCGCCCAGAAAGACAGACCGCGCTTGTGGCCCTGGAAATGAACAGGTACAATGTAGACATAGCTGCACTTAGTGAAACAAGGTTGCCTGGATATGACAGCTTGGAAGACCATGGGTACATCTTCTTCTGGAGTGGGAGATCAACTCAAGAAAGGAGAGAAGCAGGAGTGGGCTTTGCAGTTAGAAAGGAGATAGCAGCAATGCTTGATGAGGAACCGGTGCCAATCAACGACAGGATAATGACTATGAGATTCCCACTACAGCGGAAGATGTATGCCACACTCATCAGTGTATATGCCCCAACAATGACCAACACAGAGGAGGTGAAGGAAGAGTTCTACAGTGATTTACGTGAGACTATCAGGCGTGTACCAACTGATGACAGGCTGATACTCGTTGGAGATTTTAATGCCAGAGTTGGTTCGGACACCGAGAAATGGAAAGGAGTGCTAGGCAGTCATGGAGTAGGCAAGTGCAATGCTAATGGAGAACTTCTACTTGCACTATGTTCAGAGTACAACCTTGTGATAACCAACACTCTATTTAAGCACAAGGACACACACAAGAAGACATGGATGCACCCAAGATCCAAGCACTGGCACTTATTAGACTACATCATAGTCAGGCAGAGAGACAGAAGGGATGTATTGGACACCAGAGCAATGAGAGGTGCGGACTGTGGCACTGATCATGTTATGCTGAGATCTAGATTAAGGATTTGCAGACGAAAACAGCACTGCAGGATGGGTGCGATGCCACCACGGAAGTTAAACACTAGTGCACTGAAAGGCCAAAAGGAGCAGGAAGAACTTACACAGGAAATTGATGAAAACTTGAAAGACTGGGACAGCAACAACTCAGAGAATGACATAGAAGAGAAATGGGCAACACTGAAGGATACGGTGTATCAGACTGCGAGTGATGTATTAGGCTACCCTGAGAGGAAACATCAAGATTGGTTTGATGAGCATGATGAACACCTGAAGAAACTACTAGAAGCAAGGAATACAGCTAGGCAGGAAAACCTACAGTGTAACACAAGGTCGAAGAAGAAGAAATACTCAAAGGCTCAGAGTGAGCTACAGAAGTACACCAGAGAGATGAAGTCCAACTGGTGGGATGAAAAAGCGGAGAAATTTCTGCAGCAGACAGGAAGGATATGAAAACATTCTTCACAGGTTTGAGAGAAATCTTTTGCAGGAGAAAGACAAACTCCTGGACAGATTTACAGACCACTTTGACCAACTACTGAACAACCTTGGAGATCTCACTGAAGAGGCTAAAGAAGCTCTAGTGCAGTGACCAGCTGTATCAAGTCTGGATGAACCACCAAATTTTGATGAACTAATGGCAGCTATCAGGACAACACAGGATGCTAAAGCTCCAGGAAGGGATGGAATTCCAGCAGAAGTGTGGAAATTTGGTGGTGTTCAGCTGACCAACTGCCTGCACAAGCTCATCCAAGAGATATGGGATGCCCAGAAAGTACCTCAAGACTGGAAGGATGCAAGTATTGTGCCTTTGTTCAAGAAAGATGACAGGAAGGATTGTGGAAATTACCGAGGTATATCACTACTAGCCACTGTTGGTAAGATTCTCTCACGTGTACTACTTAACAGAATCAGCGAACACATCTCGCAGAATGTACTACCGGAAACCCAGTGCGGCTTTAGAAGTGGAAGAAGCACAATGGACATGATTTTCTGCTTCAAACAGGTTCAAGAAAAGTGTATCGAACAGAACATGCCGCTTTATGTAGTTTTCATAGACCTCAGTAAAGCCTTCAATACTGTTTCGCGACAAGGACTTTGGCAGGTACTCAAGAAATATGGTTGTACAGAGAAGTTTGTCAGCCTGATCGAGGCACTCCATACAGGTATGCAAGTAAACGTGGCAATGAGTGGTTCAGTATCTAAAGACTTTTCAGTAAGCAACGGGGTGAAACAAGGGTGTGTGCTGGCACCTACACTCTTCTTGCTATATCTGGCAGCCATGCTTGAGGTGGCCTTCAAAGACACTTCAGAAGGGGTATACATTCAAACAAGGAAAGAAGCAGACTTGTTCAATTTGGCACAGTTTAAAGCCAAGAGTAAGACATCGATAAAGATAGTAAGAGAAATGCTCTTTGCCGACGACAGTGCTCTAGTTGCACACAGTGTGGAAGATATGCAATCTTTAGTGGAGAAATTTGCAAGAGCAGCTAGCCAATTCAGCCTCCAAATCAACATCAAGAAGACAGAGTGCCTTTATCAACCACCAAAGTTCCAATTATCAGCATCACTACCAGAAGAGATCAGCATTGGTACAGAGCCACTAATCAAGTGCAAGACTTTCAAGTACCTAGGGAGTACTGTTTCAGAGAATGCTAGGCTGGAGGATGAACTATCTCTCAGAATGGGAAGAGTGAGTGCTGTGTTTGGAAACTTGAGGGAGAGACTGTGGAACAATTGACATGTGTCAATCCGTGTGAAATGCAAAGTGTACAGAGCGACAGTACTGGCTACTCTATTGTACAGTGCTGAAACTTGGACTGTCTACAGAGTGCAGGTGAAGAAACTCCACGCGTACATGATGAGACACCTTCGAGCCATAATGAACATCTCATGGAAAGACAAGATAACCAACATAGAAGTGTTGAAACGAGCTGGTCTACCATCAATGGAGGACATGCTAATACAGATGAACCTGAGATGGCTCGGACATGTTGAGAGGATGGACCACCAGCGTCTCCCTCGGCAGTTACTCTACTCACAGTTAAGTGAGGGCAAACACAATCAGGGTAGACCAAGGCTCAGATTTAAAGACACTGTAAAAAGAAACTTGAAGAAGTTGGACATAGACAGGAGTTCCTGGCAGCAGAAGACTAAGAACAGAGCTGTGTGGAGGAATCTGATCAGACCTAAATGAAACAGTCATTGTCGCCCACGACAGACTGCTAAGATGATGATGATGATGATGATGAGTCATTATAGGCATATTGTCAATACCAACATCTTTCCTTGCAAAGACACAGGTAGACATGATTTAAACCTGACTGTCCTCATCACTTGAATCCTTGTCGCTCTCCTTCTGCTAAACTAATATGAGATACTGGTGTGCACCAGCAGCATGTACTGTTTTTTTCAATAAGGCCTCTACAACAGGGAATGCAGCAACATCCTACACACATAAGGATGGCAATTCCAATCATAAGGGATAATATTATGTTTTTATCACTCCTGCCCACCGTCCAAAGAAGGATTGTAGCCAAGCAGTGAAGACATCGGGTGCATACTCAGTATCTTGGCCAAACTCAGTCCTAAGAATATTCTTTCCAACCCCTGTCCAAGGGAAGAGTGCGAGTGTGACCTTTTGGCCAGTGCTCCAATGTTTAAATTCAACTGGTATATCCGTTGCTCAGACTGCATCATGTGGTTTGTACTCTAGGTCCCTCTTTCAATGCCCTGACTGTCTGACTTGATCCAGATACATCATGATAGTGTGGTTAGTCAGTCATACAGGGGTGCAGACACCTCTCAATTAGAGGGCAGGAGTGAGTAGACCCTATACCCATAGAGCCACCATCCTCCATTTAGTTCAAAGGGGTTGTTCTGCCCTGGTGCGATTGACGCTGGGACTATGACTGCAGAGGATGGTTTGGAGGAACTGTTTGAAATGTTCCTAAGTCCTGAGCAGGAGAAATTTGGGTTTTTTTGTCCTACTAGCAAGGAACTCCGCATATCCCCAACAATAGTGTGTGTTTGAATATAGCATTATTGTTTCACAATTAGGATTAGGATGAATAGTAGACCACGCCTATGCTCTCTAAGGGGTCTTTTCCAAGTACATTTACTCCAACATAATATTGTCCAGTGTCAGACAACTTCAGATATGTTTTAGTTATTCTAATAGGGTTACAAATTGTGCATTTCTTACGGCCATATGTGAAGCTTGTGTTCGCAGCACATGCCCAATGGTAGGGTGACTGTTTAATGTATATGTTTTCTTATTTTATGATGGATGTTAAAGTATTAAGAGTCATTGGGTCCTGTGTGACTGAACACATCAGTCCAGTTACATGGAGGAGTGCACATGTACTTATGACTCTTTTCATACATTACAGACTCAGATTCATAGTGCATGGAGTGGTCACAATTATATATATCACAATAGTTAAACTGGACTACACAAGCTTTATCTTCAGTGCACGTTATAGTGGGTGGTGTCCCTTCATCCTTAATGTTGATGTTTATTGATCTGCCAGTTACCTTTAAAATAGCTACTGGAGCTGCACACCAACCGTATCAGGAGGACTACGACAAGGACAAGCATGAGGAACACACATATGAGCCATTCATAAAGCTGAAATCTTTCATTGTCAGCCATTTTGAGTGTATTCTACCTGCTGTAGACTCTTAATTTCTTCACCAAGGTTTGAGACAATCAGGTCAGCTAAAATACCCGACTCCCTTTGTATCCCCAGACTTCCTCCACAACAGCAACACTCTCTATGGCTTTCCACCTGTGGTGTCTATGGTTTGATTTGATAATAATTTACAGTGTGAAAGGTGTACCCAAGTATCTCTGCCTTGTGTTTTTACAGCTGTTGGAATTGACAACAATACCTTACATGGCCCCTGCCAGGGGGCTTCTGACCAGATCTTCTTTTAACGGTCTTTGTAAGGACTTGGTCTCCGGGTTTTATGGTGATGATTTCTCCTGTATGTTCCTTCCTAGGAAGAATAGCATGAACAGAATCTTTTTGAGTCAACATTTTTAACATGTAATCTGCTAAACAAATCTCTTCATCTTCTGGGTTGAATGTTCTAAGAGGAAATACTAATTAAGGCTTTTCATGTAAACTTTAAATGGAGATAAACCTTCTTTTGTCACAGACCTCCTCATGCACTTTTATGCAGCGCACGGAGGAGGAGAAGGAAGAATGGGATTTACGTGCAGGTTACACCAAACACACATTTATTAGACAACGGATGAACAGTTCCCAAAAATAAAGGCATACAAAAAGGTGGTTGTGTACACTAAAAGGCTCAAGCGGCGAGCGTGTAGCAGGCAGACCACTATGTTCTGTGGCCACAGACAAGTTATAAAAATAATGATTAAGCTCGAGTAAACTTGAAGAACACTAGGAGGCTCAACTGACTGGAGAGAAAACTGGGCTAGGAGCCGAAGTGTAGCAGACAACTGCTCAAGGAAACGCAAGAAGAATCACTCACAGTACAGGAGCAGTCCGATTGTCCAAGTCACCAGCGAGCACACACAATCCTTCATCGATACAGACTGTCATACGGTGATTAACGACCATATGATAGCACAATGGTCCAGCAGTGCTTGACTGGCAAAGACCACCTAAGTACAAGCACTGCTGGCACCACAAATTGGGCACACCTGGGCAAGGCACAGGAAAGACAATTACCGAGGGAGAATCAGCTGGCTGTCAAAGAGAGAGAGGGGGCATGGTCGTACCGGCGAATGTTAGACAACGCCCACATGAATGTTGGTCAAAGAGGCTGCCTAACAGCCACCGGCCAGAGTGGTGGCTACAGGCACGGAAAAGAAAAAGAACTGAGACATAAAAATAACAAGAACTCAAAAGATAACACAATACATAATAAACCTGATACCTGAGCCACAGAGAACAGTCAGAACCATGCCTACAGGAAAACACCGGCTCGGTTCATGACAGATCCCCCCCTTCCAGGGGTGGATTCTAGACACCCATGGTAACATCACAAGGAAAGGGAACCCCTGCCCCCCACCACCATCACCCCCAGCAGGAACAACAACACGAACCTGGGTGGGAGGTAGGGGGAAAGGAAAGGAGGGAACACAATACAGGGCCCACAATTAACCCCCCTCCAGGTCCAAAGGCTTGGAGGCTCGGGAGGCCGCCCAGAGTCCCAGGCCCAGCAGGCAGTCCGGCGAACAGAGTCTGGTGGACTGCCGGAAAACATGGGCCATCTGGCCCAGAGACTCAGTCCCTCCAGCGGCCGGCCAGCATTGTTAAGCCACCAGGACCGAAGGGGTGAAGCGGGAGGCGGCCTGCCCGCCGGGAAACTGCACTGAAAACAGCACCTGGAAACTTTCCTCCCCATGGTCCGGTCACTGGTGGGTGACCGGACCATGGGGAGGGAAGGTTTGACCACAAACTATGCCTTGTTTTTTTCAAAGAAACTGGAGAGCCGTCTCCTTAAATTCAGCTCTAAACATACAAGAATAATCTTACAACTTTAACTTAGTGTTCAATTCAACACTGTTACCTCAAACAATTTCATCTCAGTAACTTTTATCATGCTTTAAACCCAATCTCTCAGCTCAACTCAGGAGAGCGGGTGAACCAACCTCTCCCCTTTGTGAAAAAACACACAGACTTGCCTTAGTCTCCTGCATGGATAGAAGTGTGCCGTTTTAGTTAAATCGCCTAAATATACTATGGGAAAAAGAGTTAGTAGATATTTACAGAGTTATTGTGCATTTGAGTGTGTGTCTTTCCCTGCCGCTCTAAATCCCATTTTAACCTTAACCAATTTAACTATATGTAGAGGCTATTTACACTGAGCTGTGTCCAGTCATCAATACCAGTGATAGCTGATCATATAGATTAGTCCAACTAATTTTAACATACTGGCCAACACAATTATTCACTATTTGTTGATACTTAAGTTTCTTGTATTTGTGTTGTATATTCCCTATATTCCTTATGGTGACACAATTCACTCGCTATTTGTTTTTACTATAGATTCTTGTGTTGTGTCCCTTAAATTCCCATTTTCATTCATATATTACTCAATCGTTGATTAAAATTGATATTCTTGTAATATATAGTACTATCTTCTTATTTCTCTATAAAAAGCGGCTCTTTAATCTGTCCCTAACATCTGAATGCTTGCATGATTTTGACTCCCTGCATGTTCTTACAATCATAAAAAAAGCCACAAAATATAAAATTATCTTTAAATTATGTTTTCCAATAGAATTTAAAAACAGGACCAATGACTTACTTTGACTGAATGTCGCAGACAATCCTACAGAGATTTTTAGAAAAAGTTCTGCTTGTGGCTTATATTAATCATATATTCCATACCTACATATGTATAGACATATTAGAATGTTTAGTGATTACATATGTGGAATGACCTCACGCCTCAGAACAGGACAAGAGGTCTCAACCACCGGTGAAAATCAAAGAACAGACTGAGTCGCAGCGGTGGAGACCGGATCGAACTTCCTGACCACCCAGGGTCAGGTGGAGGAGATACAGGACAATGGAGGGGGATTACGTTAATGCATGATGTCAGCTTTGATATGCAATGTCTTTTGTTGAGTGTGGGTATAAGTATGAAGGTCTGACTGCGCTCGACCTCTGATTCTGCTTCTGCATCGAGATGAGACATGTTAGGGAGGTGAAGCTGATAATAAACTTTGATTTATAAAATCACACCGCTTCTTCATTTCGAGCTCCCTACACTGCTCACCTTCTGATCAGTGGGGGCCCTGGATTGTCCACAACATGCAGACAAAGGCTTTGTCTCCTGATGTCAATCATCAAAGTAGTTGGCAAACTGCCCACATCCTCCACCAAAACTGTAAAAAAAAAAACTGATTTTTGGACAGTTAGCAGAATCTTTTCAGTTTACCAACCCATAATCACAGAAGAAATACTATTTCTCAGCTTAACTTTTATTGAACCACTCAGGGAGTCAGTGTACATGGCCACGGTTCCTCCCAGCTCCCTCTCCTGGTAAGGACTCAGAACAAAGAACCACACATCTATAAAAAGGCTTCCAGTTAGTGGACGTGTTTCCCAGTAACTTTCCAACAATACACTGGCCATTGTCCAAAATGTCCTCTTGGCATCCATATGGCTCCCAGGATCTCCTCATTTTTATGGCTTCTATCCTGTCTAAATGTCTTCTCTTTCCCCATGCCCATACATGGAAACAGGAACAGAGACTTTCCTGTGGAGTTTTATGTGTGTGCATGTGTGTGTAGTACATGTGTAAGCAACTGATGTGTATGTGTGAATGGCGTATGTGTGGATTTGACTTGTGTGTCTGTGTGTGTGTACACGTGTGTGTACATGTGGATCTAAGAGATATGTTTATGCAAGCACTTTGTGTAATATGTAATAAACTAATCTTCACTATTCATTTATTATAACATGTGGGCTGTCTTGTCCAGCTGACTGGCACATCCTGGCGAAATGATGGAGACAGCCGCAATTTCCACAGCGCTTCCCTCTTGCCACACACTCTCTGGCCTTGTGGCGGTGCTTTGTGGACCCACAACCCATACACCTGGGCTTCTCCGGGGCAACCCCTCATCCGTACAACGTTGGCCTCCTCCACGTCGTCCACGACGCTTCCATCGCTGTCTGGGTCCACTACCTGTGCAGCCATGGGGGATGTTGAACCTCCCAGCGAAAGGCACTTGCTTAGCTCCCGAGTTAGCGTATCTGCAGCTTCCAGCTGTAGTGCCAACTCGACAGCCCTAGTCATCATCAACTTCCCCGAGAACGTGAGCAGCTTGGAGTGGGCCGCAGCACAATTGGTGTGTTCCGCCAACTGGTCGCGTACCATTTCTCCTTCCAACAGCCCGAACCGGCACTCCACGGCCAACTGCCTTAAATCCAACACAAACCACTGGATTGGTTCGCCTACCTGTTGGCGGCACTGTCTAAACTTAATCCGCCTAACGATGACGTTGTCTGGCACTCTGAAATGGCGGGCCATTAACTCAACCACTTCTTCATACGTGTCCACATCTCCAAGTGTGCCCAAAATTCTTTGTCCCTCCATTCCCAGGTTGTGTACTAATAATGCATGAGCTCACAGCTTCTCCATTCTTCCCAGGTCCAACGCTACCATGTACATCTCAAAAGCCTCATACCAACGAGGCCACGGGACAGACGGCTTCCCTGGGAGCTCCAGGAATGGGCGAACTGGTGTTCCACATGTCTCCATGAGTTTACCTCTCATCGCCAATTGTTATATTGTAACTTGTAGACAAGGATGAGGCCAGGAGTGGAGCTGAACACTGCTTTATTAAATAAGCTGGGCTCTGTACACCTGAACGCATATGCGGCCGCTTGGCAGAGGAAAAGCGGAAGAGACCGCCCCTCTACCAGCAGCCCCTCTAATACCACCAGAGATGGCGGAACCGGAAACCAGGGCTGCCATCCCGTACCACACATATAAGAGCTTGTGGTGGAACCCACTCAGTATGTCAGTATGTTTCCACTCAGACAGAAGGACAAGGGGAATCGTCTTGGGGGGTTTGTGTGTTGATGCGGGGGTTGGTGTGTTGATGCAAATAGTGACAAACAGAATGGGAATTGCAAAGTCTTTCATGTTACTGCAGCACCACAGGTGACTGAGCGGGTCGTAGGCTATAAAAGGAGAGGTGCCTATGACCTGTCCCTTTTTTCTGATGCTTGTGATTCTGGATGATGTGAGAGAGAGAAATTAATAAAGCCTGCTTTGTTCTGGACCGCTCTGCCTGGTTATTCCTCTCTCTACACTGGTGACCCTTGACGCACAATGGAACTCGAGGCAAACACCCTGGAGACGACCCGGACTGGAGGTGTCGGGAACGTGTGCGTCGTTTCGGTCAAACTCCCAGACTTTTGGCTACACGACCCGAAGTCTTGGTTCCTCCACACCAAGGCCCAGTTCGTGCTCCGGGGAATAACAGCAGATGACACAAGATACTACTACAGGGTTGCGTTCAGCACCAAAGGGGGATTTGGCAGCCTCCCCAGCAGAGCTGTTTTTTTCCCAGCCGCTGCGGCTCCCAGGGGGATTTTTGACGGACAGCCCCGTGCCGAACACCGATCCATCCCCGCTTTCACTGCATAGCGCAGTGGCAGGGACGGTACCCGGTCCGGTCCACCACTGTTTTCCACGCGTTTTTGTGCCAAAGGCCTTGAAAGACGCAGCGTTCATATTTGTCAGGTACGATGCCCACCGGACCCCCTTGTGCCCGCCCTACGATGGCTCGTTCAGAGTGCTGGAACCTGGGAGAAACATTTTGCGTTAGACTTGGGGGGACGCAGGGAAACAGTCTGTATAGACAGGCTTAAGCCCGCTTTCGTTTTAGCAGACGAGCAGGTGGTGTTGGCCTGAACTCCTCGACGTGGACGACCCCCACTGAGAACTTCCCAGGTAAATGACTCGTCAGATCAGTCACAATGGCATGCTAAAGATGTTTCCTCCCTCCCAATGTCCCCCCCACAGACGGACGCACCCCCAAGAGCCCCCCACCGGCACAGCAGCGCCTCGGAGCTGCAGACCCCCCGTTACAGCCGCTATGGACGTAGGTTGAAGCCCAAAGGACATGAGGGTTAAGGCTCAGTCTGAGTTTCTGGGGGGGGGACCCACTCAGTATGTCAGTATGTTTCCACTCAGGCGGAAGGACAAGGGGAGTCGTCATGGGGGTGGGGGTTATGTGTTGATGCGGGGGTTGGTGTGTTGATGCAAACAGTGACAAAGAGAATGGGAACTGCCAAGTCTTTCATGTTACTGCAGCACCACAGGTGATTGAGCGGGTCGTAGGCTATAAAAGGAGAGGTGCCTATGACCTGTCCCTTTTTTCTGATGCTTGTGATTCTGGATGATGTGAGAGAGAGAAATTAATAAAGCTTGCTTTGTTCTGGACCGTTCTGCCTGGTTATTCCTCTCTCCACAAGCTCCAATAATGATAGTACATGACCATTGAACAAATACATAATACACTGCCTCGCTGCAAAGAAGACATACTGGTTTGTCTCTTTTCAGGACAAACATATTCACTTTACCATTTTTTAATTGCCTTCCTTCTGCATCAATTTTTCTTTCTTTGCACATTTCTCCCAACCCCATCATTCAACTGGAAAAAAGTATATTGGTAATGGTAATAATACCTGAAGTCGAAACACTGCCCACTTTGGATAGATGCCGTCAATGAACTCATGACAAATTCACAATGCATTCTGGAACATGCAATTTATTGCCACTGTGCTCCAATGCAGCATAGAATCATATTTTTAAGAAATTCATAGCTCCTGTGGGCTACATAAAATGACATCAGGCCTTGAGTCATATATATGTGGACAACAACAATGGTAAATGGCATTCACTTATACAGTGCTTTTTCTCATCTCTAGATGAACATAACATTTTACAGATCCTGCTATCCACCCATTCACACACAGATGGTGGAAGAGCTGCCATGCACCAGCACTGGCCTGACCCACCAGGAGCAACTGGGGGTTCAGTGCCTTGTTCAAGTACACTTCGACATGCAGACTGCAGACAGAGTAGGAATTGAACCCCTGACCCTCCTATCAGTAGTTGGCCTCACTACACCTGCGCCACAGCGCCCCCCTCCCCCCATTGGCATTGAGTAAAAGTAAAACGATGACAATAACAAAATGTGAAGACAGAATTTAATTTTGTTTTAATTATTAATCCTCATTTAAAGGTAAATGTAAAGGTACTGCAGTAGAATTTCATGGTGTTCTAGCTTTAATTTAGTGGCAAAAACATCATAGATATGTCTAAATTACAAAGAGATAAAAAGGCAAACTTTTTCCGATCTCTAACAAGTGTCAGCATTCCCTTGGTTACTCCAGCTTTGAAGCGCAGCTTGTTGTACTGAACTCTTCTCCCTCAATCCTCTGTGCTGTGGTTTATCGTCCACCCAAATATGTGAAGGATTTTTTAGTGACTTTGCTGATTTATTAGGGAGTTTTACATTGTGATATGACCAAGATTTAATTGTTGGTGATTTTAACATCCACCTTTGCTGTGACTCTGGACCTCTTGTGAAAGAATTTCTTGCCCTTATCAACGCTTTTAAACTCACTCAACGGATGACAGCTCTGATTCATGTTAAAGGGCATTCATTGGATCTGGTACTGTCATATGGCCTGGACGTCATGGGATTTCAGACCATTTCCCGGTTGTTTTATGTTATGTCGTAACTTGTAGACAAGGAGGAAGCCAGGAGTGGAGCAGAACACTTCTTTATTATAAAACTGAATCTCAGTGCAACCTGACCGGGCATGCAGCCACTGGCAGAGGTAAGGCAGAAGAGACCGCCCCCTACCTGCAGTGTCTCTTATACCACCGGAGCTGGCGGAACCGGAAGCCGGAGCCGCCCCTCCGCACCACACAAATAAGAGCTCAAACATAAACAGTATAAGAACCATAAACAACTACATAATATCCCCCCCCCGTAGAAAAAATGCAAAACACACACACCACCAGCCCACCCAATTTGGAACCCGAATCGTCTGCTACACATAACTAAACTAAAAATCATCAAAAGGGGCCTATTACATTCACACAAAACAACTAAAATTAGGGGGGAAGGGTAGACTGTCGTCCTATCCCCTACACGGCGAGGCGGGTTATTCTGCCGCCAATGCTATATAACAGTCCAGTAAAAAAAAATACTGCCATGTCTCCTATATAGTATAAAATACCAAAACAATCCACAAAACTATTAACACAGAACAAAGCTTAACAAATAGAACACATCCATGACTCGGTGAGGATGACCCGTGCCCTCGGCCCCAGACCCATCACCATCAGTCTGCCCCTGGAGGCAGTCCGCTTCCCGAACCACAGCTGGTGGCCTCAATCCCAAAGCGTCTTCTCCTCCACACCTCCGAGCACTCCATCCATCTGGGGTCATGCCTTTCCACCTTCCTCAGGGCACAGGAAGGGCACAGCTCATTGGGATGGCGCCACGAGCCATCCGACAGCAGAAGATAACCATCATGCTGTACATCCATCACCTGCAGCCGACCCTGGTACTGCTTCATCTTCCACTTTTCCCTTACCCACCTGGACCTTGCCTCCACCCGAGCCCAAACCCAGTCCGTGACTCCAAGTGGGGCCTTGCACGGCCTGCGGTGTTTCTGTCTGGCACTCGCTCCTCCAGTGCCACTCGGTCCTGCCCCGACCGCTTGTAGAGCCGCTGTTGACCCTGCCCCTGTGATCCCCTGTTCACCAGTCCTTCACGATCCGTGCTCCAGGAATGCCTGAGACCATCATTTGGGCATTGCTCGCCACCACAGATCCTCTCCCATGCCATCCGGCGCCCACATCCAGGGCAGCTCGGACACTGGCACTGGGGCCCTCCCGCGGTGACCTTGAGCGTGACAGAGCCTGTCCACTTTCCGGAGTGTCCAGCAACTGTTCATCCCACACAGCATCATCCCTAACTCTCAGAACCGATCGGTCGCACAGTCTGCAGCCTGACCACTCTTCCTCAGTGCCACTCTTGATGGAAAATCCAAGGCCATAAAACAGGTTGCAGCCCATAATGCTAGAACTGTAGGCTGTCATCACAAACTCCACATCGGCCATCTCCGCCGATTTGTACTGAGCCATCAGTGTGACGGTACCCACCATGGCCAACCGTCCACCTCCATAGCTGCAAAGTGCCGCTAAAACACATCCAATCCTATAGTGGCGAAAACATTCTCTAAGCAGAGCCCGATTCAGCACCAAACTCTCTGCTCTCATGTCGAACAGCATCGGTACCGGAACTCCATCCAGAAACACAGCACAGCATGTGCACCCACAAGTACTCGGGGACACCAAGTGTATCACTATCGGGGCGGGGGGAGTTGAATTTCTGCGCGGACTCTCCTGTTCTGCTGACTGGCATACTCTCGCAAAGTGGTGTAGACGGCACATTTTCCGCAGCGCTTCCCTTTTGCCGCATACTCTCTAGCCTTATAGCAGTGCTTCGTGGACCCACAACCCATACACCTGAACTTCCCCGGGGCAGGCCTCATCCATGCAGCATTGGCCTCCTCCACATCGTTCTTGATGCTCCCATCGCTGTCCGGGTCTACCACCTGCACACCCATGGGGAATCTTGAATTTTCTGGTGAAAGGTGCTCACTTAGCTCCCAAGTTAGCTTGTCTGCTGCTTCCAGCTGTAGCGCCAACTCGGCAGCCCTAGTTAGCATCAACTCACCCGGGAATAAGAGCAGCTTGGAGCGGGCTGCAGCGCAGTTGGTGTGTTCCGCCAACTGGTCACGAACCATTTCTTCCTCCAACAGCCCAAACCGGCACTCAGTGGCCAACTGCCTAAGGTCCAACACAAACCACTGGATCGGTTCGCCTACTTGTTGGCGGCGCTGTCTGAACTTAATCCATCTGACGATGACGTTGTCCGGCACCTTAAAATGGCGGGCCATCAGCTCGACCACTTGCTCATAACTGTCCGCGTCTCCAAGCGTGCCCAAAATTCTCTGTCCCTCCATTCCCAGGTTATATACCAACAGCTCATGAGCCCTCAGCTTCTCCATTCGTTCCAGGTCCAGCGCCACTGTGTATGTCTGAAAAGTCTAGTACCACCGAGGCCACGGTATGGGCCGTTCCCCCGGGAGCTCCAGGAATGGCCAAATAGGTGTTCCACATGCTTTCATGAGTTTACCCCTCATTGCCAAATGTCATGTCATAACTTGTAGACAAGGAGGATGCCAGGAGTGGAGCTGAACAGTTCTTTATTATAATACTGAATCTCAGTGCAATCTGACTGGGCATGCAACCGCGGGCAGAGGTAAGGCAGAAGAGACCACCCCCTACCTGCAGCCCCTCTTATACCACCAGAGCCGGCGGAACCGGAAGCTGGAGCCACCACTCCATACCACACAAATAAAAGCTCCAACATAAACAGTATATGAACCATAAACAACTACATAATATTTTCAACACTGTGGTGGGGAATATGGGACTGAAAAGTAACAGACCTGTGTGTCATGGTCCGAGCGCCGATCTCGTCCGCGCTTGGGCTATACATCATCCCCTTCAGGCTTGACAGCAGTGTTTACCTTCTGGCTCCCCGAGCTCTTATTGTGACAGCGCTCGGAGGAGCTTCCTGCTGTCAAAGCCGAACAGCTGTGCTGCATTCACGGCTCATCAGTGGCCGGCATTTAAGCGGACGCTGAATGCAGCCCAATGCAGCAGTCTCGTCAAACATTCCTGGGCTCTGACGTTGAGCAAGCGTTCCTCATCTCAGTGATACCGGTGATCCTGATCCCAGTTCTTCTCTTTCTCCTGAGCCTTCTCCCAGGGTCGCCGGTGCGGAGCTGGTGCCAATCACTGTGCCGGAGGTTCCGGGTTCGGGGTTGGAGGTCGGTCCTGGAGCTGCGCCGACCCCGTCGGGGTCCATCGCGGGTGCAGCCATGACCCAATCAGGGTCCATCGCGGGTGCAGCACCAGCAGAATTCAAGGTTGGTGAGGGAGCTGCAGATCCCCTGCCACCTGACACTGGACTGGCTCATCATCATCTTGATCTTCATCCCAGCTCATCTCCACCGGGGGCCGTTGGGGTTCCTAATACTCCGCTCAGCTCTCCCTCATCTTCCCCCTCTCCGGGGAGGCCGTCTTCAACTTCTCCCCTACGGTCCTGGTGGCTGTGTGATGCGGGTCGGCCACCTGGTGAGCTGTTTCGCTGGTTCGGCGTTCTGGGTCGGTCACCTGACAAACTTTCCCACCCTTTCAGCGATCTGGCCCGACCGCCAGAGGAACTGTGTTTCCGGGCATGGGACTGGGGTAGGCCTCCCGAACTGTTCCTTTTCCCCCTGCCTGCGATGTGGACACTAGATGCAGGGCGGCCCCCCAAACTATCGGCTTTCATGCCGCGGTACTTTCAGTTTCTTTTTTTACTTTTCATTTTCATTTTCGGTGTTTCTTAACCTTTTGGGATGTGCGGGGGGTCTTGTGTATGATATTGTGTATCTCACCCCTTCCTAGTGGGTGCCTTTTGTTTGTTTTCCTCCGTTTAAAGGTTCATTCGTTGCCTGTAACAGCTGGTGTGTTTTTGTGCCTTTGGGAATATGGTATTTTCTGTTGCCGTGCACTGTAATTGTTTTATTTTCAGTCTGCCTTAAACATGGTTTTTACATTTGTGAATATCCTGTTTTCTGTTATTTTGCCCTGTGATCGTTTCGTTTACGCTCTGCCTTGGTTATAATTTGTGCATGTCACGACCTGAACGCTATCTTTCTCTGCGTTCAGGTTGTCCAGTGTCGCTCCTGCTCCGGGGTAGTCCGTGCCGGGTCTTCCATGGCCCGCTCTTTGACAGCGCCCAGCTGATTGCCAGCTGTCTAGTTCAGCTGCGCTGGGACAGCTGTCTCCTATCTCCAATCTCCTCCTCCATTTAAGCGAGCAGCCGAGAGTCACTCGTCGCTGCGACCTCGCTATGGAAAGACTTCCCTTGTGTTTCCACGACTGTTAGCTCTCACGTCTAGCTACAGTTCGCCGTAACCTCGGCGCTCCACCCAGTATAAGTGTTGCGACTCGGCGTGTGTTTTTCCCTCGCCGCCTCTCTAGCCTTTCTCCCTGGGTGGTATGTATCCTTAGTTCTGTGTGTGTTTTAGCCCCACGTGGCTCTTTATTTTGCTGTTTGTCATTTAGTGTAGTGTGTGTGTTTGTTTCAATAAATTACGCCAACTCACTGGTCGCCCTCGAATCTCTTTCCTGGCTCGTGAGAGCCAGAGTTATGACAGTAGGTCGCAGCCATACTGAGACGGCCGCGACCGTGAGTTTGCCGTAAGGACTCGACGCTCTCTTTTTCCTTCCTCTGGGCGTAGGCGAGCCTGTATCATGTCTCCCTCCAGGAGACGCATGCGGCACCCAGGCCACGATCTCTCGGAGGCTCTGGACCTTGTGGACGGAACGTTGTTCACCACGGACCTCTACGATGCCCCCAGCGAGATACGCTGGCGCCTGGAGCTCGCCGAGGGAATGCTTAACAGCTTTTCTCGCTACTTCCTTCTCCCCGAGGTTGAGGTGAGGAGGGCAGACATCTCTGTGGCCTGGGAAAGACTCCGTAGGCTGGAGGAGAACTCCGGCAGGAAGCCGAGGACAGGACGCCATCGCTCCTCGCTTCGGAATCCCGCTCCTGCCGCCGATCCAGTCCAGGAGTTCGCCTCACCCAGGGGTGATCCCCAGGATAGAGTGACGTCAACCGGGTTTCCCCCGGAGAAGATGAGAGTGACAGCGATGCGCATTGCGGATCGAGTGGCAGCCGCTTCTTCCGCCGCCGTTCCCCCCGTAGCCATGAAGAACGTGATTGCGGCGGTCAGGCTGGTCGAGAAGAACCCAGAGCTGAACAATTATCCGGAATACGCTGACCTGTTGGCTTCGCTCACCGCGCAGGAGCGGCGTTTTCCCAACCTCACGTTCAGAAGACGTCGCTCCCAAATTCCCCACTCATCTCAGCGAGAGTCCCGTCCGGATCCTGCTCCAGGAAACCACACGAATTCCGCCTCCCAGCCTGCTGTAGCTCCCGTGTCTTGCCGAAGAAGTGAATCAGCTGCTCCCGCTCCTGGGCCCGCTCTCCCCGCTGTCCCGTCAGCTTTGGGCCCCCAGCTCTCCTCAGCTGTTTCACCCCCCTCTTCGTCATTCACTCCGGCTGCTGGGAGAAGCGCAAATTCATCCCCAGGTGTTCCAGGTCCCGATCTGGTGCGGGTAGCACCACCTCATCTGTCCGGGGGGTCCCCCACTTCTATCCGGTTGGGAGAAGAGAGACTCAAGCCCCTTGTAGCGGGTTCCACCGGCCCTCCGGGAATCAGGCAAGTGTCCTTTCATTCTCCTCCTATTATGAGTGAATTGCCTTGTTTGATTCCTGGGGGAGGAGTTCAGGGTTCACAGTCCCCTGAGCTCTCTCCTCCCGCTGCAAAAACTGAATATGAACCTGCGTCCTCTGTGTCTCTTCCCCTTGAGTGTGCCCCGGTGCCAGGTGTACACCGCTGCGCGAGGAGGAGGCGGCCTGCGGCCCTGGAGGGTTTTGCCCCAGCCCCGCAGCCACGTTATGGGCAGAGGAGAAGGTCGAACTGCCTGTTGGAGCCAGCGCCGACGGTAAAGCGTCCCCGGATCTCCACGGAGGAATGGTTCGGCCCAGCAGAGTCCAGATCTCCTGCCTCCACGCCAGGCGGGCTGTCGACGTGGTCTTCGGCGTTTGGAGGTCGGTTGACTGTGGAAAACACCATGCCGGCTGCGGAGCCATTCGCAGTCGAGTTGGAGTCCACCGGGAGTGTTTCGCCGGTCCAGCTGGAGTCCACCGGGAGTGTTTCGCCGGTCCAGCTGGAGTCCACCGGGAGTGTTTCGCCGGTCCAGCTGGAGTCCACCGGGGGTGCTGCGTTGGCCCGATCAGGGTCCACCGGGGGTGCTGCGCCGGCCCGATCGGGGTCCACCGGGGGTGCTGCGCCGGCCCAGGTAACAGTTAGTGTGGGAGCTGGAGGATTGTGTTCGCCTGACATCAGGCTGACTTCGTCCCTTGCCTCCATCATTTCTCCTCCTGCTGCTGTTGGGGTTCCTCTCACCCGGACCAGTTTCCCCCTACCCTTGTTGCCATTAGATGGCAGGCTGACTTTGCCCCTTGCCTCCATCTCTTCTCCCCCTACTACTGTGGGGGTTTTTCTCACCTGGGTCAGTTTCCTCCTGCCTTTTCCCTCAGGGAGGAAGCTGCACCAAGACTTCTCCCTCAGCTCTCTGTGGTCTGAGGTCACGGGACGACCGCCTGGGGAGCCATCTGGCTGGTTCGGTGGCCTGGGTCGGCCTCCGGAGAAACTGTGTCTCCTAGCCTGGGACTCGGGTAGGCCACCCGAACTGGTGTTGTGGTTCCTGGCCTGGTGGAGTTCGGGCCGCCCGCCGGACAAGCTGTCATCGCCTGCCTCACTCCACCTGCTGTCATTCCTGACAGATTGACTAACTGTTCATAGCCTTGTGTTTTGTATGCCCCCCATTATTTAATTTCATTCAGGACATCAGGGAACTTTCTGTGTTAGAGTCCTTATTGGGATGTCATTTCTAGAATTTTTCTTTAGACAATTTTCTGTGTTTTACGATCCCTGTATGGATCCCTATTCTAATTTCTCCCTTAAGTAGCATTTGCTTCACATTGCCTGGCCTCATTCCGAGTTGTCTTGTTTTTCTGTATTTATATCCTCCTCCAGACTGTTTAGTGACACTTTTTGTGCTAATACGTGTTTGAGGAGTTGTTCCTTTTGTCCTTTTGCCAATTTGCTGTTCCAGGCTCTATTTTTAGGTCTTATGCCCGGACTGCCTCCTTTGTATATTATTCTGTTCTGGCCGGGGTTACATGTGTAAGTCTATTTAAACCATATGTTCACAGAGTTTTGTAGTTTTTGGCCTTCGGGACATGAGTTTTTTTTATTGTCCTCACCCTAAGTTATTGTGAACTTTTTCCATGACTATGTCGCTATGTTTCTGCATTTTGGTTCTTGTCGTTTCTCCCCACCTCCTGTGGTCACCTGCACTGACCGTCTGGCCTCTGCAGAGGAGGGGGTGATGGTTTTGGGTTTAAAATTATTATGGTATCTGACCCTATACTGTATCTAGGTTTTTTTTTCTTCCCTGCCTCCTTTTTCTGGTCCCTCCCTTTCTCCCAGATCTGGCCCCCACCGCCCTCCCTGGTCTTCCCTCGGGGGGGGGGGGGTTAGCCCGCTCCAGGAGGCGCGGCTCGGGGGAGGAGTACTGTCACGACCTGAACGCTATCTTTCTCTGCGTTCAGGTTGTCCAGTGTCGCTCCTGCTCCGGGGTAGTCCGTGCCGGGTCTTCCATGGCCCGCTCTTTGACAGCGCCCAGCTGATTGCCAGCTGTCTAGTTCAGCTGCGCTGGGACAGCTGTCTCCTATCTCCAATCTCCTCCTCCATTTAAGCGAGCAGCCGAGAGTCACTCTTCGCTGCGACCTCGCTATGGAAAGACTTCCCTTGTGTTTCCACGACTGTTAGCTCTCACGTCTAGCTACAGTTCGCCGTAACCTCGGCGTTCCACCCAGTATAAGTGTTGCGACTCGGCGTGTGTTTTTCCCTCGCCGCCTCTCTAGCCTTTCTCCCTGGGTGGTATGTATCCTTAGTTCTGTGTGTGTTTTAGCCCCACGTGGCTCTTTATTTTGCTGTTTGTCATTTAGTGTAGTGTGTGTGTTTGTTTCAATAAATTACGCCAACTCACTGGTCGCCCTCGAATCTCTTTCCTGGCTCGTGAGAGCCAGAGTTATGACAGTGCATGGGAGTGTCGTTTTTTTTCTCTATCTGCCTGTGTGCTCCTGTTATCGTCATGGCCTTTTTTTTGGTCTATGGCTAGGCCTCTTCCTCCTGGCCTGCTCCCCCATCCGCCCACCCTGGGGGGGTGGGGGGAGGCTTGGGTGTCATTGGGCATTCAGAGCCTGCCCTCGGGGGGGAGGTATTGTCATGGTCCGAGCGCCAATCTCGTCCACGCTCGGGCCATACATCATCCCCTTCAGGCTTGACAGTAGTGTTTACCTTCTGGCTCCCCAAGCTCTTATTGTGACAGCGCTTGGAGGAGCTTCCTGCTGTCAAAGCCGAACAGCTGTGCTGCATTCGCGGCTCATCAGTGGCCGGCATTTAAGCGGACGCTGAATGCAGCCCAGTGCAGCAGTCTCGTCAAACATTCTTGGGCTCTGACGTCGAGCGAGCATTCCTCGTCTCAGATGTCAGTTTTCCTTATTGATTCCTCGTCTACGATCTTCCCTCGTCCTTATCTGGTATCGTAAGTGTGCTTGTTCAGCCTTACAGTCTCTGTTCCTTGTATAGTGTGTTTTAGCCCATCGTGGCTCATTACTTTGTTACTTTGTGTTATCCTTTGTCTTTAATAAAACATCATGCAAACCTCACCGGCGACTGTTGGCGTCTTATGGTGGCTCACGTGGTCCACCGCTTGACACTGTGAGGCATTTGTGCACACTTAGCCATTTGACTGCTGCTCACTTTTCCTCTGCTTTTTTAGATCCTGTTCTTAGCAATGCCGGTTTTTATGCCAAACTAGGAGCTTATGAGTTACTTAATCTTTTTTACTCTACATGTACTGGCATCCTTGACTCTGTGGCTCCACTCAGAGCTAAACACACCTATTTACCATATCAGCCATTAACCATATCAGCCTTGGTTAAATGAGACCCCTCGTGTTGTCAGACACAAATGTCGGAGCACAGAGAGACGGTGGAAAAAGGACAAACTCCAGGTGGCATTTGGGATCCTACGTGACTGTTTATCTGAGTACCAGAATACTGTAAAAGTTGCCAAATCTATTTTTCTTTCCAAGTTTTTTTTTAACTTACATTTTTTTTAACATTCAGTGGTTTGCACAGTACACTTATAGTATAGTCAGTTTCACATTCCTTGTTAAGTTCACCTTCATAACATTGTTAGTGATTAATTTTACAATAAAGGGATCACAAAACAAAACAGAAACACTCCCTAAAATAATAATAATAATAAAAAAGTAAATATGAACTAGAAAAGCACTCGGAGAGCGCAGACCTACGCCAAGCGCCACAGTTCCCCTGTGGGCATGTTGTCCTGTATTTTTTTTTTCCAAGTGTTCTGACGATTTTTTGGCAGAGTTACATGCACAAAAAAAAAAATATTGAAAAAATATTGAAAATGGCTCTATCTCGCAATGTTAAATTAAAAAAAAAAAAAAAAGAATCCTTTAAAAAATTCCTGGATCCAGACAGTGATCCGGATCACCACCAAAATCTAATCATCTGTAGGATACCCCATTTCTGACAATCTGCGAAAAATTCATGAAAATTCGTCCATAACTTTTTGAGTTATCTTGCTAACAAACAAACAAACAGACAGACAGACAAACCAACGCCGATGAAAACATAACCTCCTTGGTGGAGGTAATAAATAAAATAATTTGGTAGCCCCCTTCCACCCTCAGGTCAGCAACCTATCCCCTCATTGCTGAAGTATTATTTTGACAGACTTCCTCCTTTTTGTAAATAGGTCTTTCAGAAGTCTTAAGGAGTATGTTATTTGTTCCATCTGATAGATTTCCCGTACCTTATCTACCCACAACTGGTATGTTGGAGGGGCAGGATTTAACCATCTAATTGTGATACATTTAATTGCTGCTGTCAACAGTATATGTAAGAAGCATTCCTAGCAGTCCCCTCAAAACTCACTGGTGTTAATCCCAGTAGTACAACTTTGGAGTCTTTTACTAAATTATGGTTAAATATCTTCTGGAGGGCAACAAAGACGTCATTCCAGAATGTACCTAATTTTGGGCATGACCAAAATATATGGGTATGGTTCCCAATATATGGACCTCATTTTCTCCAGCAGACATTTTTTGCCATTATTTCTGGTGTTCTAAGGAATCTATTTATTACCTTCCATTTGAATCCCCTCCATGAATTTGAGCTTGTAGCCGTATGTGATGTACTGCATATCTCTTCCCATCTGTCCAGCATGTACTCTCAAATCCAGTTGAAGTACTCTTCAACTGGATTTGGTTCTGAAACTTTTTTCCATTCTTCAGATTTTATCAAAAAACTCCTTAATTGGAGCGGAAAAAGTCTGTATTTCTTAGTTTAAATTCTTCTTTCAGCTGTTCAGATGACTTAATGATTCCATTCTTATGAAGTTGGTATAATTTGACAAGACCATGCTCTGACCATTTTTTGAAGTCAGCATCGATTTGAGAAGGGGTGAAATCCTGCATGAACCTGATATCTGATAAGATAGAAATTGTTTTGGGCAATCTAAACGATAGTTTTATTTTTCTCCAAATTGTTAGTGTGATCCTAGTCCATTCACTCACTTGAATTTTACTCAAGGACGTGTTAGTTGAGGACGAGGCACAGTACATAAACTTTGTTCCACATCATACCATCGCATACTTGAGATACCCTGAAGCCATGTTATAAAAGGTCTTAACTGTGCTACCCAGAAATAATATCTGAGGTTTGGAAGTCTGAGACCCCCATGTGGTTTGGAAGACTGCAGTGTTTTTAATCTGATTCTCGGGTGCCTCCCTTGCCAAATAAAATTTGAAATTAATTTGTCCAATAAATCAAATGTTGCTTTAGGAACCTGAATGGGGAGCATCTGGAAGGGGTAAAAAAGTTTTGGAAGCACAGGGCAATGATGACCATCGGTCTAAATCCTTTGCAATGTTTTGAATAATGTTCCTGTAATTTAGTTCAAATAATTTATCAAGTAATGGTGGTATTTTAATTCTGAGATATTTAATACCATCTTTTGGCCATTTGAACCCACACTGTGGTTTGAATGGTTGGGGGATTCCACTACCTATGTCCATGGCAACTGTTTTGTCAATATTAACTTTGTAACCTGAGGGAAAAAAAAAAAACAGAAGTAGAGAAGAGGCTCATTAACCATGGGATTGTTGTCACGGGTTCTGTCAAATACAGAAGCAGATCGTCTGCATACAAGGATAACTTATGTTGTTCTCCATTCAATGCCAGCCCTCTGATGTCATCATCCTCTCTGATAAGTTGTGTCAAAGGTTCAATACTTATATCAAAAAGAAGGGGAGACAAAGAACATCCTTGTCTGCATCCTCACTCAAGAACAAATCAATCTGATAGAAACCTGTCATGGGCAGTGAGAGCGCGCCCCTCCCCTCCTGCCGCACGTTCACAAACTCATCACTGCACCTGAGGCAGAGGACACACCTGCACCTGCTCATCAGCCAGTGTACTTCAGGAGGCCTCCTCTATGCAGTCAACACTGGCTCGTCTGGGTATACTGCCCTAATTCAGGCAAGCAGGTCATTTGTACTAAGCTTAGACACGTTGTCTAAACTGTACTCTTTTCTCTCCTTACAGGTCGCTGCCATCGTGCGGGTGTGTCTCGGGACTGCATGCGCTCTCCTGCCACCTCACCACTACCACAGCAATGAATTTTCACCCGGTCAGGCACTACTAGCTCATTCCGCCTACCCTACTGGTTCGTCTATTCCCCGCTGGAGTCCTGCCGGTCCATCCTCGGAGTCCCAAGTAAGTGGCAATTTGGCTCATCCATATTCCCTACTCTGTTTCTCCACTGACGGCTCTTGCTTTCTCTCCACAGGTGGATTGATTCTTCTGACGAGTGGCTGTTTAACTAACTGTGCACTGTTTTCTCACATTTAATAAACTGTTGAACGTTCCCCCCTTGTGTGGTTTCATCCTGTGCTAGCATCGTGCACGTGAGCTGTCAGCTTAACCATGACAGAACGAACCAGCCTGGACAATAGCTCAGCTGGTGCTTCGCCACAGGAGCTGTCAGCTCTGGATCACTTGTCAGTGACCGAGCACCAGTTCGCTGTGCTGACGCAGCAGGTAACGAACCTAATCCAGCTTTGGTCTCAATCGTCTCCCCCGGCTCTGCCTCGTCAACCTGCTCCCCGCACTACGGTGCGGTGTACCACCACCATTCCCACACCTACCCCGTATGCAGGGGAGGTGGGGAAATGTAAGAGTTTTTTAATTCAGGTACATATGTATTTGGAACAGGTCGGGGAGGAGTACCCGGGGGACATGGGCAAGATACAGCTTTTTATGCTGCTATTGAAGGACCAAGCCCTTGATTTGTCACGCTCCACATTAGACAACCCCGAGCGGCGGCGCTATACATTCAGTCAATTTGTTGACACCTTCACTTGCGCGTTCGATCAGTCCAAGAGTGAGGGCAATGTGATGAGCCGCCTAATGACGCTCCTCCAGGGCACCCATTCAGCGGCCGAGTACTCAGTGGAGTTCCGAGTTGTTGCTGCAGACTCGCAGTAGAATGAAATTGCCTTGCGCAGTGCATTCCTCCATGGGTTGAACAAACAGCTGCAGGACAAACTGGCGGTTCACCCTGTCCCTAAGACCCTCGACAATCTAATAGCTCAAGCAGTCAGTTTGGATAACCGGTACTGTGAGTGAGCGAAGGAGTGCAAGGCCTCCTCTCGCCCGCGCGCCACACATGTACCCGCCATGACTACTGACACTGGCAGCGCCGCCTCTTCACCCGAGCCGATGGAGCTCTCTCGGCATCTCACTGGTGATGAGCGCCGGTGAGCGCCGAGAGGAGGGTTAAGGCACTGGTTGACTCGGGGTCGAAGGATAATTTTGTATCTGCTGAATTTGTTAAGCAGGTGGGTATTCCCACACGTAAATTGCCCCATGACCAGAGAATCACAAACATACCTGGCCGGGAGGTCGAGGTAGTCACTCGTAGCATAGTGCCGATCTCCATCCTCCTTTCCGGGAACCACCGGGAGGAACTAACTTTCTTAGTTCTCCCTATTTCATCTTCCCCGGTGGTCCTTGGGTATCCATGGCTCCAGAGGCATAACCCCATGATCAACTGGGTCCAAAACACGATCTCCTGGAGCCCCTTTTTCATGGCCCATTGTATGCGCTCAGCGGAGTGCTCCCCCTCTCTATCCGTCTCCCCCTCTCCGGTCGAGCCGCTGGACCTCAGCCTCATTACCCAGGCTTATCACAATCTTGGAGAGGTCTTTAGCAAGTCTAGAGTATTGTCGCTGCCGCCTCACCGCTCTTATGACTGTGCCATAGACCTCATCCCGGGGGCAAGGCTGCCGACCAGTCAGCTATACAACATTTCTGGGCCGGAGAGGGAGGCAATGGAGAGGTATATAAAGTAGTCCCTGAACGCCGGCCTTATTTGGCCATCTTCGGCTCCTCTCCGAGCCGGGCTCTTCGTTGGAAAGAAGGATGGCTCGCTGCACCCATGTATTGACTACCAGGAGCTTAACGCTATTACCATTAAGGACAAGTACCCTCTACCCTTAATCAATTCAGCGTTCGAGCTCCTTCAGCGTTCACGGGTGTTTACCAAATTGGATCTCAGGAACACATATCATTTGGTCCGCATTCGCGAGGGCGATGAGTGGAAGACGGCATTTAAGACACACCAGGGGCAGTTTGAATATCTTGTGATGCCCTTTGGGCTCACTAACGCCCCCGCCGTCTTCCAGCGGTTAATTAACAACATCCTCCGCGATATGCTGTATCAATTCATGTTTGTTTATCTTGATGACATTTTAATCTTCTCCCGCTTACCAGAAGAACATGAAGCTCATGTAAGGGCCATTCTGCAATGGCTCTTGGAGAACTGGCTCTACGTCAAAGCCGAGAAGTGTGAGTTCTCAACTACATCTACCACCTTCTTGGGCTTCATAGAAGCCCAGGGGATACTGATTGCCAATCCGGCCAAAGTGAAGGCAGTGTTGGATTGGCGAACTCCTCACTCCCGTAAGGAGCTCCAACACTTCCTCGGGTTCGCAAACTTTTATCACCGGTTCATAAGGAACTATAGTGGGGTGGCACTGCCTTTAACTCAGCTAACCTCCATTAAGGTCCCCTTTTGCTGGACCAAGGCAGCAGAGCAGGCATTTAACAAATTAAAATGCCTGTTCACGGACACACCCATCTTGGCACAGGTCGACACGCAGCTCCTTTTTGTCCTCGAGGTGGACGCATCTGACACAGGGGTTGGTGTTGTGCTGTCACAGCACACGTCCTCGGATCAGAAGGTTCACCCATGCACATATTTCTCTCGTCGACTTATGCCAGCCAACTGAAATTATGACGTGGGGGACAGAGAGCTGCTGGCCATTAAGTTGGCACTGGAGGAGTGGAGACATTGATTGGCGGGTGCCATTCACCCCATCATCATGTGGACTGACCACAAGAATCTAGAATACTTGCGGTCAGCCCGCCAATTAAATGCCAGGCAGGCTCGCTGGTCCTTATTCTTCCAGCAGTATAATTTTACCATCACTTACCGGCCTGGCACCCAGAATGTCAAACCGGACACGCTATCATGCCAGTTTGATCCCAGGGAGGTAGACCCCCCCACCCCTCCCAAAAACCATCATCCCGCCTTTGTGCGTCCATGGTGCTCTTACTTGGGATGTCGAGCGGAGGGTCCGTCAGGCCCAGTCCCGGGACCCTGTGCCAGTAGGGTGCCCCCGGAATCGCCTCTACATCCCGGCCACCCTCCGCAGTGACGTTCTCCAGTGGGCCCATACCAGCCGCTTCATTTATCATCCTGGCATCTCCCGCACAGTGGACTTCGTCCGGCGGGCATTCTGGTGGCCCACAGTGCGGCAGGATGCACGGGACTACATCAGGGCCTGCCAGACCTGCGTCAGGGGGAAATCTGTCTCCTCTTCCCCCTCAGGACTCCTCCACCCCCTTCCCACTCTGGGTCGTCCTTGGTCTCATATCACCGTGGACTTTATGGCCGGACCCCCCCCCCCCCCCGTATGAAGACTGTAATCCTGATGATCATGGATTGCTTCTCCAAGGTGGTGCATTTGGTGGCCCTCCCGAAGCTCCCCTCAGCCTTGAAGACAGCAGTCCTATTGACAGACCACGTGATCAAGGTCCACGGCATCCCCATTGACACTGTGTCTGACCGGGGCCCACAATTTACGTCCCAGGTATGGAGGGCCTTTTGTTGGACTTTGGGCACTACAGTGAGTGTCTCCTCCAGGAATCATCCTCAGAGCAACGGGCAGGCAGAGTGCGCCAATCGGTCCCTGGAGGCCACCCTGCAGTGCGTAGCAGCTGAGAACCTGGCTTCTTGGAGCTCACACCTGACCTGAGTGGAGTATTCCCTCAACTCGGCCGTTTCCACAGCCACCGGACTCACTCCATTCGAGGCGTCCCTGGGTTACACCCCGCCTCTACTTCCTATGACCAAGAGGGAGGTGGTGGTTCCATCCATAGAGACCCATGCTCGTCGATTCCGGCGCATCTGGAGGGCTATCTGGGCTGCCCTGGCACACACCACAGAACGCACCTGGGTTGCCACTGACAGGAAGTGGGTCCCGGCTCCCAAGTACACCGTGGGACAGCAAGTCTGGCTGGCGGCGATTCAGATCCCTCTGAAGGAGAAATCTAAGAAGCTGTCTCCCCGTTTTCTGGGACCATGTCCCATTTCCCCGATTGTCAACGATGCGTCGGTTCAGCTGAGACTTCCTCCTACTCTATGGGTGAACCCCAATTTCCACGTGTCTCACATTAAACCCCTCTCGGTCAGTCTTCTCTGCGCCCCCCCCCCCCCCCCCCAAAGCCGCCTCCGCCTCCCCGAATCATCGACGGTCACCCTACCTACACGGTCCACCGGATTCTAGACGCTCGGAGTAGGGCCCGGGGATTGCAGTACCTGGTGGACTGGGAGGGCTATGGTTTGTGTTTAATTAACTGTGCGCTGTTTTCTCACATTTAATAAACGAACGCTCCCCCCTTGTGTGGTTCCATCCTGTGCTAGCATTGTGCACGTGAGCTGTCAGCTTAACCATGACAGAAGCCCATTTACAGTACTTCAACAGCAGATTGTGAACATGAATATAATGTTTGTATCCATTTTATAAAATTGGGACCAAATCTAAATTGATTTAATGTTTGAATGAGATATTTCCAAGAGATGCCATTGAATGCCTTCACGGCATCAATAGATAACATCATTGTTTCCTTATCCTTAGTTTTTGGATGACTTGCGGCGGCACGAAAAAATAAGCAGCGATGCTGAGGTTTTAAGTAGGTTTTATTAAATCATACCGCCGTCACGAGCTCCGCTCCCGGCGCCGTGCATGTGCGCCGGGAGCGAGCCCAGCGGCTCTCCAGAGAGACACAAGTGCATCAGCAGTAGCAGTTGCAGAATCTGAATGAGAGAGAGAATGAGTTACAGAACCTGTGCAGTATTTATACCCAACTCAGACAATACATCAAAGGGGATTCACAGCAGTTGGTACGATCAAAGGGACTGCAGAACAGGCATGAGACATTTGCATTTGAGAGACATACATAACAATAGGCAGACTGCTCGCCTCTGCTCCAGCTTGCAGGGCAAAGCGGTTACAAGGCACATCTACATATTGATCTGTCTCTAGGTCACAGTAAGGACAGGACGCATGAACACTATACATGAATGGCACATTACATCACAATACATGAATGGCACATTACATCACAATACATGCATGGCACATTACATCACAATACATGAATGGCACATTACATCTCAGTAGTGCAGCGGGAAAAACCAAGAGAAGAAAGCTGACTGTCCTTAATCTGTTGTGGGGGTTAACCACAGACTCATTAAAGTTAGTAATCTTCTGACATTGTCACTATAATGTCGCCCTGTAATGAACCCAGTTTGGTCAGGGTGAATAATACATGATATGATTTTACTGACATGTCTGGCCAGGATGGATGTTAGTATGCATAAATCAGCATTCAACAATGAGATACGTCGGTATGATTGACATTTGGTAGAGTCCTTTCCTTCCTTATGTATAACAGTTATTTTTGTATCCTTCCAAGATGGAGCCAAGGATTCAGCCTGCAATGCATGGTGATACACTTTTAATAATAATGGTGTTATTACGTCACTGAATCTTTTATAGAATTCATTAATAAACCCATCTGGACCAGGGCTTTTGTTGTTTTTGAGAGTGGATATGGCTTGTTTAATTTCCATTTTGGTAATTGGTTCATTCAACTCTTTAGCCATGGACTCAGTTAGTTCCTTTAATTTAATGTCTTTCAAGCACTGTGACAGAGCATTATCGTCTATACAAGTGTCTGTATTTTATATAGAGATTTGTAATATTCTCCAAATGCTTGAGCAATCTCATCCGGTTTTGTCAATGTTGAATTGCTAGTCATTATTTTTTGAATAATATTAGATGATTGTTTCTTTAATCACAGTGCCAGCAATTTACTTGCTCTATTGCCATTCTCATAAAACTTTTGATTAGTGAATCTTAAATTGCCCTCATTTTTTTTGGTTAGCAGGTTGTCTAACTCTCTTCGCGCTTTTTTTAAAGAACAAGATAAGTTTCAGGATGGAGATTGTTTAAGTTGTTGTTCTAGGAGTTTCACTTTATTTTCCAGTTCAACTTGTTTAGCTTAAAGCGCTTAAAGTGCTTTGAGTGGTCTTTGTGACTAGAAAAGCGCTATATAAGTGCAGGTTAGTTAGTTAGTTAGTTGGCTTCCCTTTTCCCTTTTTTTTTTGCAGTGGAGAATGAGATTATACGTCCTCTTAAATATGCTGTTGCACAGTCCCATAGAATAAGTGGTGATACTTCAGGAGTCATATTAGTTTCTAAATAATTTTTTAGTTCAACTGTTACAAATGAGAGAAATTCTTTGTCATTTAAAAGTGAGGCATTTAATCTCCAATGCTTGGTTGATGGTTTGTGGCCTATATTCCATGTTATCTCAAGGGAAGCATGATCCAGAATGGTTATTGGTAAAATATTAATATCATCTGTCCTGTGCAGTTCTGATTTTGGGGTGAAGAACAAATCAGTTCTAGAATATGAAGCATGTCGATATGAATAGAAGGTATAGTCTTTACCCTTGGGAAATTTGCATCTCCATATGTCCACCATACCAGACTCCCCTGAAAGATGTGCCAATGCTCTACTCATTTTAGATATTGGGATGTTTGAGGGTGGTTGCCGAGCCTTACGTGGATCCATGACACAATTAAAGTCCCCTCCAAGTAACAAAATACCAGTACCATGTAGCAAAAATGATGTGAAGATCATATTTATAAAACCTGGATCATCTTCATTTGGGGCATACATAAGCGATATCTAAATTCCATCATCCATTAACCATGATAAATCTACCTTCTAAGTCTTTTTTGATATTCAACTCAATTCAACTTTATTTATATAGTGCCATTTCACAATAACAGTCATCTCACAGCACTTTCAACTGCAGGGGAAACCTCCACAATTGCAGAAAAATTCCAGCAATCAGGCGATCCCCTGTGAGCAAGCATTTGGCAATGGTGAAGAGGCAAAACTCCCTTTTAGCAGAAAGAAACCTCCAGTAGAACCAAGCTAAGGGAGGGGCAATCATCTGCTGCAACTGGCTGGGAAGCTGAGGGGATAGAGGAGAACAAGAGAAGAACAGACATGTAGAGAGAAAACAGAACAACGTGGACTCAATCTGTGGGAGAGAACAAACAGATGTTATTGATGTAGCATAACTAAGGGAGGGTTCAGGGGCACCTGATCCCACCCTGATTACAGGCTACACCAAAAAGGAAGGTTTTAACCCTATTCTTAAAAACAGAGATTGAGTCTGACTCCCGAATCCAGACTGGCAGCTGGTTCCAAAGGAGAGGAGCTTGATAGCTGAAGGCTCTGCCTCCCATTGTACTTGTTGAGATTCTAGGTATTACAAGTAATCCTGCATTTTGGGAGGATTTTAAAGGATTTTAAACTTAATTCTAAATTCTATGGGAAGCCAATGAAGGGAGGCCGGAACTGGACAGATGTCATCTCTCTTTCTAGTACCTGTTAAAACTCTTGCTGCAGCATTCTGGATTAGCTGAAGACTTTTTAAAGATGTTTTAGGACAGCCTGATAATAAAGAGTTACAATAATCTAATCCAGAGCTAACAAAAGCGTGGATTAGTTTCTCAGCATCACTCTGAGACAAGATGCTCCTAATCTTGGCAATATTACGCAAATGATAGAAGGCAGTCTTGGAAACAAGTTTAATATGTGAATTAAAGAACAGATCTTGATCAAAAATAACTCCAAGGTTCCTCACAGAACTATTAAGAGAAAGAGTAACTGCATTCAAACTAAGAGTTTGATTTGGAAAGATATTTCTAAGGTTTTTTTGGACAAATTAGAATGACTTCAGTCTTATCTGAATTTAATAGCAAGAAATTACAAGTCATCCAAGCTTTGATTTCCTTAAGACAAGCCTCTAATTTGGCTAATTGATTACTGTCATCTGTCTTCACTGACAAGTATAATTGTGTGTCATCTGCACAACAAGGAAAATGTATACAGTACTTTCTAATAATGTTGCCTAACAGAAGCATATATAAACTAAAAAGAAGAGGGCCTAGCACAGATCCCTGTGGAACTCCGTGACTGAGCTTTGAGTTGGAAGAAAACTCACTACTGACATGAACAAACTGGAACCTATCAGATAAATAAGATCTAAACCACTGCAACAAAGTTCTGTTACGTCCAACAAGGTGTTCTAGTCTATCAAGTATCAGGCAAGACTTGTTTTATTTCCATTTTGGTAATTGGTTCATCCAACGCTTTAGCCATGAAGTTAACTTGTCTGTGAATTAATATGGAGACTCCCCTCTTTTTACCAGATTGATGTGAGGAGTAAAATAGTTTATCTTCCCAGGATTTCTTTAGTTTATCATGCTCAGCATCTGATAAATGGGGTTCCTGAAGAAATGTTATATGACACCCACACTTTTTCAGCTGATTAAGGACTTTTTCCTCTTTACCAGGCTGTGAAGGCCTTTAACATTATAGCTTATAATTCTGAGTGACCCATGTCTACAAGACAATAACAGAGATTATTATAGTAATTTTAGTTTGCCGCTGTCAAATGGTAGAGACATGCAGACAGAATAAAGTAAGAAAAGAAAAATGGAAGTACAATATATTCAATTGTGGCTATGCATGAAAGGTAAGATTGGGGAAGTGTGGATAACATATTTAACAGATGGGGGGTTATCAGCTGTGAGGAGAGGTCAGTGATCTTTACCTTGAAAAGAAAAACACAAGAACAATGAAACGTAACAGAGGGGCAGAAAAAAATAAGACATTAATACATAAACTAAACAAGGCAGTTAAACGTGGTTGAGTCCGGGAAACTATAAATTCCCTCGTTTTTGAAATTTTGAAGCCAGATCCCTGTGGAACAGTATGATAAGAACACACACAAGCACACAGAAAGCCAAAAATCTTGGCAACAGAAAGCAAACCAATCCTTTGGGACAGGGTCCCATGCTTCAAGAGTAACAAGCAGCTTGAGAGAAGAAAAAAAAACTTGCCTTTGCTCGGAAAAAACAAAACAGAAAAATATAATTAAGGCCCGTCTGGGCTCCTGCAAGACTTAGTACACAAATGATATAAAATTATGATGACACATCTCCTGAGGCTCTTATAATATTGTGAATGAAAAAAAAGAAAAAAGTGAACATGATGTCCTTTAATAATTTCAGTCATGTATAACACTCACGTTAGGATACATTCAGTCAGGCCTCAGACTCAGTGGCAGTCAAGACTGTTTCCCTCACGTAGTCCATGGCGCTGTCTGCATCCAGAAACTCCTTTTGTTCCTTTTTGTATGAAATGCGGAGTTTTTCTGGGTTAAAGATGCCGTATTGAACCCCCGGTCTTCCTCGGAGCATTTTCCTAGCACCTAGCGTAAATGCTGCTCTTGCCTTGGAAATGCTGGCAGTGTAATCCGGGAATATAGAGATTGGGTTGCCGTTGTTAGTGAGCTGCCCGCTTCAGTCTCTGACTTTTCTTAGGATATCCACCGCATCTCCCTCATTGTGAAGCTTGGCAATAATTACACAGGGCTTGTCTCCAGGTCTTCTCTGTGTCAGGCTACAGTGAGATTGTTCAAGCGGGTTTTCCTTCTCCAAGTGGAGAATTTCCTTCAGAAGCTTGGAAACAGCGGCTGGAGAGCTTGAGCCAGGATGCTCCGGTACTCCTGTGATTTGTATGTTCCCTCTCCGTATTCAGCAATCCATACCTTCACATTTTTCCTCTAGTAATTCCACATGCTTTTTAAGATTGGTTATAGTGGTTTGTGCACCACCATTTCCTCCGACCAGGTTGACAGGCCCTCCTCCATATTTTTTACCTCGCCTCTCAGCTGGTTTAGCTCTGTGCAAGTAGCAGTTGATTTGCTGGCAATTTCAGATTTCAACTCTTGTAATTCCCTTCTTAATGATTCAAAGTCCTCTGCTAAGGCCCTCTGTAGTTCCTCTCTTATCACTGAGGAAATATCTTTTCTTAATGAAGAGAGGATATCTGCTTTTACCGTTGCAATGTCCATGGTTACATCCACCATGGGTGCAGTTTGTTCGGTCGTCTTTGGACTTTTCACCGGGGCCAAGAGAGGCTTCTCAGTTGAGCGGGCTTCATGTTTGAATTTCCTCAGATTCAATGCCATGTACATTAAGTTAACAAAGCGAAGGTTACAGTTTAGGTTGCTGATACTATATTTTGAGCACTTTCAGATGCATTTACAATTTTAAGTGCCATTTTCTATGAAATTTTTAAAAAGTCTGCAGGAGTTCCAAGATTTGCGGCTTACTCCATTCGTCCGCACCAGCGCCCCCCAGCCCCAAGTTCTTTTTAACATTTTTAATTCTGTTGTAAATCCCAGTGACACTGCTCCTATAGAGGCTTCTACTGTGCTGTGTGAAAGCTTTTTTCTAAAGTTTTTTATTGATAAAATTTTTGTGCTGAGGTCTCCACACACCTTAACTGTCCCACTTCCACCCATTAAGTGCCCAGCTGTCTTTCAGCAGTCTGAGCCAGTGACTTTTTCTGTTTTAAAGGAGGTTGTCTCTCATCTGCGTCCTTCAAACTCCCCTGCTGATGTTCTCCCCTTTCCAATTTTTAAAGAAACTCTTCATGTTATTGGGCCTTGTACTCTCATGTTGTTAAATGCGTTATTGTCTACAGGCTGTGTACCTGCTGCTTTCAAACACGCTGTTGTGCAGCCTATGCTTAAAAAGAGAAATCTGGATCCAAATGTTCTTTGTAACTATAGGCCAGTATCAAAATTGTATTTTCTGTCTAAAATCTTGGGAAAAGCAGTTTTTAACCAACTTCAGATATTCTTAGACGGTCATGATATTGGCGAAGTGTTTCAATCCGGTTTTAAATCTAACTACAGCACTGAGACTGCCCTTTTAAGAGTTCTTAATGATCTCCTTTTAACTGTTGATTCTGGGAGCTCTGCTGATTTTGTTCTTTTAGATTTAACAGCCGTTTTTGATACAGTTGACCATACTATTTTGCTGTCAAGACTTAAATATGTTGGTCTAACTGGTACGGTTTTGTTGTGGGGGATTTATTGTGAAGTGCAATGTGATGACACCACCTTCCGGTTGCGTCATCACACTGCCCTATAATAAGGGACATCTGCCATTTGGACTTCCTCTTTGCCCAGGATGACTCTGCATACTGGGTGTTCCCTGTAGTGCAGCAATTCTTATATTAAAGTGATTTCTCCTCTTGCTCAGCCCTCATTTCTTGTGGTGTGCCTCAAGGGTCTGTTTTGGGTCCAACATTGTTCTCTTTATATGTGCTGCCTTTGGGTAATATCTTCAGAAAACACAACATTCCATTTCACTGTTATGCTGATGATATTCAAATTTGTTTACATGAGGTCAAAGAATGGCTGACACAAAATTGTCTTCATTGAAAGGAAAACAAAACAGAAATTACTTTATTTGGAAAATATACCTCTCTGAGTTACAGAGGGGTATATTTGTTGTTCGATGGTCAAAAACCTTGGTGTGTTTTTAGATAGTTCTTTTAAATTGGAAAAGCAAGTGAACACAGTTGTTCAGTTAAGCTTTTCTCAGTTACGTCAGATTGCCAAGGCCAAATCTTATTTACCCCACAAAGACCTGGAAAAACGTATTCATGCTTTTATCACCACTAGACTACTGCAACTCACTTTATTTTGGTTTGGGAAAATCCACTATCCACTGTTTGCAGTTAGTCCAGAATGCTGCAGCACGCTTTTTAACAGGCACTAGAAAGTATGATTACATCACTCCAGTTCTGGCAGGTCTTCACTGGCTCCCAGTCCATTTTCACATCAGTTTTAACATTCTCTTATTTACTTTTAAGGTGTTGAATGGCTTGGCACCTTTTTATCTAACCGAGCTTCTGGACTTTTATTCTGCTGCTTGAGCATTAAGGTCATCCTGTTATGATCCGAGCGCTATTATTTGCACTCGGGCCATCTATCATTCCTGTCAGGCTTTGACAGCGGCGTTGTTATCCTGGCTCTCCGAGCTCTTATTATGACAGCGCTCGGGGAGGCTTCCGCTCAGCTGTCAAGGCCTGAACAGCTGTAATGCATTTGCGGTCGTTAGCAGCTGGCTTCTTAAGCCGACGCCAGCGGCTGCATCCTTGCAGCAGTGTCCATCTCTGATCGTCGGAGCGATCGTGCTACATGGATTATATTACTTTGCCCATCTGTGGTGTGACCGTCTTATCCTGTGGAGGAGTGAGCTTGTTAGCCTTACGCCTCCCTGTGTGTATAGACTATGTGTCATAACCTCAGCGGCTTGTACTATTGTGATTTCACCGTGAATAGAGACACTAACACAACTCTCTGGTGACGGTGTGGCGTCTTATGGTGGCTCACAAGGGCCACCGCATGACAGTACAGTGATCCCTCGCTACTTCGCGCTTCACCTTTCGCGCCCTCAGTGCATCGCGGGTTTTTCAAAAATATTCATCAAAAATTCAAAATAGAGAAATAATGGCCGGGTGCTAGCAGAAGGCAGGGAGACTACATTAGACCATCAGGTATCAACACGGAGAGCCGCACAACTCAAGAAATCCACCTCTCTGTTCGCTGTTCTCGTGTTGGCTCAGCTCGGAAATCTCGCAAGCTGATTGGCCGAGACGTTTCACCCCGCAAGCTGATTGGCCGAGACGTTTCACCCACCTCCTCTCCCTGCCGAGCGCCGCAAGGAAGACCGCATTCATTGCTCTTTATCGCTCGTGTTACTTTTAGTCTCGCCACGTGGAACTTTTTGCTGTTCTCTTGTGCCATTTTGTGCGAAATAGTCTTCCCATTGAGCCACTACGCCGCCTCCTGCAGCTTCTCCAGCTCTATCGGAAGCTGCCCTCGATGATCCTGCGCTTCTAGCACCTGACGATGAGGCGTCACCTGAGGAGCAGTAAAGCTCTCATTAACCTGTGCAGTAAATCATTTTCATCTTGAGTTACGTATCTTGTTATAAGAATAAAAGAGTTCTAAAAACATATTTATGTACACTTTATTTACATCTACGTATGTATGTACATGTACACACACACACACACGTATCATATGAGAGAGAGAGAGTGAGAGAATGAACGTATGTATTATTTATGGATGACGTCATTAGGGGTGACGCTACTTCGCGGTTTTTCACTTTTCGCGGTCGGTTCTGGAACCCATTAACCGCGATAAGTGAGGGATCACTGTACACTGCTGCCAAAAACTGCGTTTTTACGGTGACGCCAACCCGAGACGCCTTTCGCCAGTGAGGTTGTGTTAATTGGCCATTGCTCTTTTCTTGTCTGGGTGCGGTGTGCTGGAGGAATGCCATCGCGGAGGGGCCGCGCTCGGAGTCCGAGCCACGAGCTGGTGGACGTCCTGGAATATGTGGATGAGACGCTCATCTCTGCTTCCCTCCTCGATTACGACCGCAGCGTACTCTGGTACCTGGACTGTGCTGAGGACTCACTCAATCATCTTTCTCCCCGCTACACCGACCACCCAGAAGTCGCCGCGAGGAGGGATGACATTGCCGCGCAACGCGAGATACTCCGTATGATGCAGGAGGAATACGGCAAGAAGCAGAGGAGGAGGTGTTCACGCTCCTTGCTTTGGGATCCCGTTCCTGTCCTCGATCCACTTCAGGAGTTCGCACCATCCAGGGGTTGTCATAGACGTCGGCGCCGCGGCCAAGGGCAGCCCCAGCAAGCTCCTGTTCTGGACCGCCGGAGTGACCCAATCAACCAGCCAGCTGCTGTGTGTGACAAGAGTCCTGCTTCGGCGAGCCCTGTCCATGGGTCCTTGAGAGCGGCTCCCCTTTGTCCTCCCAGGGAGCCCTCTGTTACCATCCAGCGGGCGAAGGAAGGAGCAATGCCCCTTACAGCTGGCACCATCCTCCTTCCAGGAGACAGGCAAGTTCAGGTTCACTCCCCTACTTATAATAGTGATCTGTCTTGTCTGACTCCTGGGGGTGGAGTTCGGGGTTTGCAGCCCCCCGAGCTCCCACCACCAGCTGTAGTCATTTGTACTGAACCTGCTGCCTCTGTGTATTCCTCCGCTGAGCGGTCCTTGGTGTTAGGTCTATGTCGTCGAACGAGGAGGCCTGCGGCTCTGGGAATAATCCCGGCCCCACAGCCACGTTTTGGACAGAGGAGAAGAGCGGACTGCTGTGTGGAGCCTGAGCCGACGAGGAAGCGTAGTAATAGCACCTCAGATATTCAAATTGGAGCAAAACCACACACTTTTTAAAGCCATTAATTTTGGGGGGCTTTTATTTTGAAAGTCTGACTAACATCCTGTTTTATGTGGGTTCCATTCCTTCCTGCTACAGGTTCAAGTCAATATCATAGAAAGTGAGAGAGATATAGTCACCAAATATTCCAAGAAAATACTGACAAATTCAATATCTAGAGGCTTTTATTTTGAAAAACCAGTGTATTTCAGTGTTGTGTGGTTGTCGAATGGCTGTCATGAAGTAACATGGTAGTGATAGTCAGTGTTGGGAGTAACAAAGTAACGCGTTACTGTAACGCCACTACTTTTGCAGTAAGTTGGTGTGTAACAAAATTATTGTTTAATTCAGTAATGCGTTACAGTTACTGAAATTTGATCAGATGTGTTGCTCGCGTTACTCGTTTTATTAATATTTTTATTAATAAGTTAATATATATAATGAGATGTAGTAAAAGAGACTATTATAGTAAAGAACTGGAGAAAAACAGAGATAACATTAAAAATACATGGACAATACTCAACAATATTCTTGGAAATAAAAACAGAAATACAAGCTACCCAGCCAATCTTTAAAAAAAAAAAAAAAAAAAACGACTCAGAGTGTGAATGCAGTCTCACCTGCAGATGAATTTAATAAATTTTTTGTTAACATTGGTCCTAATTTGGCTCGAGAAATACCCATTACGGCACCTACAGGTGATACAATAAGCAAAAACGTTGTTTATAATGTTGTTTATAACGTTTTTATAACGTTGTTTATGATGTTTATAACGTTGTTTATAACGTATAAACAACATTTATAACATTGTTTATAACGTTTATAATGTTGTTTATAATGTAACATATAAACAACGTTTATAACATATAAACAACATAAACATATAAACATATAAATAACATTTATAACGTTGTTTATATGTATTTCCCCATACTGAAGTATGGGGAAATACATATAAAACAAACATATATCCAGTCTTTATGCTTCAGAAGAGAGCTATTAGAGTAATAAACAAAGCTGCTTACAGGGAACCAACAAACCCACTTTTTCTTAAATTAAAAGCTCTCAAGTTGAAAGATCTGGTTGACTTTAAAACTGCAGTAATAATGTTTAAAGTGAAGAATCTATCACTGCCCGCAAATATCCAAAAGTTGTTCCAAATAAGGGGGAAACAATATCATTTCAGAGGAACATGTATATTTCAAAAACCTTCAGTGAGAACTACCACCAAACAACACTGTGTTTCAGTGCAAGGAGTCAGACTGTGGAATGCTTTTGGACCTGAATTAAAATAATGTACAACGCTTGGACAATTTAAACAAAAACTAAAGGAAGAAATACTCCAAACATACACTACCGTTCAAAAGTTTGGGGTCACCCAGACAATTATTTTGTATTTTCCATGAAAAGTCACACTTATTTACCACCATGAGTTGTAAAATGAATAGAAAATATAGTCAAGACATTGACAAGGTTAGAAATAATGATTTGTATTTGAAATAATAATTTTTTCCAGATACTCAACCTGCTCAAAGGAAGGTCAGTTTTATAGCGTCTCTAACCAGCTAAACTGTTTTCAGCTGTGCTAACATGATTGCACAAGGGTTTTCTAATCATCCATTAGCCTTCTGACGCAATGAGCAAACACATTGTACCATTAGAACACTGGAGTGATAGTTGCTGGAAATGGGCCTCTATACACCTTTGTAGATATTGCACCAAAAACCAGACATTTGCAGTTAGAATAGTCATTTACCACATTAGCAATGTATATTAGATATTAGAGTGTATTTCTGATTAGTTTAAAGTTATCTTCATTGAAAAAAAACAGTGCTTTTCTTTCAAAAATAAGGAAATTTCTAAGGGACCCCAAACTTTTGAACGGTAGTGTATATACAAGATGACATGTAAAATCACATAAGGATTGTCATATCCAGTCTGTGTTGTGTTGTTTCTTAGTTGTTGTTGTTTTTTGTCACATTTTGTCTTAGCTATGTTCTGAATTGAATCGGTGAATTCCAAAAGGGCCCTAGTCCACACTTTTTCAAAGGGGACTTGGGCCCATTTTGAATTCACCGATTCAATTGTAATCGCTCTTGTTTTGTTTTTCTTTTGAATTCTTGGATGGAATATGGGTGGGCAATATAAGCTGCGGCTTCAGCCATCACCCATTTTGGATAACTTATGTTGAACTGTATAATCAGAGGAGTTATTGTCTAATTTGACCTTGTTGGATTTTCTTTCCCCCTTTGTTATATTATTCTGTTTCTTTTTTTAATCTTTACTTTTAATCTATCCAAAATAAAGATTCATTCATTCATTCATTCAAAACATTGCTATAAAAGACTCCATTTTCATAAAGAACACAGACGAGAGAGAGGTCATTGAAATTATTAAATCATTTAAAAGTAAAACATCTATGGATTGTGATGGTATTGACATGCTTTTAGTCAAAACTATCATTGAATGCTTAGTGAAGCCACTGACGTATATCTGTAGCATGTCTCTCCAAACAGGTATATTTCCCAATGCAATGAAAATAGCTAAAGTAATTCCAATATACAACACGGGTGACAGAGGGGAATTTTCAGACTATTGGCCTATTTTCCAAGATACTTGAAAAAATAGTCTGTGAGAGAACTGACAACTTCATAATGAAGAATAATTTATTGTGTGAGCAGCAATACGGGTTCAGACATAAGAGGACAACTGCATTTGCTCTAATGGAATTTATAGAAAAAATATCAACTGCCACTGAAAATAAAGAGTATTCAGGTGGGGTATTCCTGGATCTTAAAAAAGCATTTGATACAGCGGATCAAAAATTATTATTAAAGAAACTACAAAATTATGTTATTGGTGGGGTAGCACTGTCCTTGTTATGTAGTTACTTAAAGAACAGATATCAGTATGTATGTGTTGATAGCAAAACCTCACAGTTACTGAAGGTTACTTGTGGAGTCCCACAGGGTTCAGTTTTGGGGCCATCGTTATTCACTATGTATATAAATGACATATGTAAAGTTTCGGAAAAAATGGATTAATATTGTTTGCAGGTGACAGTAATCTATTATGCAGTGGAAGCAATTTGGAACAACTTTTGGATACACTCGGAAAGGAATTAGGAAAGCTTAAACTGTGGTTTGATTCAAACAAATTAACGCTCAATTTAAGTCAGACAAAAGTTATAATTTTTAACAATCATCACAACAACTCAGTATCTAAATTCAGTGTAAATGGTGTAGAGATTAAAAGGGTATCCGAAATTAAATTTCTTGGCGTAATAATTGATAATAAACTGTGTTGGAAGTCACATATTAATTATATTAAAGGTAAAATATCTAAATCAATTGCAATACTACACAGAGTGAAATATTTGCTGAATCAACCCACACTATATACTTTGTATCATTCATTAATACTCCCATACATGACATATTGTACTGAAGTATGGGGAAATACATATAAAACAAACATATACCCAATATTTATGCTTCAGAAGAGAGTTATTAGAATAATAAACAAAGCTGTTTACAGGGAACCAACAAACCCACTTTTTCTTAAATTAAAAGCTCTCAAGTTGAAAGATCTGGTTGACTTTAAAACTGCAGTAATAATGTTTAAAGTGAAGAATCTATCACTGCCCACAAATATCTAAAAGTTGTTTCATATAAGGGAGAAACAATATCATTTCAGAGGAACATGTATATTTCAAAAACCTTCAGTGAGAACTACCACCAAGTAACACTGTGTCTCAGTGCAAGGAGTCAGACTGTGGAACGCTTTTGGACCTGAATTAAAATCATGTACAACGCTTGGACAATTTAAACAAAAACTAAAGGAAGAAATACTCCAAACATATATATAAGATGACATGTAAAATCACATAAGAATTATCATATTCAGTCTGTGTTGTGCTGTTGCTTAGGTGCTTTTTTTTCTGGGGGGTTTTTTGTTGTTTTTTTTTGCCACGTTTTGTCTTAGTTTTGTTCTGAATTGTAATCGCTCCTGTTTTGTTTTTCTTCTGAATTCTTGGATGGAATATGGGTGGGTGGGCAATATAAGCTGCAGCTTCAGCCATCACCCATTTCGGATAAATTATGTTCAACTGTATAATCAGATGAGTTATTGTTTAATTTGACCTTGTTAGATTTTCCCCCCTTTGTTATATTATTCTGTTCTTTTCTTTTAATCTTTACTTTTAATCTATCCGAAATAAAGACTCATTCATTCATTCAAATGGCAAAATATGGATAGCTATTTTAGCACAAACAGACGATCATACAACTTGCAGTTGATAGACACCCTCCTCATCAGCTGCCAACTGGGGATGAATACACAGTTTTGGTGGCTATTGGCGGGACAACTGCCATGTCCAGTACCACCACCGGCCTCAAGCCACTGGAGGTTGTCATGCCAAAGGCAAAGGCAAGCAAATAGATAAACAAATAAATATAAACTGACCCTATCATAACTGGCGCAGCCATCACACAGTTCCTCTGTGGGTCCATTTCCTGTCCTGCACCAGTTCACATCACAACCCTGTGGGAAGAAATGCCGTGGCGGTGGCAACTTCCCATATCGAGCCCTGATCACCTGTTGTCCGAGCGGTAAGTATCCCCTAACAGCTCCTACCTCTGTGGTTAAACATGAGTATTTTTTGAGCAAGAAGCTCGCATTTAATGTCCACATGAAATGCTTTTAATGTTTTCTTACGCACAGAGAAAAAGTGACTGTGATTTGTTGCAGTAAAGAACAGCTTCTTCTAAGCGGTGACCTTTCATTTATCTGTGCTTTCTATTTTATCTTATCTCATTCATTTACATGCTGTTGTGATATGCAACTGTTTCATGGGAGTAAATCCTCTAAATATGCATTTTTAATGGGCTGGTCCAGGGGTGTCAAACATATGGCTTGTGGGCCAAAAACGGCCCACCAGGGGGTCCAAAATTTTCTCTGTGAATTCACAGCTTTATTTCTAGTACATTTCTGACTTTCTACTGATTACAATAGTTTGTGTAAATCTGAAACATTTTTCTCTGTAAGATGAGACTTTTTTTTTTCATCAGTTTTCTTTTTCTTCTTTTTTCTGATGGGAACAAGGGGCCCTTGATCTTGCTGTGTGTGCAAGATGATTTAAGTATGCATTTAAAAGTAATGTGAAAGTTACTTTTCTAAGTAGCTAGTTACTTTAATCATGCAGTAACTCAAAAGTAACTGTTACTTTTGAAAAGAAGTAATTAGCAACTGTAACTAGTTACTGTTTTTTAGTAATTTTCCCAACACTGGTGATGGTATCTCTCATATTCAAACTGGGGCAAAATTACGCACTTTTTAAGGTTTTAAGTTTTGAAGGCTTTTATTTTGAAAGTCTGTCTAATGTCCTGTTGTGTGTGGGTTACAATTTTTGTAATTATGGCAACTGGTTGTTGAATAATAAATAAAGCAATTTATGCAGTTTTATGCTTAAAAACTGAGAACATTTTAAAATGGTATTCACTTATATAGTGCTTTTATTCTCATCTCTAGATGACCAAAGCACTTTACAGATCCTGCTATCCACCCATTCACACATTGATGGCGGCAGAGCTGCCCAACATGGCGCTGTCCAGACACACCAGGAGCAATTGCGGGTAAAGTGTCTTGCCCAGGGACACCACAACGGCAGGATATCTGGGGAGAGCGGGATTCGAGCCGCAACCATCCGGTTATTGGACGACCCGCTCTACCTCCTGAGCCACTGCCGTTTACAATGTTTTCAATGGAAAACCCACTGAATATAATAGGGGAGAGAAAGTTTGTAATTTTTTACGAAAAATTTGGAACCAGAGGGAGAATCAATGTGCATATTACTATTGCACATTGAACTCAAACAACCGTGAATAGAACAGAAACTGTAAGACTGAAAGATATAATTTTGACACCGTGAGAATCCTGAGTGTCTTAGCTACGCAGTGATGTAAATTTTATGTTCCAAAACGCAAAACTGCACTCACACTCGCAAGTTAAACCAAGAAAAATTTTGGATCAATTTTTTTCTAACCCATTCAAATGTATGGCAGGATTCACTAGTTTTTGTCCTCTCCAGAGCTTCTGGAGAAAAATCTACAAAATTTATGGCTTCAACAAAACGTTTGTGAGCATCAGGACACCTGTGAATACATTTTTGGAAAAAATGAAGTCAGTAGAATGAAAATTTGGCCACAATCACAATTTATCCAGAAATATTTTCGAAAGGTTCTACACTCTAGCGATGATGTCACGCACTCTAAGCTGCCACAATTCCCTCCCAATGACTTCAATGTTAAACAGTGATTTTTGCAGAAAAACCTACCTGACTTTAGATGCAAATATTTCAAAAACTGTAAAAGTTATCGAAAAGCTGACTGGAAGTTAAGTAGCTGACGCTTGCGGAAACAAAATAAAGGCAGAAGGGTTTCTTTAACTTCAAAATTGTAGAAGTTATTAAGCATAAAAGCAGAAACAGAAAAAGCAGAATTTGCAGACGTTTCCCATAGGAATGAATGGGATTTAAAAAGCCAAAAAATCATAATTTTTACAAAAAGTATAAAAGTTAGGAAGAAGAAAATGGAAGCATACATCTCCAGAAAAAGCTGAACGTTTTGATACCAAAATCAAGTATGTAGCACAAAAACTGCAGAATGAGTTAGAGTCTAAAGAATGGCCAAAAAAAGGTTTATATTGCGGTGGACACACATACATGACCTGCTTTTGGACTCACATTTTAGACCAGAACAATGGCAGAGCTTCCTTGGTGATTACAGGAAGCTGCAAGAGTGTTAGCTTTGGTATGCAAAGCTTGAGACTGTGGGGTATAATTAAAGGATTAAAGAGGGGATGCATTGTAGACAGTGGGGGTGATATCATGGAGAGAGGATGCATTGTTACTGTCATTATAATGCAATGTGGTTTGTGAGACATGTGACTTGTGAACTGTAAGAGTCCTGTTATTTAAGGACGAGAGTTCCCTGTGTTGCTCTCTTTTTTCTGCTTCGTGATGTTGGAGACGTGAATAAAGCTGACTCGAGAGAGAACTCTGTCTCGTCATTCTCACATTCCCACACTGGTGACCCTAAGACGTATAATACAAGAAGAGAATTCCCCCGGGCCAGCCTCGTCAGGAGCCCCCAGCCAAGTGAATGCCGCTACAGTCCAGCTACCGGACTTCTGGCAGAACAATCCACGCTCCTGGTTCAACGCGGTTGAGGCGCAGTTCAACCTCCGGGGGATATCGGTAGACGCCACAAAATTCTACCACGTAGTCGCAAAGCTGGACAACAACACGGCCCAACATGCGGACAGCCTGATCGACCAGCCACCGGACAGCGACAAATATGGCACGTTGAAGGCTGCACTCATCCAGCAATTCACCCCCTCGGAAGAGGAGCGAGCAGAGGGGGTCCTGGCACTGACGGAGTCGGAAAATGACATGCCCGCGAACCTGATGGGGAAGTTGTTGAGGTTGAAAGACTCTGACGACGATCACTTCATTTTCACCTACCTCTTCCTCAGGACTCTACCGTCAGCAGCGAGAGCGACCCTGGCCAGTTCGCCACTGTTGGCCCAACGGGACTACCGCGCACTGGGCCGAGAAGCGCAGCGGATTGTCAATGCCACCAAGCAGCGCGCAGCCGCGGCCGCTGCAGCAGAACTCAGCGCAGCGACTGGAGATGACAGGAGGCCAGAGGCAGCGGTACCAGACTCACCGACGACGGCGGCGGCAGGGGCCAGGGAACGCGAATCGGACGTCCTTTGCTTCTACCATCGCCGCTTGGCAGAGAGGGCACGCAAATGTGTACCACCGTGCCAGTTCGGGCGTTCGGTAAACGCCAAGACCGGGGGTCGGTAGCAGCCGCGGCCCTCGGGGAGGAGAACAAGCTGCTCTACTTGTCGGACGCACGCTCGGGGAGGCAGTTCCTCGTCGACACAGGCTCCCAGTTGAGTTTCATCACACCTTCCTACGCGGACAGACTAGCTGGTTCCGGAGGTTCCCGGGTGACAGCAGCGAACGGCTCGGAGATTAAGACCTTTGATGAGAAGACTCTGCTTCTGTCTCTACACGGTCGTACATTTGAGTGGACTTTTGTTGTAGCAGCAGTAAATTTCAATATGCTGGGGGCTGATTTTCTGTGCTCACATGGTTTGTTGGTTGATCTCGCTAACAGGCGCCTGGTTAATGCACTTTCTTTTGATTCTATCCCCTGCACAGCGCGAGTGGCCCCGCCAACAGCACAAGCCAACATCACAGCTGCAAGCGGTAAGTTCCACACGCTGCTCACTCAGTTCCCAGCACTCACGGTCCCCACATTTTCGGCAACAGTCGCTAAGCATGGGGTGGAGCATTTTATTACCACTACCAGACCGCCCGTTTTTGCAAAAGCTCGGCACTTGGATGCAGTTAAACTAGCCATAGCGCGCGAGGAGTTTGCCAACCTGGAGAGGTTGGGCATTATCAGACGTTCAAACAGTCCATGGGCTTCCCCGCTGCACATGGTCCCGAAAGCCGACGGATCATGGCGACCTTGCGGGGATTTCCGCAGGTTAAACAACGCTACAGCGCACGACCGCTACCCAATCCCGCATATCCAAGATTTTTCCGTTCATTTGGCAGGGGTGTGCGTTTTTTCTAAAATAGACTTGGTCCACGGTTACCACCAAGTCCCAGTGCGCGCTGAGGACATACCCAAAGCAGCGGTAATAACTCCGTTTGGCCTATTCGAGTTTTTACGCATGCCATTCGGACTTAAAGGGGCTGCTCAGACGTTCCAACGCATGATGGACGCGGTGCTTCGCGATCTCCCTTTTGTGTTCGTCTACTTGGACGATATTTTAGTAGCCAGCGCGTCCGAAGACGAACACGAAAAACACCTGGCCACAGTTTTCCGAAGGTTGGGAGATCACGGGTTAATAATCAACCCAGCGAAGTGTCAGTTCGGGGTGGCGCAGATCGATTTTTTAGGACACCGCGTCTCCCCCGAAGGAGCAGTTCCGCTTCCTGACAAAGTGCGCGCGGTGGCAGATTTTCCCCGGCCGCAGACGGTCAGGGCGTTGCAGGAGTTTTTGGGAATGGTGAATTTTTATAACCGTTTTCTCCCCCGCGCGGCACAACTCATGCAGCCGCTGTATGCCGCGCTCAAAAAAAAGAAACCCGCGGATAAGGTCGAGTGGTCCCCGGAGCAGGACCAAGCGTTCTCGGAGGTTAAAGCAGCCTTGGCAAAGGCTGCGTTGTTGGCACACCCAGACCCAACGGCCCGCATAGCGCTCACCACTGACGCTTCAGAGGTGGCCGTAGGGGCGGTCGTGGAGCAACATGTAGCCGGGGTTTGGCAGCCCCTCGCCTTTTTCAGCAGGACCTTGCGCGATAGCGAACGTAAATACAGCGCGTTCGGCAGGGAGCTACTCGCTCTCCATTTGGCCATTCGCCACTTTCAGTTCTGGCTAGAAGGACGCTCTTTCACCGCGTTCGTTGACCACAAACCACTAACATTCGCGATGGCCAAGGTTTCCAAACCGTGGTCGGGCCGGCAGCAGAGACAGCTGGACGCGATATCAGAGTTTACCACTGATATCCAGCATGTGGCGGGCAAACTCAATGTTGTGGCAGATTGCCTCTCATGCGCCGTAGCGGCCCCAGTCAGCGTAGTAATAGATTACGCAGCCATGGCCGCGGAGCAGGTTAGTGACACGGATGTGCGCACGCTCCAGTCTGGACCAACAGGGTTAAGGCTGGAGAACAGGGTGCTGCAAGACGGTATGCCCCCCTAATCTGCGATGTCTCCACGGGACGGCCGCGTCCAGTAGTACCAGCTGCGTGGCGCCGCCGCGTTTTTGACTCGATTCATTCTTTGGCGCACCCGGGAGTGCGCGCGTCAGTCAAAATGGTAGGAGAGAAATTTGTGTGGCCGAGCCTCCGCAAACAAGTTAAAGAGTGGGCAGCAGCCTGCACGGCGTGTCAACGAGCCAAAGTACACAGGCACACGAGGGCTCCTTTGGAGCCGTTTCACATTCCGGCCAAGAGGTTTGATCACGTTCATGTGGACCTCGTGGGCCCCCTCCCGCTGTCACAAGGGTGCACACACCTTCTCACAATGGTGGACCGCACCACGCGCTGGCCTGAAGTGGTCCCGCTGGCATCAACCACGGCCGAGGAGGTTGCGCGCGCGTTTTTAACAGCTTGGGTGGCGCGCTTCGGTGTTCCATCGGACGTTACGTCCGACAGAGGCCCTCAATTTGTGTCCGAGCTTTGGTCGACAATGGCCCGCAGCCTGGGTGTCACAATTCACCGCACAACCGCGTACTATCCACAGGCTAATGGGTTATGCAAACGTTTTCATAGGTCATTGAAAGCAGCTCTCAGGGCGTCACTGACGGGTGCAAATTGGGTAGACCAGTTACCGTGGGTGTTATTGGGGTTGCGTTCTGCGCCTAAAGAGGACTTAGAAGCCTCCCCAGCTGAGCTCGTGTTTGCGCAGCCACTCCGGCTCCCTGGGGAGTTTCTCCCAGATAACCCTGCGCCAGACGCCTCCCCTTCTCAGCTGTTGCGGAGTAACATAGAATCAAGCACGCTGCCCGGCCCCACGCACCACAGTTTTCCGCGCGTTTTTGTGCCTAAAACTTTGAAGAACGCAGAGTTTGTTTTTGTCAGACACGATGCGCATCGAACCCCGCTGCAACCGCCTTATGACGGACCCTTCAGAGTGTTAGAAACAGTGGACAAGCAGTTTTTGCTAGATTTGGGGGGTAGGAAAGAGAAAGTTGGCATAAACAGACTCAAACCCGCTTTTGTGGTGGCAGATGAGCAAGTGCTGTTGGCGAGGGCCCCGCGGCGAGGTAGATCCCCGCGGGGGACTTCACAGAGTAATGTTTCCCCAGAACTCCCACAGGTGCTGACAAAAGGTTTCCACCCCCAGACGGCAAACCCCCAGCGTGACAGCGCTGCGGAGACGTTGAACCCCAGCAACAGCAGATACGACAGGAGACGGAAGCCCAGACAGCATGTGGACTGATGTGTATTGATACTATCACGGCATGCATGTTGTTATTCCCTTGTTTGTTCTAAAATGCTGGGGGGGCTTTGTGTGGTGGACACACATACGTGACCTGCTTTTGGACTCACATTTTAGACCAGAACAATGGCAGAGCTTCCTTGGTGATTACAGGAAGCTGCAAGAGGGTTAGCTTTGGTATGCAAAGCTTGAGACTGTGGGGTATAATTAAAGGATTAAAGAGGGGATGCATTGTAGACAGTGGGGGTGATATCATGGAGAGAGGGTGCATTGTTACTGTCATTATAATGCAATGTGGTTTGTGAGACATGTGACTTGTGAACTGTAAGAGTCCTGTTATTTAAAGACAAGAGTTCCCTGTGTTGCTCTCTTTTTTCTGCTTCATGATGTTGGAGATGTGAATAAAGCTGACTCGAGAGAGAACTCTGTCTCGTCATTCTCAGATTCCCACAATATACAAGAAAAGTGAGTGGATAACAATGTGTGAATGCTTCATAGCATTCACACAGTAAGCTGGAATAAATTTTAAGATAGTAATATAGTGTTCCCCAGTGCTTTGCATTGGGGCACACTATAATAAATTTTGAGATAGTAATATAGTGTAAACACTATATTAGGAACTAGGAACTCCTGACACTGCAAACCCCGGCAACGTCCAAGCTGGTATGAGTTGCTTTCTGACTGACCATTTCATGAAACTGCTTTCAAAGTATTTGAGTACCGCTAGCTTTTGCTGGACTAGCAACACATTCTTGGCAGATAGATGTATTATCAGTAGCAAGGACAGGCCAAGACAAACTGACTCCAGCATCTGTTGCAGTGACTGACCAGATGATAGGTTTGTTTATCTCTGCTCTTTGTGTAGTGCATGTCACGATGCACTGACGGGCAAAAGTCCACCACAGACCTTGCGACAGATGTGCTTATCTGCCAGGATGTCCAGTCTCACCCTATGCAACTGGGAGTGGTCCACCACAGACCTGTGACGGATACTGTTTTCAGTTCTGCCAGGATGCCCAGTTTCACCCTCCATGCCCTCGGAAGGGCGGAGTTGCCGGTTGAGTCGCCGACAGCCCAACCTATGAGACAGGTAGTACTGGTTTTCATGGTTATCCGGTAGCAAGCAGACCAATGCCTCACCTGACTTTTAGTTTGACACAGTCATACTAAAAGGACTACACTAGGGGCGGTGAGTAGACTGCCATCTCTCCCCACACAGCAAAGCGGATTATTCTGCTGCTTAAATTCCACAATAAACAATTCAACACAAAATACCGCCATGTCTTAGCCTAAACATCACATTAAATTAATCCCCATGAACACAGGCAACCAGTAGATTTAAGAGTTTTTAACATGTTAGAACATCACAAATGAATCAAACAATAAGAACATACCCATGGTCCCCCCCTTCTTTTTTTTTTCTCAAACAAACTGTCCAACCATCAGTCCACTCCAGGGGAAGAACCACCCCCGGGTCACCGCTGGCTGATCCAACTCCGGTGCACTTCCTCTTCACCACCACCAGGGACGTCGCTTGTTCAGGCCCAAGCCCAACAATCCCCTCCCGGGCGCGCTGCAGCTCATTTAGATGCCTCCATAAGCCATCTGACAGCTGGAGATCCTCCCGTACGGTCATCACCTGTAGCCCTGGTGCTTTTCGCTTGACCCGAATCCTCCGCGACCATGCTTCCTCCTGGGCCCGGACCACATCTGCGACCCCCAGAGAGGCCCTACTCGGCTTACAGTGTTTCTGTTTGGTACGTCGTTTTACCGTGCCAGCCAGCCCCTCATTCAGGGCTACTTGGGCTCTGGCACAGGAACCCTCCTGAGATAGCCCTGGGTGGGGTTGGTTCTGCTCACTCTCCAGGGTGCCAGGCAAGTTCTTGTCCCACACACCTCTGTCCACCATTCTTGGGACCAGCCGGTCCCACAAGCCGCAGCCCAACTACTCTTCTCCAGTATTGCTCTTGATGGTGAAGGCCAGGCCATAAAACAAATCACATCCCATTATATTCTCTCCACAAGCAGTCACGGTGAACTTCAGGTTACACACCTCCGATGACTTGTACCGAGCCGTCAATCCCACTGTTCTCATTGTGGCCAATCTCCCTCCACCATAACCACAAAGCAGCACCGAATCACCTCCAATCCTATAATGTGGCAAAAAAATTCCACACGGTTGCCCAATTTAACACAGAGCCCACTGCTCCCGTGTCAATCAGCAATGGCATTGTCACCCCGTCCAGCTCCACCATACAGTAGGAATACTCGCTGGTACTCGGGGACACAGCGTGAACAACCATGGGAGAGAGAGAGTCCTCCTTGTGTCTTGGACTCCTTTGCTTGAACTTGTGGCATGCCCTGGCGAAATGATACAAGAGTCCGCCCTTGCCACAGCACTTCCCTCTCGCCGGACACTCCCTGGCCTTATAGTGGTGCTTCATGGACCCACAACCCAAACACATGGGCGTTCCAGTGCATTTTACAGCATTGACGTAACTTCCGTCACCCTCCACGCTATCATCGCTGTCCGGGTCCACTGCTTGCGCCGTCGACTGTGGTTCAGGCTGTTAGTGTAATACACTCCCACTGAACTCCCATGATACCTTGTCTGCTGCCTCCAACTGCTGAGCTAAACTGATGGCTGTGGATAGCATCAATTTGCCCGAGAACGTAAGTAGCTTCAACCTTATAGCAGGGCAGATAGTATGTTTTGCCAACTGGTCGCGAACCATCTTCTCCTCTAACAGTCCAAACTGACAGTCACTGGCCAGTTGTCTCAGGTCTGCCACAAACCGCTGCACTGACTCGCCAACCCACTGGCAGTGCTGGTGAAACTGAATCCTGCGGACAATGACGTTTTCCGCGGTGCAGAAATGTTAGCTCCACCATTAGCTCCACCGCTTCTTCAAAGCTATCACATTCACCCAAAGTACTCAAAATACGCTGTCCTTCCATTCCCAAATTATGAACCAACAGCGCATGCCCCCTCAACTTCTCCAGCCTCCCAAGGTCCAGCGCTACCAAGTTTGTCTGAAATGTGGCGAACCATCTCACCCAAGGGACGGGCAGCTCACCAGGAAGCTCCAGAAACGGCTGAATAGATGTCACACACGCGTCCATACCTTTTATCCTCTTCGGCAAATGTTATGTCAGTAGTAGGAGCCAAGGACGAGACCTGGTGCTGAACTGGACACACGTTTATTAGTAGACACTCCACAGTATACAAGCATACCCACCAGGCAGAGAGGTGGCCAAGAGACCGCCCCTCCCGCTCACTGCTCTCTTATACCCTGGGTGGTAGCGGAACCGGAAAGGTGGAGCCACAACCCGTGTCACACAAATAAGGGTCCAAACTCCAACTCAACACACTAATAAATTGTGAGATAGTAATATACTGTTTCCCAATGCTTTGCATTGGGGCACACTATAATGAATTCAAAAGCACTGCAATACAGCATCTTTGATTTATTTGGAATTTGATTATTGAGCTTAAATAAATAAAAATAAAGTTTAAGTTTAAGCTTAAAATCACATTTCTAGTTTTCTGTTCCCATTTTATTTAATCACGAGACAGCATCAAGCAGTGATCAAACACTGAGATATTGATGGCTTATTATCATCACTGTATAGTGATTTAGCTCCTAGTATAACAAGATTCATCACCTTAACACTGTACCTTTTGAGTTTGTTGGTGTTTAAGGGTCCATTTGCAATAAAAGGAGTGCTAAAAAAATTAATAATTTGATAAACTAGTGGTGGCCTAGTTGGTAGAGCATCTGCCCCTCACCCAGGAGGGCGGGGTTCAAATCCTCGCTGGGTCATGCCAAGACCATATAAAAGTGGAACTTTCTGCTGTCCAGCTTGGTGCTCAGCAATAATGGAACGGAGGAGGGAAAATTTGTGGCGGTGCCTTGCAGGGCAGCGACCCATCTGATTCTAGATGTGATTAACATTGTAGATAAGAGAAACATAATTTTTTTCTGTCACGCCGCGCCATTCATCAGCGGCGCCACCTGCTCCCGCACCTGCTCGTCATCAACGGCGAGGGATAAAAGCCGTCTCGCCCTGAGCTTCGGCCTGAAGCCGTCAGACTTCGTCCCTCACCGTTGTGAGTCATTTCCAAACTTCAGCGCAAACATTTGGGTAAGAAGCCCTTACCTTCTTTTTCTAATGTCTGCTCCCCTGTGCACAGGTGGATTTCCCGGCGGCGGACGACGTCCTACCAACGCCCATTCCTCGCTGCTGCACCGAGCTCTCCAGGTGGCTGTCTCCCGGGTCTCGCCCCTTGCTGTGCCAGCTATCCTGTCCATCCAAGTAAGTCCTTCTCTCGCCATAATCTCCTCTGTGTTGGTGTATGCCCGTCACCCTCTCCCTGTGCTTTTTCCATAGGGTTGCCCGGCTGTACGGTCACCTGCCTCTGTGCCTGAAGCAGACGCCACCACCAACACATTGACATCCCACAGACACGCACTCATTCACGCCTGTTGTCAATAAACTATTTGAACTACTCTGAGCCTGTGTGTGTGCGTCTCCTGAGCCGTGCGTTATGTCACTTTCTGCTGTTCATGATTGGCTGTATGGATTGAATTACAATAAAATTGGCTTTATCTATAAATAAAAAGTTGCAATGTTTCTTCCAGCATTTTTTTTTTTCTTGCAGCATTTGTCACCTCCTCCAGCCTGTTGCTTTTCCTGTATGGTCACTTGAGTACTGAATATACCTGTGTATGTACATATACTGTATATTATATATCAACTAAAACCATATTATAAACCCATTTAAAATTAGAGCTGTCCTCACTACCAACTTTTGGGGCTTCAAATATTCTGTCCAATCTTTTTTCTCCCTTAGTAAACTTCATTAAAGGCTTATCTTATCTTATTAGTGTTTTATGTAGCACTGTGACGTTTCTAATGTCACTTTTTTGTGTGTGCGACATTTTTGTCTTAGTTTTACAGATTTTCTTGTAAATTAGAGACATATTTTCTAGAAAATCTGCAGTATTTCCCCCATGTTGTTTTCCACCTAAATTCAGTTTCTCAAAAAAACGTAGCATTTTTCTCAAATTGGCATTTTTTTGTCATGAAAATAAGCCTTTTTCCTTACATATTTGCAAAATCATTTCAATTTCTGAATTTTTTAAATAATTTTTTTGATTATCATCAAGTTCCTACTTTCTTCTTGTGAATTTATACTATTTTCTCCTTAATTTACATGCTTTTTTCTGGTAAGTTTGGTAAAGGTAAATTTGTTATTTACCTTTGTTTTTTTGGGGGGGGGGGGGCAATACCTGAATCCTAAATATGAAAACTGAATGTCATTGCAAAAATTAAATGTCTAGATAATGAATCCAGAATAAGTTTTTAATAAGATAAGATAAGCCTTTATTAGTCCCACAATGGGGAAATTCCAGGATTGCAACAGCACAGGGACAGCAACACTCAGAGCAACAATCAGAAGGCAAGAAAAAACAAGAGCAGCTAGTATACATATGTACATATTAATATAAATATATATATATATATATATATATATATATATATATATATATATATATATAGACACAGTGCGGAGCATTGTGGTTGGTGGATGTGCAGCAGAAAGTCTAAGCTCTCTCTCCGCGGATGCTGCGGGCCAGCTCGATGTCTTTGGGCATGATGGTGTAACCCTTGCCTTATGTTAATTAGGTAAGGGAAATAATTAAGTGTAGACCAGTTGCTAGGTTCGTAAGGGTTACAATAGGGAATTAAAGTGAGTGTGGAATGAAATAGCTGGAGGCAAGAAATGAGCAATGATGGTTGTTATTTATAGGGAAAAAAAGTGAGCAATATATACAGACAATTTACCACTATACAAATATACAACGGCCAGTATGAAATAAAACCCCAAAGATGTCCTACTGAGCTCAGTGTTTGTTTGTCCTTTCGGGTTAGTCGTTTGACTAGTCAAGATATCTTGTATCTCCAGACTCAGGATGCTTTTCCTCTTTTAAAGCGGCGACTTGGGTTGTTACCACTTTAAATCCTGGGCACTGGAGAGAGGAAGGGTGCTCTTCAATCGAGATCTTGGTTAGATCTCAGATCAATCTCGGTTCAGTCTCGGGTCAGGCTTGCCATCTCCATTCGGAGAGAATCCAGGATCCAGAAGGTTCTTGATCAGCAACCAAAAAAACCTAGCCTGCACGACAATAATGGTATTATTGTTTACAGCTAGAGTAATTCGTCTTCCAATCCCTTCTTATATAACACCATAGCTTAGTGTTTAAATTCTTCTCTCATATTACTATTATCACAATCCAGCAATATAGTAATATCTTACATTTCACATCTTACATCTTACATGCATGTGTTCTTTTTTCTCACAATCTCTCTGGTAGCACATGAAATACCCTTTTTTTCATGTAACCAATTAAATGAATTCCTCTGTTCATCTCTATATCATTTAACAATGAAATTATGATTAATCCTCTCTAACCTTGTCTCTGTAAATCATGAAATGAAATACAATTAATTTATCACATAACCAGGGAATATACTGTCCCATCACTTCCAGTATTCCCTTTTAAAATCAGTAAACCCTGTCTGAGCTACTGGGTTTAGCATAACCTATGGATTTACATAGTAGACCAACACCATGTGCTTTTAGCATCAAACTACACATTGCATTTGACAGAAATAGTGCATAAGAGCTAAAAGTACTTCAGCATACTGTTGGGAACTGAAATCACATTTAGGAAAACCATACAGACACAAAGACAGCCTTTTCCATTGCTTTTAAACAGGAAACAATCCACTCGCGACTAGCATTAGCATAGCGCTAACATTAGCATAACATTAGCATGTATCTGACTCACCAAGATGAGGTTTCAGTGTGAATACAGCAAAGGACACAGCCACAATGCCCCTCACGCTCGTGCTCCCGTCAACTTAGGATAATAAAGGTTGCAAATTAGCGTTTGGAGAGTGTTTAGATCCATTTATAGCATCTTTCTGAAGGAAACTCACCAAGAAGAGGTATCTCTGTGAATCAGACCGCTTCACAACCTCCCTCATCCGCGCTTGTATCGTGAAAGACTGAATTGAGTGCGCACTGGCTGCCTCTACTCGGAAGGTGGGGCTAATATCGCACTTAACGAATGGAAAGCCCCAGATCACCCAACGTGACCATGAACCGGAAATTCAAAAGTTGGATGACGAGGATCGCACTTCCTCTTCCCCAAGATAGTCGGTTTTCAAAATAAAATCACACACTTTCATTAATACAAATGAAATCTGAGAAAAAGGATCATTTTCTCAGCTGGGTTACAATGGTGACCCTCTTGGCGTGGATGGCGCACAGGTTGGTGTCTTCAAAGAGACCCACCAGGTAGGCCTCGCTGGCCTCCTGCAGAGCCATGACGGCGGAGCTCTGAAAGTGCAGGTCGGTCCTGAAGTCCTGAGCGATCTCCCTCACCAGGCGCTGGAAGGGCAGCCCACGAATGAGCAGCTCCGTGGACCTCCGGCAGCGACGGATCTCTTTCAGAGCCACGGCACCGGGCCTGCAACGGTGAGGCCTCCTCACTCCGCCGGCGGCCGGAGCGCCTTTTCGAGCAGCCTTGGTGGTCAGCTGCTTCCTGGGGGCTTTTCCTCCAGTAGATTTATGGGTGGTCTGCTTGGTTCTTGCCATTGCTCTTTATTATTCGGTCTTATATTTCCCGCACGCCACCCAAACTCCAGCCCGGCACCCGCGTCGCTCCCGCTTCAGCTCTCCTGGTATGTCGAGCCTCTCCGTTAGCACTGGGTGGCGGCCGAGTGCTAGCTAGCTCCTCCCCGCTGCATCGTCTCCCACTGTAAACAGAGGCTCCGTCCGCCGACTCGGGAGACCCCTGGGCACGATTTGAGAATTGAGAATTGAGAATTGAGCCGCTGTTGCAAAAGGCAGCCAACTCGTGTGGCACCGGAACCGGAAGATACCAGAAAGATTTAGTCACAAATCTACTCACAGATTTGATATTTTTCCATGAGTGAAACAGCACACCGAAGGTGTGGTGTGCTGTGTTCATAATGCCTCTGCAGGCAGGATAACTGTTACTTTTGTCATAGTCTAGCTGACTAAATCACAGTAGTGTCCTTAGTTCATCTGCTTGGTAAGAAGTAGCCACATGGTGGCAAGTGGTGACATCATAAATTAATGAAAAAACATTAGTCCTGTCAGAATAAATGTGTAAATTGTGGTGTAGTGTGTGTGTGATACCATACCAGCCCACTGGAGTCACATCAGGCAGGCATGGCCCACTGTGTATATAGTTTTGTGTGTGTCTAATAAAGAGTAGTTTGCTGTTCAGTTCAGCACGGCTCCTGTCTCACATTATTCATACATTGTGGAGAGATGAATAATCAGGCCGAGTGTTCAGAGCAGATGAAGCTTCATTCACTTCCTCTCATATCCACCAGAATCCAAAACAGTAGAAACACAGGTTGCAGGCACTTTCTTTTATATTAACCCTCCTCCGCTACCTGAGGTGCTGTATTTACATATCAACCCCCCATGACAATTCCCCTTGTCCCCCAGCACCTTTGATCTGCCATCTCTTCAGTCTGAGGGAAAACTACTGAGTGGGTTTCCCACAACATAACATTTTGGTGACGAGGATAATTATGGAAGCGTATGGGCTACCTCAACCCCTAGTGCCGTTTCTGGAGTACACAGGAGAGCCGGTGATCCTGTGGCCGAAGTGGGGGGCCATGTTTGAGGGTTACATCGGGGCGCTGGACCTAGGTGGACTCCCCGGAGTTCAGCCACAGGGGGCCAGAGTGTTTAGAGCCACGACGATGGTGCTGAAAGCGGTCGGGAGTGGACCGACAAGCACAGAGGGATGGTGTGCCAGACAACAGCACAGCGGGTCCTGAGGAGTGACACAGTCAGCGGTGAAGAGGCACATTATGGCAAGAGAGATTGTTTTTAATCTTGGAGGCAGACGGTGGCCATGGGCGCACATGTCGTCGGGCTATCCAGGGCCTCCGACCGGTCTTATCTTCAGCAGCCAGGGATGTGTATGATTTGGGGCTGCCCTGGGCCCCTGGGCCGGTTTTACCACTGACTGCCAGTGGACAGAGGTGTGACTTGAACACTATTAATGTAAATATGTATATATGCTGCTGGTGTGCATGCGAGTGTGTGTGATATGGGATTATTTTATATATTTTAGAGACGTGGTCCAAATTTTGTTATTCTTTTGGATGAGTGTGTTAGCATATTTTATTACAGTTAATTATTCCTCGTTCCCTTAGTGCGTGATTCAGGTCCTAAATTGGGGAGGGTCTCAATTGTGTGTGTGGTCTTACAATTTTGTAAGGGGGAAGGGAATGTGGTGTAGTGTGTGTGTGATGCCATTCCCGCCCACTGGCATGACGTCAGCCAGGCACAACCCACTGTGTACAACCCACGACACCCATTTTGTGTGTGTCTAATAAAGAGTAGTTCGCTGTTCAGTTCAGCACGGCTTCTGTCTCCCATTATTCATTAATCACCACAACTGATTAATAACAAAATAACATGAGTTAAGAATAATGGTGATTAAGCCTAATTCAGCAGTTAGATTAACTTCAGTTAATACTGATTGCACTGTTAAGAAGCTATTAAGAGGGAAGAAGGGCAAAAATCTAGGATGAATTACATCCTCCAAAATTTCCATGAAGTACCTCTTTTAAACCATTTGAACATTAACTGAGCTTTTTTATATAAGGAGCAAGAATGTGGCAGCAGCAGGGTGAACCAAGAAAGAAAGGAGGTAAAGGTAACCAGAGAGGCACAGGAGTCACACATGACCAGGTAACAATAGTCAAAACTTGATTTCTGCCAGTGCTGAAATACTTAACACATAATGGTTATTAAGTAGGCCTGCTGTTTCATAGTGGCATAGACTATTACAAGGCTGAATATAGATTTGGTAAAGTAGGGAAATAATTTTTTAAAACTGTTACTAATATGGGAATGCCTAAATAAAGGGGTAAATTAGCCTTGTCCTTTTAGCAAAGTTAATGATTTTGCGCTCTTCCTCCACACTAGGATACATACTGTATACTGTCATTTTTTGCTTAAAAATTCCTTTCCTTTAAAAATGAAAAAGAGGACATTGGAGACAATTTCCTGTACTGATGACCTGACAGTCCTATAATAAAAAGATTTTAAAAAAAATCCTTATAGGGGCAGAGATCTCAACCCCACCCCCCCACCCCCCAATGTTTGAAACAAAGTTACGCCCTTGCTTACAACATGTAATCCGGTACACACGGCTCCCTCTGTATCTCTGTGGCTCACTCTCTCCCTTGACCACTCGCACAGAGTGGCACCAAGGTTCCAATTAGAGCTCCCTCTGCTGGTGGACTCTATAATGGCATTTAAGAATGCAGTTCCCAAATAAATAAATTAATTAATTTTTGGAAATGGACTGGTGGGCCGCAGTGGGGGGGGGGGGGCACATGCAGCCCGTGGGCCACCAGTTGCCCATCCCTATGCTATGTGAATTGTTGTTGTTTTTAATAATATACAAGAGTCTACATTCAATTTGTTAAACGTCTTTGTTTTTCTACAGATGTAATTCCTGATGCCTGAATGATATCATCATTTGAAGACTTCAGACAACAATGACTTTCAGGTAGGATTTTAATAAGGCCTGAAAAGAAAGTGTAGAACAAAGATAAAGTAGGGCCCCATTTCTGTCTATGCCTTGGGCAAGTCCGCCCCTGTTCATGAATTGCAACTTATTTGTAAATTTGCCCCTATGTTCTCATAACTTTGTGAACTGACTCTTGACACTTTGTGTGTCAAGGTTACTGGCTTAGACCCAAATGCAATGAAAGGAAGGAAGGAGACGATAAGTATAGCGACAATAATCTTTATTTATAATACTGTAATTGTGCAATAATTGTGTAATTGTTGCTGGTGAGGACCTGGCAACCCTGTAGGGGGAGACCAGAGACATGAGTGAGTAATATTAAATGGGGAGGGTGAGAATGTAATGCTGAACTATGCTTACAGGCTCTTCCAGGGAGAACAGCTGGGACAGTAGTGAAGGTTCTCCAGGCAGAGTTGCCGGCTGTCAGTGGGGATGAGTGCAGAGGTGATTCAGGGATTCTGCAGTAAGAGTGCTGGGGAGCAGGCTGGCCAGGACTAGGAGTAGAGGAGATGGTGCAGGGAGCAGTGATATACAAGCCGTGGTAAGTTGACTTACTTGTGGGGAAGTGACAATGTGCACAAATCCAAGGGTGTCCAAATCCAAGTTCGTAAGGAGAGATGAAAGGTCCAAATCCAGGCAGAGGTCCAAACACGACAGAAGTCCAACAGACAAACAGAGGTGCCAAGTGAGAGGCAGGTAGCTGGGTCTAGGGCAAGCTCAAATACAAACAGGCATGACAGGAATGCAATAATACAGACAGAGCTGGGTTCAGGCAGTACAGAGTCTGACTCGACCAAACAGAGCAGTGAGAGAGCCTCCCTTATAAAGGGCTTTCTCTGATTAGCCACAGGTGATGATTAAGGCTGCAGGGAGAGTGCTAATCAGCAGGGGAAGAGGAAGACAGACAGAACAGGTAGAGATCCTTACATTGTGAGGTTTTTATCTTCAGTTTGTTAGTCTGGGGAAAACAATAATATTAACAGCCCACATTCACTGCATGATATTATTCGATATTAACAGAAATAAATCAAATAAATTCATTCAGGGGTGGCTTTGGCGCAGGTGTAGTGTGGTCGGCTTCTGATCAGACAGTCAGTGCAGGTTCAAATCCCGCTCTCTCTGTGGTCTGCATGTTGAAGTGTCCTTGAGCAAGACACTGAACCCTGAACTGCTCCTTGTGGGTCAGGCCAGCACCTTGTAGGGATGGGAATTGAGAACCGGTTCCTGCAAACAGCCAAAAAGAGACTCTAAGGCTGGATCAACTGGTTAGGATTGCAGACTGATCGCAGACTGATTCTCAGTCGATTGCGTCTGCAAAGTTTTCTCTACCATTGCTGCTTAGTACACACACATACATACACACACAAACACAAATGTCATGATCAGGCGAGCGCGTCTCCCCCCTCTCATCCTGTCTCTGTTTTCCCAGCTCCAGAGCTCATCAAGCACACCTGTGTGACGACACATCTGCTGCTTGATTCGCCAGCTTATTTAAGGGCCAGAGTGTGAGGAGCTCTCCTCTGGATCATTGGGTTTGTGCCGCCATTCAACAGCAGCTCTTGTTGTTCAGCAAAATTATTATTCCCATCTGTTGTCTTACCTTTTTGTCCTCCTCTTCCCTCAGGTTTGCTGCCGCCTCCAGTGGTGCGTCTCTGGGGCTGTGTTTGCTTGCTTGCCTGAATCATCCTCCTCCTCAACAATGGCTTCTCCACCCAGGTCCTCCAGTCACTCCTCCTTCTCACCAGCCATCATGAACTCTTCCTCTCTTCTCCCTGGCTGGAGTCATGGCTGGGCTCTCTGCCAGTACCGTAAGACCCATTCCCTCAGCAGTATTTACCCTGTACTCCTTATCCATTATTAATCCCTCCTCTCCTCTCCTTTTCCCTAGATCGCATGTGGCTCCAGCGTGCAATAGTTTTCTTGTACATAGTGTGACGTTTTGGTTGTGGGTTTCTTTGATTGTGATGTGTGTGTTTATTATTTAAGTTAGCGTTTTTGTATGGGGTTTGGGTTTTTCATTAAAGTGGTGCAAACTTTTCATCTGTGTCTGAGTGTTCTTCCGAAGTGGTTGCCCTGCACTTAAGCCTCAAATTATCCAAAATCATGACAACAGCACAGCTCGACTGGACCGTATACATGGCACTGTGCGCACACGCGGTACATACCATATGTGCATACTGATGGGCACGTACAGCGTGCCAGGTCACAGATTACAAGTGTCGGACTAGCTGCCATTAAAGTTTGCTAGCAGCCCACGAAGATGGCAGAAGCGAAAAAGACAAAAAAGTACCATTTTCATTCAGAGTGGGAGGAGGATTATTTTTTTGTTTATTCAAATTCAAAGTCCATTTGTCTCATTTGCAATGTCGGTGTGGCCATACTAAAGAAGGGCAATCTGGAGCAACATTTCAGATCAGTGCACAAAAATGATGAGACAGATTTCCCTGCTAAAATTGCTTTAGACACTTGTAAAGTGCAGGAACTGAAGAGTCAGCCTGCAGTGCGGCAGTCCATTTTTACGAGGCCCAACACCAAGGGTAAGGTGGCAACCATTGCATCATATTGAGTCAGTCACATTCTTGCTAAACATAAAAAGTCTTTCAAGTACGGCAAAGTTGTGAAAGAAGCATTCATTGAGGCTGCAGATGCACTCTTTGGTAATTTTAAGAACAAAAAAGAGATCATTGCCGCTATTAAGGACATGCAGTTATCCCGGAATTCTGTTACACAACGGTGTGAGATGATGGCAGAGGATGCTGATGAGCAATTGAAGAAGGACATTGAGGCATGTGAGTGTTTCTTCCTCCAGTTCGACGAGTTGACTGGTACGGTGGATGTGGCTCAGTTATGTTTTCATTAGAATGGTTTTTGACGATATGACCGCCAAAGAAGAGCTGCTCACAGTTTTGCCATTGAAAGGACATGCAAGAGGTGAAGATATTTTCAATGCTTTCATGGAGTTTGTTGACAAGAGCCAACCGCCTCTTTTCAAGCTCATCTCCATCACAGCTGATGGCATTCCAGTGATGGCAGACCACACTAATTGGTTCATTGCATCGTGCAAACAAAGTGAATCTTTCCCAGACATCCTTAATTTTCATTGTATTATTCACCAGCAAGCACTGTGTGGGAAGATTTTAAACATGAAAGAGGTGATGGATGTTGCTATGAAAATAGTGTGCTCTGTTTGTGCCAGGAGTCTACAGAGAAGGTTATTTAGAGCTCACTTGGAGGAGACAGGAGCTCAACACACAGACCTGCTGCTTCACACAGATGTAAGATGACTTAGCAGAGGTAAATTTTGGGGGAGGTTCAGTGAGTTGTTGCCTGAAATCAAAGATTTTCTGAAGCTTTCAAAACAAGCAGAACATGCACAGCTTGAGGTCTGCCAGTGGCTTTTGGACTTAGCATTCCTGACAGATCTGACTGACCTGCTCAATGATTTGAATTTACAGCTCCAGGGTGAGAATAAACATGTCATCAACATGATTAGTTAAATGGTGTTCACTTATATAACACTTTTTCTCATCTCTGGATGACCAAAGTGCTTTACAGATCCTGCAATACACACACACACACTGGCACGAGCCTGGCCACCAGGAGCAACTGTGGGTTCAGTGTCTTGCTCAAGGACACTTTGCCATGCAGACTGTAGACAGAGCGGGAACTGAACCCGTGACCCTCCAATCAGTAGTCGGTCACACTACACCTGTGCCACAGCCGACCCTGAGTAGTCCCCTAGTTCAGTGAATACATTTAAAAGCAAGCTGCAACTGCTTTCAAGTAAGCTGCAACGCCATGACCTGCGGAACTTTCCTCACATGCAAGAAGAACTCTAGTGTCATGGCAAAGATTCTGCACAGCTGGACAGTGCACAATATGAGGAGCAAGTTCAGAGCATCTTTTCAGAATTTAAGAAGCATTTTACTGACTTTGCATCCATTGAGCCTGTAGCCAGCTATCTATGATTTCCATTTGGGGAGGGCATCAATGTGGATTACACTGCTTCTAAAGGAGCATCACTGTTTCAGCTGGATAGCTCTGCTGTTGAGAGTGAGATTCTCACACTGCAAAATGACATTGAGATCAAATCTAGGGCAACACCTGGCATGAAAGGAGATTGCTGGAACAAAAATATCCCAACCTCAAAAGATGTGCCTTGAACTCGACTGCACTTCTCAGATCAACATATTTGTGTGAGACTGCTTTCTCTCACATGAAAATCATCAAGTTGAAGTACAGATCCACAATGACAGACATTCACCTTGTGGCCTGCCTAAAGCTTGCAACCAGCTCCTACTGCCCTGACTATGGGAAACTAGCTGCCTCCTTCCAATGCCAAAGGTCCCTCTGAGGTAGGGAAATACATTTTTTGCAACTCACAAATTACTTTTTATTATATCTGAATGGGTTTTCTGCTTGTTGTGTGCATATCAAATGTGTAAATTTGCAATGGATACGGGCTATGTGAACTTGTAGATCTCAGCAGGCTCACAACTTTAAAAGTAGATCTTGGTTCAAAAAAGGTTGGGCACCACTGCTCTCAGGCACTTTCATTTCAAAAGTAACAAAAAAAAAAGCCTTTATTAAAATGGCTTTGGTCATATAAACCTATTAAAAACAATTAAAAGCTCCTACGTGTTTCGGCAGTCAGCCTTCATCAGGGAGTCAAACAGATATGAAGAAGAAGGGAGGGTTCTTATACAAAATTGAGATAAGATAAGATAAGATAAGATAAGCCTTTATTAGTCCCACAATGGGGAAATTCCAGGATTGCAACAGCACAGGGATAGCAACACTCAGAGCAACAATCAGAAGGCAAGAAAAAACAAGAGCAGCTAGTATACATATGTACATATTAATATATACTGTATATATATATATATATATATATATATATATATATATATACTAACTATATATATATAGACACACAGTGCGGAGCATTGTGGTTGGTGGATGTGCAGCAGAAAGTCTAAGCTCTCTCTCCGCGGATGCGGCGGGCCAGCTGGATGTCTTTGGGCATGATGGTGACCCTCTTGGCGTGGATGGCGCACAGGTAGGTGTCCTCGAAGAGACCCACCAGGTAGGCCTCGCTGGCCTCCTGCAAAGCCATGACGGCGGAGCTCTGGAAGCGCAGGTCGGTCTTGAAGTCCTGAGCGATCTTCCTCACCAGGCGCTGGAAGGGCAGCTTACGGATGAGCAGCTCCATGGATTTCTGGTAGCGACGGATCTGTCTCAGAGCCACGGTACCGGGCCTGTAACGGTGAGGCTTCTTCACTCCGCTGGTGGGGTGGCCAGAGCGCTTTTCCGAGCAGCCTTGGTGGCCAGCTGCTTCCTGGGGGCTTTTCCTCCAGTAGATTTACGGGCGGTCTGCTTGGTTCTTGCCATTGCTCTTTATTATTCTGTCTTATATTTCTTGCACGCCGCCTAAACTCCAGCCTGGCACCCGCATCGTTTTCGCTTCAGTTCTCCCGGTATGTCGAGTTTCTCCGTTAGCACCGGGTGGCGGTTGAGTGCTAGCTAGCTCTTCCCTGCTGTATCATCTCCTGCTGTAAACAGAGGCTCCGTCCACCGACTCGGGAGACCTTTGGGGCGATCCGTGTGTCCGTGATATATATAGAGTGAAAGGTGTGCAGGATCAGAAAGTTATCACCGGATCAGAAAGAAGAAGGAAGATAAAAACACTCAGAATTGAGCCGCTGTTGCAAAAGGCAGCCAACTCGTGTGGCGCCGGAAGATTGAGAACCGGTTCCTATTTGAATCCGGTTCTAAATTTTTCGAGCCCCCGGAATTGTACGTCGCTGATGTTATCAATTTCTCTTATTGATTGATTTGTTTAAACACTTTGGTGTTTGTTTTTTTTAAACGGCAAGTGTCATTGCCTCCGGAAGAACTTCAACCACATCCCGAGGGAGTCTGGAGACGTTGAGTCTGAATGGGCCATGTTCTTCACCTCTGTTGTTGAAGCGGTGGCCCAGAGCTGCGGCCGCAAGGTGGCAACCCCCGAACCAAGTGGTGGACACCAGTGGTGAGGGGGGCCATTAAGCTGAAGAAGGAGTCCTATCAAGCTTGGTTGGCTTGTGGGACTCCCGAAGCAGCTGAGGTGTACCGGCAGGCGAAGCGGAGTGCAGCTTGGGTGGTTGCTGAAGCAAAAACCCGGGTATGGGAGGAGTTCGGTGAGGCCATGGAACAAGACTTTCAGTCGGCCTCGAAAAGATTCTGGCAAACTGTCCGGCGGCTCAGGAAGGGAAAGCTGCTCCCTGTCCACACTGTGTATGGTGCGGATGGGGCACTGTTGACTTCGACTGGGGATATTGTCAGGCGGTGGAAGAAATACTTCGAGGATCTCCTCAATCCCACTGATACGCCTTCCACAGAGGAAGCAGGGATTGGGGACAAGGGGGATGACTCGCCTATCACAGGGACTGAGGTCGCCAAGGTGGTTAAAAATCTCCTTGGTGGCCGGGCCCCGGGGGTGGACGAGATTCACCCTGCGTACCTCAATGCCCTGGATGTTGTAGGGCTGTCATGGTTGACATGCCTCTGCAACATTGCGTGGAGATCGGGGGCAGTGCCTTTGGCATGGCAAACCGGGGTGGTGGTTCCTCTCTTCAAAAAAGGGGGCCGGAGGGTGTGCTCCAACTTTAGAGGGATCACACTCCTCAGCCTCCCTGGGAAGGTCTATGCCAAGGTACTGGAGAGGAGAGTCCGGCCATTGGTCGAACCTCGGATTCAGGAGGAGTAATGTGGTTTTCGTCCTGGCCGTGGCACATCGGACCAGCTCTTTACCCTCTCGAGAATTCTCGAGGGTTCGTGGGAGTTTGCCCAACCAGTTTACATGTGTTTTGTGGACTTGGAGAAGGCATTTGTCCGCGTCCCTTGTGGTTTTTTGTGGGGGGGGCTTCGGGAGTATGGGGTATTGTTGTTACGAGCTATTCGGTCTCTGTACGACCGTTGTGAGAGTTTGGTTCGTATTGCCAACACTCGGTCGGAGTCATTCCCAGTGAGAGTTGGACTCCGCCAGGGCTGCCCTTTGTCACCGATCCTGTTCATAATTTTTATGGACAGGATTTCTAGGTGCAGCCAGGGAATGCAGGGTGTCAAGCTTGGTGACCACAGGATCTCATCTCTGTTGTTTGCATATGATGTTGTCCTGTTGGCTTCATCCAGCAATGACCTACAGCTCTTGCTGGGACGGTTTGCCGCTGAATGTGAAGCGGCTGGGATGAAAATCAGCACCTCCAAGTCCGAGTCCATGGTCCTCAGCTGGAAAAAGGTGGATTGTCCTCTCTGGGTTGGGGACAGGCTCCTGCCCCAAGTGGAGGAGTTTAAGTATCTTGGGGTCTTGTTCACGAGTGAGGGGAAAATGGAGCGAGAGATTGACAGACGGATTGGAGCAGCATCTGCAGTGATGCAGATGTTGTACCGGTCTGTTGTGGTGAAGAGGGAGCTTAATTCTAAGGCAAAGCTGTCGATTTACGAGTCAATCTATGTCCCTACTCTCACCTATGGTCACGAGCTTTGGGTAATGACCGAAAGAACAAGATCGCGGATACAAGCGGCTGAAATGAGCTTTGAACCTTCCCAGGAGTGGCCGGCCGACCAAAATTACCCCAAGAGCGCAGAGACAACTCATCCAAGAGGTCATAAAAGACCCCACAACAACATCCAAAGAACTGCAGGCCTCACTTGTCTCAGTTAAGGTCAGTCAGTGTTCATGACTCCACCATAAGAAAGAGACTGGGCAAAAATGGCTCGCATGGCAGAGTTCCAAGATGAAAATCACTGCTGATCAAAAAGAATATAAAAGCTCATCTCAGTTTTGTCAAAAAACTTCTTGATAATCCCCAAGACTTTTGGGAAAATACTCTGTGGACTGACGAGACAAAAGATGAACTTTTTGGAAGGTGTGTGTCCCATTACATCCGGCATAAAAGTAACACAGCATTTCAGAAAAGGAATATCATACCAACAGTAAAATATGGTGGTGGTAGTGTGATGGTCTGGGGCTGTTTTGCTGCTTCAGGACCTGGAAGACTTGCTGTGGTAAATGGAACCATGAATTCTTCCGTCTACCAAAAAATCCTGAAGGAGAATGTCTGGCCATCGTTTCGTGACCTCAAGCTGAAGCGCACTTGGGTTCTGCAGAAGGACAATGATCCAAAACACACCAGCAACTCCACCTCTGAATGGCTTAAGAAAACAAACAAAATGAAGACTTTGGAGTGGCCTAGTCAAAGTCCTGACCTGAATCTAATTGGGATGCTGTGGCATGACCTTAAAAAGGCAGTTCATGCTTGAAAACCCTCCAATGTGGCTGAATTACAATTCTGCAAAGACGAGTGGGCCAAAATTCCTCCACAGCACTGTAAAAGACTCACTGCCAATTATTGCAAACACTTGATTGCAGTTGTTGCTGCTAAGGGTGGCCCAACCAATTATTAGGTTTAGGGGGCAATCACTTTTTCCACACAGGGCCATGTAGGTTTGGATTTTTTTTTTTCTTCCCTTAACCTTACTTGTGTTATCTTTGTCTAATATTTAAATTTGTTTGATGATCTAAAACATTTAAGTGTGACAAACATACAAAAGAATGAGAAATCAGGAAGGGGGCAAACACTTTTCACACCACTGTATGTTACAGATTAATACTGAATTAGACTCTTTCCCAGAATGTGTAATGTCTTGAGGTTTTACCAGTATGTTAATATACAATTATTTTATGCTTGTGTGGGTGTACATACAGTGTGCATATATTCTGTATAGATAAACAAAAAAGATGCAAAAATTACGCCCAAGTATGTTATGTTTGTAAAACTGGAAAGACTCACAGAGAGTGGTGTTGCTTGGAACACGAGGTTTATTACATGATTATACAGCTTACAACACTGGTGGGATATTGTATGATGAGCCAACGAGGAAAGAGGCCATAAGATGGCTGACTCTCATTATATCGGCTCAACGTGATGACATCACCACATGGCTGCATCATCACACCAGTGCCCGTTAACCCTGTAGTTTCCTAATACTACATTCACCCACCCCCTTGGAAAAACACAGAACATTATACATTCAAATCCCCCCCTCCAATTTGGTAACACAAACTAGCTAGGGCTAGCGGGTAGACCAGGGGTTCCCAAACTTTTCAGCTCGCGACCCCCAAAACAACGGTGACAGAGAATGGCGACCCCCACTATCCCTGGAGGTGACTGATACATAAGAAAACGTGCACACAGTTTGATATATCTGTGGATTCATCTAACTGCAAAGCATATTTCCCTTTCTTCACTCTGTCAGTCAGCTGGTACTAAATGTCCTGGGCCATGTCCGTGACGTGCTGGGATATGGTCTCGTCAGGCAGCGGCACTACTTCCAGCTCCCACGCCTTTTTTTTTTAATGGCTGCAGAAGCAGGCCGGCCATACCAGCAGCAACTCCCTCGTGTCTTTGTGTTTCTATCTGCTTATTCCTGTATATAGTGTGTCTCTTATTAACCAGGGCTCGGTAGGAAGATTCGTATTAACGACTGGACCAAGTTTTTTCTATTTTAGCCCCGGTCTTTCTCTTAGTTTTTTCTCTTCCTCGGGCAATGGAGATCAACCGGGGGTGGGTGGGGGGTGCATGGTTTACACACGCGACTAGCTGATTGCGCTGAGGAGGCCAGTGCTGCTGCCCGGAGCAAAGCCCCTCATCGTGAAGGGCTGGAACTAAGGTGAGGAGGAAGCATAAGCTGGCTGTACCAATGGTCATCACCGGGAATGTGTGCTCACTAGGGAACAAAACAGATGAGCTTACAGCGCTGGTCAGGATGCAAAAGTAATATCATGAGTGTAGTATCATGTGTTTCACAGAGACGTGGTTACACTCACAGATCCCGGATGTTAACGTAGCGATACCTGGCTTCAAGACTATATGGGGGGACAGAGATGTGATAAGTATCGGGAAAAAGAGGGGAGGAGGAGTGGCACTTCTTGTGAATGAAAGGTGGTGTAAGTGGACACAGGGGGCTGCTGATGCACCACAGGACTGCTTCAAGACGATGGACTGGAGCGTACTCTGTGAACCACATGGGGTGGATATAGATAATATGACCGACTGCATCACAGAATACATCAGATTCTGTGAAGACACAACCATGCCAGCACAGACTGTACATTGCTTCTCCAACAACAGACCATGGGTCACAAGTGACCTGAAAGCACTTCTGAACAAAAAGAAGAGAGCTTTTAGGTCCGGAGACAAGGAGAAACTGAGGGGAGGGCAGCATGAGCTGAGAGAGATGCTGAGGAGGTGCAAGGGTAATTATAGGAGGAAGTTGGAGAATAAACGAAGGCAAAACAACGCCAAAGATGTGTGGCTGGGAATGAAACAAATAACTGGGTGCAAGGGGAGAGTCAGGCAGCCATCTGGGAGCCAGGAGAGAGCTGAAGAAATGAATCTGTTTTTTAATAGGTTCAGCTCACAGTCTGTCACCCCCACAACGCAGCCAGACCCTCACACACCCCTCCCCCCACCTTCCTGTGCAGCACCTCTCTCCATCTCTCCCCTCACCCCCTCCTCCTCCTCGGGGGACACCAGGCCCCTCCCTCACATCACTGTGACTGCAGACCAGGTTGGGAACAGCTGGAGAGACTCCATCAGCAGAAGGCAGCGGGCCCTGATGGCATCTCCGCCAGGATCCTGAGGACCTGTACCAACTAGCTAGCTCTGGTACTGATATACCTGTGCAACTTGAGCCTGAGTCTGGAGAGAGTACCGGTGTGTGGAGGACATCCTGCCTGGTTCCTGTTCCCAAGAAGTCATCTCCATCGGACCTGAATGACTATCGACCAGTTGCCCTCACAGCTCATGTGATGAAGGTCCTGGAGAGACTGGTCTTAGCCCACCTGAGGCCGCAGGTGAAGATGTGGCTGGACCCTCTGCAGTTTGCATATCAGCCCCATTTAGGAGTTGAAGACACTGTCATCTATCTGCTGCAACGAGCTGGACGGTGGAGGAGACACTGTGAGAATTACATTTTTTGATTTCTCCAGTGCCTTTAACACCATCCAGTCACTGCTGCTGGGTGAGAAGCTGCGAGTGATTGGGGTCGACAGCTCTGTGATCTCCTGGATTACTGACTATCTTACAGGCAGGCCACAGTTTGTCCGGCTGGGCAGTGTCTTGTCTGACGTGGTGGCTAGTGATACGGGAGCTCAACAGGGGACTGTGTTCTCTCCTTTTCTCTTCACCTTATACACCACTGACTTTCAGTGCAACACTGAGTCATGCCACCTGCAGAAATTCTCTGATGACTCAGCTGTTGTGGGGTGTATAAGAGGGGGAAAGGAGGGGGAGTACAGGGCACTGGTAGACAGATTTGTGGAGTGGACAAAGCAGAAGAGGAGGAGAGTGTTCTGACGTACTGCATTGCAACATGGTACTCCAGCTGCAGTATGTCAGACAAAAAAGCCCTGCAGAAGATAGTTAAGGGAGCTGAGAGGGTAATTGGAGTTTCCCTCCCCTCTATCCAAGAACTTTTTCAGAACCGTTGTAGGAGCAGGGCACTGAACATTGTCAAGGACCACTCTCACCCTCTGCATAAACACTTTGAACTGCTGCCATCTGGCAAACAATTCCGGAGCATCAGAGGCAGAACCACCAGACTGATTAACAACTTCCTTCCACAAGCTGTTAGGATGCTGAACAGTTGATCCGGAATCTTTCATACATACTACTGCACCTGATGGACATTATGTATATTATTTGTATATTATAGTTCTAGTTAGTTTTCAAGTATGTCTCATGGATGTGTGAATGGCTGTGTTGGGGTGGGGGGTGAGGGGGGGTGTGAGTGTGTCTTAAATTATGTTCTTTTTACTTATATGGATGCTGAGAGGAACACAATTTCATCTTGCCTGCACTACAGTTGTATGTACAGCAACATGACAATAAAGGTTGATTTGATTTTGATTTGAATCACCTGAGGCTTAATGTCAGCAAGACCAGAGAGCTGGTGATTGACTTCAGGAGGAAGAGGACGCCTTCTCAGCCATTGCAGATTGGCGGGAGGATGTAGGGGTGGTTGAGGACTACAAATATCTGGGCGTCAGGATCAGCAGCGGGCTGGACTGGAGATCCAACACCGATGCTGCACACAAGAAGGGGACGAGCAGACTCTACTCCCTGAGGAAGTTGAGATCCTTAAACGTGTGCAGCAGGATGCTGGAGCTTTTCTACCAGACTGTTGTCGCCAGCGCAATCTTCTTTGCTGCTGTCTGTTGGGGTAGCAGTATCAGGGTCAGCGACACCAACAGACTTGACAAGATTATCAAGCTGGCTGGCTCTGTAGTTGGTCTCAGACCGGAGACCTTTGAGACAGTGGTGGAGAGGAGAACACTAAATAAACTGCGACCCATCATGGAAAATCCTGATCACTCACTCCACCACACACTGGAAAGACAGCGGAACACTTTCTCCAGTAGACTACTCCAGCTTCGCTGATGAACGGCCAGATGCAGGAAATCTTTCTTGCCGCATGCCATTTCACTGTACAATAACTCACTATGATGTTGTATTCTGGTCATAATAATGCTGTCATACTGCACCTTACAGTCTAACTGGTACCTCACATTTCACTCTGCTCCTGACAGTCCTGCATTGTGCAGTGGGATGATTCATGTGTTTATATGGGTCACCATCTATTCAGCTATGATGTACAGTATATAGGCTTTTATAGTAGTGTGTGGAGTGTGTAAATGACGAGGCAGATTTGTCTCAGGCAGTTTATTACACGTCTCACACATGAGCATAGTAGAAAGAGGGAATCTCAGACAAAACTCTTCTCTTAAATACTCAGGTCTTCCTTCAGCCGCTTCTACACATCAAAGGTCACATTGCATTCACATCCTTAATCCTTTAACATCCCCCTCGCAGTCTCTGACACACAAAGGATCCTCCTAGCAGTCTCTGACACACAAAAGATCACACTTTCACAACTTCCTGTTATCTCCAAGGAAACTCTGCTCTTTGTTCTTATCTAAGATGCTACTCATTATGTTTTCCCCACGTGTGGCTACACCACCACCCCGAGCATATTGGACCGAACAAAAGAATAACAGTCCGTATGCTGTGATAGAATCATTAAACATCAATCCACATGCTGCTTGGGCTTCCGTCTTCTTCCGTATCTGCTTTAACCAGGATTCACCGCCTCCGCGGCGCTGTCATGCTGGGGAGCTGCTGTTTGGGGGTGAAAACCTTTTGTCTGTCCCTGCGGGTGTTCTGGGGAAATTTTACTCTGGGAAGCTCCCCGTGGGGGTCTTCCACGCCGAGGGGCCCTCGCCAACAGCACTTGCTCGTCCGCCACCACAAAAGCAGGTTTGAGTCTGTTTATGCCAACCTTTTCCCTCCTACCCCTCCAAATCTAGCAAAAAATGCTTGTCCCCTGTTTCCAGCACTCTGAACGGTCCATCATAAGGTGGGCGCAGTGGGGGGCGATGTGCATCGTGTCTGACAAAAACAAACTCCGCGTTTTTCAAAGTTTTAGGCACAAAAACGCGCGGAAAACTGTGGTGAACAGGGCCCAGCGGCGTGCCTGTGTCAATGCTACGCTGCAACAGCTGAGACAGGGAGCTGCCCGGCGCAGGATTATCAAGGAGAAACTCCCCGGGCAGCCGAAGTGGCTGTGCAAAAACGAGTTCAGCCGGGGAAGCTTCCAAGTCCTCTTTAGGCGCAGAACGTAACCCCAATAAAACCCACGGTAGCTTGTCTACCCAATTTGCATCCGTCAGTGACGCCCTGAGAGCCGCTTTCAATGACCTATGAAAACGTTCGCATTGTGGAGCACGTGAAATGAAGACGCTGAATTTATTTCTCAATTCAGGTTTATTGAACATCTCACATCTCCAACGTCCTCTCAAACAGAAAAGAGGACCAACTTCTCAAATCCCCCCATTTTATACCCGGGACATCAAAGTACAGAATCACATAGTCATTCAACCCCCCATAGACAATACGTCTCCCCCAGGTCTCTTCTTCCTCCACCTAACCCCTGGAGGTCAGGAAGTCTTTTCAGAATCATTTCTAAAGGCACCTCTACCTCCTACTGTTATCCCCAGGAGGTCCAGACTTATTGTTCCTTCTAAGACGTGAGGTACCACAATATACATATGCAGTCTAAGCATCTCAATCAATGTGCTATACATATGCAGTCTAAGCATCTCAAATATGTGTGCCACATAACCCCCCCAAACGCCGAAGATGAAACAATACAACATAGTCCACACAACATGATAAAACCGCAACATCAGTCCATATGCTGTCTGGGCTTCAACCGCCTTCCAAACTTGCTGTAAGCGGGCTTCGCCGCTCCTGCGGCGCCATCTTGCAGTGAATCTGCTATCTGAGGATGAGAACTGTTAGTTGATCCCTGCGGGGGCTCTGGGGCATGCTCCCTGGGGGGTCTGCCACGTCAAGGAGCCCTCGCCACTTGCACAGTTTCGTCGGCCATCACAAAAGCAGGTTTCAGTCTGTCTATACAAATTGTTTCCCTCCTGTCCCCCAAATCTAGCAAAAAATGCTTATCACCTGTTTCCAGCACTCTATATGGGCCATCGTAAGGTGGTTGCAGGGTTGGGCGCTGAACCTCGTGCCTGACAAAAACAAACTCGGCATTTTTTAAAGATTTGGGCACAAAAACACGCGGAAAAGTGTGATGAACGGGGCCCGGAAGCATGTCCGCTGCCGTGTCGTTCAGTGACCGCTGAGCAGGTGGACGCCCTGGTGCCGGATTATCTGGAAGAAACTCACCTGGCAGCCGGAGTGGTTGCGCGAAGACCAACTCAGCTGGGGAGGCTTTTAAGTCCTCTTTAGGTGCAGAACGCAACCCTAATAAAACCCATGGTAGTCTGTTTACCCAATTTGCATCCGTAAGCGACGCTCTGAGGGCTGCTCTCAATGATCTGTGAAAACGCTCGCATAAACCATTAGCCTAGGGGTGGTAAGCGGTAGTGCGGTGAATTGTCACACCTAAGCTGTGGGCCATCGCTGACCAAAGCTCGGACACAAATTGAGGTCCCCTGTCGGACGTAATATCTGACGGGACCCCGAAACGCACCACCCAAGCTGTAAAAAACGCGCGGGCCACCTCTGCAGCTGCGGTTGATGCCAGTGGGACCACTTCCGGCCAACGCGTGGTGCGGTCCACCATTGTCAAAAGATGTGTGTACCCTTGCGACGACGGTAGGGGGCCTACGAGGTCGACATGCACGTGATCGAACCTCTTGGCCGGGATGGCGGTGTCTGCTTCTACATCAACTGTAGCTGGTGCTCTGATGTAACGGTAATTTCCAAACACTGTTCTCCTGCCTTGGAATTTCTTGTTATCAACTGCAAGCCTTTTTATTCCCCGCGGGAGTTTGCTTCTTTTATACTGATCGCTGTGTACGCCCCTCCCGACGCGGACACGCGCGAAGCTCAGCGCGTGCTCGCGGATCACATTCAACACACAGAGCGGAGTTTTCCAGACTCGCTGATTATTGTGGCTGGCGACTTTAATCAGTGCAATCTGAGCCACGATCTCCCCCGCTACAAACAGTTTATTAAATGCCCCACCAGAGGATTAAACACACTGGATCACTGTTACACCACAGTGAAAGACGCATATCGCGCTGTCCCTCGAGCTGCGCTGGGATTATCTGATCACGTGATGGTTCACCTCATTCCCACATACAGACAGAGATTGAAGCTCACTAAACCTGTTGTGAGCACTACGAAGATACGGACCAGTGATGCTGAGGAGAAGCTGGAAACGTGCATGGAAATATCTGACTGGGGCATGCTTAAAGGAGCCACGCATGATCTGGATGAGTACACGGACACTGTGAACTCATATATCCACTTTTGTGAAGAGAACATTCTTCCATCACGCACCAGGGTGAGTTACTCTAATGACAAACCCTGGTTCACAGCTAAGCTCAGACAGATCAGGAAGGAGAAGGAAGCAGCGCTGAAAAGTGGAGACAGGGACTGCTACAGGGAGGTTAAATACCGGTTTAACAGAGAGCTGAAGAGGGCTAAATCTGTGTACTCAGAGAGACTCCAGCAGCAGTTCACTGCTAATGATTCGGCTTCCGTGTGGAGAGGACTGAGGCAGATCACCAACTATCGGCCTCAGGCTCCTAAAGGTCAGGATGACAAAGCCCTTTGTCAGAGACTGTCCCAACACTATGCCCGTTTTGACACCTCGTCATCTGTGTCCAACTCCCCCCCTCCCTCCAGCTCCACAGCCTCCACATTCCCTACTTCATTTAAGGCACCTCCCCCCACCTCCCCCCCCTCCCCTTATCATCAGTGAGCAGGATGTGCTCAAACAGTTCTCCAGACTGAACCCGCGCAAGGCCCCCGGCCCAGACGGCGTGTCTCCCTCCACCCTGAGACTCTGTGCGAAACAGCTGGCTCCTGTATTCACAGACATTTTTAACACCTCCCTTAAGTTATGCCACGTGCCATCCTGCCTCAAATCCTCCACCATCATCCCTGTCCCCAAGAAGCCACGGATCACTGGACTTAATGACTACAGACCTGTAGCGCTCACCTCTGTAGTCATGAAGTCCTTTGAGCGCCTGGTCCTGTCCCACCTCAAGTCCATCACCACCCCTCTCCTGGACCCGCTGCAGTTTGCCTACCGAGCCAACAGGTCTGTAGACGACGCAGTCAACCTGGCCCTCCACTCCATCCTGCAGCACCTGGACTCCCCGGGAACCTACGCCAGGATCCTGTTTGTGGACTTCAGCTCCGCATTCAACACCATCCGCCCCGCTCTGCTCCGGGACAAGCTGTCCCTGCTCAACGTGCCTGACTCCCTCTGCAGGTGGATCATCGACTTCCTGACGGACCGGAGGCAGCATGTGCGGCTGGGAAAGACTGTCTCAGACTATACTAGCATCAGCACCGGATCACCCCAGGGCTGTGTACTTTCCCCCCTACTCTTCTCCCTTTACACCAACTCCTGCACCTCCAGCCACCAGTCTGTCAAGTTGATCAAGTTTGCGGACGACACCACCCTCATCGGGCTCATCTCCAACGGCGACGAGTCCGCCTACAGGAGAGAGGTGGCCCAGCTGGCGTCCTGGTGCAGCAATAACAACCTGCAGCTGAACGCTCTGAAGACAGTGGAGATGATTGTAGACTTCAGGAAAGTCACTACTCCTCTGCCCCCCCTCACCCTCTCAGGCTCTCCCATCACCACTGCTGATTCCTTCCGCTTCCTAGACACTACCATCACCAGGGACCTCAAATGGGAGCTGACCATCAGCTCACTCATCAAAAAAGCCCAGCAGAGGATGTTCTTCCTGCGGCAGCTGAGGAAGCTCAAGCTACCCACCAAGATGTTAGTGCAGTTCTACACAGCCATCATCGAGTCCATCCTCACCACCTCCATAACCGTGTGGTACGCAGGAGCCACTGCCAGGGACAGACTAAGGCTGCAGCGCGTCGTGCGCACTGCTGAGAAGGTGATCGGCTGCAAGCTCCCATCTCTCCAGGATCTGTACATCTCCAGGACCCGGAGGCGTGCTGGCCGGATCATAGCCGATCCCTCACACCCTGGTCATGTACTGTTTGCCCCCCTCCCCTCTGGTAGAAGACTTCGGTCCATCCAGACTAAAACCTCCGGTCACATGAACAGCTTCTTCCCCTCTGCCATTAGACTGCTGAACACTAAGTGACTCTCGTGCACCATGTACAGCAGCTCAACCAGACTCATGTCAATCATCACTGTTTTCTTCCTGCATTACCGACTGCACTATATAGTTCTCCACAGTATCTGCTGCTGGCTAATATATATTTTAACTGTTGACCAGTATCACTTAATCTTATCCTACACTTTATTACATGTATAGTTTATTTCTCTTATCTTATCATGTTTAATGTTGCAGCATTGTACCGAGACAAATTCCTAGTTTGTGTACTACATGAACAATGGCAATAAACCTGATTCTGATTCTGATTCTGATTCTGATGTGAAACGGCTCTAAGGGGGCTTTTGTGTGCTTGTGTATTTTGGCCCGCTGGCAAGCCATGCAGGTTCTTGCCCATTCTTTAACGTGCTTGCGCAGGCTCAGCCAAACAAACTTCTCTGCTACCATTTTTACCGATGCGCGCACCCCCGGGTGCGCCAGGGAGTGAATCGAGTCAAAAACGCGGCGGCGCCATGCGGCCGGTACTACTGGACGCGGTTGTCCAGTAGAGACATCGCAGATTAGGGGGGCCATACCATTTTGCAGCCTCCTGTTCTCCAGCCTTAACCCTGTTGGTCCCGACTGGAGCGCGCACACGTCCGCATCGCTACTTTGATCCGCTGCCATGGCTGCATAATCTATCCCCACATGGACTGGGGCCGCGTGCGCCTCCGCGCTGTTATTTTGCTCCGCAGCCGCGGTAGTATAATCTACCTCTGCGCAGACTGGCGCGGTTACCGCGCGAGAGAGGCAGTCTGCACTACATTGAGTTTACCCGCTACGTGTTGAATATCAGTAGTAAACTCCGAAATTGTGGCCAGCTGCCTCTGCTGCCAACCAGACCATGGTTCCGAAATTTTGGCCATTGCAAAAGTGAGCGGTTTGTGGTCGACAAAAGCGGTGAAACGCCGACCTTCTAGCCAGAATTGGAAGTGGCGAATGGCTAAGTGGAGTGCTAACAGCTCCCTGTCAAACGCGCTGTATTTTCGCTCGGCCTCGCGCAAGGACCTGCTGAAAAAGGCCAGTGGCTGCCAAACCCCAGCAACATGCTGCTCCACTACCGCCCCTATGGCTAAATCTGACGCGTCAGTGGTGAGCGCTATGCGGGCCGTTGGGTCTGGATGAGCCAACAACGCAGCATCTGCAAGGGCTTTTTTTACCTCCGAGAATGCGCGCTCCCGCTCCGGGGACCATTCGATTGCATTTGAGGGTTTTTGTTTTTTAAGCGCGGCATATAATGGTTGCATGAGCTGCGCTGCGTGGGGGAGGAAACGGTTATAAAAATTCACCATTCCTAAAAACTCCTGTAACGCTTTGACCGTTTGTGGCTGGGGAAAATCTGCCACTGCGCGCATTTTGTCCGGTAGCGGAACTGCCCCTTCTGGGGAGGCGCGGTGCCCCAAAAAATCGATCTGCGCCACCCCGAACTGGCACTTAGCTGGGTTGATTATTAACCCGTGTTCTCCCAACCTCCGGAAAACTGCCGTGAGGTGCTTTTCGTGTTCTTCTTCGGACGCGCTGGCTACCAAAATGTCGTCCAGGTAGACGAACACAAAAGGGAGATCGCGTAACACCGCATCCATCATGCGCTGGAAGGTTTGCGCGGCACCTTTAAGCCCAAACGGCATGCGTAAAAACTCAAAAAGTTATCACCGCTGTTTTGGGAATGTCCTCAGCGCGCACTGGGACTTGATGATAACCACGGACCAAGTCTATTTTAGAAAAAATGCACGCCCCCGCCAGATGTACCGAAAAATCCTGAATATGTGGGATTGGGTAGCGGTCATGCGCTGTGGCGTTGTTCAACCTGCGGAAATCACCGCAAGGTCGCCACGAGCCATCAGCTTTAGGGACCATGTGAAATGGGGAAGCCCATGGGCTATTTGAACACCGGATGATGCCCAACCTTTCCAGGTTGGCGAACTCCTCGCGCGCTATGGACAGTTTAGCTGCATCCAAGCGCCGAGCTTTTGCAAAAACGGGGGGACCAGCGGTAGTGATAAAGTGCTCCACCCCGTGTTTCGCAACTGTTGCCGAAAAAGTGGGAACTGTGAGTGCTGGAAACTGAGTGAGGAGTGTGTGAAACTTACCGCCTGCTGTGGTGACGTTGGCCTGTGCTGGTGGCGGGGACACTCGAGCTGCACAAGGGATAGAGTAAAAGGAGAGTGCATGAACCAAGCGTCTATTGGGAAGATCAACTAACAACCCATGTGAGCACAGAAAATCAGCACCTAACATGTTGAAACTCACCGCCGCTATAATAAAAGTCCACTCATATGTGCGGCCGTGCAAGGACAGAAGTAGAGTCCTTTCACCGAAGGTCTTAATGCTCGAGCCGTTCGCCACTGTTGCTCCGTCACCCCCGGGGCCTGCCAGCCGGTCAGCGTAGGTTAGGGTAATGAAACTCACTTGGGCACCTGTGTCCAGGAGGAAGTGTCTCCCAGAGCGCGCATCCGTCAGGTAGAGCAGCTTGTTCCGTTCGCCAAGGGCCGCAGCTGCTACCGACTCCCGGTCCTGGCGTTTCCCGAGCTCTTGAACTGGCACGGTGGTACACACTTGCGTGCCCTCTCTGCGAAACGACGATGGTAAAAACAGAGGTCGTCTCCTCCGCGGTGTCGGGGCTTCGCTGCCGCCGTTGTTGGTGGGACCGCCTCCGTCGCCTCTGGCCCTCCGCTGTTTCCGGCCGCCGCGCCGAGGTCTGCCGCTGCTGCGGTGGCCGTGTGCTCTTCGCTGGCGTTGAGGATCCGCTGCGCCTCCTGGGCCAGCGCGCGGAAGTCCCGATGGGTCACAAAATGAGTGCCCGCCAGGGTCGCCCTCGTCTGCAATGGTAGGGTTCTCAGGAAGATGTGCATGAAGAGGAAATCGTCGTTGTCTGAGCCTCTCAGCTTCAGCATGTCTTCCATCAGGTCGACAGGCGTGCTTCCTCCCAAGTCGTGCAGAGCCAGGAGTCTCCTCTAGCTCTCTCCTGGGCTGAGGGCGTGAAACGCTGGATGAGGGCAGCTTTCAGCCTGCTGTATTTGTCGCCAGCGGGCGGGTGCTGCACCAGGCTCCGCACATGTCGAGCTGTGCGGCTGTCGAGTTTGGCGATGACGTGGTAGAATTTTGTGTCATCTGCTGTTATTCCCCCGAGCTTGAACTGGGCTTCGGCCAGGAGGAACCACGAGTCTGGGTTGTCCTGCCAGAATTCTGGTAGCTTGACTGAGACCGCGCTTGCTCGGCTGGTCCCTGGCGAGTCTGGTTCGGGGGAATTGTCTCTGGTCATTGTACGTCTTAAGGTCACCAATGTGGAGCACATGAAATGAAGAGGCTGAATTTATTTCTCAATTCAGGTTTATTGAACATCTCCCATCTCCAACGTCCTCTCAAACAGAAAAGAGGACCAACTTCTCAAATCCCCCCATTTTATACCCGCGACATCAACGTACAGAATCACATAGTCATTCAACCCCCCATAGACAATACGTCTCCCCCAGGTCTCTTCTTCCTCCACCTAACCCCTGGACGTCAAGAAGTCTTTTCAGAGTCATTTTTAAAGGCACCTCCACCTCCTACTGTTATCCCCAGGAGGTCCAGACTTATTGTTCCTTCTAAGACGTGAGGTACCACAATATACATATGCAGACTAAGCATCTCAAATATGTGTGCCACAGCATAACCCATTAGCCTGTGGATTGTACGCGGTTGTGCGGTGAATTGTGACACCCAGGCTGCGGGCCATTGTTAACCAAAGTTCGGAAACAAATTGAGGGCCTCTGTCGGACGTAATGTCCAATGGGACTCCAAAACGCGCCACCCATGCTGTTAAAAACGCGCGCGCCACCTCCTTGGCTGTGGTTGACGCCAGTGGAACCACCTCAGGCCAGCGCGTGGTGCGGTCCACCATTGTCAGAAGGTGCGTGCACCCCTGTGATGGCGGGAGGGGGCCCACAAGGTCCACGTGAACATGGTCGAACCTCTTAGCCGGGGTGTGAAACGGCTCCAAGGGAGCTCTTGTGTGTCTGTGTACTTTGGCTCGTTGGCACGCCATGCAGGCTGCTGCCCACTCTTTCACTTGTTTGCGAAGGCTCGGCTACACAAATTTCTCTCCTACCATCTTGACCGACGCGCACACTCCCGGGTGCGCTAAAGAATTAATCAAGTCAAAAACGCGGCGGCGCCACGGGGCCGGTACCACGGGACGCGGTCGCCCAGTGGAGACATCGCAGATTAGGGGGGGCATACCGTCTTGCAGCACCCTGCTCTCCAGCCTTAACCCTGTTGGTCCAGACTGGAGCGCGCGCACATCCGCATCACTAACCTGCTCCGCGGCCATGGCTGTGTAATCTATCCCCACGCGGACCGGGAATGCCACGGTGCGTGAGAGGCAGTCTGCTACTACATTCAGTTTACCCGACACATGCTGAATATCGGTAGTAAACTCTGAGATCGCGGCCAGCTGTCTCTGCTGCCGGCCCGACCACAGTTCTGAAACCTTTGCCATTGCGAATGTTAGTGGCTTGTGGTCAACGAACGCGGTGAAACAGCGTCCCTCCAGCCAGAACTGGAAATGGCGAATGGCCAAGTGGAGAGCCAACAACTCCCTGTCGAACGCGCTGTATTTACATTCACTATCGCGCAAAGTCCTGCTGAAAAAGGCGAGCGGCTGCCAAGCCCCGGCTACACGCTGCTCCACGACCGCCCCTATGGCCACATCTGATGCGTCAGTAGTGAGCGCTATGCGGGCCGTTGGGTCTGGATGTGCCAACAACGCAGCGTTTGCCAGGGCTGCCTTCACTTCCGAGAACGCCCACTCTCGCTCCGGGGACCATTCGATCTTATTCGCGGGTTTCTGTTTTTTGAGCGCGGCGTACAGTGGTTGCATGAGCTGCGCTGCGCGGGGGAGGAGACGGTTATAAAAATTCACCATTCCCAAAAACTCCTGTAACGCCCTGACCGTTTGCGGTTGGAGAAAATCTGCTACCGCGCGTACTTTGTCAGGTCGCGGAACCGCTCCTTCGGGAGAGACACGGTGCCCCAAAAAATCAATCTGCGTCACCCCGAACTGACACTTCGCTGGGTTGATTATTAAACCGTGCTCTCCCAACCTCCAGAAAACCGCCGTCAGGTGGGTTTCGTCTTTGTCTTCGGACGCGCTGGCTACTAAGATATCGTCCAGGTAGACGAACACGAAAGGGAGATCGCGCAGCACCGCATCCATCATGTGTTGGAACGTCTGTGCAGCCCCTTTAAGCCCGAATGGTATGCGCAAAAACTCGAATAGACCAAACGGCGTTATCACCGCTGTTTTGGGTATGTCCTCAGCGCGCACTGGGACTTGGTGGTAACCGCGGACCAAGTCTATTTTAGAAAAAACGCGCGCTCCTGCCAAGTGAACGGAAAAATCCTGGATGTGAGGAATTGGGTAGCAGTTGTGCGCTGTGGCATTGTTCAACCTGCGGAAATCCCCCCAAGGTCGCCACGAACCGTCAGCTTTAGGGACTATGTGTAGCGGGGAAGCCCATGGGCTGTTTGAACGCCTGATGATGCCCAACTTCTCCAGGTTGGCGAACTCCTCGCGCGCTATGGCCAGTTTAGCTGCGTCCAAGCGCCGACGTTTTGCAAAAACGGGCGGCCCGGTGGCGGTAATAAAATGTTCCACCCCGTGTTTAGTGACGGCTGCCGAAAATGTCGGGACCGTGAGTGCTGGGAACTGAGTGAGCAGTGTGTGGAACTTACCGCTTGCAGCTGTGATGTTGGCTTATGCTGTTGGCCGGGATGCTCGAGCTGTACAGGGGATAGAATTAAAAGACAGTGCATTAACCAGGCGCCTGTTAGCGACATCAACCAATAAACCATGTGAGCACAAAAAATCAGCCCCCAATATATTGAAATTCAACGCTGCTATGACAAAAGTCCACTCAAATGCACGGCCGTGTAGCGACAGAAGTAGAGTCCTCTCACCAAAAGTCTTAATCTCCGAGCCATTTGCTGCTGCCATCTCGGGGCCGCTGGAACCTGCCAGCTGGTCGGCGTAGGACGGCATGATGAAACTCAACTGGGCGCCGGTGTCCACGAGGAAATGCCTCCCCAAGCGTGCGTCCGTCAAGTAGAGCAGCTTGTTCTCCTCCCCGAGGGTCGCAGCTGCTACCGACCCCCGGTCTTGGCGTTTCCCGAGCGCTTGAACTGGCACGGTGGTATACATTTGCGTGCCTTCTCTGCAAAGCGGCGGTGGTAGAAACAAAGGATGTCTCCTCCACGTTCCTTGGCCCCCACCGCCGCTGTCGTCGGTGGTTCTGCTACCGCCGTCAATGGCTCCTCGCCCTCTCCGGCCGTCGCGCCGAGCTCCGTCGCTGCCGCCGTGGTCATGAGCTCTCTGCTGGCCATGATGATCCAGTGTGCTTCCCAGGCCAGCGCACGGTAGTCCCGCTTGGCCAGCAACGGCGAATTGGCCAGGGCCGCTCTTGTCGCTGACGGAAGGTTCCGGAGGAAGAGGTGGGTAAAAATGAAGTGGTCATCATCCGAGCCCTTCAATCTCAGCATCCTCTCCATCAGGTCAATAGCCGTGCAATCTCCTAACCCGGTCCGTGTCAGGAGTCTCTCTGCTCTCTCCTCAACCGAGAGTGTGTAGTGCTGGATGAGTGCGGCCTTCAACGTGCCGTATTTGTCGCTGGTTGGTGGCTGATCCAGCAGGCTCTCCATATGCTGAGCCGTGTGGGTGTCGAGCTTTGCGACCACATGGTAGAATTTCGTGTCATCCACCGATATCCCCCGGAGGACAAACTGCGCCTCAACCAGGTGGAACCAGGAGCGCGGATTGTGCTGCCAAAAATCCGGTAGCTGGATTGTAACGGCATACGCTTGGCTGGGGGCTCCCAACAAGGCTGGCTCCAGGGAACTCTCTTCGTGTTGCATGCTTCGTCTTGGGTCACCAGCGTGGAGTGTGTAAATGACGAGGCAGATTTGTCTCAGGCAGTTTATTACACGTCTCACACATGAGCATAGTAGAAAGAGGGAATCTCAGACAAAACTCTTCTCTTAAATACTCAGGTCTTCCTACAGCCGCTTCTACACATCAAAGGTCACATTGCATTCACATCCTTAATCCTTTAACATCCCCCTCGCAGTCTCTGACACACAAAGGATCCTCCTAGCAGTCTCTGACACACAAAAGATCACACTTTCACAACTTCCTGTTATCTCCAAGGAAACTCTGCTCTTTGTTCTTATCTAAGATCCAAGATCTATCTATCTATCTATCTATCTATCTATCTATCTATCTATCTATCTATCTATCTGCTTATCCCCATGCATTGTCCAATTAATAGCGATAGCAGCAGGTTTTATTAGGGTTTCTCTGATTGTACGTGGCGTTTTGCCTGTGCAATTAAATATGCCACCTTTGAGCTTTGGTAGTGGTTGTTGTTTGATTAGTTACGATTTTCTTTTGGCCTTGAAAATCTCTCTCCTTTTAGTGGAAAAAAATCCACTGGTTTTGCAGCAAGAGATGGGTGCTTAATTTTCAAGTTTCTGAGCATTTTTACGGGCTTTAAACTCTCATGTGCAAGCACCTCGGTGCACACTACACATGTGGGATGCTGTACTTCGCTGATAACGATGCATGAATCCATACTGAATATATTCCTCTCGATTCTTGCAACACTTGGAGGAAGGCTCGTCCAACTGATTATGGAGCCCTGTACGGTGCTGTCCTCCTCCTCCTCCTCCTCCTCCCCCCCGCGCCAGCAGTCGATGGGATTTCTGACGGCATTTCTCCACTCTCCTCTGCTGCCTTCTCCGCTGGCCTCTCTGCGTTGTCTTTGGTCGGTATTAACCAACGTTTCATTTTTAAAACTACTATCCTAGGCTTAAAGTGTAGTGTGTTGATTTGAGCTGGTCAGACAAAATCTACTGGTGCACACTGACCTGTGTGTGACCTGACGTTTACTGTGGCGCAGTTGAAGTGACATGTCACCTGTGTAATCGCCTCAGGAGGATTCTGAAAAATATTTCACGACCCCCACCTCAGCGTCTCGGGACCCCCACTTTGTGCCTGTTTAAACAGGCTTTTTAGTTTGATTGTGGATCATGGTTTTTATGTTTTTAATGTCTTTATACTTGTTTTTCAGTGTCTTTATTGTTGTATTTGTGATTGTGTGTGTTATGTTATTGTGAAGCACTTTGTGATTCTTTCCATGAGAAGTGCTATATAAATAAGTTTTATTTACTTACTTACTTACTTACTTACTTACCTACTTACTTACTTTGGGAACCTCTGGGGTAGAACACCACACAGCCCAGGGCAGTTGAGTGGGTTATTCTGTGGACAGCTGCACCCCTAGCTAAACAGTCCTCTCTTTTTTCTTCTCTATGGAGGCAGTTCAGTTGGGGGGCCATGAGGCGAGCTTGTGGTGGATGCCACTGGAGGTGCCAGTTGCAGCAGGCCCGGGTGCCATCCTGCTGGAGCCACGACACACTCGTCAACAATGTCCCAGCCTGGATCCTGCACCAGCTGGCTCAGCTCCAACGCTGCATCTTGATCCGTAGCAGCTGCTCTCACCTTCTGCAGACGGCTGGCCTGCCATCTCAATCCATCTGCCATCTGAATGGCAGCTGGTCTCCGCTGCACGGCGATCTTCATACGTGCCGGTAGTGGTGACAATGTTAAGACCCACTGTTAGCCCGGTCGCTTGGTTCTGCGGACCCGAGCCCAGTTCATCTCCATGAGTGGTGCCCTGTTCGGCTGTGTTCGGCATCATGGTTGTGACGCTATAACTCTCACGTCTGCTGCGAAGCGTCCACCAGGCTGTGGTGGTTCTGCTACACCCTGGTGGGTCACAGACTCTTCATCCAGCGGCTCGGCAGCAGCTCCTGCAAGCTGGTACTGTGCGTGGATTCGGAAGTAGTCCGGTTCCTTCTCTCTTTCACCTGCTGCTGGTTGAGGTCGGGGTGATGTGTCACTGCCGGTGTAACATGACGCCGTCTTTGGTCACCAGGGTTCCCTTTCTCCATGAACTCCCTCTCCTGCAGCTCCATGGCGGCTGTCTGAAGCTCATGCTTGGCGAGGATCAGAGGTAAGTTCAGTTTGTTTTCCCCTTCTCCCGGGAAGTCTGGTCATGGCAATATGCCGCCATCGTCATTGTCAGAATCCGTGCTGGGTTGTTGTGTCACAGGGTTCCCGATAGGTGCGGGCTCCCTCTCCTGCAGCTCTGCAGCGGCTCCCTGAGGATCACACTGGGCGCGGAATGGAGACGAGTCCGGTCACTGCTCTCCCTCCATGTTGTGTTCGTTCTCTGTGTCGTGTTCACCCTCTATGCTGTGGTCACTCTCTGTGCTGTATTCTCCGCCTGTGCTGTGCTCTTCCTCCACACTGTGGTCACTCTGTGCTGTATTCTCTCATTAGCTTGACGCTGATTAGCTCATCTCTTAAGGGCCCGAAAGCGCACATGCTTCCTAAGACTTGGACCTACAAGGCATAACGTTGAGTTGACTCACCTGCCACTCATTCACAGTTGAAGAAAGTGTTCCTTCAGGCCGTAACGCTGGTCCATAATAATGTCTCGCTATCAGAATCACACATTCGCCAAATGAGTCCGCTTGACACAGAGTATGGAGCACGCGCCGTTCTTCCTCACCTAGACCAAGAACCAGTATGCTCTTTAGCTTCTCGTCATCAGCTCCATTCAGGCCAGCCGCATTGACATAATCCTTAAACGTGTCAAGCCAGCGGTACCACAAGATGGGCGGCTCACCTGGGATTACCAGAAACGCTCGTAGTGACCCCAAGCACGCTTCTATGGTTTTACTCTCGTCGTCAAATGTTGTGTCTGTAAAACCGGAGAGAATCACAGAGAGTGGTGTTGCTTGGAACACAAACTTTATTACATGACAATACAGCTTACAACACTGGTGGGATATTGTATGTTGAGCCGAGGAAAGAGGCCGTAAGATGGCTGACTCTCTTATTATATCGGCTCAGCATGATGACATCACCACACGGCTGCGTCATCACACTGGTGCCCGTTGATAAAATCTTGTCAATTCCCATCCCTAGCACCTTACATGGCATCTCTGCTGCCATCAGTGTGTGAATGACTACAGATGGAACTACAGATGGAAATTAGTAAGAATGCTATAATCTGGTACAGGGCATCTTTACCCTGTGTTTAATGTTTTTCTGTACATGGTCCCTGACAAATAAACCAATAAACTAATTGAACTAATGGGCAGATAGCAGGATCTGTAAAGTGCTTTGTTCATCCAGAGATGAGAAAAAAGTGCTATGTCAGTGAATGAATACCTTTCATCGGATTCTTTTGTCAAATCCAATGAAAGAAAAACAGCTCACACTGAAATTAGTAAAAAAAAAAAAAAGTACCTTTTTGTCTAGGAAAATGTCTTCAAGTACAGCGGGGAAAATAAGTATTGAACAAGTAAACATTTTTCTCAATAAATACATTTCTGATGGAGCCATTGACCTGAGATTTTCACCAGATATCAGTAACAACCCAACTAGTCCATACATACTAAGAAATCAAGCAACTGTGTTCACAAAACAAGTTATATTTAATAAAGTGGATTGACACAGGGAATAAGTATTAAACACGCTTGGTGAAATTCATTTAATATTTAGTAGAAAAGCCTTTGTTGGTCGTAACAGCTTCCAGAGGTCTCCTGTATGGAGAAACTGGGCACAGGCATTGCTCAGGAGTGATTTTAGACCATTCTTCTACACAAACTGTCTTCAAATCTCAAAGCTTCCATGGGTGTCTTCTATGAGCTCTGATATTCAGTTCAATTTTCAATTAGATTCAGGTCAGGTGACTGACTGGGCCATTCTAGCAGCTTTAAACTCTGACCCTTCCTGCTCCAGCGTTGCAATTTCTCCTTGCCCCTTCTCCCACAGACAGTTTCCCTATGACTGAATTATACATGGCACTTTATCTCACCTTAAGCACTTAGCTGTAACTGATGTCTGCAGACAGTATCTATAGTGTTGTTTGTTGGTGATGTTTTTTTATGTCTTGTTTATATTTAAAATTAAATTAAATTACCCTTTATTGTCATTCAACTGTACAACCAATCATGTACAGTAGAACGAGATTGTGTTTTACCTATCTACTGTGTTAGTCACACACACCCCAAGTGTAGAATCAAAGGGCCGCTGCCATGCAAGGCGCCGCCACAAATTTCCCTCCTCTATTCCATTATTGCTGAGCACCAAGCTGGACGGCAGGAAGTTCCACTTTTATATGGTCTTCGGCATGACCCGGCCGGGATTTGAACTCCTGCCTCCCGGGTGTGGGGCGGATGGTCTACCAACTGAGCCACCACTCCGGTACAATTTGTGCTCTCTGTGCCCTTTAATTGCCCCTCGGGGATGAATAAAGTACTTGAATTGAATTGAACTGAATTATTTTCCTTTTCTGGAGCCCGTTGAGAGTTTACTTGGCTGTGTGTTTGGGATCATTGTCTTGCTGAAATGTCCACCCTAGTTTCATCTTCAGCATCTTGGCAGATGGCAACAGGTTCTTATCAAAGGTGTCTCTGTACATTTGTCCATTCATCTTTCCTTCAGTTATATAAAATCTGCCTGTACCATGTGCTGAAAAACACCCCCACACCCTGATGGGATGTGCAGTGCCATTTCTCCTCCAAACATGCTGTGTGTTGTGGCATCCAAAAGTTCAACTTTGGTCTCATCTGACCAGACTATATTCTCCCAGTATTTTACTGGTTTGCCCAAATGTTGTGCAGCAAACTTTAAACAAGCTTCAACAGGCTTTTTCTTCAGCAATGGAGTCTTGCGAGGTGAGGGAGCATAGAGCCCATGTTGGTTGCGTGCATTACTTATTGTTTTCTTTGAAACAGCAGTACCTGCTAACTCCAGGTCTTTCTGGAACTCTCCACGAGTGGTCTTTGGCTCTTGGATAACTTTTCTGATCATTTTTTTGACTCCTCTGTCAGGCATTTTGTGAGGAGCTCCTGGTCGTGGCCAGTTTATGGTAAAATGATGTTCTTTCCACTTCCGGATGATGGCTCCAACAGTGCTCACTGGAACATTCAACAGTTTAGAAATGCACCTGTAACCAAGGCCATCATTATGTTTTGCAACAATAAGGTTGCGAAGGTCTAGAGCAGGGGTCACCAACCTTTTTGAAACCAAGAGCTACTTCATGGGTATCGAGTCATGTGAAGGGCACCAGCTTGACACACTCCTCTAAAATAACAAATTGTGTGTGTGTGTGTGTGTGTGTGTGTGTGTGTGTATACAGTATATATATATATATATATATATATATATATATATACACATAAATAAATAATTATCAATAACTTAGAGTGGGTAACAGACAAGATCAATATTCATCACTTTATTTTTATTAATCTCAGCAATTGTTCTACATTTCATAAAAAAATGTCCAGTTTTCACCAGTCCCTTTTAACCATAAAAAACTAAACCCTTTTAATTCATGAACTATGTTGAACCATGTTTGAAAAAGTTATGCAACATTTAAGAAAAATCAACTTTCATATTAAATAAATCTTATCACATTTTTAACTGAACAAATCTGCTGCAATTCTGCTCAAAATCTGTTACATTTAATAAACACACTTTTGTGTGTTCTTCTTCACTGGAATTATATCCATACAGTTCTTGCCAAGAATCATGCTTGAGCAACCAGCACTGTCCTTTCATGAGAAGAAGCTAAACAGCGCTGCGACTGCTTATATGCACGGTGGCGCAGTGGTTAGCACTGTGGCAACAGTTTATCCTCGGCCGGGGGATCGCGGGGATCGTGGGTTCGATCCCTGCCCCCGGCCAACAGTGATCTGTGTGGAGTTTGCATGTTCTGGTGGTGCATGTTCTCGTTTTTCATGCAAAAACATGCAGGTTAGGGAGTTAAGGGGCGCTTGCACACGCAGCGGCTGGTGGCTTGTCACCGGACTGCAGAACAAATCTACCTACGGGTACAAGATAAGTCCAAAAAAAAAAAAAAAAAAGAGTGGGTAGTGAAGTGGCGCTTCGCCATCGCCCCGCAAATGAAATACACGCAGCTTCCTTTCACGGTAGTAAAAAAGAACTCTTCCTCCCGCTCACTTTGAAAACGATAAATTTTCTGTCTTTTTTTTGCCATGTTTTTGGGCTTGGAAACCGCACTGCGCCCACCATCTTAACTGCCCGCTAGCTAAGCTTACGCTCCACAAGCGCGAAGGTTTTGTCATGCACACAATACTGACCTTTGAACTAGGTCAGAGTTCACCTTAACTTTACGTATAATAAACATATTTTCATTTTTTTTATTTTTAAGACGTCATTTTAAAATCTATATAAATTCAAGTGTGATTTTAAAAAACATAAAAAATATAAAATAAAAAATAGCGGCAGAAAAAATTACATCTGCAGCTCACTTGCGAGTTGTGCTATTTTTAGAACAGGCCTGCGGGCGACACATGTGGTCCCTGCGGGCGACATGGTGCCCGCGGGCACCGCGTTGGTGACCCCTGGTCTAGAGAGAGCTCTCTGCCTCTACCCATCATGAGTTCTTTGTGGTGTGACAATCAGATATTCAGACCTTTTAAAAGGCTATCAGTCATGACTTAACCAGCTGAAATGAATTTGCACTGATGGGGGATGGGATGGCTTCCTAAATTCTGATGGATTTCAGCTCATTTCCTGGCTTTCTATGCCTTTTTGGACCTCTTTTTCTTCATATGTTTAATATTTATTCCCTGTGTCATTCCACTTTATTAAATAAAACTTGTTTTGTGAACACAGTTGCCTTAATTTCTTTGTATGTATGGATTACTTGGGTTGTTACTGATATCTGGTGAAAGTCTCAGTTCAAAGGCTCCATCAGAAATATGTTTAATGAGAAAAATGTTGACATGTTCAATACTTATTTTTCCTGCTGTAAGAGTAAAAAATATCCTCCAATAAAACTACTTGGAACAGTATCTTTTCTTTTAAAGTAACTTAAGTACATTTACTTGAGTAAATCTAATTCATTATTATGACCTTACAAAGGATATCCATTCACTTAAAAAAAAAAAATTCACAACTGTTTGAGCTTATCTATTAAACGAGGCGAAATAAATAAGTTTTTTTTATTCGGTGTATGAAAAAAGCTTAAAACCTGGAGGTGGAGAGAAAAATCAGATGTCAATCAGCATAGCTTACTAGACAGCGGAGACTAATATGGAGTCTGGGCGTCTGCTACCAGCTGAGCAAATAACACCATAGGAGAAAAGCAGGGTCACAGAACCAGGAGGAGATAACGGGTATTTATAATCTTTGTTTCCATTAGGAAAAAAAAGCATAGGGATGAATGAGTGGATAAATGGGTGTCCTGCAGTGTGTTCATCATGCATATTGCACAGACATCTCACTATAACATCTATACATGACTGACTCTTGAGCATTTCATTTGTCTGCCGCTGCAGCCCACTCCTCTCTGCTGAACTGACTTTTCACAGGATTATGGAACGTGGCTGAACCTGAACCTCCTTCACTAGACCATTAGTGAAATTAGTGAGGTATTGATGGTGGATGATAAAAGCTAGCCAACAGTCTCTGATCCAGTTCATTCCAGAGGTGTTTGATGGTTGAAATAAGAATTCCACACGCTTTAGTCAAAGTTTTCACACCTAGCTAAGAAAATAACCCCTTAACAGGCCTGGCTCTGCTCAGGGGACCTTTAATGCTCAAAAGATCTTTCAGTAAGAACATATATTTATGTCCAATAATTGTACCCAAGTAATAGCAGTGTTACCTTATGATATTAATTACTCAAATATAAATGAGCGCAGTCATCAAAGAAATGACTTGAGAAAGATTAAGAAAATACCAACTAAAAAAGCCACTTATGACTTCACTGTAGCTAATTTGTGAGAATTTCATCTTAAATGTGTTTCCATTTTCTTGTAAATGAACTTCTTTTTCCTTATAATTTACAACTTTGTAAAATAAATTTGTAATTATTTCAGCATTTTTCTTACAAGTTTGCAGGCATTTTCCTCATGTTTTTTTTCTTGTACTTCTTCTTCCGGCTGCTCCCTTCAGCGGTCGCCACAGCGGATCATCTGCCTCCATCTCACCTTATCCCATGCATCTTCCTCTGTAACACCAACCCTCTCCATGTCCTCCGTATACATCCATGAATCTTCTCTGTGGTCTTCCTCTTTTCCTCCTGCCTGGCAGCTTCACTTTCAACATCCTTTGTCCAGTGTATCCACTATCCCTCCTCTGCACATGTCCAAGCCATCTTAGCCTTGCCTCTTTTACTTTGTCTCCAAACCGCTCAACGTGAGCTGTCCTTGATATACTCATTTCTAATCCTGTCCCTCCTAGTCACTCCCAATGAAAATTTTAGCATCTTCAACTCTGCCACCTCCAGCTCCACTTCTTGTCGTTCTGTCAGCGTCACACATCTCCAAACCATACATCACCGCAGGTCTCACTACCATCTTGTAAATCTTCCCTTTCACTCTTGCTGCTACCCTTCTCTCACAAATCACCCCTGACACTCGTCTCCACCCACTCCACCCTGCCTGCACTCTTTTCTTCACCTCTCTTGTGCATTTTTCATTGCTTTGGATGGTTGACCCAGGTATTTAAACTCATCTACTTTCACTACCTCTATTCCTTCCATCTTCACTGTTACAACTGCCTCCCTTGCATTCACACTCATGTATTCTGTCTTACTTCTACTGACTTTCATTCCTCTTCTCTCTAGAGCATACTTCCACCTCTCCAGGTTCTCTTCCATCTGCTCCCTACTCTCACTATAGATCACAATGTCGTCTGCAAACATCATGGTCCACAGAGAGTCTTGCCTGGCCTCATCTGTCAGCCTGTCCATCTCCATGACAAACAAGAGGGGGCTCAGAGTCAATCCCTGATGTAACCCCACCCCCACCTTGAACCCATCTGTCACTCCTACAGCACACCTCACCACCGTCTCCTGTCCTCATACATGTCCTGCACCACCCTCACATACTTCTCTGCCACTCCGGACATTCTCATACAGTACCACACTTCCTCTCTTGGCACCCTGTCATATGCTTTTTCTAGATCCACAAAGACACTGTGCAACTCCTTCTGACCTTCTCCATCAACACTCTTAAAGTAAGCATTGCATCTGTAGTTTTTCTTGTACATTGAAGGCATTATTCTCAGTTTTCCTCATAAATTTCAGATATTTTTCTTGTGAATCTAGTATTTTTTCCACTAAACTTTTCTTGCAATATTTTTCTCATCCCTTTGCAAATGACGCTGTATAGAAGAGCAATAATTTCAACACCGATATCAATTAAATTCAACTCCAAATCCAAAGAGGTTGGTATAGTACATAGAATATAAATCTAAAACAGAATGCAGTGATTTGCAAATCTCATAAACAACTGTTCTATTTACAATCAAATATGCAAAACATCAGATGTTGAAAGTTAGACATTTTACTATTCCATTTTAAAAAAGGGGCTCATCTTGAACCGACAGCAGCAGCATTTCTCAAAAGTCTTGGGACAGGCACAACAAAAGCCTAGAAAAGGAAGTGGTATTAAAATGAAACAGCTGGAGGACATTCATTCATTCATCTTCTACCACTTAATCTTTTTTGGGTCTTGGGGGGGCTGGAGCCTATCCCAGCATCTTTGGGCAAGAGGCAGGGTATGCCCAGGACAGATCGCCAGTCCACCACAGGGCCATGTAGGACATGTTGTAAATAAATAAGTTAATGAGCAACAGGCCAGTAACATGATGGGGTTTGAAAAGAACACCTCAGAGAGGCAGAGTCTTTCAAATGTAAAATGTGCAGAAGTTCAGCAATCCACAAAAAAAAAGTGGGTCTATAAAGTGTGGAGCAATTTCTGAATAATTTTCTTAAATGTAAATTTGTGAAGACTTTGAATATTCATCATTTACACTACATAACACCAAAAGATTGCAAGAATATGGAGGCATCACCAGAAATCAATACTGCCAAAAAATCAATACTGAATGCTTGTGATATTCAAGTCCTCAGACGGCACTACATTCATTCATTCATCTTCAACCACTTAATCCATTTTGGGTCACGGGGAACTGGAGCCTATCCCAGCATCTTTGGGCAAGACTAAATTAAAAGCAGAAATGATTCTGTCATGGAAGTCACTCCATGGGCTCTGGAATACTTCCACAAATCACTGTCTGTTAACATTTTGCTGTGCCATCCACAAATGCAGATTAAAACTCTGTCATGCAAAGAAGAAGCCATATGTGATCATGATCCAGAAATGCTGCTGTCTTCTCCATGCAAATGCTCATTTAAAGCAGCACTATGTAAGCTTTTCTCTTTAAAATAATATTTCCAAAATTTTTTTGATGGCACATCAACTGTCATAAAATGGCCCAACAGGGGCAGACAGAAGACCCAAACGCTGGAGCTGTGAGCTGCTGACATTTAATAAGGAATGTGGGGAAATACAGAAAACTAACCAATGTAACAAAAGAGTGTGAGCACAGTTCCCCAACCGTGCTCCACATCATGACAGAGCCCCTCCCTCAAGGGGTGGATTCCAAACATCCCAGGGTAGCATCAAAAAAGGAGAAAAGAAACACACAAAGAATCCCCCCCCAACAGGAATAGCACCAATAAACAAACCCAGGAGGGTGGTGGAGGGAAGAAGGTAAGGAGGGACCGAAACAATACAAAAAAATGTTCAATCATGACCCGCAAACAAAACAGATGAGGTGCCCAGAACCATTTAGGTGGCAAAATAAGGCAGTTCAGGTGGTTTATAAGAGTCCCAAAGCCATCCGATCACCAGGTGGAACAAATCAGGTGGCCTTCCAGAGTTCCAGAGCCACCCAAGCAGACAGTGCAGTCCATCAGGTGGTCTCCCTGCATCCCTGAGCCAATGGACCGCGGAGCACGACACACCCCCACCTGGGGGTGGCAGTTGGAACCTGTTGGAACCTCCACACCAAGGATGAACTGAGTCAGTGGCTGCGGGGAGCTGACATGACAGCTGACCAGTGGGGAAACCAAACGAAGAGGACAGCTGACCAGCAACAACCTCAGGCGAAGATGGATGACATTCAGCGACCTCCAGCGAAGACGGATGACCCACGAGGAACCCAGGTGAGACCAAACAGCAGACCCATGAGAAAACCAGGCAAATGAGATGATTGATCAGCGGGAAACCAGACAAAGGCGAAGAAGGAGGACCCACAGCGACCTCGGGCAGTGGCAGAAGACCCATGGTGACCTCGGGCAAAGATGAGGGGCCCACGGTGATCTCAGACGGAGATGTCAGGCCCATGGTGGCCTCAGATGACGGTGGATGACAATCACCAGACCCAAATGAGGATTCAAGCAGAAGAGAAGAAACACACATCGGGTTACTACCACCGGCAGCAGTGGAGCCCGGCGAGGAGAATTCGGGAACAGCCGGCAGCTGTGACTGGTTCTCCTCACCAAGAACTATGCAAGATTTCTCTAATACTGTTAATGTGAAGACAAAGAAGAGAACTTGCCTTAGCTTGAGCTCCACTGCCATCCAGGACTCCAGTGAATTAGGCTAGGCTGTCTGGGATCCAGTTATCTGGCGCTCCATCCCCGGCTCGGCCACCTCAGACAGGGAGGAAGAGAAAAACACCAGAACATTACCGGCAGCAGTGGAGCTCGGCGAGAAGAACTCAGGAGCAGAGGGCATCTGCAGCTGATTCTCCCTGCCACGGGCAAGACGAGATTTCTCTAAAGCTAATAATGGAGAGACTGAACAAAGAACTTGCCTTGACTCAAGTTCCACCGCTGTTCAAGATTCCGGCGACTCTGCTGCGACAATCCCAGCAGCAGGCATGATGGTGGATGCAGCCCAAGGACCTCCAGGCGTGACGACCAACACAGACGGAACTCCCGGCGTGGCGGCTGAAGCTGGAGGTTGCCTCACCGATGATGCCGGCTCCCATGCTATTGAAACCAGGGGACACTCTGCTGTCAGCTCAAGCTTCAGGACACAGGTAACGTTCTCCTCCCATCCGGGGCGTGGCTGTGGGGCTGGAACGGAATCTTCCAGGGCTGCAAGCTTCTCCGCTGTCTGGCAGCTCCATCCCAGGACTGGCGGACACTCAGGAGACACAGGAGGAAACATGGGAGAGGCAGGTGAGGAACCGGTGGCAGCAGCAGGCAGTGAGGATTCGACTAACGTGGGCTGCAGATGCTGAGCCTCACCACCAGGAATAAGGAAAGACATTTAATTTTTATGTGCAGGGAAATGAAAACACACTTGCCTTATCTCCCAGGGCACGATGGTATCTGCTGCTGAATGACCTCCAGATGTGGCGACCAATACTGGTGGAGCTCCCAGCATAGCGGCTGATGCTGGAGGTTGCCTTATTGCTGGCGCAGAGACCCGTGCAGCTGAAGTCAGGGGACACTCTTTTGTCGGCTCAGACATCAGGGCACCGGGGGTGCTCTTCTCCCATCCAAAATATGGCTGTGGGGCTGAAACAGGACTCTCCAGGGCTGCAGGCCCCTCTGTCATCCGGTGGCTCCCTCCCAGGACCAGCGGGCACTCAGGCAACACAGGAGAAGTAGGTGAGGAAAAAGTTTTAGTTGCAGCAGCCGGCGGTGAGGGTAACTGTTGCTGAGAACCCCCTCCGGGAATAAGACAAGACAATTCATTTTTGGTTGTTAAAAAATGAAAGGGTACTATGCCCTAGTTCCCGAGACCTGTTGGTTGCTGCTGCCACAGGACCGGATAACTCCTTCTCGTTCACTGTAGCAGGCGAGGGCACCGAAGTGAAGAGTGGAGGAGCCGGCCCTGCAGACCTGAGGACGGCCTGATTTTCAGTAGCGAACAGTGACGTTGTGGAGAAAAAGAGGACAGCAGCAGCAGATGAGGAGGAGGAGGCTGACGGGACAGCCGATGGAAAAAAATTCTGAAGGGAGGAAGAGGCTGACGGCAAGAGAGAAGCTGTGCTGGGAGGTGGAAAAATTCCTCAGGTGGGATGCAGCTGAACAGCGGTGAGAGACTGGGGATATATCTGCACAGGTACAGATGAGGGAGAGGTTTTCCCCAGCACGTGGAGCATGTTCTGTGAGTCGGTGATGGAGACAAGGAGACCCATGAGCTCCGGATGGCCCCACAGGCTAAGGCATGATTCCAGTACCTGAGCCACTCCAACCCGACATTTCTGGATTGCCTCAGGAGTGCGGGAGGCACGAGCCTCCAATAGAATGTTCTCCAAAACTCTTACAGTCCAACACTCCACCTCTTTCAATAGAACAGCTTAGTAGTCCATGTGAGCTGACATCTCAGTGGAAAAAAACGGACCTTTACAAAAAGTAAACGGGGGCGGGGGGGAGCAAACTCACAGTCCGCTGGGTCCAAACTGGCTGCTTCATTCTGTCATAAAACGGCCCGGCAGGGGTGGACAGAAGACCCAAACGCTGGAGCTGTGAGCTGCTGACATTTAATAAAAATACAAAAATAAACAAAAGCACAAAACTTACATAATACAGAGGAGATAAGGTGAGAAGTTGTATAGCCCAAAACAGTGCTGCGGCTAAGGCGTTCAGGAACACCAGGAGACGTGGGATACATGTCAGGACTTACACAGCAATAAATGGAGAATCAGACGGGGAATGCCCATCTGAACTTGGTGAATGAAGCAGCGACGAGTGAAAGGAGCCGCAGTCTTTAAATAGAGCAAGCAGGGCATTATACAAATGATGATCAGTGATTACAGGTGCAGGTCACATGAGCGAGGATAATTAACCTTAACAGGTGACAGTTTTGACAGCCCGTGAACGGAGCTGACACAAGGAAGTAAACAATGGCTGCTGTCAAACTAAGGGCACAAAAACAGAACGAATAACAGACCAGATAATACGAGACAGGGAAAATGAACCAGAAGGGTAAGGGCAAAGACAAGAAATGCAAATATCAAAATACAGAAGCGAGTTCTGAGGGGAACAGGTGAGGGAAGGCTTGTGTCCAAACCGGTGAATAATAATTATCATGTGAAGCTGGATGGTTGTGAAAGCACAGTATCAAAAGACAAAATAATAATCACTTAAACAGAAGCAAAAGGTAAACTCAAAATAATATGACACAACCAGAACCAACCAGATAAGCTATTAAACAGAAGTGGGGCACCCCCCCTGCGACCCGAGAAGGATTAAGCGGAAGAAGATGGATGGATGGATGGGAAATACAGAAAAATAACCAAAGTAACAAAAGAATGTGAGCACGGTTCCCCAACCGTGCTCCACATCATGACATCAACCTTTGACTGAGTGAATGTCAATGCCCTCATAACCTGAGTGGGCGTGCATTGCCTGCAACAACTTTACCGGTGCTCAGTTCAAAAGCCTGCATCGCTGATGGTATGAGGGCGCATTAGTACCTATGGAACTGAGAACTTGTTTATCTGGAAAGGCACCATCAACGCTGACAGGTATATACAGGCTTTAGAGCAACATAAACTCTCCACGTTGAGAGAAGGCCTTGCACATAATGCTAAACCACATACTGCATTATGTGCAGTATGTGGTTTAGCATTACTTGATTTGCAGTAGAAGAGTCCAGGTGCTAAACTGGCCTGTAGTTCAGACATTTCACCAACTGAAAACATTTAGCATAAAATAAAATGTAAGCACTGTTGAGCAGCTGGAATCCTGTAAAGACAAGAATAGGACAACATCAGTCTGAAAAAGGCCCAGCGCATGGTTCCCGGACTTTTAGGCTGCATTCAGACCAGGATAGTCCGGATGTGTCAGTTCGACTGGGCAGGGAATGCTGAGAATTTTCACACCAGCGTTTGGTTTGGTTTGCATTAACACTGCAGCGGACCAAACTGCCTGGACAACATCACACAGTTACAACAACTGCTTGTTTGGGGTGCTGTAGCCGAAACCACCACTGACCAGGAAGAAAAAATCTCGGCAAAGAAGAAAAATCAGGCTCATCGTTTGGCTAGGACCAAAAACGGAGATACGTTCCCTACAGCTGGGTTGTTTGTCTGCCACAAATGAGACATTTTTTAACTTTTCTCCTCGGCTTTTTCCGGTAAAAGGATTTCTCGGATTCATGTGGTTGTCTTTATTGTTATTTTGTACCCAAAATGTACTACGGTAAACGCCACTTTCTCTTCTCAGACTACGTGTTGCTATGGCTACACAAACGCTGAGGGGCACTTCACCCTTTGGTCCCCTGGATAGTCCGTTTGGATTCATGCTGCAAGCGGAGCGCACCAGACTTTCTTTGCAAGTGAACCGAGACCCCCGTTTTCAGGGGGACCAGACTTTGCTTGTTTGGTGTGCACCAGAGTTCCAACTCGCGTTCACACGGTATCAAACAAACCGAACTATCCGCGGAAGCCACTGTTTGGTCCTTTGGTTCAGACCAAACAGTGGCCATCTGAATGTGCTCTTAAAGGCCCTGTCGCAACTCTTTTGAGACATGTTGCTGCCATCAAATTTAAGACGAGCTAATATTTTTTCATGAAATAAAATATCTCACTTTCAACATCTAATGTTTTCTATGTTCTATTCTCAACAAAATAATGGTTTATGGGATTTAACAATCAATGCAGTGTGACTGTGTTAGGCTAATCACAGATGTGGATGCAAAAATTAAGATACAAACTTGATCGGAGTTAATGGGCAAATGTGTGAAACATAATTATATCATATCGCCTGAGCATTAACCCCGGCTCGTGATGCTGCCGTCATACTGATGCAAAGCAGCAATGAATTTTGTAATCATGTTGGTCCTTAAAGCTTAATTAACTGTGATTCTGATGATTGCTTTAAAAACAATCATTCATGACCCATCATACTACCACCCTGAATTTATTTTGGGAAGATGAGAAAAGCGTCAGATTCATCTGCCAGAATAAATATGGAAATTTGATGTGAAAATTACAGCAAAATTACAGCTCAGTGTGAGGTGAGAACACTATATAAACATGGCATACAGGATCCCACAGATCTGCCAAGACATTGCAGCTCAATGATTTTTTTTGTGCTAGGCTTTACCCTAATGCACCTTTTTTTTTTGTTTATATGATGAAACCGGACAACTTTTTTGAACACCTGTACAGATTATATCATTTTGCACATCAGAAATGTTATGGATGTTTAAAAAATATGGAAATTCCAATCTGTATCTCCACACTGGTCAACTTTGGACTCAAAACAAGTAATCTATGTGGTCCCAGAAGCTACAGTTTCCACCATAGTAATATATGCATCCAAGTAGTACAATGCATTTGTGCATGATGTAGTGTTGTTATTAGGACTCTTTATGGTGTGATACGGGTGGTGACGTCACCCGGAGTATAAGAGGGCTGCGTGACAGAGGGGCGGTCTCTTTGACCACCTCTCTGCCTAGCGGGAGCATCTGTTAGTAATACTGTGAGTCATACAATAAAGTCCTGTTCAGTTCACCCTTCGCCTCATTGTTGTGCCACGTTTTACAGACATAACATTTGGCGACGAGGATAAAGTATGGATGCGGGCATGTCGTCTTTTCAGCCGTTTTTGGAGACTCCGGTGCCTTAGACGAGGTGGTTCGCTGCGTTTCAGAACTATCTGGTGGCACTAAACATCGGCGAACTGAAGAAGGTACGAGCAAGAGCAATTTTGGTCCATAATTTGGGTATGGAAGGACAACATATCCTTTCTACTTTGGGAGCTAGCGATAGCTTTGATGACGTGGTTGAGCGAATGGCACGACATTTTCGCGCGCCTACAAACGTCATCGGCAGGAGCAATGTCCGGCGAGTCGGTGCAGCACTACATTGCAGACCTACGGCAGCTGGCTGGGGACTGCCAGTTTGGGGAGTTGGAGGAAGAAATGGTCCGCGACCAGCTGGTGGAGCACACGCTGTGTCCGTCAGCTCATTCGAGGTTGCTTACACACTCCGGCGAATTAACTTTAGCCATGGCTGTGGCAATAGCCCAGCAGTGTGAAGCGGCGGACAAGTTAACACATGACCTCGGTGAGAGAGCTACGCTATGCCGCCATGACTCACAATCAATGACACAGGCTGTGGATCTGGACAGCAAAGACAGCGAGCAAGAGGAATGCGCTGCAGCTGTAAAGATGAGGTCTGCCCCGGGATCACCCAAATGTTTGGGTTGTGGGTTCACTAAGCACCGGTACAAGGCTAGAGAGTGTCCAGCAAGAGGTAAACACTGTGGCAAGTGTGGACTCCTGCATCACTTTGCCAGGGCCTGTAATAGGTTCGAGCGAGGGGAACGGCGACATAAAGCGGACACCCCTGCTCCAACTCCCACAGTTATCCACACCGTTTCCCCGGACACCGACGGCTGTACGTATTGTGCGGTGGAACTGGATGGAGTGGAGGTACCATTGTTGGCTGACATGGGCGCAGTGAGGTCGGTGTTGAATTGGCCCACCGTGAAGAGTTTCTTCCCATATCATCAGCTGAGAGATCAGTTAGAGCCATTGTGCGACTATGGAGGACGGAGGGTGCCCATCGTGGGTTCGGTGGAGCTGACGGCCCGTTATAAATCATCCGTGGCCTTTAACCTGAATGTTTATTGTGACTGGCGGTGGTGAGAATGTGATGGGCTGCGACCTCTTCTATGGACTGGGGTTTCCCATCAGCGGCGCTGAGGAGGAGTGGTCGGGCTGAGGTTTATGGAACCGACCGCTGCCAGCGGTGATGGATGATGCAATATGGGATGAACCTTGGCCTAGTAATCTGGAAAGCGAACGGGACCAACCCCATTCAGGGACATCGCAGGAGGGTTCCTGCGCCAGAGCCCAAGTTGCCCTAGCTGAGGGAACTGGGCGGCGCCGTGGGACGCCCGTGACGGTGGATGGAGCCGAGTGGCTGATTCATTCTGCTTCTGGAGTTCTGCTGGGAAGCACAGAGAAGCAGGGGGTCACAACGGCTTTGCCGGCATCTAAAATGAAAAAGAGCGGGGCAGGACTGGCTGGTACGGTTAAACGACGGGCCACACAGGAACACTGGAAGCCAAGCAGGGCTCCTCTAGAGGTTGCTGATTTGATTCAACCCAGAGAGGAGGCCCGATTAAGAGGAGCCCACAGGAAGCGGAGGAGACAGGAAGATCAGGGGCGGCTACAGGTGGTGGCAGGTGACGGTTACCTGCAGCTGACAGATGGTACGGAGAGACACCCCAACGAGCTGCGGCATGTTTATGAGGAAGGTGAGGCACTTCGGTACCGGCATGGGTTACCCCGGGCGCCAAAAAGAGACGACACTCTGGTCAGGACCCACCTGATGGGTCTGCTGGGGGTGGGCTCTCCATGGTGTGTGACTGATAAGCAGTGTTGGGAGTAACGCGTTACAAAGTAACGTGTTGCTGTAACGCCACTACTTTTGCAGTAACATGCTGTGTAACGAAATTACTGTTTAAAAATTCAGTAATGCGTTACAGTTACTGAAATTTGATCAGATGCGTTACACACGTTAGTCATTTTATTAATATGGATAGATATTTTTAGCGCAAATAAACCAAACCTACCAGAGCTGGTGCAGCTGGTCAGTCTCCGCGGGCCGGTTTCCTGTCCTGCCCCAGTTCACATGGGTGGCGACTTCTCATCAAGCCCTGATCACCTGTTGTCCCAGCGATAAATAGCCCCTTACAGCTCCTACCTCTGTGGTTAAACATGAGTATTTTTAGAGCAAGAAGCTCGCATTTAATGTCCGCATTAAATGCATTTAAAGGTTTCTTACGCACAGAGAAAAAGTGACTGATTTGTTGCAGTAAAGAACAGCTTCTTGTAAGTGGCGAACTTTCATTTATCTGTGCTTTCTGTTTTATCTCATTCATTGACATGCTGTTGTGATATGCAAGAAGATGAATGAATGAATGAAATCCTCTAAATATGCGTTTTTAATGGGCTGGTCCAGGGGTGTCAAACCTATGGCTCGTGGGCCAAAAACGGCCCACCAGGGGGTCCAAAGTTTTCTCTGTGAATTTACAGCTTTATTTCTAGTAAATTTCTGACTTTCTACTGATTACAATAGTTTATGTAAACCTGAGATATTTTTTCTCTGTAAGATGAGATTTTTTTTCTCATCAGTTTTCTTTTTCTTCTTTTTTCTGATGAGAACAAGGGGCCCTTGATCTTGCTATGTGTGCAAGATGATTTAAGTATGCATTTAAAAGTAACGTGAAAGTTACTTTTCCAAGTATCTAGTTGCTTTAATCATCCAGTAACTCAAAAGTAACTCAGTTACTTTTGAAAAGAAGTAACTAGTAACTGTAACTTGCTACTATTTTTTAGTAACTTGCCCAACACAGCTGATAAGTTAAAGGGGGCAATGTTTTCAATATGTTATTGCTGATTGCCCGAGTTAATGTGTTCTTCATGTTGTTTATGTGTGAATTGCTGAAATATTAATGTGTGCATCGTTCAGGCTATGTAGTCAATATATTTCTTGCGCCGAGTTGCTATGTGAATTGCCCATGACAAAAAAAAAAGAAAACCAAGTAACGTTTGTGTCAGTGTGTTTGGGGCATATATTACTGTGTGGTTGGCCCAGGTTATGGGGTGGTTTTGTTGGGTGTGTTAATAGCAGGGCATGAATGTAAATATTGACTGGTTGGTTGTTGAATTGTGGATTTAAATGTATGTATATATGTTTATGGGATTATTTTACATTACATTAGGAACATGGCAGCTTTTTATTTCATGGACTATATATTGATAAAGACGGCAGAATAGCCCGTCTAGCCGTGTGGAGGTGGGACAGTAGTCCACGTGCCCACCTCTAGTTTTAGTCGTTTGTGCGCATGGATAGGCCTAATTATCTTGTTTATTGTTAGTGTGTGATTCGGACTATAAATTTGGGAGGGTCTGAATGGTGTGTGTGCATTTTGGACTTTTCAAGGGGGGGTAGTGTTGTTATTAGGACTCTTTATGGTGTGACACAGGTGGTGACGTCACCCGGAGCATAAGAAGGCTGCGTGGCAGCGGGTGGTCTCTTTGACCACCTCTCTGCCTAGCAGGAGCCTGTGAGTCATACAATAAAGTCCTGTTCAGTTCACCACTCGCCTCATTATTGTGCCATGTTTTAAGGACATAACGCATGAGAATGTGTTTACTGTCCAAAGATCATAGAAATTGTTCCAGTAGCCTGGGTTACAGCTCACAGTCAAAAGAAAAAAACATGCATATGAAAAAAAAATGAAGCCCAACACAAGAGATTGATTAAAACTGGCAAGCAGAGAATAAAGCACATCTGACCGACATCCAGCAAAGTGCATCTGAGTACAGCTGAGAATGAAACAGCAGAATAAAGTGACTGTTTTTAACCTCACTATGCCAGACGAGGAGTCTGTTTACCTGCAAAGTGTTTACAAGAAAACCTGGAATCCCCCTGCTGCACAACAAAAGGTGGACGTGTGCATGTGTGAGTACCTGCAATTGTACTTGCACGTGTGTGTAGTACATGCACTATTAGGCATAACAGCACTTGAGCTCAGCAGACTGTTCTCCGATTGGATTTCTGATTCCTTTAGGTGTGACCAGCTTTGTTTGGACCCTTGCCTCCCGCTCTCTCTCCTGGCTCCCCACCCTCAACCTCGCCGCTCGGCTGAGAGAGTGAGGGAGCAGCCCTGACCTCCGGCGCTCGCTGCGGAAACAATGGCGACGCGCCTCAGGGTGACAGCGGGAGACAGGAACAAGCACAAACACAGGAACTGTCCATTCTGCCACTGAGACAGACCTGCTGAAGCCTGAGAATCTGGAGGAGGAACTCACTGGCTCGCCCCTTTTTCGATATGCCCTAATATGACAAAAAGTGATGCACTTGTTGATTGTATGCTGTTATTAGCCACTAGTCCCACAGGGAGATGCTCCAAGCGCCACAGAGTCTTAGAGAATGGGACAGGGATATTTTAGGATACACCAATCATCTTTTTTTTCCATTTTCAGCTTATGTACCTTGCACAAGAATTCAGAAGTTTTCCAAAGTGAGATAAACACAGTCTGATAGAGATGCATGAAGCTGTAGATAATGTTTAGATCTGGGGATGGCAACCTCTTAAGAATGGTGGCATCTGACAGGAATCAGACTCACAACCTCTCACACAGGAGTTCAAAGCTTTCTAAAGCCCCTGTCACACCTTGATGATTTAGGCAGCGTATGCCAACATTTAAAAAATTTGGCGAATACGCTGGTGTACGTGGAATAAGTTATGGGTAAGTTTTGCATAAGTTAAGAGCACGCTGAAGCACACTGGTATAACATTGTAGTACGGCGCAGTCCTTGGAAAATTTTGTGTATGCACAAAATTTTTCTATGTATCCAGCGTATGGCTCATACGTCCCGCATACGTGGGCCAAAAGTTACATGTACATTATCCAGTCATTCACAAACATTACTTGTAAGTTACTCATAAGTCAAAATACGTCAAGATAAATGTCTAGCGTACCGAAAACTTATTTCTAACCTATGAGTAACGCGCTTTGACGTGCTCCGGACGACCACAGAACTTACTGAACGTGTTTCTAACTTACAGCTACTGTATAATGTTGTACTGGCAGTGCTGGTTCACAGGAGGAACCTGTCAGTACTCCTCAAGACTCCATGGTGAGCAGATGTCCATGTCAAACTGGTCTTGTTCTTCTATTCAAAGTAAAGAGATAAGATAAGATAAGATAAGCCTTTATTAGTCCCACAATGGGGAAATTCCAGGATTGCAACAGCACAGGGATAGCAACACTCAGAGCAACAATCAAGAAGACAAGAAAAAACAAGAGCAGCGAATATACGTATGTACATATAAATATATAAATATATAAACACACAGTGCGGAGCATTGTAGCTAGATGGAATAAATATATAAATATATAAACACACACAGTGTGGAGCATTGTAGCTAGATGGAATGAACAGCATAACCGTCTACTTAGTTATCCTACATGGTATGATTATGTACCCATACATATTGTCACCTTCCGTAGCGACTGGTATTGTCCTAGTTGTACACCGGAGGAGACCACTGTGTAAGTCTATTGCGTCTTTTGCATTCAATACTATTAGGTTGTCACGTTTTTTTGCTATCTCTGCAAGCAGCCCTGCTTAGGTTATACAGTCTGACAGCCGTAGGTAGGAAGAACCTGTGAAACCTCTCAGTTGCACACCTAGGATGATGTAGTCTGCTGCTAAATGAGGTCCTCAGTGCGTTCAGTATGTCCTGCATAGGGTGGGACTCGGACTCCAGCAGAGATGACAGTTTAGCCACCATCCTTCTCTCTCCCATCTCCTCCACTGGGTCAAGGCGTTTCCCCAGGACAGAGCTAGCTTTCTTGATCAGTTTGTTCAGTCTCTTCCTATTGGCTGCTGTAATGCCACTGCCCCAGCAGACCACTCCAAAAGTGATGGCTGATGCCACCACCGTGTCATAGAATGTCTTCAGCAGATGCTTCATACCTTGACATGTTTTGACTGTCATCTGACTTTTGTGACGTGTCACTTCAGTTGTTTTGTCCTTTCCGTAGGTGTGACCAGCCTGTCAGATTTGACAGATTTGCCAGGTCAGTCACGCCCCCCATCGTGCAATGGTCTATAGAAGAGAAAATCATCTCGGGTGAACCGAGATGACGGAGCCTTCATGCTCTCGCACACCTGGGCTTCATGGATTGGGAGGTGATGGCAGTTTGGCATGACCGTGCTATGTATACTGTGGTGTGAAAAAGTGTTTGCCCCTTCCTGATTTCTCTTATTTTTTTTTGTATATTTGTCACACTTAAATGTTTCAGATCATCAAACAAATTTAAATATGAGACAAAGATAACACAAGTAAACACAAAATGCAGTTTTTAAATGAAGGTGTTTATTATTAAGGGGGGAAAAAATCCAAACCTACATGGCCCTGTGTGAAAAAGTGATTGCCCCCTAATCCTAATAACTGGTTGGGCCACCCTTAGCAGCAACAACATAAATTAACTGTGGTTTATCACGTCTTTGGAAAGCTGAGATCAATTTCTCTAGCCACACCCAGGCCTGATTACTGCCACACCTGTTCTCAATCAAGAAATCCCTTAAACCTGCCTGACAAAGTGAAGTAGACCAAAAGATCCTCAAAAGCTAAACATCATGCTGCGAACCAAAGAAATTCAGGAACAAATGAGAAACAAAATATTTGAGATCTATTAGTCTGGAAAAGGTTTTAAAGCTGTTTCTAAAGCTTTGGGACTCTAGCAAACCACAGTGAGAGCCATTATCCACAAATGGCGAAAACATGGAACAGTGGTGAACCTTCCCAGGAGTGGCCGGCCGACCAAAATTACCCCAAGAGCGCAGAGACGACTCATCCAAGAGGTCACAAAAGACCCCACAACAACATCCAAAGAACTGCAGGCCTTACTTGCTTCAGTTAAGGTTAGTGTTCATGACTCCACCATAAGAAAGAGACTGGCAAAAATGGCCTGCATGGCAGAGTTCCAAGACAAAAACCACTGCTGAGCAAAAAGAACATAAAGGCTTGTCTCAGTTTCACTAGAAAATATCTTGCTGATCCCCAAGACTTTTGGGAAAATACTCTGTGGACTGACGAGACAAAAGTTGAACTTTTTAGAAAGTGTGTGTCCCATTACATCTAGCATTAAAAGTAACATAGCATTTCAGAAAAGGAACATTATACCAACAGTAAAATATGGTGGTGGTAGTGTGATGGTCTGGGGCTGTTTTGTTGCTTCAGGACCTGGAAGACTTGCTGTGGTAAATGGAACCATGAATTCTGCTGTCCACCAAAAAATCCTGAAGGAGAATGTCCAGCCATCTGTTTGTGACGTCAAGCTGAAGTACACTTGGATTCTGCAGCAGGACAATGATTTAAAACACATCAGCAAGTCCACCTCTGAATAGGTTAAGAAAAACAAAATGAAGACTTTGGAGTGGCCTAGTCAAAGTCCTGACCTGAATCCGATTGAGACGCTGTGGCATGACCCTAAAAAGGTGGTTCATGCTTAAAAACCCTCCAATGTGGCTGAATTACAACAATTGTGCAAAGGTGAGTGGGCCAAATTTCCTCCACAGCACTGTAAAAGACTCATTGCCAGTTATCGCAAATGCTTGATTGCAGTTGTTGTTACTAAGGGTGGCCTAACCAGTTATTAGGTTTAGGGGGCAATCACTTTTTCAGACAGGACCATGTAGGTTTGGATTTTTTTTTTCCCCTTAATAATAAACACCTTCATTTAAAAACTGCATTTTGTGTTTACTTGTGTTATTTTTGTCTAATATTTAAATCTGTTTGATGATCTGAAACATTTAAATGTGACAAACATACAAAAAAATGAGAAATCAGGAAGAGGGCAAACACTTTTTCACACCACTGGTAATTTAGGCTATCATTGGGTATAAGTTGTGAACGCCGGCAACATGCTAAGCGTCCGTTGGTATAATTTATCTATAAGTTATCAAAATGTTCTATATAAGTTACTAATACTGTTATGATTTCCTGCCTTTTTGAGGCAGGAGAGACAAAAACCCAAATGCAGGAGAATATTGTGCATATTTATTAACCAAAATGTGATCAAACAGTCCAAAGAAGCAAACAATTGGACATGTACAATGAGGGATCGCTGGGATTACGCACCAGACACCCCTCAGCTCCAGTGAGTACATACGGAGAAAGCCAAAACGCTGCAGACGTGACTGACAGTGGGGGGAAGCAAACGAGAGAGGCCCAAAGTGTGTCCAGGCGTAACTGGCATGCGGGGGGAACAAATTGTACTCACCGAGCCAGGGACAGGGCAGTCCGTGGCGATAATCCCAGAAAAACAACACGCAGGAAACAATGCAGACGACTGTGCAACAGACAGTGCAATAATCCAGCAATCACTACTGGGCGGACCGAGCCTAAATAATCAGAGCATAATGGCCAGAGTGATTGCCGGTGTGCATGCGTGTGTACGGGCTGAGTTAATGCAGGTCCGTGCGTGTGTGTGTGTGTGTGTGTGTGTGTGTGTGTGTGTGTGTGTGTGTGTGTGTGCGTGCATGTGTTTGCGTGAGAGTGGGTGTGTGGATGTGAGCAGAAATGTGTGGCTGAATAGAGTGGAACAGGCGTGTGAGTACATGCATGTAGGAATGAGTGGGTGTGAATAAATGTGTGCGTGTATGTGTGCAAGAGTGTGCATGAGTGTGGGTGATGAACCTAAGCAGGCAATGGTGGATTGGAATCACCTGTCCAAACCCAACGGGAGAGGAGGAGCCCAAAGGAACCAAGAATACAACAAAATAGAGCTAAACAGAGAAACACTATATGGAACTCAAAAGGAAACATAAATCACAGATCATGAGGGAACAGAAAATCACCATGAAGCTGGAAGTGGGAGAATCCCAAGCCCGGTTTATGACAGAGCCCCCCTCTCAAGGGGTGGAATCCAGACACCCAGCGTACCATCAAAAAGAAGAAACAAAACAACCACCAGCCCCCCCCCCCAGCAAAACTGCAATAAACTACCCAGGGAGGGAGGTGTGGGAAACAGGCTAGGAGGGAACAAACAAAAACACCCCACTCAGGACCCACACAAACAGACACAAAAATAAACCTCCCCAAAACCCAAAACCCTAGGACAAAGCCCCCCCAGACCAAGGAGTCCAAAAGTTCAGGGGGCTGACCAAAGTCCCAGGACCAAGGCATGGTGAGGTGTGACCAATCAGGCTGCCAGCCAGAGTCCCAAGCTCAGCAGGTGGCCTGCTGAACAACGTCAGGCAGCCTGCCGAAACAAATGGGCCACCCAACCTGGAGGCTCAGTCCTTCGGACAGTCGGACAGCATTGTTGAGCCACCAGGACCAGAGGGGAGGGCGAGGAGGTGGCTTATCCACCAGGAGGCTTAAAGGTGGGTGGCCGGACCGAAGGAGAGGAACCCCCATGGCTACTGGTGGTGGAGGACAGAGAACTACGACGGCGCCTGGCAGAGGAGGAAGAGATACCCCGAAGACCTCTGGAAGCGAAGTGAAGGCCTCGGCGTCCTCAAGCTGGCCGGCAACACCCTCTGTAGTCCCAGCTTGAAGCATGGCTGTACCCTCGGTGGTCCTGGCTTGGGACAGAGCCGCACCTATGGTGGTCCCAGTCTGGGACATAACTGCACCCATGGTCGGCCCGGACTGGAGCTCAGCCACACCCACAGTGAACCCCGAGTGGGCCAACAATGCACCCACGGCGGGCCCCAGCTGGGCCAGTGTTGCATCCACAGTGGGCCCTGACTGGGCCAAGGCTGCACCCTCGGTGGCACCGGACCGGAGCAACGCTGCACCCTCGGTGACTCTGGACTGGGGCAGCCCCGCATCCTGGGTAGAGCAGCCGACGGCAGGGGCAGCTGGAACCTCAGGTGGCAGACCCGGATCCTCGGAGGCTTCTGGCAGTGCTGACTCCTCTCCAGCAACCCTGGGAGAAAGCTCGGAAACAACAAAGAAGGGAGAAGGGTCAGGGTCGCCAGCAGTGGTGGAGCCCGGCGAGGCGAGTTCAAGTGTAGCTACAGGCTGCACCCGACTCTCCTCCCCAAGAGCCAGGCAAGATTGCTCCAATACTGAAGGGAGAGAAACCAATGAGCGCACTTGCCTGGACCCGAGCTCCACCACTGTCCAGGACTCTAACAATCTGGTAGGTGGCGACATCTCAGGCCTGGTCTGGTGGAGATCCAACTTCAATGCTGACTCTGCTGCGGTGGCCTCCGCAGCAGGCATGGTGGTCTGGGCAGTCCTGGTCGCTTCCAGTGAGATCTCCCGTGCAGGTGATTCTCCTGGTGTGGATTCTGGAGGCGTAGTCCCTAGTTGCACTGGACCCCCGGAGACTGAAGCCAGGGGAGGCTCCTTCATTGGCGCAGACTTCGGGTCGGTCTCAGCACCCTCCTCCTGTCCACCGGGACTCAACGGGGCTGGGGTGGAGTCTTCCAGCACCGCGGGTTCCCCCATTGTCCAGCGGTTGAGTTCAGGAACCGACAGGCACTCAGGAGCAGGTGAAGGAGACACAGGGGGACTAGGTGAGTCTTTTACAGTAGCAGCAGGGGGAGAGCGCTCAGGTGACTGCCTCACCAGAGGCTCTCTCCCAGGAGACAGACAAGGTTCATTGTTATGAGAGGAAGTAGAATGAAAAAATGCTTGCCTGCTCTCCCGGGCCTGGATGTTGGCTGCTGCTGGTGGCGAGTGATCATCCTCCTCTGCGTCATCGGCAGCTCTGGACCCCTCAGTAGATGGTGGAGGAACCAGCCCGGATGGTGCAAGCATGGGAGTGTCCGGAGACACCCAGGCTGAACTCACGTCAGTGAGAGGGGCTGTCTCAGTGACGTGGGCTGCGGCTGGAGCTGAAAGGGCACAGACTGGCATGACAGCTGGCACGGGAAGCGGCTCCGCCGCAGGATGAATCAGGAATGACATCTGGTTAAATGCTGTAGGTGAGAAGAAGGGCTTTCTCTGAAGTTCCGACGCAGGATGATCTTTATGCAGTGTGGTTGGCTCCTCCGAGACCTCTGGCTCCTCCTGCATCCGGCGACTTCCTCCCGGGACTGGTGGAGAATTAAGGGAGACAGAGGATAGAGATTGAGGAGCCATGACAGCAGCTGTTTGGGGAGCCCCAGCGGATTGCAAAATCTGAAGCTCCTCCACAGGAATCAGGCTAATCACTTCAGGAGACAGAGCGAGAGAACGGAGAAGGACTTGCCTGAAATCCTGACAGGTGATGACATCAGCTGCAGTCTCGGTGTCGTGCTCCGTCTTCCCGGGAGTAGGAAGGGACGTCTGACAAGAAGAGGAGGACACCGACTTGGGAGGTGAATAGCGGTCTTTCGGCCTCTGGGAGTGCTTCTTTGGCTGCCGAGGTTGTACTGCGGAGGACTCACTCACCACTTCCTCAAATCGCTGCCATAATTCACATATTTGGGTGAGCAGCGGCACCAGCCCCGGGTATCTCCACAGGCTGAGCTTCATCTGAATCACCCTGACAGCGATGTCTAATAAACAAAAATTAATTTCCGGGGAGTGGGTGGCACGAGCTCTAGAAGCGAAGTCCACCGCTTGCTCGGCCGCTGCGCACTTCTCCGGGCTTAGTCCGAAAGCAGAAAAGTCCATTGTAACACAGTCTGGAGAAAAACACAGAAGAGAGGGAGAGAGAGAAAAAAAAAAAAGAAAAACACACACGCACAACTCCTCCGCTGGGTTTTCACTGGCTGGATTATTCTGAATGTTGTGCGTATTTATTAACCAAAACGTGATCAAACAGTCCAAACAAGCAAACAGGTGAACATGTACAATGAGGGATCGCTGGGATTACACACCGGACACCCCTCAGCTCCAGGTGAGTACATATGGAGAAACCCAAAGCACTGCAGACGTGACTGACAGCGGGGGGTGTCATGTCCTGGTGAGCGCTTGCCCCCTCCTTCCCGTTTCCTCTGCTTCCCTAATCATCTCATCTGACGCACATTCTGTTCCTGCTGAGCCAGCATTTATAAGGAAGCACTCTTCAGTGATTCAACACTGGCTTGTTTGAGTATACAGCCTTGCGCAGAATAAGTTCAAATTAGCAAGTGCATGTGTCCTGGGTTTCCGTACCTGACATGTTTTCTCCTCTACCTTTCTTCCAGGTTGTTAGCAACGAAGCAGTGTGTCTTCAGGGGTTTCGGTGTGTGTGCCAGCCTGTTGTTTCCCCCGTCGTAGCTCATCATCTCTACCCGGTCAGACTCCACTCCTCATTCCCCTGCCTGCCGTTCCGACCTGCTGGTTCATCTCCTTTGCTGGGTTCTGAGCTGGTCTCTCTTTTCCTCCCACATAAGTCTTATCATTTGGATTTCCACATCCTCCTCCATTCCTCTTTCAATCAGCCTCGTCTCATCCTCTGCAGGGTTGCTGCTCCTCTGGTGAGTGACTGGTTTTCTCGTGTTTGAGTGTTTTTGAAAATTAATAAAGGGTCACACGTTCTTTGTGTGTGTTTCTTTGGTGATTGCACCTTGCACGTAGGCTGACTGTCCAGTCAGTATGACGGGGGAAGCAAATGAGAGAGACCGAAAGCACGTCCAGGCGTAACTGGCACGCGGGGGGAACAAACTGTACTCACCGAGCCGGGGACAGGGCAGTCCGTGGCGATAATCCCAGAAAAACAACATGCAGGAAACAAAGCAGACGACTGTGCAATAATCTAGCAATCACTACTGGGAGGACCAAGCCTAAATAATCAGAGCATAATGGCCAGAGTGATTGCCGGTGTGGTGGGTGTGTATGGGCTGAGTGAATGCAGGTGCGTGTGTGTGTGTGTGTGTGTGTGTGTGTGTGTGTGTGTGTGTGTGTGTGTGTGTGTGTGTGTGTGTGTGTGTGCGTGCGTGTGCGTGTATGTGCGCGCGCGTGAGAACGTGATGAACCTGAGCAGGCAATGGTGGATTGGAATCACCTGTCCAAACCCAGCGGGAGAGGAGGGGCCCAAAGGAACCAAGAATACAACAGAATAGAGCTAAACAGAGAAACACTATATGAAACTCAAAAGGAAACATAAATCACAGATCATGAAGGAACAGAAAATCGCCATAAAGCCGGACTTTGGAGAATCCCAAGCCCAGTTCATGACAAATACATTGTTTATACATCCAACTTGTTATGGATACATGATGCATATGCCCAAATTTGAAAATTTTGGCTGCATGCCAGCGTTTTAGAGAAATTTTGATACGTTAAATGTTGCCTAAATCATCAAGGTGTGACAGGGCTTTAAGGATCACCAAAGGGATAAACCCACTCAGGATTATTCAAACCTTCATATATCTTGTGACTGATGTGGGAGGTTTTGAATAGCATTAGATGATATCATATGGGTCAGTTTTAGAGGGCTTTAAATAACAGGGGACAGTGCAGTTTAGACAAAAATTTTTGTTTTTTACAACTTCCATAATTCGGTCTACTCAGATATCAAAATTAGAGTGTGGAAAATGCTTTTGTATTTTTCAATCAGGGCCCTTCTACCTCACGGGGGGGTGCTCTTTTGCTTCAAAAAGTGATTAAAGGACAGACAGATGGAAGCAACTTCCTTATCTACAGTGGTGTGAAAAAGTGTTCGCCCCTTCCTGATTTCTCATTATTTTGTACAGTATGTTTGTCACACTTAAATGTTTCAGATCATCAAACAAATGTAAATATTAGACAACGATAACATAAGTAAACACAAAATGCAGTTTTTAAATGAAGGTGTTTATTATTAAGGGGGAAAAAAATCCAAACCTACATGACCCTGTGTGAAAAAGTGATTGCCCCCTAAACCTCATAACTGGTTGGGCCACCCTTAGCACCAACAACTGCAATCAAGCATTTGTGATAACTGGCAATGAGTCTTTTACAGCACTGTGGAGGAATTTTGGCCCACTCATCTTTGCAGAATTGTTGTAATTCAGCCACATTGGAAGGTTTTCGAGCATGAACTGCCTTTTTAAGGTCATGTCACAGCATCTCAATCGTATTCAGGTCAGGACTTTGACTAGGCCGCTCCAAAGTCTTCATTTTGTTTTTCTTAAGCCATTCAGAAGTGGACTTGCTGGTGTGTTTTGGATCATTGTCCTGCTGCAGAACTCAAGTGCGCTTCAGTTTGAAGTCACGAACAGATGGCCGGGCATTCTCCTTCAGGATTTTTTGGTGGACAGCAGAACTCATGGTTTCATTTACCACAGCAAGTCAGCTAGGTCCTGAAGTAGCAAAACAACCCCAGACCATCACACTACCACCACCATATTTTACTGTTGGTATGATGTTCCTTTTCTGAAATGTTGTGTTATTTTTACACCAGATGTAATGGGACACACACCTTCCAAAAAGTTCAACTTTTGTCTCATCAGTCCATAGAGTATCTTCCCAAAAGTCTTGGGGATCATCAAAATGTTTTCTGGCAAAACTGAGACAAGCCGTTATGTTCTTTTTGCTCAGCAGTGGTTTCCGTCTTGAAACTCTGCCATGCAGGCCATTTTTTCCCAGTCTCTTTCTTATGGTGGAGTCATGAACACTGACCTTAACTGAGGCAAGTGAGGCCTACAGTTCTTTGAATGTTGTTGTGGAGTCTTTTGTGACCTCTTGGATGAGTCGTCGCTGCGCTCTTGGGGTAATTTTGGTCGGCCGGTCACGCCTAGGAAGGGTTCACCACTCTTCCATGTTTTCGCCATTTGTGGATAATGGCTCTCACTGGGGGTTACTGGAGTCCCAAAGCTTTAGAAATGGCTTTAAAATGTTTTCCAACCTGATAGATCTCAATTCCTTTGTTTCTCATTTGTTCCTGAATTTCTTTGGATCACAGCATGATGTCTAGCTTTTGAGGATCTTTTGGTCTACTTCACGTTGTCAGGCAGGTTTAAGTGATTTCTTGATTGAGAACAATCAGGCCTGGGTGTGGCTAGAGAAATTGAACTCAGCTTTCCAAAAATGTGATAAACCACAGTTAATTTATGTTTTAACTGGGGGTGGGGGTGGGCAGTCACTTTTTCACACAGAGCCATGTAGGTTTAGATTTATTTTTTTTTACCCCTTAACAATAAACACCTTTATTTAAAAACTGCATTTTGTGTTTACTTGTGTTATTTTTGTCTAATATTTAAATTTGTTTGATGATCTGAAACATTTAAGTGTGATAAACATACAAAAAAATATGAAATCAGGAAGGGGGCAAACACTTTTTCACGACTGTATACCTAAATAACCTTTTAGTGACTAAACCTAACAAGTGAGCAAATATTAAAATAGCAAGTAAAAAATTCAAATATGGGGGAAAAAAACAATACAGATATACATTTTCAAACAGCTGGACAATTATCTCATGTGGTGGATACTGTTGGAATTAAAGTACCAAAGACAATGAACATGAGATTCTGAAAAAAAATGGCACTTGATTGAATGATAATGTGTTGGCTGAGTTTATATTTAAAGGCCCTTTAAGCTAGAGTGGTGAATGCCGGCGATCGTTGCAATTTTGGGGTTTGGTCAGGGTTCCTGAAAAGTTAACAAACAGTTCACAGTTTTTCTTGTTGCAAACAAATGTTGAACATGTTCAGCATTTGTTTGCAAATTTACTTTTCTGCAAACATTTGCAAATGTTTAAATAGTTGTGTTTGCAAACAGTTGTAACATGTTTTAGTTAAGCTGTGTTCACACCAAACGTGAACGAGCGGTGTGGATCCATACAAAGTGAATGGGAAGACGCGGGTACGCGCAAATTTTTGTCGTCGGTGCGTTTGTGTCTGCTAGCTAGCTAGCTGCTAGCATAGCTAGCGGACGGAGTAAAATTATCACCGTTACAGAGTAAACTGGTTAGAAAATGAAACTCACTCACCGGGAGACAGGAGGACCGGGAACTCTTCAGCTAAATAGGGTTTTTGGAGTTATTTACCAACGGTTTCCGCCCACGGACGTCCTAGCAAGCTAGCAATGTAAACACTGATCATATTGTGAAGTTTTGGAGGCTTGAGACAACATTTTCGGGTGAGCCCCTGGTCGGATAATGTAAACCTAAGCATGATGTTATTTTGGGAATTTCCACAGCAGGTTGAACCCTGCTGCAGAAGTTTTAAAGACAACTTCGCCTGTCTGCATCTCACTATTCATGTCTGTTTGCGTGTTTACATTGAGTTATAATGTAATCGTGCCGTGTGAAAAATTTGCCCATTCGCATTTGGTGTGAACATACCTTTAGAGTTGGTGAAAGGTCCCAAACATTCTCAAAAAGTAGCAATGGAGTCGGAAATTGTTGCTCATTGTCACAAACACTGTTGCTAATATTTACTAGCAATTGTTAATGTTTGCCAGCTGTCTTTCACAAACATTTGCATGAATGTTGCTAATTGTTGCTAAATGTTGCTAAATCAGGCAAAACCTGATTTTCATGAACATGTATCTATCCATTCATCTTACATCATCCATCAGGGTCCGGTGGCAAAGGCAACAGTCCAAACAGAGAAGCCCAGCCTTTACTCTCCCCAGCCACCACCTCCAGCTCTTCTGAAAGGACACCAAGGTGTTCCCAGGCCAGTCAGAGGACAGCATCTCCAGCATGTCCTAGGTCTGCCCCAGGATCTCCCCCCAGTGGAACATGCCCAAAACTCCTCACGTGGGGGCCGTCCAGGAGGCATCCTGATCAGATGGCAAACCACCTCAACTGACTTCTTTGAATGTGGACGAGTAGCGACTCTACTCTGAGTCCTTCACCCTGTCTTGAAGGGTGAGCGCAGCCACCCTATGGAGAATGCTCTTTTCAGCTGCTTATTTTAGAAACATCAATAAAAAAATAACATACAAGTCGTTGCATTCTTGGCAAAAATCTGAATACCAGGAGTAAGCACAATGCAAATACAGGAAGAACATGCAAACTCTTTACAAAAAGCCTTCCAATTCAAATGAGGAACCTTCTAGTTGTAAGACAACAATGCTAACCACTGTGCTGCCACTTCAATCTAAAGTTTGGTTACTTGGTTTATAGCGCAAATTTACTGTCTGAAATCCTTCAAGAAGAAAGGATTTGAGAAACCTTTTAAAAAATTTGTAGAGTTTGTGCGTGACTTACATAAAGCAGCATTCATGACTGTGTTTATGTGGTTGTAAGCATAATACCGGCCAATGTTTACCGAGTTCATAGCAGAATTCATGAGTGACAGGTTCTAGCTGATAGCCAACAAAGGGAGTAGGTTGTGCTGAAATGACCCTCAGAAGACTGAGATTTTATCAGATTCCTTGAAAATATTTTCTTGACTGAGGAAGAATATGAGTGAACAAAACTGTATAAAACCTTCATGTAAAAGATGTTTTCTTTTGACTTTATCTGTTGCTGTTGACTTGTGATGTAGCTGCCAAAATGTTGCAAAAATCTATTCAAAATATCAGAAAACACTCAAGCTCATGCAATGTCTAATATTGAATTTCTACTTTATTCACAAACTGTAGAATGACACTTCTGATGAACACAAAAGCTTTGGGGTCAATTTGAATAAAACGTTAAGTCACAGATTGGGTTAAATTACCTTTCATGTACATAAAATATGTCAAATATGAAATCTCTTCACCCAGAAAATTGGTTTTCCAACAAAGATCACATGTAATTCTTTTTTCCCCAAACTCATTAAAAACTGGATTATGGATTTGAAGATGAGGAATGATAATTGTATGTTTGGGTAATTAATTACACAACATATGTACTACATGAAAACAAACTTCTAAACGAGCTATAGCTAAATCTGAATATAATTCATCACATGAACAAGGTATAAATTAGGCCTAAATTAATCATTGCTCTATGATGGTCGAATCTTTCTGATATTCTTCTTCCCTGAGTCCATTATACGGGAAGTGGTTTGGAATAAAATACTGAGCTCATTTGTCAGCAGTTCTCTGAAGAGGAAAAGGGTTAAAAACAGTTTAGCCGTTGTCTAAAAAACTAATGAGAAGGATTTTATTTTCCATTTGGTGTTTCAGCCGTCAGCTGCACTGTGTCATTAACAAAAGGTTCTGGGAAAGCTAAGGAATTATTCTCTGGCAATGATTTGGAAAAGATAGTATGCACTCTGAAACTGAACTCAGACTAAAACTGAAGTCTGTAAAATTTAACAAGAGCTTTGTGTTTATTACAGCGGATTATTTTGACATTGGCTGGAGTAAATATGGTGGGTGGAGCACTGGACAAGAGGATAGGTTTGTTTTGGTTTTGTTTACAACGTCACAATATTTATAAGGATCAAACACATATTAAAAGTAAAAAGTATTGGTAGAACCTTTCTGTACTTATACATCTATCATACACTGACCTGTTCAATTTGCAGATCCTCTTTACATGTTTTAATACAGTAGGTGTTCATGCACAGGTTTGGTTGTGTATCAGATGAAGTTATTGTCCAGCAGTGAGACTGTTTACTATGCAACAAACTCAAATTGACAGGAAAAAGAATGAGGTTTAAACAAACTTTCCACTGCATCAGAAAATCAGCATGGCATGACAAAATGTGAGCACACATGCACACACTTTGGGACGTAAACCTGTGATGTAGTGCATGCCTCAGGTTGTTTAGCTTTAATGAATTTAAGCCTTTCTGGTAAATATCAGACCCTTTGATTTAAGCACTTTAAAACAGGGAAATGATATGAAAGGCAGTGACACTATCATCTTTGAGACATGAGCATATTCTGAGGTGAGGAACTTACAATTTTCCCCAACATATTTGTTGAAGGGGCAGCTCTGTTTTGCAGTGATTAGTTCATCACAGCAAAAATGTCCTGGGTTTGAACCCAAGAGCTGGCCAGCTGCAGACCTATCTGTATGGGGTTTGCATGTTCTCCCCGTGTCTGCATGGGTTTTTACCAAGTACCCCACTTTCCTGCCACAGTCCAAAGACATGCATGTTAGGTTCATTTGTATTAACTGGGGATTCCAAATTGTCTGTAGGTATGAATGTGAGTGTGAATGGTCGTCTGTCTTTGTGCTGGCCTTGCAATGGACTGGCGATCTGTCCAGGGTGTACCCTGCCTCTTGCTGAAAGAAGCAGGAATAGCCTCCAGCACCCCGTGGCCCAAAAGGATTATGCGGTTAAGAAGATAAATGAATGAATATTAGTTGAAGGATTTATCTGGAAAAATGTAGAAGATGAAGAAATATAGAATAATGCAGTTTTTTTGTGCATTATTGTTAGAGCTCATGTTTTAGTTTAAATCTCAAATCTCTCATTTGCGTCAACTGTATTACCTCATGGGATGTTTTAACATGTTTCCTTTTACAGTAAATTGAAGTCATAATAATAAACTATGGTCACTTAGCAGTAGTTTGACCTTTGCATTCTCAGGTGTCCTTATTCTTTAAAAATATGTTCCCATTGTCTGCATGCTGTAGCTGCACTCTGACTACTCTACATCATGCTCTAATGTACACCATGTGTACAGTATATCCATACTGTATTCTGCAGCTCATAAACTGCACTTTGCACAATGGAGATGCTGATAACGATACAATTAAGCTATATACCTGCCAACCATTGATATACACCAAAAACACAGACTTCCGCTCTTGCACATTGTGCTGCATTCATGATAAGTAGTTAAAGCCTCCAATGCCTGTGATACAATAACTGACCAGATCATATCACTCAGCACATACAGGGCACCTAACGCCCCACCTCAGTCCACCCTTACACCCACCTGCTGCATCCTTCCCTCATCCAGTAATGTGGCATTGTTCATTATTGATTACTTTGACCTTGAGGAAATCTCCCCTGGCTCTAAAGTGGAGACTGTCAGTCTGGCAAGTGCTGCCAAGGTAAACACATTCAATCAGCCATCAGTCATCATTATGTCCATCTGACACCTGCCTAACAGTGGACCAGGCTCTCAGTACCTATCTGCAGTCAGGAAAAGCTAAAATTGGGGCTGGCACAGGGAACACTGGGGACATAATGTTGGGAGCAGAGCAGTCTTCCTCCCTCCATCCTGTATTAGTCTCTGAGGCCGAGCTTGAGTCGCTCTTTTCAGCAGGAACCCCCCACTGGGTGAGGCATCGCTTTCAAAGAATTCAAATTTGCAGCACAGCCCAGAAGGCTTTTCTCTGTAGGTCGGGTGTGAGAACGGGGCCTGCATGCTGGCTTGAATGTGTTTTTTGTTGGAGGAAAATTTGAGGACAAAGATTCAGCCGAATGATGGGAAGTGCCGACCCTTGTGTCAAATGGTTACAACCAGTTAAGGGTGCACATTAAACCCATGAACTTGAACTAAGGGGCAATGCTGTTTGTTCAAGCCTCCTTTCATTTGAATTTAGAACACTTAATTATCCTTAAAAGGACAGATGGAGCAATTACCTAATCCAGCACTGTTTGGGAATCTCAAAATGGAATATAGAATAGAATGTCTTCTATTGAGCCCACAATTTCCATTTCTCTTTCAGAATGGCTGTGTAAACTGAAACTGAACATATTTTGTTTTAAATTCCATGGTGTAAGAATGTTCTGGGTCCTGCTCAAAGGAGAGATTATTTAGACTCCTCGAATTAAACTTGGAGACTTCTCACCCGGTAACACAATGGATGTTGTGATGCGGACTACCCATTGTCTATTGTCAGATTCCTGGAGCCTCACCCTGTGTTACCCCACAACACGTTGTCTTTGCAGTAACTGGGAAAAAAACAGACTAAACCAGTGAATCCTTAATTCTTTTTGTTTTCATACTTTGTCCTTCAAGTGAGGGCTTTTTGGCCTACATCGCCATGGAGCTGGACTCCAAGCTCAGTAAAAGAAAAGTGTAATAAATCAGCTCCAGCAGCATGACATACCAAACTATACAGGCATTAATAAGCATGTGCCCCATTAGTCTTCATTTTACTTTCTTTGACACAATTTTTGGGGGCAGAAAATTTTACTGAATAAAACTGTATCACTGCTGTTAATTCTGTGAATTCTGACAGTAAGATGCTGTATATTCTACATCAAAGCATCAAATAGTATTCAGTTATATCTACAAAGTACAGTGCATTAATGAAGAATTTTAATCCACTAGGCGGCGCATGGACATGCAGCAGCCTCCCCTCTCTCTTTGTGTTTGTGCTGTTTAGTGTTATTTAGCGTTGTTTTAAACTACACTTAAATGTATATTCATGCGTTTAATGTCCACATACTGTATGATGTTGCACACATGCTACAGTTGCCACAGCCTTCTGGAGACAAGGAATATGACAAATATCATGTCTTGGACTGGAGCATTACAGAGGAAGTCCGTGGCCTAGGACTTCTCTGCCAAACTTCCACATCTGCTGACTCGACTGCTGCGTCTCACCCCAAATGGAGACGCCATAGACGGTGTGAGAGAAGGCAGAGACTGACATGATTTACAACCCAAGGGACAGACGCTGACACAAGTGATTACAGACAATTATCTTTTATTGTTAAAGTGTGGGTGTAGTGCGTGAGTGGATGTAGGTGTGCTCGTCTGGTCACTGGAGCTAAGCCCGTCTTGTGGTGACCTGGCAACCCTGGAACACACAAGCACAAAGGTTACTGCTGTACAATAACAATAACGGCGTATATGCTGCAGGTGCTTACTGGCAGGTCCCACAGTGTAAGTCCGGCTGGCTCCTGGTGTCCATGTGATGTAGTGCTCGAGGTGCCCGGCGTTGCAGGGGTGAGGAGGAACTCCGAGGAGGAGGAGGCTGTGCCTCGTCAGCTGCGGAGGATTGTCTGTCGCCTGGGAGGTCCACCTGTGCACAGGGGAAAGAACTTGCAGACAATGAGTGCTGGGTTTGCTTACGTGGCCTGGCTTGACTTGACGTTTGCCTCTTGACTTGTGGTCGAGATCTCAGCGCATTGCTTGGCAAGGAAGACAGACGACTCCGTGCTGAGGAGTCCACGCGTCGGGCTTTTAAAGCCCGCTGATTGCCACCTGCTGGAGTGAGCGCAGCTGATGACGATGATGCTGATGACGGCCTAGCGGCCATCATGACAGTACTCCCCCCTCTAGAGGTGCCTCCAGGCACCTGCCCAATCCTACCTGGATGCGCCCGATGGAAATCGCGGACCAACTGCTTATCGAGGATCAACACAGGGCATATCCAGGAGCGATGCTCAGGACCAAACCCCTCCCGGTCCACCAAATACTGAAGGCCCCGACCCCTCCTGCGGACATCCAGGATTGCTGTCACTCCCCAGGCCAGGTGGCCATCGATCATCCTCGGGGGGACAGGAGCCGCAGGAGGTGGGCACAGCGGGTCGGCGATGTAGGGCTTGACCTGGGAGATGTGGAAAGTGGGGCAGATGCGCATGTGAGGGGGGAGAACAAGACGCACAGACACAGGGTTGACAATGCGGGCAATGACAAAAGGGCCGATGAAGCGTTTGGTCAGCTTACGCTTCTCGGCAGGCACACTGATGTTTTTCGTGGACAACCATACCTTCTGACCCACCTTGTAATCCGGGGCGGGCCTCCTGTGACGGTTGGCCACTTTGATGTTGCGTTCCGTGGTTCTCAGGAGGGCTCTGCGGGTGATGGACCAAATCCGCCGACAATGCCTGGTGTGAGCCTGTACAGACGGAACCGCTACCTCTCCCTCCTCCTCAGGGAACACAGGTGGATCGTACCCCAATGATGCCTTAAAAGGGGACATCCCCGTGGCCGAGGACACCGTGGTGTTGTGAGCGTATTCGATCCACGGGAGATACGTGCTCCAAGAAGAGGAGCAGGAGGAGATGACGCAGCCCAGCCCAGCCTCCAGCTCCTGATTGGCCTGCTCGCACTGGCCATTGCTCTGCGGGTGGTATCTGGAGGAGAGACTGGCCGTGGCCCCCAGTACCATGCAGAACACCTTCCAAACTTGAGACACGAACTGTGGCCCTCGATCCGAAACGATGTCAGCGGGGATCCCGTGAGGACGAACCACGTGAAGGACGAGGAGGTCCGCCGTCTCCCGTGCTGATGGCAACCCCCGGAGAGGCACAAAGTGGGCAGCTTTAGAAAAGCGGTCCACTATTGTCAAAACAGTCGTGAAGTGGCCGGAGGGGGGCAAACCGGTCACGAAGTCCATGGCTACATGGGACCAGGGGCGGGAAGGGACGGGCAGAGGGTGCAGAAGGCCCACCGGGGCCGACGACGACGTCTTACCAGTAGCGCACTGAGCGCAGGCCCGGACATAGTTGTTAACATCCTTCCGTAGCCCTGGCCACCAAAAGGTTCTCTGGAGGAGGTCAATGGTCCGAATCACACCCGGATGGCACGCCAGTTTAGATGCGTGACCCCACTCAATTACCTGGCCTCTGACAGAACGGGGAACAAATAGACGACCCGGGGGCCCCCCACCCGGATCGGGCTCCACCTCCTGTGCTCTTCTGACCTTGTCGCAGATTCCCCAGGATAACGCACCCACCACACAGGCAGATGGCAGAATAGTCTCCTCCTGCTCGTCAGAGGATGGCACGTCAAACTGCCTGGAAAGGGCGTCAGGCTTACCATTCTTGCTTCCCGGCCGATAGGTGATCGTGAAATTAAAGTGACCGAAGAAGAGTGACCAGCGGGCCTGACGTGCGTTCAACCGCTTGGCCGTCCTGAGATACTCAAGGTTGCGATGGTCAGTCCAAACGACAAACGGCTGGGCAGCCCCCTCCAGCCAGTGCCTCCATTCCTCCAGAGCGAGTTTGACGGCCAGCAGCTCCCTGTCACCAATGCTGTAGTTCCTCTCAGCGGGTGTCAGGCGATGAGAGAAGTAAGCGCAGGATCGGATCTTTCCATCCACCGGGGAGCACTGAGAGAGAACGGCCCTAACCCCCGAATCTGAGGCGTCCACCTTCACCAGACATTGTAGTTCCGGGTCCACCTGGGTCAACACACGAGCCGAGGTGAACTCCCCCTTCAATCTCTTGAATGCCGCAGCAGCCTCCTCACTCCAGCGAAAGGGGACCTTCGGGGATGTGAGCGCAGTCAGGGGTCTGGCGATGTTCCCAAAGTTAGGCACAAACCGCCGGTAAAAATTGGCGAAACCCAGAAACCCCTGCAGCTGTTTCCGAGATGTAGGTGTGGGCCAGTTCACCACCGCCTTGACCTTGTCCGGATCGGGAAGCACATGGTTACGGGCGATGATAAATCCCAGGAAGGAGGTGCGATCTGTGTGGAATTCACATTTCTCCGCCTTGATGAACAACTGATTCTCCAGGAGGCGCTGCAGAATCCGCCGCACATGCACCTGGTGCTCCTCCAGTGTGCGCGAGAAGATGAGGATATCATCGAGGTACACGAAGACGAAGGAGTTCAAAAAGTCCCGGAGGACGTCATTGATTAGGGGCTGGAACACCGCCGGAGCATTGGTTAACCCAAATGGTATCACTAAATATTCAAAGTGACCGCTTGGGGTCCGGAAAGCAGTCTTCCATTCGTCGCCTTCTCGAATACGCACCAGGTGATAGGTGTTCCGCAGATCTAACTTGGTGAACCATGACGCCCCCTGGAGGGAGTCGAAGGCAGTGTTCATCAAAGGGAGTATGTATTTGTCTTTGATTGTGATATCATTGAGGCCCCGGAAGTCGATGCAGGGGTGCAGCGAGCCGTCCTTCTTCCCAACGAAGAAGAACCCTGCCCCTACGGCCGAGGATGATGGACGGATGATACCGGAAGCCAAAGACTCCTTGATATACGTCTCCATGGCCTCACATTCCGGGGCTGACAGGCTATACAGGCGGCTCGCCGGGAGAGGGGCCCCAGCCTTGAGGTTGATTGCGCAGTCATACGGATGATGGGGGGGAAGGGACAGCGCCCGTGACTTACTAAACACCGGGCCCAGGTCATGGTAGACGTCAGGTACCTTGGACAGGTCCGGGGGAGGCGTCGAGGGAGGAAGCATGGGAACCGAGGGGGCGCATGCTGCTGACTGGAGACAGGCGCTCAGGCAGAACGAGCTCCACACCGTGATACTCCCAACTTGCCAGTCGAAAGTGGGGTTATGGAGCCGAAGCCAGGGGTACCCCAGGATGACGGGTGAAGAGGAGATGGGCAGCACCAGGAACCATATTTCCTCTCTGTAATTCCCAGAGACTATTACTGATACAGGGGCCGTCTGGTGGGAAACTGATGTCAGTGACGCCTTGGATAGGGTGACAAGATGAACAGGGGGGCATAAGGGCTGACAGCTGAGGCCCATCAGGGTTGCCAGGTCTCTGGAGATGAAATTCTGCTCAGCTCCAGAGTCAACTGAGGCGTGTGTGGTGTGTTCCTTGTGTTTGTGGAGGAGTCTAATGGGGATATGGCAACTAGTGAGGGGTTTTTCCTGATCTTTGTCCGCGAATCCCCCTACTGTGATCCGCGGACCTCCCCTTTTAACGGGCAGTCCACTACTCCATGTGACCCATTACCACTGTAGAAACACAACCCCTGCTCCCTGCGGCGCTGTCTTTCAGCCGCTGTTATACCCGATTGCCCCACAATCATATCCTCCTGCTCCGGAAGTTCCTCAGATGAGGGCAGAGCGAGGAGGGAGGACCTAACGGAGCGAGGGCGAGATTTACTCGAACGGGAAGCTGTTCGCCGTTCGGCCGCTCGCTCCCTTAGCCTGCTATCTAGGCTGATGGTGAGGGAGATTAACTCCCCTAACCTGTCTGGTTTATCCCTTGCTGCTAGCTCATCCTTCAGCTCAGGGCTAAGACTGCGGAGGAAGATTCCACAGAGCGCTGGCTCCCCCCACCCAACCTGAGCAGCTAATACCCGGAAGTCAACGGAGTAATCGGCGGCAGACCTACTGCCCTGCCGAAGACCTAGCAGCCGTTCGGTTAGCACCGTGCCCTGGTCAACATGATCGAACACCTCCATGAACTCTGCCACGAACTGCTGGTAAGTCAAAAGTGGATAACTTGGTTTGGCCATGATGGTATAAGCCCAATCTAAGGCTCTGCCTCCCAGCAAGTTGATAATGTATCCAATTTTGTTCAAATCAGTGGCAAAGTCCCCCGGGACGCAGAGAAACACAGACTCGCACTGCAGCAAAAACCCTCGTGCCTCCCCGAGTTTACTATTAAAACGAGCGGGGGTTGGCATGGGAGTGAGGCGATGTGCGGATGGTGGGTTAGTTTGGCTAGTAGCAGTGGCTGCAGGTGCTGAAGGCGCCCCGCTGGCCGGGGAAAACGCCTGGTGTCCTTCCAGGCGATCCAGCCAGCTGTTAATTTGTGTCAATTGGTTTAAGATTACCGTCTGTTGATGGGAAATTATGTCAACTCGTGCTCTGAGAGTGTTTAAGTGGCGCGACAGCGCACTGTCTGTTGGGTCATCCTGACGGAGTCATACTGACATGATTTACAACCCAAGAGACAGACGCTGACACGAGTGATTACAGACAATTATCCTTTATTGTTAAAGTGTGGGTGTAGTGCGTGAGTGGATGTATGTGTGCTCGTCTGGTCACTGGAGCTGAACCCGTCTTGTGGTGACCTGGCAACCCTGGAACACACAAGCACAAAGGTTACTGCTGTACAATAACAATAACGGCATATATGCTGCAGGTGCTTACTGGCAGGTCCCATAGTGTAAGTCCGGCTGGCTCCTGGTGTCCGTGTGATGTAGTGCTCGAGGTGCCCGGCGTTGCGGGGGTGAGGAGGAACTCCGAGGAGGAGGAGGCTGTGCCTCATCAGCTGAGGAGGACTGTCCGCCGCCTGGGAGGTCCACTTGTGCACAGGGGAAAGAACTTGCAGACGATGAGTGCTGGGTTTGCTTACGTGGCCTGGCTTGACTTGGCATTTGCTTCTTGACTTGTGGTCGAGATCTCGGCACATTGCTTGGCAAGGAAGACAGATGACTCCGTGCTAAGGAGTCCGCGCGTCTGGCTTTTAAAGCCCGCTGATTGCCACCTGCTGGAGTGAGCGCAGCTGATGATGATGATGCTGATGACGGCCTAGCGGCCATCATGACAGAGACAAGGTAAGCGAAGAGGAATCCAAACGAAGCTAGCCACTTGCCCATACAGACTCACAATTCCAACCCTCATTCTGGCCAACATACGCTCAATAGACAACAAAACAGACCACATACAGCTCCTGAGAGTGACGCAACGTGATGCGCGGAACTGCTGTGTTTCAAAACTTCAACCATGCAGATTTAAAGGCCCTCCTACCAAAACTACACTAACATATGGACTTTGCAACAAGAGGAGACAACTTCCTGGACCTGGTGTACTGTACACAACCCACAAGAGAGCATACAAGGCCTTCCCCTTCCCCCACCTGGATCTCTCTGATCACATCACCATCTTGATAAGGGCTGCATACAGCCCAGAGGGAAAGCCGTCAGACCAACAAAAAGTAGGTACAGTGGTGTGAAAAAGTGTTTGTCCCATCCTGATTTCTCATTTTTTTTGTCACACTTAAATGTTTCAGATTATCAAACAAATTTAAATATTAGACAAAGATAACATTAGTAAACACAAAATGCAGTTTTTAAATGAAGGTGTTTATTATTAAGGGGGAAAAAAATCCAAACCTACATGGCCGTGTGTGAAAAAGTGATTGCCCCCTAATCATAATAACTGGTTGGGCCACCCTTAGCAGCAACAACTGCAATCAAGTGTTTATGATAACTGGCAACGAGCCTTTTACAGCGCTGTGGGGGAATTTTAGCCCACTCATCTTTGCAGAATTGTTGTAATTCAGCCTCACTGGAGGGTTTTTGAGCATGAACCACCTTTTTAAGGTCATGCCACAGCATCTCAATCGGCTTCAGGTCAGGACTTTGGCTAGGCCACTCCAAAGACTTCATTTTGTTTTTCTTAAGCCATTCAGAGGTGGACTTGCTGGTGTGTTTTGGATCATTGTCCTGCTGCAGAACCCAAGTGCACTTCAGCTTGACATCACAAACAGATGGCCGAACATTCTACTTCAGGATTTTGTTTGATAGAACGCAGAATTCATGGCTCCATTTACCACAGCAAGTCTTCCAGGTCCTGAAGCAGCAAAACAGCCCTAGACCATCACACTACCACCACCATATTTTACTGTTGGTATGATGTTCCTTTTCTGAAATGCTGTGTTACTTTTACACTGGAAGTAATGAGACACACGCCTTCCAAAAAGTTCAACTTTTGTCTCATCAGTCCACAAAGTATTTTCCCAAAAGTCTTGGGGATCAGCAAGATGTTTTCTGGCGAAACTGAGACGAGCCTTTATGTTCTTTTTGCTCAGAAGTGGTTTCCGTCTTGGAACTCTGCCAAGCAGGCCACTTTTGTCCAGTCTCTTTCTTATGGTGCAGTTATGAACACTGAACTTAACTGAGGCAAGTGAGGCCTGCAGTTCTTTGAATGTTGTTGTGGGGTCTTTTGTGACCTCTTGGATGAGTTGTCTCTGCACTCTTGGGGTAATTTTGGTTGGTTGGCCACTCCTGGGAAGGTTCACCACTCTTCCATGTTTTCGCCATTTGTGGATAATGATTCTCACTGTGGATCGCTGGAGTCCCAAAGCTTTAGAAACAGCTTTATAACCTTTTCCAGACTGATATATCTCAATTACTTTGTTTCTCATTTGTTCCTGAATTTCTTTGGATCACAGCATGATGTCTAGCTTTTGAGGATCTTTTGGTCTACTTCACGTTGTCAGGCAGGTTTAAAGGGGACCTGTGGTGGTCGTCTAAACGCATTCAACTTGAAAACATTAGGCAAAGTATTCGTTATTTGGTTAAATAATTATTGCCAGCCATCTACCACCAGAGAAATATGCAAATACGACCGCCGGCATGGCCAGCCAATGAAAACTATGTGCGCAGCCATGACACATGCGGATGTGACGTCACCACGTTGCTATTGAAAAGTCAATACTCCGCCTGTACCAGCGATTAGGGTGCTTGTGTCAGTGTTTTTGTTCTGAATTGTCGGACTCTGAGGAAGAATTCGGTCAACATGGCTACAGGTTTGAGCCAGAAAGGTCTTCTGAGGGTGAAAGTGACGAAGTGGTCCTCACACACAACGGAATTTCGTCCGAAAGGAAACGTCTGTGCCCTGTTCCGAGATTGCGCAACCACTTTTCCGCTACGATCTTCCGACAAGGTGTGTTGGGTTTGGGTACACAAAAGAAGTGTTTATCTTTGTTTTTTCGCTTATTATTGAGACATTCAAAGGCTTTACATTCCGCCATGTTGCGATATCCATATCGCATTGTATATTTTTGTTGTTACAAGAGCGCCGAGTGTCTGCTGATCTGTATATAGTTTTAGCGGCGAGGAAAGAGCCCAGCGCCGAATCCCCAGCCGTCTGGCGGCCGTTACGACCTCAGATCAGACGAGACGACCCACTGAATTTAAGCATTTATTTATTTATTTTCTACTCGTTTTAGTTCTGCATTTAATATGAACCCTGAGTTTGAAATAAACGTTTGAATTTGAATTTGAATATCCTGAAAGCCACTGCTCATCCGGGCACTCCAGGCTCAGCCAATATTGATCCAGATCGCGGTATCCACGACACTACGTCACAGGAAGCGTCCTGGCAGGCCATGTAGCCGCCAGCATGGCTGCGCGCATGTTTTGCTGACATAACTGAACCAGCACATCAGCAATGGATTTATATCGCATTGCTTTGAACTTGAACTTGAACTTAAACTTGAACTAGAACGTGAGACAGGGGCTCAATATAATATCTTTTTTTTCACGACCACCACAGGTCCCCTTTAAGTGATTTCTTGATTGAGAACATGTGTGGCAGTGATCAGGCCTGGGTGTGGCTAGAGAAATTGAACTCAGCTTTCCAAAGATGTGATAAACCACAGTTTATTTATGTTTTAATGGGGGGGGGGAATCACTTTTTCACACAGGGCCATGTAGGTTTGGAATTTTTTTTTTACCCTTAATAATAAACACCTTCATATAAAAACTGCATTTTGTGTTTACTTGTGTTCTCTTTGTCTAATATTTAAATTTGTGTGATGATCTGAAACATTTAAGTGTGACAAACATACAAAAAAGTGAGAAATCAGGAAGGGGGTAAACACTTTTTCACACCACTGTACATGTGTGGCCAGAGGGTCCTCGGATGCTCTGAAAGACTGCTTCAGCACTACAGACTGGGACACTTTCAAGCATGCAGCCACTCACAGTGAACACACAAACATAGAGGAGTACACTGAGACTGCTGTAGCATACATAGCTTAATGCATTGATGATGTCACTCACTGCAAAAACGTCACTGTTCGTGCTAACCAGAAGCCATGGATGACAACAGAGGTTCATAGGCTCGGTCCGCAGCCTTCAGGGCCAGTGACACTGCAGATCTAACATCAGCTAGGGCCAACCTGTCCCGAAGCATCAAGGAGGCAAAACAACAGTACAGCAAGAAAATATCCAGACACTTCAGCAACACCAGAGATGCACGTTCTTTCTGGCGTGGCATACAGATCCTCACCAACTACAAAACTCCACCTCAGACCTGTGCAAGCAACATCACACTGCTTAACAACCTAAATGACTTCTTTGGCCACTTTGAAGCACAAAACAGCACATCAGCACAGAAGACCACTCCTCCCTAAGACTAGCAGGCTATAAGCCTGGATCTGGCTGACATGAAGAGAACCCTCTCCAGGATCAGCCCACGCAAGGCAGCTGGACCAGACAACATACCAGGTCACATTCTGAAGGACTGTGCAGAGGAGCTGATGGGTGTCCTGGCCAACATCTTCAACATATCCCTGAGTCAAGTTGTTGTTATCATGTGTTTCAACACTGGCACCATAATACCAGTCCTAAGGAAGCCCATCCCATCCAGCTACAACAATTACCACCCTCCCTCCCACGACCCATCTCAGTTTGCATACAGGTCAAATAGATCCACAGAAGATGCCATCGCTGCTGCTCTCCATCCAGCCCTCACCCACCTGGACTCAAAGAACTCCTAAGTGCGAATGGTGTTCTTGGACTTCATTTCAGCATTCAACACAATCATCCCCCAGCACCTAATAAAAAAACTCAGACACTTGGGTCTCAAAACCTCTCTCTGTATCTGGGTGCTGGTCTTTTTCACAGGGAGGCCACAGAATGTGTAGGTCGGCAGCAACACCTCCAAGACCATCACAGTGAGCACAGGGGCCTCACAAGGGTGCGTGCTCAGCCCGCTGCTCTTCACCCTGCGTACCAGCCTACAGCACCAACCACAAAAAATCTGCGGACAACACAACAGTGGTGGGCCTCATCACCAACAATGAAGAGACCAACTACAGAAATTAGGTCAGCCAACTGGTCCAATGGTATAAAGACAATAATCTCTTCCTGAACATGGGAAAAACCAAGGAGATTGTGGTGGACTTCAGGAGAGGACACACACAGCATTCCCCTCTGATCATCATTGGAGCAGCTGTGGAGAGACTGAGCAGCACCAAGTTCCCGGGGATGCACATATCCGAGGACCTCTCCTGGTCTAACAACACCACATCACTGGCCAAAAAGGCTCAAACTCACCTCAATTTCCTCCGCATACTGAGGAGAGCATGAGTCCCCCCCCCCCACATCATGTGCTCATTCCACTGGGGCCCCATTGAGATCATCCTCACCAGCTGTATCACTGTGTGGTACGGAAGCTGCACCACCTCCTGCCAGAAGACTCTACAACACACAGTGAAAGCAGCCAGCAAGATCATTGGTGCCCCTCTGCCCTCCCTCTCGGACATCTACCACACCCGCAGAGAAATCAACATCGCAGGCGACACCTCCCACCCCTCACACTCCCTCTTCAATCCCCTGCCCTCAGGGAGAAGGTACCGGAGCCTATGGGCCCACTCCACAAGACTGCTAAACAGCTTTGTTCACCAGGCCATCAGGACCCTGAACTCTGCCCACTTCCTCCCCCACTCCCCACCCCTGGACTGTAACATACTCATCCACACAGTAACTCTACTTCAGCTGTTTGCACAGAAGGACTTGGCATACCAACAGTACTACATCTGCTGCTGTATGTCTTGCACTTTATTGCAACCATTTGCACAAATGCCATACCTGCTGTTGTCTGTCATTGCAATAATGATCATGCGCAGACCAATCTGTCACTGTCTGCACCCCCGTTACTGCATTGAACTTGCAATTTAACAGTATTACAGTTGCTGTACATAGGATTGCTGTGTTTGTACCGTTATTTGCATGATGGGTAGCGTTACTGTACATTGTTGTTGTTGTTGTTGTTGTTTTCCATCCTTATTCCTTTTTGTCTTATATACTGTGCACACCACTGAGAGAGAGAAACAGTGTTTCAATTCTACTATATGTCCTGTACATATGGAAGTATTGACAAATAAAAATCTTTGAATCTTTGAATTTCCTATATACTTCCGCTTTAATATTTTACTCAATCAAGCAGTCATGTATTTTAATTTCATGCAAACTTCAACAACAATCTGTGGCTATTTCACGTCTTGTTGGAAAAAGTGCCAGGTTTATTTTGTGTTAACAGGGACAGGCTAAAACTCTTGTTTTTTGTGGCTTTCCACCAAGTGTGACTGCTTTCAATAACAAAATAAGATTTCCATCACTAATATACTGTATATAAAACCCCTTATCAGAACTGGGGTTTGTATGGACACCATGTGTTTGTTTGTTTGGTTTTTTCTTGGAGACGTGGTGGATTAAGCTGTCCAGGGTATCATTGAATGTCTGCAAAGCATGATCATCTTAATATGGTCTATAAAAACAGCTTCTGTTCAGTGACAACAGAAAGAAATGAAAGAAATTATGATTAAAGGGTGATAAAATGCTAATATTCTTTTGTTTTGTTATTACAGAAATCCTTTTCATACATACAGTATATTAGGGGTGCCACAGGTCTCTGTATAAAAATGGAATCAATCGGTACAGAACCATCAGTTTAATACTGTATGTGCTTGTTGTCACAATGCTGAGCACGGATGGAGAGCCGTGCTCATGCTTCGTGACACTTGTAAACCATGGCATTTTGGTTTTGTCATAACTAGCAGTTGTACTTCTCTCTAAATGGCTCAGTTTATACGTGCTGGTGTGCACTGACCTGCACTCAGCCACACACAGGCACCTCTGGGGGATATACAGTGGTGTGAAACAATGTTTGCCCCCTTCCTGATTTCTCATTTTTTTGTATGTTTGTCACACTTAAATGTTTCAGTCACGGACACACATATCACCCCAAATGTCTCTCGAGCTGGCGGACGGAGCCACTGTTTATAGCAGGAGACAGTACAACAGGGACCAGCTGTTAGCACTTAACCGGCCCACTGTGCTAACGCAAAAACTCAACATACCAGGAGAAATAAGACGGAAACGGCGTGGATGTCGAGCTGGAGTAAGACGGCGGGCGAGGAATATAAGGTACAGACCCGTCCTCCCATCCGTTATTATGGGGAACGTTCGATCGCTACTCAATAAGACAGATGAGTTAGCGGCTATGACCCGCTACCATAGCATCTTCAGAGAGATTAGCATGATGTTGTTTACTGAGACGTGGCTAACAGAATTAGCAACAGATGCTAACATCGAACTGGAGGGTTTTCACGCAATACGGGCAGACCAGACACCAGACAGTGGGAAGGCAAGGGGCGGAGGAGTGATAATTTATGTCAATAACAGCTGGTGTAAACCGGGACATATCACGGTTAAAGAGCAACACTGTGTAGAGGGTTGGAAATAGTTAATAGTTATGTAAGAGGTGAAAAAGACATTTGGATAAGAAAATTTAAGAAAAACAGGCACCCCTACAATTTTATGTTATTCCTTAATTGCTTATTTTTCTACAATGCATTTGTAATCCACGTGGTTCCATTATAACTCATGTGAGTTGAGTGCAGTTCCATACGCCGACCAATAGATGGCGCATGTCGCACAGTGATAGAGAGTAGACTCACGCACTGGAGGACGAAGAATAAAACTCCTTGTGTGAAATAACGAACGTGTTTTGCTGATTCTCTATCACAGGTTGGTAAATACTAATAATTCAAGAGTGCAACATAAACTGTAAGAGTCCTAGGATGTCCGAGATTATATTGTGATACGTGTGAGGCGAAAAGCGGGGTTGTAAGGGTATTTCTGTTAAAGTTGATGTGTTGTTGTATAAGCTAACCTGCTAATGTTAATGATCGAGTGTGAAATCACAACAGTGAAATCCGCCCACGTTAAGAACCATTTGCTTACTTTATTTAAAGACAGTTATGAAACGGTTTTCATACAGTACGACATTTACTGGTTTGATTTGTCACCAAATGTGCATATTTCGGGTGTATTACCGAATACCAGGAATACTATTGTAAGTGTGTTAGGTACACAGTGGCCAGGTCAGTGAATTGTTAAGAATAACACCACATGCTGTACATTTATGACAGTGCTTAAAATGATTAATGTAAATGTAAGTCCATGGGTGATTGTTAAAATATAAATATTTGAACAAGTTAAAAGCTATATACATGGGAAGGAGATAAAACCAATAATTCATTTCATGTTAGAGTAATTTGTTAAGAATGTTAAGTATACAGTTAATGTCAAATCGGAAATTGTGATAAATGGACTTTGATAGTAAATACTAGTCAGTTGATGTTGGTCATGTGAATGACTTGAACGAAGAATAAAACTCCTTGTGTGAAATAACGAACGTGTTTTGCTGATTCTCTATCACAGGTTGGAGAGTTAACTTCCACATGCACGTTTCCTCCTCCTGGGCCGCTACCCAGGGGAGCAACAACTGCAACAAAGACATTGAGCTGCCAGCTGTTAGCATGCGGCCCGTCTATCTCCCGAGAGAATACTCACACGTGATCTGCATTGTTATTGATGCAAATCTGACGGCAAACGCTGGGGCAGCGTGTGACGCCATCCACTCAGTAACTGGCAGGCAGCAACACCCAGATGCTCTCCTCCTCATCTCCGGTGATTTTAACAATATCTCACTGTCCCCCTTTTTGCCCACGTTCACCCAGTATGTCACATGCCACACTAGAGACAATAAACCACTGGACTTATTCTATGCAAACACTAAGGAGGCGTACACCTCATCACCACTCCCCCCACTCGGGAGATCGGATCACAACTTGGTTCATCTCCTGCCGGTGTATAAAACCCTAGTACATAGACAACCTCCGGTTATGTGCACGGTGAAGATATGGTCTGAGGAGGCAATGGACGCTCTAAAGGATTGTTTTGAAATCACTGCCTGGGAGCAGCTCTGTGATCCACATGGTGAGGACATCGACAGCCTCACTCACACCATTACGGACTACATCAACTTCTGTGTGGACAACACCGTACCCACCAAGATCATACGGTGTTGCTCGAACAACAAACCCTGGATCAACCCTGAGATAAAATCACTACTGAGAGAGAAGAAGAGGATCTTCAGGTCGGGGAACAGGGAGCTGCTGAAGTCTGTACAGAGGGAGCTAAGGAGGAAGATCATAGACTGCAAGGACAGCTTCAGTAAGAAGACGGAGGACAAGCTGCAACAGAGCGACATCGGCGGGGTCTAGAGAAGCCTCAAAACCATCTCTGGGCTCCAGAATACCTCCTCCCAGGCCACGGGGGGCAGGGAGTGGGCGAACAATCTGAACCTGTTTTTAATAGGTTTGACCAACCGCCCTCCCCTCAGCCTGCACAATAACCACTGCTGCCTCTACTGTCATTGAGACCTGCTGTCCACCCCCCCACCAACACCCCCCCCCACTCCCAGCACACAGCCCCCCAGCCCCAACCTGACCCTCACTAAGACCCAGGTGAGGGCGGAGATGAGGAAGATCAAGGCGAGGAAGGCCTCAGGTCTGGACTCCATCAGCACAAAGCTCCTCAAGTCCTGCGCAGACCAGCTGTGTGGGATTGTGGAGCACATCTTCAACCTGAGCCTGAAGCTGGGGAGGGTACCACACTTGTGGAAAACATCTTGTGTGGTACCGTACCAAAGACTTCCCACCCCAGAGACCTGAACAGCTACAGACCAGTGGCCCTGATGTCTCACCTGATGAAGACCCTGGAGAGACTGCTCCTTGCTTACCTCCGCCCCCTGGTGGGACCAGCGATGGATCCACTCCAGTTCGCCTACCAGCATGGCATCGGGGTGAAGGATGCAGTGATCTTCCTCCTTCACTGTTCCCTGTTTCACCTGGAGAAGCCTGGGAACGCGGTGAGGATCATGTTCTTTGACTTCTCCAGTGCTTTCAACACCATCCAACCAATGATCCTGAGGGACAAGCTGCTGTGCACAGGGGTGAACCAGCACCTGTCAACGTGGATCCTGGACTACCTCACAAACCGGCCATAATTTGTGAGAACCCGGGATTGTGTGTCCAACATGATCATTGGCAGCACGGGGGCTCCCCAGGGAACGGTTTTGGCTCCCTTCCTGTTCACTCTTTATACTGCGGACTTCTCACACAACACAACACACTGCCATCTACAGAAGTTCTCTGACGACTCTGTGAGGACTTATCCAGGACTTTGTGGACTGGTGCCATCGGAACTGCCTCCAGATCAACGCGAGAAAAACTAAGGAGCTGGTGGTGGACTGCCGCAGGCAAGCACAACCCCTCACAGCACCAGTAAACATCCAGGGAACAGACATTGAGATGGTGACATCCTACAAGTACCTGGGTGTTCATTTGAACAATAAACTAGACTGGTCACACAATACCGATACACTCTACAAGAAGGGGCAGCGCAGGCTGTTCCTACTGAGAAGGCTCAGGTCTTTTGGTGTACAAGGGGTGCTTCTGAAGACCTTCTACGATTCGGTGGTGGCATCAGCCATCACTTTTGGAGTGGTCTGCTGGGGCAGTGGCATCACAGCAGTCAATAGGAAGAGACTGAACAAACTGATCAAGAAAGCTAGCTCTGTCCTGGGGCAGCGCCTTGACCCAGTGGAGGAGATAGGAGAGAGAAGGATGGTGGCTAAGCTGTCATCTCTGCTAGAGTCTGAGTCCCACCCTATGCAGGACATACTGAACGCACTGAGGAGCTCATTTAGCAGTAGACTACATCATCGTAGGTGCATGACTAAGAGGTTTCGCAGGTCCTTCCTACCTACAGCTGTCAGACTTTATAACCTAAGCAGGGCTGCTCGCAGAGATAGCAAAAAACATGACGATCTAATAGTATTGAATACAAAAGACGCAACAGACTTACACAAAATGGTCCCCTCCAGTATACAACTAGGACAATATCAGTCACTACGGAGGGTGGCAATATGTATGGGTACATATTCATTCTATGTGGGGTATATTCACTGCTCTTATTTTCTTATCTTCTAAATTATTGCTCTGAGTATTGCTATCCCTGTGCTGTTGCAGTCCCGGAATTTCCCCATTGTGGGACTAATAAAGGCTTATCTTATCTTAAATGAAGGTGTTTATTATTAAGTGTAAAAAAAATCCAAACCTATACAGCCCTGTGTGGAAAAAGTGCCCCCCCCCCCCATTAAAACATAGATTAACTTTGGTTTATCACATCTTTGGAAAGCTGAGTTCAATTTCACTAGCCACACCCAGGTCTGATCACTGCCACACCTGTTCTCAATCAAGAAATCATTTAAATAGGACCTGTCTGACAAAGTCAAGTAGACCAAAAGATTCTCAAAAGCTAGACATCATGCTGTGAGCCAAAGAAATTCAGGAATAAATGAGAAACAAAGTAATTGAGATCTATCAGTCTGGAAAAGGTTGTAAAGCCGTTTTAAAGCTTTGGGACTCCAGCGATCCACAGTGAGAGCCATTATCCACAAATGGTGAAAACATGGAACAGTGGTGGACCGTCCCAAGAGTGGCTGGCCGACCAAAATTACCCCAAGAGTGCAGCAACGGCTCATCCAAGAGGTCACAAAAGACCCCACAACAACATCCAAAGAACTGCAGGCCTCACTTGCCTCAGCTAAGTTCAGTGTTCATGACTCCACCAAAAGAAAGAGACTGGGCAAAAATGGCCTGCATGGCAGAGTTCCAAGACGAAAACCACTGCTGAGCAAAAAGGACATAAAGGCTTGTCTCAGTTTCACCAGAAAACATCTTGATGATCCTCAAAACTTTTGGGAAAATACTCTGTGGACTGACGAGACAAAAGCTGAACTTTTTGGAAGGTGTGTGTCCCATTACATCCGGCGTAAAAGTAACACAGCATTTCAGAAAAGGAACATCATACCAACAGTAAAATATGGTGGTGGTAGTGTGACGGTCTGGGGCTGTTTTGCTGCTTCAGAACCTGGCTGACTTGCTGTGGTAAATGGAACTATGAATTCTGCTGTTGACCAACAAATCCTAAAGGAAAATGTCAGGCCATCTGTTCGTGACCTCAAGTTGAAGCGCACTTGGTTTCTACAACAAGACAATGATCCAAAACACACCAGCAAGTCCACCTCTGAATGGCTTAAGAAAAAACAAAATGAAGCCTTTGGAGTGGCCTAGTCAAAGTCCTGACCTGAATCTGATTGAGATCCTGTGGCATGACCTTAAAAAGGCGGTTCATGCTAGAAAACCCTCCACTGTGGCTGAATTACAACAATTCTGCAAAGATGAGTGGGCCAAAATTCTTCCACAGCGCTGTAAAAGACTCATTGCCAGTTATCGCAATGGCTTGATTGCAGTTGCTGCCGCTAAGGGTGGCCCAACCAGTTATTAGGTTTAGGGAACAATCACTTTTTCACACAGGGCCATGTAGATTTGGACTTTTTTTCCCCATAATAATAAACACCTTCATTTAAAAACTGTATTTTGTGTTTACTTGTGTTATCTTTGTCTAATATTTAAATTTGTTTGATGATCTGAAACATTTAAGTGTGACAAACATACAAAAAAATGAGAAATCAGGATGGGGGCAAACACTTTTTCACACCACTGTACCGCCACATTTTTCCACATTTTGTTATGTTACAGCCTTATTCCAAAATAGATTAAATATTTTTTTACTGAAAATTCTACACACAATACCCCATAATGACAACATGAAAAAAGATATATATTTTTTTTAGACTTTTGCAGATTTATTAAAAATAAAAAACTAAGAAATCACATGTGCATAAGTATTCACAGCCTTTGCCATGAAGCTCAAAATTGATCTCAGGTGCATCCTGTTTCCACTGATCATCCTTGAGATGTTTCTACAACTTAATTGGAGTCCACCTGTGGTAAATTCAGTTGATTGGACATGATTTGGAAAAAACATGACGATCTAATAGTATTGAATACAAAAGATGCAACAGACTTACACAAAATGGTCCCCTCCAGTATACAACTAGGACAATATCAGTCGCTACGGAGGGTGACAATATGTATGGGTACATATTCATTCTATGTGGGGTAACTAAATAGACGGTTATGCTGTTTATTCCATCTAGCTAAAATGCTCCGCACTGTGTATATATATTTATATATTTATGTGTACATATGTATATTCACTGCTCTTATTTTCTTATCTTCTAAATTATTGCTCTGAGTGTTGCTATCCCTGTGCTGTTGCAGTCCCGGAATTTCCCCATTGTGGGACTAATAAAGGCTTATCTTAAATGAAGGTGTTTATTATTAAGTGTAAAAAAAATCCAAACCTATACGGCCCTGTGTGGAAAAAGTGCCCCCCCCCCATTAAAACATAGATTAACTTTGGTTTATCACATCTTTGGAAAGCTGAGTTCAATTTCACTAGCCACACCCAGGTCTGATCACTGCCACACCTGTTCTCAATCAAGAAATCATTTAAATAGGACCTGTCTGACAAAGTCAAGTAGACCAAAAGATTCTCAAAAGCTAGACATCATGCTGTGAGCCAAAAAAATTCAGGAATAAATGAGAAACAAAGTAATTGAGATCTATCAGTCTGGAAAAGGTTATAAAGCCGTTTTAAAGCTTTGGGACTCCAGCGATCCACAGTGAGAGCCATTATCCACAAATGGTGAAAACATGGAACAGTGGTGGACCGTCCCAGGAGTGGCTGGCCGACCAAAATTACCCCAAGAGTGCAGCAACGGCTCATTCAAGAGGTCACAAAAGACCCCACAACAACATCCAAAGAACTGCAGGCCTCATTTGCCTCAGCTAAGTTCAGTGTTCATGACTCCACCAAAAGAAAGAGACTGGGCAAAAATGGCCTGCATGGCAGAGTTCCAAGACGAAAACCACTGCTGAGCAAAAAGGACATAAAGGCTTGTCTCAGTTTCACCAGAAAACATCTTGATGATCCTCAAAACTTTTGGGAAAATACTCTGTGGACTGACGAGACAAAAGCTGAACTTTTTGGAAGGTGTGTGTCCCATTACATCCGGCGTAAAAGTAACACAGCATTTCAGAAAAGGAACATCATACCAACAGTAAAATATGGTGGTGGTAGTGTGACGGTCTGGGGCTGTTTTGCTGCTTCAGAACCTGGCTGACTTGCTGTGGTAAATGGAACTATGAATTCTGCTGTTGACCAACAAATCCTAAAGGAAAATGTCAGGCCATCTGTTCGTGACCTCAAGTTGAAGCGCACTTGGTTTCTACAACAAGACAATGATCCAAAACACACCAGCAAGTCCACCTCTGAATGGCTTAAGAAAAAACAAAATGAAGCCTTTGGAGTGGCCTAGTCAAAGTCCTGACCTGAATCTGATTGAGATCCTGTGGCATGACCTTAAAAAGGCGGTTCATGCTAGAAAACCCTCCACTGTGGCTGAATTACAACAATTCTGCAAAGATGAGTGGGCCAAAATTCTTCCACAGCGCTGTAAAAGACTCATTGCCAGTTATCGCAATGGCTTGATTGCAGTTGTTGCCGCTAAGGGTGGCCCAACCAGTTATTAGGTTTAGGGAACAATCACTTTTTCACACAGGGCCATGTAGATTTGGACTTTTTTCCCCATAATAATAAACACCTTCATTTAAAAACTGTATTTTGTGTTTACTTGTGTTATCTTTGTCTAATATTTAAATTTGTTTGATGATCTGAAACATTTAAGTGTGACAAACATACAAAAAAGTGAGAAATCAGGATGGGGGCAAACACTTTTTCACACCACTGTACCGCCACATTTTTCCACATTTTGTTATGTTACAGCCTTATTCCAAAATAGATTAAATATTTTTTTACTGAAAATTCTACACACAATACCCCATAATGACAACATGAAAAAAGATATATTTTTTTTTAGATTTTTGCAGATTTATTAAAAATAAAAAACTAAGAAATCACATGTGCATAAGTATTCACAGCCTTTGCCATGAAGCTCAAAATTGATCTCAGGTGTATCCTGTTTCCACTGATCATCCTTGAGATGTTTCTACAACTTAATTGGAGTCCACCTGTGGTAAATTCAGTTGATTGGACATGATTTGGAAAGGCACACACCTGTCTATGCAAGGTCCCACAGTTGACAGTGCATGTCAGAGCACAAACCAAGCATGAAGTCAAAGGAATTGTCTGTAGACTTCTGAGACAGAATTGCCTTAAGGCACAAATCTGGGGAAGGGTACAGAAAATTTCTGCTGCTTTGAAGGTCCCATTGAGCACAGTGGCCTCCATCATCCGTGAATGGAAGAAGTTCGGAACCACCAGGACTCTTCCTAGAGCTGGCCAGTCGTCTAAACTGAGTGATCTGGGAAAAGGGCCTTAATCAGGGAGGTGACCAAGAACCCAATGGACACTCTGTCAGAGCTCCAACGTTCCTCTCTGAAGAGAGGAGAACCTTCCAGAAGGACAGCCATCTCTGCAGCAATTCACCAATCAGGCCTGTATGGTAGAGTGGCCAGACGGAAGCCACTGCTTAGTAAAAGGCACATGGCAGCCCACCTGGAGTTTGCCAAAAGGCACCTGAAGGACTCTCAGACCATGAGAAACAAAATTCTCTGGTCTGATGAGATAAAGGTTGAACTCTTTGGCATGAATGCCAAGCGTCATGTTTGGAGGAAACCAGGCACCGCCCATCACTAGGTCAATACCATCCCTACAGTGAAGCATGGTGGTGACAGCATCATGCTGTGGGGATGTTTTTCAGTGGCAGGAAGTGGAAGACTAGTCAGGATAGAGGGAAAGATGAATGCAGCAATGTACAGAGACATCCTGGATGAAAACCTGCTCCAGAGTACTCTTGACCTCAGACTGGGACAACGGTTCATCTTTCAGCAGGACAACGACCCTAAGCACACAGCCGAGATATCAAAGGAGTGGCTTCAGGACAACTCTGTGAATGTCCTAGAGTGGCCCAGCCAGAGCCCAGAATTGAATCCAATTGAACATCTCTGGAGAGATCTGAAAATGGCTGTGCACCAACGTTTCCCATCCAACCAGATGGATCTTGAGAGGTGCTGCAAAGGGGAATGGGCGAAACTGCCCAAAGATAGGTGTGCCAAGCTTGTGGCATCATATTCAAAAAAGACTTGAGGCTGTAACTGCTGGCGAAGGTGCATCAACAAAGTAATGAGCAAAGGCTGTGAATACTTATGTACATGTGATTTCTTAGTTTATTATTTTTAATAAATTTGCAAAAATCTCAAAAAGAAACTTTTTTCACATTGTTGTTATGGAGTGTTGAGTGTAGAATTTTGAGGAAAAATGAATTTAATCCATTTTGGAATAAGGCTGTAGCATAACAAAATGTGGAAAAAGTGAGGCGCTGTAAATACTTTCCAGATGCACTGTATGGAGGGAACACTGCACCTGCGCAGTGTGAACATTTGTTCATTGCTCTCAACTCTGGCAGTTGTACTCATGTGAATAGAGCAATGCTGCAGACACTAATTTACTGATTGACTTCAGGAAGAGGAGGACGCCTTCTCAGCCATTGCAGATTAGGGGGAAGGATGTGGGGGTGGTTGAGGACTACAAATATCTGGGTGTCAGGATCAGCAACAGGTTGAACTGGAGATCCAACACCGATGCTGCACACAAGAAGGGGATGAGCAGACTCTACTCCCTGAGGAAGCTGAGATCCTTCAACGTGTGCAGCAGGATGCTGGAGCTTTTCTTCCAGACCATTGTTGCCAGTGCCATCTTCTTTGTTGCTGTCTGCTGGGGTAGCAGTATCAGGGCCAGAGATACCAACAGACTTGACAAGATTATCAAGAGGGCTGGCTCTGTAATTGGTCTCAGACCGGAGACCTTTGAGACAGTGGTGGAGAGGAGAACACTAAATAAACTGCGATCCATCATGGACAATCCTGATCACCCCCTCCACCACACGCTGAACAGACAGTGGAGCACTTTCTCCAGTAGACTACTACAGCTTCGCTGTTGAACGGCCAGATACAGGAAATCTTTCCTGCCGCATGCCATTTCACTGTATAATAATTCACTGTGATGTTGTATTCTGGTCATAGCTATGCTGCCACACTGCACCTTACAGTCTAACTGGTACCTCACATTTCACTCTGCTCCGGATAGTCCTGCATTGTGCAGTGGGATGATTCATGTGTTTATACGGGTCATCATATATTAAGCTATGATGTATATAGGTTTTATTGTCATGTTAGTTTTACTTTCCATGGGTAATCCCTTTGTCTGTCATGCGTGTGTTTCTGTCGTTTGGTTGTCTACTGCCATGCTGCTGTTACACTGTAATTTCCCAGTTTGGGATCAATAAAGTACATCTATCTATCTATCTATCTATCTATCTATCTATCTATCTATCTATCTATTATTATTAATGTCAACTAATACATGGGGTTTGTAGAACTGTTGTATCAGAAGCCCTGCATCCTCATGCCACATTGAAACCCTGCTGATATTCAGAGTGACAGCATTCTCTCTTGTGATATTTCTTAGTCAACAATTGAATTACATTGCTTCTCGACTATGACTCAGCCTGCAGAGCTTTTTCCCCTCCAACAACCTCATAATTCATTGGTGAAACACACAGACACAAAAAAGCATTAGTTTTCCCTGTCTTATTATGTTGTCTGACAGGCTTTCTCCATCTCGCATTCCCATCCACCTGCACATTCTAACGAGGTGATTGCAGCCCTTAAAGACCAGGCTGTGATCACATTGCATGCCTTCCCCATGTGTACACTTTCCTTTCTTTGTTAGCTCACAGCCTTACACACTAGCATATACACACAAACCCAGGCTGTTTCCTGCAGACAAATGCAAAGAGGTGTGTTTCTAATTATAAACCTGATCTCAGGTTGAACACATTCTCTGCTGGTGGCCACAGTCATCAGGATTTATAGTACCAATGTTCAGGCTTCCACCCCTGAAATCCACAAATGAAGCAAATCTGTTCTTTCTCTATGCCTGTAAATTATAGCTGTATGGCCGGTAGCTGCCAGTCTGTAGCAAACCAGTTGTTACAGTATATCCTGCAGGAAAACATATCTGCAAGGACTTGATAAATATGCACCCCACTTTAGTGTACATACTGTATATTCCAACTGGCTTCTCAGATATTAGACACAATCTTCAGTCATCCATTTTACCTATTTTTATGGCAATTCCTGGATTATATGTTGATATGCACAAGAAGAAAATCTCAGTTATCATGGTCAGAGAGACAAACATTGTAGCTTTATAATTCATTGTCTTGTGGCTATTAATGTCTTAAATGACCATTTATAGTACTCAACAACAAATAGCAGAAGAAGCCAACTTTATTGTCATTCAGTCCATACAGCCAGTCATGTACAGTAGAACAGAATTACGTTTCTCCTATCTGCAATGTTAACCACATGCTGCCATGCAAGGCGCCGCCACAAACAACTTTTTCCTTCTCCATTCTATTATGCTGAGCAATAAGCTAGAAAGTACCATTTTTATATGGTCTCTGACCAGCCAGGGTTTGAACCCACAACCTCCCAGTGGTGGGGCAGCTAGTTATTAATTGAATTTGTTATTCACTTTGTGCTAAACTGCCAAGTAGCATCAGACCTTATTAAAGGAATGATCTATATATGTTTTTGACTGTAGTATTTTCAGTAAATGCCGTTCTTAGACCAAAATGCCACTAGCATCTGTCCATCAATTTTTACATCAGTTTGAAGCATCACATTACATGCAATAGTTGTATTCATTACCTCAAATTAAATTAGTTCACAAGTTTTTGTTGTAGTATATTGCACAAGCACATTACATTAGTGTCTTTATATTTATTGTGAAAATGTTTATTTGGTTGAATGAATGTTTTGCATCTTCAGTGAAGTTGTTTTATTAAAGTATTGAAATAAAATTCTCAAAGTGCTCTAGTATAAAGGTATTATCACTAGTCTTTCTTTGTTTTCAAAAAATACTTCTACAAAGGTGATTCATTCCTTTCAGAATAAAGTGTACAAATAAAAATCACAAACTGTTGTTCAAGATCATTTTGGTGTGAATGTATGTGGAAAGAAAATAGAAACAGTGCACTTTGTAATAAACTATCATGATTCAGTAATTCAAATACTGAATTATAATCATAAAATTTGAAAACATAAATGGCTTTTAATGGCTCACTTTATGAATGTAGAAAATATGAAACTTTAACTTTTTATTATTTAATTTAAAAAAACCTGCATTTTCACAATATCATTTTGAGATGCACTAGTATATTGAAATTCTTATATTTAAAAGTTAAGTTAGTCTATAAGCAGACTAAGGACATGGATTACTGGAACCATGTCCTGTGGTCCGATGAGACCAAGATAAACTTATGTGGTTCAGATGGTGTCAAGCGTGTGTGGTGGCAACCAAGTGTGTCTTGCCTACAGTCAAGCATGGTGGTGGGAGTGTCATGGTTTGGGGCTGCATGAGTGCTGCCTGCACTGGGGAGCTACAGTTCATTGAGGGAACCATGAATGCCAACATGTACTGTGACATACTGAAGCAGAGCATGATCCCTTCCCTTTGGAAACTGGGCCACAAGGCAGTGTTCCAACATGATAACGACCTCAAAAACACCTCCAAGACAACCACTGCCTTGCTAAAGAAACTGAGGGTGAAGGTGATGGACTGGCCAAGCACGTCTCCAGACCTGAACCCTATTGAGCATCTGTGGGGCATCCTCAAATGGAAGGTGAAGGAGCGCAAGGTCTCTAACACCATGATGTCATCATGGAGGAGTGGAAGAGGATTCCAGTGGCAACCTGTGAAGCTCTAGTGAACTCCATGCCCAAGAAAGTTAAGGCAGTGCTGGAAAATAATGGTGGCCACACAAAATATTGACACACTGGGCACAATTTGGACATTTTGACTTAGGGGTGTACTCACTTTTGTTGCCAGCGGTTTAGACATTAATGGCTGTGTGTTGAGTTATTTTGAGGGGACAGCAAATTTACACTGTTATACAAGCTGTACACTGACTACTTCACATTGTATCAAAGTGTCATATCTTCAGTGTTGTCCCATGAAAAGATATAATAAAATATTTGCAAAAATGTGAGGGGTGAACTCACTTTTGTGAGCTACTGTAGCTTGGGTAGAAGCAGGTTACTAATGACTACCAAACCTGTAAAATATCAAGAACTTCTGCAGCAGTTCAAAAAGAGTGCTTTAAGAAAGAAAGGGGGGGGGGGGGGGGACAAGCCAATAAATCCTGTTCTGGTTTATTTTAACCAGGCCCTTTTCATTATATTGAAAATAAGAGGAAATCCTTCACTGGCAGGAAGGTTTCCCTTCTGTACAATTAAGAGCCAAATTATTGTGCCAAAAACAATTGGGAGTGTGGTAAACAGTAGTTAAGGGAACACAACAACATGACACATGGGGCTGCAGCATTGCTGGACAGTGGATCATTGCAACCCCAGGGAGAAGATCTCAGTTTAGCTCTAACAGGGAGTGATACAAACAGGATCATATCCAGGTTGCACTGTGATAAATGCCTGCTTGATTCAAAACAAAACAGTCTGGCATACTTAAGAGTATTACACACCAGTTCTAAAAAACTCAACGTACCTTCCTACATATTGTTAATAACTAATGAATCATAGAAAAGCAGCCAAAGTATTCATAAACACAGGAAATTGTATTCAATCTAAAAGCAAGACCACTCAGGCGGCAGTGGAGTCGAGGTCAATATAATATTGTTGATCATAGGAAACTCGTCTCAGAATATTAACAATGACAAAAACAAACAGAGGTGGGTCTGTAGCTGGTTGCTTTGCAGGAGGACAGCAGTGCAACTACAAGTGGGGCTTTCCTGCAGTCCAGCAGAGCGCTCCGTGGGCTCCGCTGAAGACATGAAAGAAGCGCTTGGAGCAGCCAGAAATCCTTTCAAAACACAGATGAAAGAATTCCAATCCAGCACCTTTGTTCCTTTGTTGGTGTTTTCAAGTGGTCCTCTGGGAGCCTATAGGTGACCTGAGGGTGTTCATCATTAAGGATGTGAGTGCAAATGCACAAAAATATCTACCCTAGATGGAGACGCAGGTCATACCCTACACATGGACGTAGCATGCAACTAGAATTGCACTCAACAGGGATGACTTAGGCCCCTTCTCCGCATTCTCTAGCAACACCTCTGTGTAGCTCCTCTCTCTCGTTCTCATCCTTCATAAGATATGAGCAGGCATTCATAATGAGATGTACAAGTTGATTTTCCAGGCTCGCCACCCTGTGATTATGACCTTTTTACTTGATAACCATACCCACAAGTGAGGGTCCCAAGGCCATCCTGTGTACCAAATTTGGCGGCCTTATCATAATTTGTTCCCAAGTTGTCACCTTAAAATCTCAGATTTTGACCACAAAACCACAGCCAGAGGTGCAGATCCTGGGGGCAGCCTATGTGTTTACCAAATATGGTCAACTCAGATGACTATAACTCTTAAAATAAAGTGACTTGAAGTTTTATAACACTGTGGCCTTGACCTTTCACTTTTTGATGCCAAAAAACACATCCACAGGTGCTAGATCCATGACCAACCTGCAAAGCTTGGTGACCCTAGTTTCGTCACTCCTTGAGTTAGAGAATGGACAGACAGAAGCACCTACCCATGCCTTGGGTAAATATGACAGCGGCCCATAAAGCATGTGGCATCATACTGAAGACAACAAAACTTAGAATGCACCCAACCGAGGTGCAGACGCACGCCTTTTGCAGCCCTATTTCACCACCACATATATAATGACCTTTTACGACTCTGTGACCTTGATATTTGACCTTTTAACCACAAAAGTATAGCCATAGCTGCTTGTCCCAAGGTCAACTTGTGTACCAAGTTTGGTGGCCGTAGCCTCAGAAGGCACCAACCGCTCTACCCACGCCGCCTCGTCAGCGTGGCTAGAACCCAAAACTGGAGAAAACTGAAGCAGCTGAAAGCATGCCAACAAATTGTGCCACACTAGTGTGAGATGTGATGTTCACAGCATCAGTCAACTGAGCGTCAGTGACGCTGATGCTCAGCAGTGTACTGAGATGTGAAGATTGTTTAAAGATCAGTGTTTGCTTGTTTTAGTAATGATGACAGTCATGATAATTGTGATGGTTGACATTATTATCATTGTTATTTACTTTTCCCTTTTGCTGGATATGTAAGGAAATAAAATAGTGACACACACACACACACACACACACACACACACACAGAGTGACCCACAGGCTGTCCATTCTCGCCCTGTATCATTTACTTCCTTTTTCAGGCTGTGAAGCACTAGAATTTATCTTTCACATTTTACCACTAATGATGGGTTGACGACTTATCCATTCGGCTTCTTTGTTAAGAAAAAAAGCAATACTTTTTTTTTTACTTTGATATACTTTATTGATCCCCAGTGGGGAAACTGAGGGCATCCACCTGGATGGATGAAGCAGCCACAGTACAGCACTATCCCTTTACCATTCACACCCAGGGCCACTTTTAGAGTCTCCAGTTAACCTAACCTGCATGTTTTTGGCCTGTGGGAGGAAACCGGAGAACTCCCAGAGTAAACCCAGGCAGACACGGGGAGAACATGCAAACTCCACACAGATCACTGTTGGTCAGGGGCTGGGATCAAACCAGGCCAAGGGTGAGTTGCTGTGCGGCCGCAGTGCTAACCACTGCGCCACCGCCCAGCATGTGCAGTTTTGTAAAACTACATCATGGATCGCAGTGTTTTGAGAAAAAAAAAACTAAAATCCCAAATCTTGCTGAAAAATAAAATAACAAGCTGAACTATCCCGAGAGGTAGATAGTAACTTGTTCCATCTGCTGTGACATGTACTTATATTCTAATTGTCCTATACTTAGTGGTTTCATTGCAGGATACTTCTTAATCTTTCATGAGTGTATTTTTGGAAAAAAAAAAATTTACTTGGTTACGTTTGAATGTAGCCTTTGAGTTCACCAATATGAACTGAGTGTGCATCAAGTTTTTCTCATTGTCACCCTTCCTCCCTCAGCACAATCAGATCATAATTTGCTAAGATTATGCTTAAATCTATATTTTTTTAGGTGTAGGATATATGCTCAAAGCATAACATAGCCCTCAAATATTTATATATTTAACCCATAATTTCTGTAGTAACTCAAAATATACAAATTTGACTTTAAGCCTTTATACTGAAGATGGCTATGAAAATGCTGTATTTCACTGCTCGTTTATATAATTTTTTTCCCCTCTGATGAACATTTTATAGCTTTTTTATCATTATTTAACAAATGAACTTAACAGTTACTTGCTACTCAAAGAATTTTTTTAAATCAAGATTTTCTTACTTCTTCTAAAGTAAATTTAGGTGAATATTCTTATGATACTTGAGCAATTGTAGTAAAGTACAATTTCTGGCTCCCCTACCCCCCTCTGACCATGTCCTTTAATAGGTCGTGTAGATCCACGCATCCACACCCAATAACCACCAGCGAAGCTTGATAAATGAGCTACTGCTTCACAGCTGACCCAGGTTACCCACACAGACCAGCTTCCCAGACAAACTGGAGGAGAATTTAAAACACATGTAGGGCTCATCTTCAGGACTCTGGCGACACCTGGACGTCTGAAGTGAATACTACACTGTAGAGTGCCGCTATGAAGAGAATTGAACGAGCCCAGAGCAATGCAAAGAAAATATCCATCCATCTTCTTCCGCTTAATCCTTTTGGGGTCGTGGGGGGCTGGAGCCTATCCCAGCATCTTTGGGCAAGAGGCAGGGTCCACCCTGGACAGATCGCCAGTCCATCGCAGGGCCAACACAGAGAGACAGACAACCATTCACTCTCACCTGAGGACAATTTAGAATCCCCAATGGCCTAACTTGCATGTTTTGGGGATGTGGGAGGAAACCGGAGAAATCCCTGAGTAAACCCACGCAAACACGAGGAGAACATGCAAACTCCACACAGATCACTGTTGGTTGGGGGCTGGGATCGAACCCAGGATCCCCCGGCCAAGGGTGAGTTGCTGTGCTGCCGCAGTGCTAACCACTCCGCCGTGCATTAAAATTCCTTCAAGCAATTTTTAAATTGAATTCTGCACAGAGCTACAAAACATATTTAAGGCTTTATTCCTATAAATTCATGACTCTTAAAATTGTGTTTTCTCGTAAAGTTCATCATTTTTTCTTGTTTTCTACATTTTTGTAAAATTGTACATTTTTATATAAATTTGCTGCATTTTCCTCCCGAATTTGTTCCTTTCTTCTTATAAATTAGCTCATTTTGATTCATGCAAATTTTTCTTGCACATGATGTATGACTTTTTCTAATAAATGTGCCCCTTTCTCTTGTAAATTAGTCACTTTTTCTAAATTAAATGTTTTTTGAACATTTGTAAAATTACTGGGTCTTCTTGTAAAATTCTTGTAAATAAGATAATCTAGATAACTTTTAAAACTCATACGAGTAACAATTTTACAAACGGCACTTTTTAACATGTCTAATTGCCCAGATATGTAGCCAATCTGTGTTGTGTTGTTGCTTAGTTGTTTTTTTTTTTTGTCACATTTTGTCTTAGCTTTGTTCCGAATTGTAATTGCTCTTGTTTTGTTTTTCTTTTGAATTCTTGGATGGAATATGGGTGGGCAATATAAGCTGCAGCTTCAGCCATCACCCATTTCGGATAACTTACAGTTAGGCCCAAAAATATTTGGACAGTGACACAAGTTTTGTTATTTTAGCTGTTTACGAAAACATATCCAGGATACAATTATATAATCAATATGGGCTTAAAGTGCAGACACTCAGCTGTAATTTGAGAGTATTCACATCCAAATTGGAGCAAGGGTTTAGGAATTACAGCTCTTTAATACGTAGCCGCCTCTTTTTCAAGGGACCAAAAGTAATTGGACAATTGACTCAGAAGACTGCAAAAAAAAAAAAAATAAGGCTGCATGGGCTCTTCCCTCGTTAACCTGTCATCAATTAAGCAGTTAAAAGGTCTGGAGTTGATTCCAGGTGTGGCGTTTGCATTTGGAAGCTGTTGCTGTGAACACACAACATGCGGTCAAAGGAGCTCTCATTGGAGGTGAAACAGACCATCCTGAGGCTGAAAAAAAAAGAAGAAATCCATCAGAGAGATAGCAGAAATGTTAGGAGTGGCCAAATCAACAGTTTGGTACATTCTGAGAAAAAAAAGTGCACTGGTGAGCTTGGGAACTCAAAAAGGCCTGGACGTCCACAGAAGGCAACAGTGGTGGATGATCGCAGAATCCTTTCCATGGTGAAGAACAACCCCTTCACAACATCCACTCAAGTGAAGAACACTCTCCAGGAAGTAGGTGTATCAGTATCTAAGTCTACCATAAAGAGAAGACTTCATGAGAGTAGATACAAAGGATTCACCACAAGGTGCAAACCATTAATCAGCCTCAAAAATAGAAAGGTCAGAATTGACTTTGCCAAAAAACACCTGAAGAAGCCAGCCCAGTTCTGGAACAGCATTCTTTGGACAGATGAGACTAAGATCAACCTGTACCAGAATGATGGGAAGAAGAAAGTTTGGAGAAGAATTGGAACAGCTCGTGATCCAAAGCACTACATCTTCTGTAAAACGTGGTGGAGGCAGTGTGATGGCATGGGCATGCATGGCTTCCAATGGCACTGGGTCACTTGTGTTTATTGATGATGTGACAAAAGACAGAAGCAGCTGGATGAATTCTGAAGTGTATAGGGATATACTTTCTGCTCAGATTCAGCCAAATGCAGCAAAGTTGATTGGACGGCGCTTCACCAATGATCCAAAACATACTGCAAAAGAAACCAAGGAGTTTTTTAAAGCAACGAAGTGGAATATTCTGCAATGGCCGAGTCAATCACCAGATCTCAACCCAATCAAGCATGCATTTCACTTGCTCAAGACAAAACTTAAGGCAGAAAGACCCACAAACAAGCAACAACTGAAGACAGCTGCAGTAAAGGCCTGGCAAAGCATCACAAAGGAGGAAACCCAGCGTTTGGTGATGTTCATGGGTTCCAGACTTCAGGCAGTCATATTGAAAAGTAACATTTTACTTAGGGTTATGTTTATTTGTCCAATTACTTTTGAGCCCCTGAAATGAGGAGCGTTTGTATAAAAATAGCTACAATTCCTACATGTTTAATCATATATTTTTGTTCAACCCCTTGAATTAAACCTTGAAGTCTGCACTTCAATTCCGTTGTAGTTGTTTCATTTCAAATCCAATGTGGTGGCATGCAGAGCCCAAATCATGAAGATTGTGTCACTGTCCAAATATTTCTGGGCCTAACTGTATGTTGAACTGTATAATCAGAGGAGTTATTGTTTAATTTGACCTTGTTGGATTTTTTTCCCCTTTGTTATATTATTCTGTTTCTTTTTAATCTTTACTTTTAATCTATCCGAAATAAAGATTCATTCATTCATTCATTCATTCATTCATTCATATGTAGCCAATCAGCATGCCGCTTGCTCAAATGACGCATTCTGATTGGGCTGTTTTCACAGAAACCCCGCCCCCTGTGTGTGTTCCGCTCCTGCTGTCTGTGCTCTTCAAGTTGTGTTGTAAAAAGGTGAGTTGGCTTATTGTTTTCATTCCCTGTTATCCCCATAATAACGCACTGTTTTTTTGCGTCTCCGCTGAAACAGAGCGGCTCTTTAACAATCCTATAACAGACAAGCTACACACAGGAGATAGTTGAGTAAGAGACGACGTGCAGTGTCAGTTCTGTTGTGCAGAGTGCAAATAAAGGAACCAGACCTGTACGACAGACGAGCTTCATTTCTCTCACGCACTTCATTCATACTCAGAAAAAGACTTTTTTCAATACACCAAGGTCTCTCCTTTTATATCACTCCATTCCTTACCCCTGCTGCCTGAAATCTTGCATCACAATACATTCACACATTACAATACGTACTGTCCTCCATTAAATCCCCCACGCTCTGCTGGCAGAGGGAATATTCCCCTCCCCTCTGCTTCCAGTCTGAGATGATTATCCCAGCGTGGGTTCCCTACACCGTAACTGTCCTCTCATTTGTGCGCAGTGTACTTGTGTAGTGTTTGAAATAGTTAGATTTTGCTGATATTATCTAGACAATTAATTAGAATGATAGTGCTGTAATTGTCAGTGTCCATAATGCAGCATAGTGTGCAGTTGACGTTTAAACACCAGTCATATAATGCATTTAGGTGTAGGCAGCCTGCTGTTTTTCTTTTTCAATGAAAGTCCAAAAATGCTTTGCAACCTTATTATGTGTCATGGGTCTGCAACCTGCGCTCAGTCACACAGACTGCAGCTATGAATACCTCTATTCACCTGCAATGCAGGAGTGGTGCAAGTATATAGAAGTGCAGTTGTAGACACAGCCACTCAGGAGACCTACTGTAAGTGGTAAGTGTTGTGTTTTTATCAACAATATAAATTATAATAATGAACAGACACGGAGCTCCAAGTGAACACTCTTTTACTAGGGAGCTGCCAGAGCTGACACACCACAAAAATATCCATGCACGCAGGTAACAGTGATATACATTGTGACGTTTCATGCAGGTTCACACAATAAGGAGAGATGGCTGTGACACAACAGGCTTTATTCAACACACACAACACAGAACAGAGGGGAGGTCATTCACACAGACCCTCATCTCACTCATGGTGATGCAGACACATTATCACATACAGGGAAACAACACAAACTGATCTTATAACAGTTATAATGGCACAGCAATAACACTTAGAACATACGGATAATAACAGTGTTTGAATCCTCCGTGGCGCAAGCATGCCAGGAGAATCCCCGCCCCCTTATCACAGCCCCGACGCTACACTGCCCCCCCCCCCCCGGACTGGTTTCTGTCCCCAGAATAATAAGTCCAACTCAAAAGTCCAATACAAATCCATTCAGGCGTTGGAGTGACCACTGTTGTCGGCGACCAGCACGCACAGTCCCGACCAGTGGCTCGCCAGCTTTGGTGACAGTCCCTTTTTCCTCTTCAGGCAGAAAAAGTCCAGCAAAGCCCCTCCCCTGGCAACGGGAGTCATACACTCGTTTCTGTTGACTCTCCGCCGCTACCGGGGTCTCCCGAGCCAGTTCGGGTACCGTGTGCAGGCGTCCTCTCAAGCATAACAAATAATCCAACCCCGGTTTGCTGTCCATGTCATACTGCTGCAGGGGGCTGTGGGATTTCTGCGTCTGTCCTCTCTGAGCCATGCAGATGGCACAGCGGTGGACATAGCGCTTCACATCCCAACGGCATCCCAGCCAGTAGAACCAAACCCAAAGCCGCTGCAGAGTCTTCCTCACTCCAAAGTGGCCCACCCCTACCGACCCATGGAGCAACTGGAGCACCTCAGGGCGGAGCCGTCGGGGGATCAGCTGCTGCCAGACGTGAAGCTGCTCATCTGGAGACTGGCACAGCCGATAAACAACACCCTTGTGACAGCAGAGGTTGGATCACTGGGAATGCAGGGCCTTGGTCTCTGGGTCCAGCGCAGCCACAGCCTTCCGGCTGGGCCGCTGGTCTGTGTCCAGCCACTGCCTGACCCGGGAGATGACAGGATCTCTATCCTGCTCGCTCCGAAGCTGCTGCATGCCAAGGGCCTCCATGATGTCATTGCTGGGGAGAGCTGTCCGCTGATCTGAAGAAGAGCTGTGACCCACTGTGCTATCCCGGGCCGTAGCAGTCTGGAGAGCCCGTGAGACTGCTGGGTCACAATCCTCGGCCTGCGCTGATGGCACCAGCCCTCCGATTGCGTGGGCCCCCTGGTTCCTCATCTGGCTGTTGCCACAGCATGATGGTTTGAGCCCCCAGCAGGAGAGAAGAGCTGGCGGTGTCGATCTTCGCGCCCCATGCTGCGAGCAGATCTAGTCCAATGATGCACGGGTCCTGGATATCAGCCAGCCAGAACGGGTGGTTCGTGTTCTGAATGGCCACTCCCACCCCAAGGACCCGTCACCCCCCTAGCCTGGCACGCTCACCGGTGGCTGTGAGGACACAGTGCCGGGTAGGTTCCCACCCTTGCGTTCCGAGTCCATCTGTGCCGGACAGCACCCCAGGTCGGACCAGGGAAATGGTGGAACTGGTGTCGATCAGGGCTCGGATTGGTGTGCTGTCCAGGCTGCACTGTAGATACAGCCCTGGTGATTGTTCAAGTTGGCCCAGCCGTCCATCGGGGAAAATGTCCATGGGAGGTGGCAGGTCCCCATCTGTGCCACCTCGCTCTCAGGTTAAAGCCGGTGAGGGGGCGGTTTGTCGCGGGGTGGGTGCCGGGCAGTAACACGCGATGTGTCCTGGCTCCCCGCAGCAGAAGCATCCTTCCTCACACCGCCATTGTTGTACTCTCACCGACCGTGCAGCTGTGGTCCGACGTAATTCCTCCTCTTCCTCCTCCTCGCTCTCAGCTGTGGCCTGGAAAGCTCTCTGCCTCGGTGAGGACACATCAGCTGCATGATCCATCATCAGCTCCACCCGCTCCGCTTCTGCCACGGCCATCTCCCAGCTGCTCACTGCGTGAATCCGGATGTGTTCCTGGAGTCGGGCCGGGCAGAGCCCACAGATGAAGTGCTGGAGGGTGAGCTTCTCTACCGCCCCTGGCTCGAAATCCGGGTAGCCACGCTGTGTCAGTAGCCATATGTCCACTGCGTAGGCTCCCAGGCTGTCTTGACTGTCTAACTGGAGGTTGGCCAGCTGTTCCCAGGCATGCTCAGCATTGGTCGCTCTCCCAAACCGCCTCCAGAGTGCTCTTTGTAGCACTGGCCAGCTGTGACACTCCTCAGGCCTGAGGTCAGACAGCATGCAGAGAGCCCCACCCTCCAGGGCCAGCGAGACCTGCACGGCAGTCTCTTTGGGCGTCCAGCTGTTCAGAGCACCAGCCAGTTCAACATGGGCCAGGTAGCCATCCAGCGGGGTTTCGCCACCAAAGCGGGGGAGTTTGGCCCGTTGGCGGGTCGGCGGGATGGTTGCTTCTTGATCAATCGCTGTCCCTGGTCGCAGTGGAATCGCCGGCCCTGAAAAGGGCAGGAAGCGGGGCAGATTTGCTCTGTTCGGCCCACACTGCCTTGAGAAAGGCAGAAGGCAGGGTATGCTGGCCCTGTCGGGTCCGGTGCTCCATTCATCCATCTCCATCTCTATCTGGCCGATGAGCCACTGGAGCCGCTGAATCTCTACATCGATCCTTGCTTCCATCTCTCCAAGATCTCACTCCTGACACCAGTGTGACGTTTCAGGTGGGTTCACACAATAAGGAGAGATGGCTGTGACGCAACAGGCTTTATTCAACACACACTCACAACACAGAACAGAGGGGAGGTCATTCACACAGACCCTCATCTCACTCATGATGACACAGACACATAATCTATCATATACAGCCGTGGACAAAATTGCTGGTACCCCTCAGTTAATAAAAGAAAAACCCACAATGGTCACAGAAATAACTTGAATCTGACAAAAGTGGTAATAAATAAAAATTCTATGAAATTTAACCAATGAAAATCAGACAATGCTTTTGAATTGTGGTTCAACAGAATTACTTTAAAAAACAAACTCATGAAACGGGCCTGGACAAAAATGATGGTACCCCTAGAAAAGATTGAAAATAATGTGACCATAGGGACATGTTCAACCAAGATGTGTCCTCTAATTAACATCACAGGTGTCTACAAACTTGTAATCAGTCAGTCGGCCTATTTAAAGAGTGACAAGTAGTCACTGTACTGTTTGGTGATATGGTGTGTACCACACTAAACATGGACCAGAGGAAGCAAAGGAATGAGTTGTCTCAGGAGATTAGAAAGAAAATTATAGACAAGCATGTTAAAAGTAAAGGCTATAAGACCATCTCCAAGCAGCTTGATGTTCCTGTGACTACAATTTCACATATTATTCAGAAATTTAAGATCCACGGGACTGTAGCCAACCTCCCTGGACGAATGGTAACAAAAGAGCCCAGAACAACCTCTAAACACATTCATGGTGAACTCCAAGGTCAAGATACATCAGTGTCAGATCGCACCATCCGTCGTTGTTTGAGCCAAAGTGGACTTCATGGGAGACGACCAAGGAGGACACCACTGTTGAAAACAAATCATAAAAAAGCCGGACTGGAATTTGCTAAACTGCATGTTTACAAGCCACAAAGCTTCTGGGAGAATGTCCTATGGACAGACGAGACAAAACTGCAACTTTTTGGCAAGGCACATCAGCTCTATGTTCACAGACGCAAAAATGAAGCATACCAAGAAAAGAACACTGTCCCTACTGTGAAACATGGAGGAGGTTCTGTTATGTTCTGGGGCTGCTTTGCTGCATCTGGCACAGGGTGTCTTGAATCTGTGCAGGGTACAATGAAATCTCAAGACTATCAAGGTATTCTACAGAGAAATGTGCTGCCCAGTGTCAGACAGCTTGGTCTCAGTCGCAGGTCATGGGTCTTGTAACAGGATAATGACCCAAAACACACAGCTAAAAACACCCAAGAATGACTAAGAGCGAAACATTGGACTATTCTAAAGTGGCCTTCAGTGAGCCCTGATCTAAATCCTATTGAACATCTGTGGAAGGAGCTGAAACATGCCGTCTGGAGAAGGCACCCTTCAAACCTGAGACAACTAGAGCAGTTTGCTCATGAGGAGTGGGCCAAAATACTTGCTGAGAGGTGCAGAAGTCTCACTGATAGTTACAGAAATCATTTGATTGCAGTGATTGCCTCAAAAGGTTGTGCAACAAAATATTAAGTTAAGGGTACCATCATTTTTGTCCAGGTCTGTTTCATGAGTTTGTTTTTTAAAATAATTCTGTTGAACCACAATTCAAAAGCATTGTCTGATTTTCATTGGTTAATTTTCATAGAATTTTTATTTATTACCACTTTAATGAATTAATTGGTAAATTCCTCAGTAAAATAAGTTAGATAGATAGATAGATTTGTTTATTTGACAGGGACAGTGCAATAAACATAGACAATTAATCAATGACAATCAATCTGATGTGTTGCACAGAGTGTATAGCTATTAGCTAATTTGCAACTCTTGTCCCTGGATGGGCTTTAGAAAGGAGAAACAAGTTAAAAAAAAAAAAAAAAAAGGAAAGAAAAGGAATACACAATAACCACATACATCAATGCAAAAAACATAAATACATTATAAATACACAATTATAAATATTATAAATATTATAAATACACAAATATAACAACCTGACACACATTTGCCTATTTCAGGCCTCCCTCCCTTCGTCACTCACTATAAACAAACACATTCATTCCTTCCCTTCATTCACTCTCACCCTGCAGACAATCATTTCATACATGGGTACATTCTTGTTTATTTTTCAGCCAGTTTTTAACCTTTTTAGTGAATGTTTTAAAGTCCGTTATTATTATTATTTTTTTTTTTATTTAAGTTTTTGTAAAGGGTATACAGGTCGTTACAGCAATGCAGTGTTTACATTTTCATCACATGTTCCCTTATTTTCTGATATCTGACAACATTGGAAGATTAATTCTTACAACACCCCTTTTTTTTTTTAAAGTGAAAGAAAAAGTGAAATTAAAGAGAAAAAAAAACAAAAAACAAATAACAAAAAAAAAACAAACAAACCAGTAAAAAACAAACAAAAAGAAAAAGTAAGTAAATAAAGATAAAAGAGCATCTGAGTAGTGTTGGAACAAAGAGAGGAACCATTATTGAAATGGTATTTGTCAAAGATTAGATCTAATGGAAGACACATATGCGGTCCAGGGTTGCCAAAAGTTCATGAACCCATCCATGTCCTGTCTCAGTGCGAATGTCAACTTTTCCATCGAGTAAATGTCTTGGATTACGTTAGTCCAATCTTCAGGTGTAGGACAGTCCTTCAACATCCATTTTTTAGTTAGAGCTTTTTTGCTTGCCAATATTAAAACATTGAATAAGTATTTTTCTCCTCGTCTTTCCAGTGAGTCCGGTAGTAAACCCAAATACAAAGTTACAAAAGAAAAGGGAACTGTAATTTTGAATATTTTCCCCAATATTGTCTGTACCTTGGTCCAATATTGGTGGATAACTGGGCATGACCAAAACACATGAAAATGATTTGCAGTCTTTTCACCACACAAGCACCAACAGTTCAATCCCTTATGGGTAAATTTGTTTTGTGCAGGTGTTCTGAAAAATCTTGCCAAGTTTTTCCATCCAAATTCTCTCCACTGCAGGGATGAGGTACTTTTCCATTGCTGTTTATTTAGCTTTTCCCATATTTCCAGTTGTAAAGTGAAATTCCCCTCTTTTTCCCATCTCTCTTTTATATAAGATGTGTTGTCTCCTTTTAAGTCTTGAAGACCTTGGTATATTTTAGAAATGTATCTGATCCCTGGGATCCCTTTATATGCCATTAAGAAGACCTTCAGAACACCTGACTGGGCCCTTTCCAAAACCTCCTTTTTAAGTATATTGTTTATGTGGTGTCTAAGCTGGAAGAACCTGTAAAGGTCTTGATTTATTAGGCCTTGTTTTTTCAAATCTTCAAAACTTCTTAAGATTTGCCCTTTAAAAAAATCGTAATATTTTATCAGCCCTTTCTCCTTCCACTTTTTAAATCTGGTGTCTGTTTTATTAGGAGTAAAGTCCTGATCATAGGCGATCCATTGCAGAAGTCGATAGGGCTCTTTAGTTTGATTCTCTCTGACTATCTTAAACCAAATTTTTAGCGGGGTCTCTATCCACGGGTTAGTGTTATTCAAAAGCTTAGGTAAGACATTGTTCCCTATTATCGCCTGTAGGGGGATGTCACTTGTTATTTGGCATTCGATCTCCTTCCATTGTGCAGTGTAGACTGGGTTACATATCTCTACTAAAGTTTTAATTTGTGCGGCTTTAAAGTAGTCCCTGATATTTGGCAGCGCGAGCCCACCTTTGTCTTTGTTTAGCTGTAGGGTTCTATATCTGATTCTAGGTCTCTTGCCCTGCCATATGAATCTTGAGATCCATCTGTCCAGCTCCTGCCATGTTTTTTTGGGAGGTTCTACCGGTATTGTTTGGAAAAGGTATAGAAGACGTGGAAGTATATTCATTTTGACTGCTTCAATTCTTTGTGCAGTACCCAAGAATGGTATCATATTCCATCTTGCTAGGTCAGATTTTATTTTTGTCACCAGTGGATCATAGTTTAGTGATATAATTTTGTTGAGTTGTTTCGGGATATTGACCCCCAGATATTTCATAGATTCCGACTCCCAGTTAGTTTTGAGTTTGCTTAGTGAATAATGATTTGGGTCATAGTTGAATGTTAAAACTTGGGTTTTATGCATATTTAATTTGTACCCCGATAAATCTCCATACTCTGAAAAAACTGAGGTTAGTTCTGGTAAAGAAGTGTCCGGCTGCCCTAGGTATATTAAAATGTCATCAGCAAAGAGTGCTATTTTATGTTCCTTCTGACCAAGTGTAATACCTTGTATTTTTTGGTTTTGTCTTATCCATTGGCTCAGAGGTTCTATGAAGATTGCAAAGAGCAGTGGAGACAGGGGGCAGCCCTGACGACATCCTCTTTCCAGTTCAAAAGATGATGATAAATTACCGTTAATCCTTATTTTAGCTGTTGGTTTTTTATATAATGCCTGTATAGTTCTAATGAAGTTGTTATGAAAATTGAAACTGGATAAGATTCTATATAGAAAAGACCAGTCAACCGAATCGAATGCTTTTTCAGCATCTAATCCCAATATGACTGCATTTAAGTTATATTTTTTTATATGATGAATTATGTGTAAAGTGCGTCGAATGTTGTCTTGTGTCTGTCTTTGTCTTATAAAACCTGTTTGGTCTAAATGAATTAGGTCTGTCAGTATATTTTCTAACCTTTTGGCAAGGATAATGGTAAAAAGCTTATAGTCCTGATTTAGTACACTGATTGGTCTGTAGTTGGAGCACTCTAGTTTATCCTTTTCAGGTTTAGGTATAACTGCAATGACCCCTTCTCTCCAGGAGGGGGGGATTTCCCCTGTGTGGAGGACATAATTAAATGTTTTCAGGAGGAGAGGAGATAGTTGCTGTTTAAAGGTTTTGTACCACTCTGCTGTATAGCCATCAGCTCCTGGGGATTTGTTAGCTTTAAGTTTCATAATTGCTTTTTCCAATTCTTTAGGATGTATTTCTGACAGTAGTGTTTTATTTTGTGACTCCGTAAGTTGGGGAAGGTTTAATGTGTTTAGGAATGCCTCGGATGCGTTTTTATGTTTTTTGTGGGAGTATAAGTTCTTATAGTAATTCTCGAAGTTTTTAAGAATATCCTGAATTCTGAATTTTATTTCCTTTGATACTGGGTCTCTGATTTTGTAGATTGCTCTTTCTGTTTGATGTTTCCTCAATTTATAGGCTAGCAATTTTGCCGATTTACTGCCTGCTTCATAGTATTTTTGTTTCAGAAATGTAAGTTTCTTCTGGATTTCTATTGTGTAGATCTCATTTATTTGGTTTTTAATTTCCTTAATCTTGAGCGAGTCAGTAGAATGAGTGTTGCCTTTGTGTTCTTTTTCTAGGTTCCTAAGTTCTGACTCTAATGTGGATAGTTTTTCTTGTCTTAGTTTCTTTTGGGTTGCCAGTTTTGCAATAATCTTTCCTCTTATTACAGCTTTACATGCATCCCACAGTATTAAAGGGGATACTTCTCCATTATCGTTATCTTCCAAATATCTGAGAATATCTGATTCCAATTCATCTTTCAATGGTCCTTTCAGGACATTTGAATTTAACCTCCAAGAAAATGTATTATTTGTGTATTTTTGGATATTTAAGTCCATGTAGATCGGACTGTGGTCGGAGAGATCCATCAGTCCTATTTTACATGTTTTTACTCTTCCAATGTCTCTATTAAACATAAAAAAATAGTCAATCCTTGAGTAAGATGAATGTGGAGTTGAGTAAAATGTATAGTCTTTTACACTGGGGTTGAGTTCCCTCCACACGTCACAGATTCCCAATTCTTTTAGTAGCATCCGAGTCTTCCTGTTTTGGGTGTTATTTTGATGTGGGGAATTACCAGAAGCATCCCAGTATGGATTCAGTCTAAGATTGAAGTCCCCACCACATATCACTAAACCTTGAGCTTTAGTTATCATTAGGTCGAATACATTTTTATAAAATTTCCAGTTAGCCCCTGGGGGAGCATACACATTCAGCAGGGTGATATCTTCTCCCTCTAGCCGCCCAGTTACCAAACTGTATCTCCCTTCTTTATCTTTGTGTTCTGATTTTTTTTCAAATGTAATTTTGGTTGATATCAATGTCGCTACTCCCCTCCTCCTCCCTGATTTATATGAAGATGAAGAGATCATTTTAAACCCTTGTCTACTGAGTTTATTGTGTTCCACGTCTGTTAGGTGGGTTTCTTGTAAAAGTATTATTCCTGCTTTGTCTTTTTTCATTTTGCCTAGAATCTTGGATCTTTTAACTGGATTCAGGATTCCTTTTACATTATATGAAATTATTTTGGTTACACCCTGTTTCTCCATTGTGTTGTTTTGTTTAGTATAACTGTGTGGTGGCCCTCTTTTGTGCTACTCAGAAACTGAAAGAACATTAAAAACAAGAAAAACATTAAGAACATAGTGTAAAAAACTTTAAAACAAAAAGCTGTCATAAGAACTTCCTGAGCTGAGGTCTTTTTAAAGACCCTGTAAGAGCCTTGATGGAGTGAAGGCTCTGAGGGAAATTCCTCAAACTCTGTTACGTGTTGAGGGCCCTCTCTTACCACTGAAAGTAGTCCCATGCTTTTAACGTGAGTTTCAGAACCCAATCCAAACTTGTAATGATTTTTTTTTTTTCCTTTTATGCCTAAACCCTGTGAAATTGTGTGCACCCTCCCACCCCCATCACATCAAACATTCACGCAAAAACAGTATTTGTTAGTATGAGGAGAACATGTGGATTATTGTCACATTTCTATTTTAACAAGTTTTTTTTTTTTTTTTTTTTTTTACAAAGACTTATTTGTTTCAAATAATATGATTGTTCCATGAAATGTTTTACCACATGCTGAATATGCATCTCCTTTAATGTTTGTTACCTTGTATGAGGGGGGTTGGATGTGCGGATTGATTCAAGAGAAAAGAGAAAAAAAAAAAAAAAAAAAAAAGGTCGCTATTCCAACCTGAAAACGGATAGTTTATCCGCGACGCTCTGGTGCTGGGTTTCCCGCTGCTGCTCCGTGGATTTTGAGGGTCTTTGTGTTGTCCATGTTTGCGCTTTGATCTTCTCACTCGGGTCTGCTGCGGGTTTAAATACCGTTACCGGGAGCCCTCTTTTCGCCATGTCAGCTGTTGCTTCTTCCGCCGAATTATAGAGACACGTTTCATCGCCGTAGAAGACCCTTAACTTCGCAGGAAATGGTGTCTGAAAGTGCAATTTCTTCTCTCTTAACACCTTTTTCGCGTCATTGTATTCCCTGCGCTTTTTAAGGACCTCCGGGGCGTAATCGTGTTCCACGTAGACTTTTCTCTCCTGGTGCATAAATCCTTTTTTCTGCCAGGCCAGGCTTACAACCTCTTGTTTTATTTTGAAATTGGAAAATCTTACCAACACCGAACGTGGGGGCGCTTCCGCCGCCGGCCTAGCGGCTAATGAACGATGTGCCTTTTCTATCTTCAAGTCGGTGGTTTGTGGAATATCCAATTTCTCTCTTAGTAAGGATTCCACGCATTCTGCCATTGAGTTCAAACCATTTTCGGTTCCTTCTATCAGACCATGAATTCTTATGTTGTCTCTTCTTTGTTTTCCTTCTTGGTCGGTTAGCTTAGCCTCTATAGCTGCTTGTCTTTTGCGTAGGTCTAGCACAGAATCTTCGAGCACTTTTATTCGATCCTCTGTTTCCAAGATTCGGTTCTCGGCCTGGTCCACTCTGCTGTTTGTCCTTTTCAATTCTTCTCTGAATTCCCGAAATTCGGCCGTAACATCTCGGCGAAATCGTCGTAGCTCCTCAAATAGTGATTTCAGGCTAACCCTTTTGTTAGCTATCACCAGTTCCTCGTCTTCTGAACGGAGATCTTCCAGTTCAGATTCTCCGGCCGATACGTGTCCTGGCCTGGAGAATTTCAGTTTCTTCTGTTTTCCTTTAGACATGATGATTTTGTCTTTTGATTTTCACTCCTCCAAAAATCCGTTAAGTTTGATTTTCAAGGTGTTATCCTGGATTGGGTCTGAGAGCTTCAGTGTTAAGCTGCAGTCGCCATGGCGTCCAGACCGGAAGTCAAAGTCCGTTATTATTTTAATTTCATTTGGCATTGTGTTCCAGATGTGACTGCCCTTTATAGAGAAAGCTGTTTGTCCAAATGTGGTTCTGCGGTGGAATATTTTACAGTTATTGTTAACAGAACTCCTGGTGGCTCTGCTGCTGTCCTGTCTTTGGATGAAACCAGCAAGTGGCTCAGGTGCTGATTTATGGAAACATTTGAAAGTTAATTTCAGTAAACAGAGGTCAATGAAACTCTCAAAACTCAATAGGTTGTATTTTTTTAAAATATTACAGTGATGCCACCTAATGGGCTTTTTGTCCAAGATTTTTAGGGTTTGATTATATAATGAACCTATATGTCTTATTGTGGAAGGGGCTGCTTGAGCCCAGACTGTCAAACAGTATGATATATGAGAAAAAACCATAGAATGCATATACAGTACAGCAGGTTCGTAAGGTATGTAATATCTAATTAATTTAAAGCAGTTCAGATTTTTTTTTACTGTTTTAGAAATTTTCTTTATATGAAGATTAAATTTGAGTTGAGGATCTAGTACAACGCCAAGGTATTTGAATTCTGTAACTAAACTGATGTCATGATCATGTATATTAACTTTAAAACATTGCAGGTTATATTTTTTGATTGAAAAGCACATTGAAACTGTTTTCTGAAGGTTCAGCAATAGATGGTTCTGGAGGAGCCACTCTTGGACATCAACCATACTTGTAGACAGTACATCTGCAGCCTGTGCTGGAGTCTTGGCAGCTGTGTAAATAACTGCATCATCTGCATAAAGTTGGCATGTTGCAGCAGAGCAGTGTAGCGGCAAGTCATTAATAAAAATGCTGAAAAGTAAAGGACCAAGAATGGACCCTTGTGGGATACCCATACGGTTATTTAAAAGTGAGGATTTATCCTGGTGAACTTTTACACACTGTTCTCTATTCTGGAGATAAGATGCAAACCAGTCTAATGTGTCTGGAGAGAAGTTAAAAGATACCATTTTGGATAAAAGCAAACTGTGGTTTACAGTATCGAAAGCCTTTTTGAGATCTAGAAAAACAGCTCCTACCACATTACCTCTGTCCAAGGACTGTTTGACATTTTCAATAAGGCAACAATTTGCTGTTTCTGTTGAGTATCCTGGTCTAAAACCAAATTGATGTGGATGAAGAAGTTGACTGTCTTGTAAGTAGTCTATCATCTGTGTAGCTACAACTTTTTCAATAACCTTAGACAGGACTGGTAAAATAGAGATTGGGCGGTAATTGCATATATCGTCTTTACTGCCTGATTTATGAACTGGTATGACGACAGCTTTTTTCCAGCCAGATGGAAATGTACTAGACCTAATGGAGAGATTAATGAGATGAGTCAGTGGTTTGATTAATATTTTGCTGTGCGTTTTGAGAAAGGAGGTGCTCATGTTGTAGACATCATTAGTTTTTGAGTTTGACAGTGTTTTAACAATACCAGCAATTAACTCCTCATTTACCTCATCGATGTGAAAAGAATCTGTTGGAAGTATTGAATTTGTGTTGTTGAGCACATTTGGCGGCACAAAGTTTTTTGTCAGGTCTTCCACAGAGCCCACAAAATATGAATTAAATTCATTTGCCAATGTAGCCTTGTCACTGATGGTCTTGCCATTGATTCTAAGTTCCTTTACCCCCTTCTGAACATTTTTTTTATTAGTTAAGTTATTTAAATGCCTCCATAGGGAACTGTTGTTTTTGTCAGATTGTTGTTTTTGTCAAAACTGTTGTTTTTGTCAGATTCAAGTTATTTCTGTGACCATTGTGGGTTTTTCTTTCATTAACAGAGGGGTACCAACAATTTTGTCCACGTGTGTACAGGGAAACAACGCTAACTGATCTTATAACACAGTTATAATTGCCGGGTGACCTCCAATAATGTACTTGGCTTCTCTCCATTAATGTTTGCTGTCTCTATGTCTGTTCTTTTCATCTTCTCTATCCCCTCACCCCCCAACCAGTTACAGCAGATGACTGCCCCTCCCTGAGCCCGGTTCTGCTAGAGGTTTCTTCCTGTTAAATGGGAGTTTTTCCTCTCCACCGACGCTAAGTGCTTGCTCACAGGGGATCGTCTGATTGCTGGGTCTTTCTGCAATTGTGGGGTCTTCCCTGCATTTGAAAGTGCTATGAAATGACTTTTGTTGTGATATGGCGCTATATAAATAAAGTTGAATTGAATAATTGCATAGCAGTAACACCTAGAACACACAGATAATAACAGTGTTTGAATCCTCCGTGGCGCAAGCATGCCGGGAGAATCCCCGCCCCCTTCACAGTCCCGACGCTACACTATATATATATAAACTGGAGAGTATCACTGCACATCGAAAAATAGATCCATACACTACATTTCCTCCCCCTTTAGCGAAAGCATCGTATGACTATGCATAACATATTGCATTCAATTATGACATTTTTTTAACTTAATACTAAACATGTATATGTTCAGACAGTATGCAACAGTTACCATGAACATCACACGTCCAGTCTCTTGGGTGGCTGTTAGAAAAGTCCTTCTTAACTTTCAGTCAAAAACCAGGCTGGATCAGAGTTTCACCAAATTTAATTACACTGGCCAGTGGAGAACAATACAAAAACAGTCTCAGAGCCTAGTCGCACACCATTCTGACTCAAACACATATCACTCAGTTCTTTAAGTCCTTCGTTATCTGAGAGGTGGAGAAGGAATTGTCCATGGTGGTTGGTTCAGTACATCTGGTCAAAACTTGGGTGTACAGATTATCCCTTTCTCAGGAATCATGATGCTCACTCAGCATCAGTCACACAGGAAGTTCACAAAGTGAACTAAAACAAGATGATAACATAATACAGCTGCATCCTTGACACTTTAACACAGACTCTGAGACAAAGCAAATTACAAATATGAAACAAATATGATTTTTTTCTATCATTCTCCCCCCTTTGATGCTATGCAAGACATAAAAAAGAACAATTTATGGAACTTAGCATAGCTGCCAGATGGGGTTTGCAGTTGTCAGTATCCTGCTAAATGCGCCAGGATGTAACACCCCAAAAAAAGCTTGCCTAAATTCATCTGTGCCTGATGACAGCAATCACTAGTGCTAGGAGACACCAGCTAGAACCGAGGGCACGTAGCCAAAGAGACAAAAGCTTCTCTCTGTGCGTGACTTGATTTGGCATGACAGAACAGATTAATATGAACAGAAACAATCCCACAGAGATCGGTGTTGTGCTGAACTGGACATCAGCTGGCAGAGGATTTTTTTTAAAATTTCATTTGTTTATACTGTATATAGCCTAATAATTACAATAATAATAATTCATTTCATTTATAATGCACTTTACATCTTGGGGCAAAATCTCTACACAAATAGGATTAAGAACAAGAATAAAAGAAAACTGGGCGCATGCGCACACAGCGACCGGCAGCTGGTGAAAAAGTCTGTCGTCTGTGTGTCTGTTTTTATGTACTTTTATGTGTTTTTACGAAATCCTCTGTGTCGTTTCTGCCCTGGAATGTTTGTGGACTGTATGGTGAAGAGCTCCCTGGTTCCAACAACATGGACTTCCTCCCCTCTCTTGCACTGCTGCTACTTTTCCTCCGGCTCTTTGTCTATGAGGTAAACGCGACCGGCATCATGGCGGGCAGAATACATTATTTCAGGGACATGTTGCTGCATTTAAACACGGTTGATGCAGCGGCTGTGATTGAGCCTAAGCCGCAACTGCCGGACTTTATTTTGAGAGACGGACACAGCGGTGAAAAGAGAGACGGGAGAGACGGCAGAAGGAAACGCGGAAAGCGTGGAGGTGTGAAATTGCACCTGAGAAGACGTCAGTTTGGTAACATTCCTCTTCCTTCTATGATTTTTGGGAACGTACAGTCTCTGAGAAACAAGGTGGATGAAATTCAAGGGAATGTACGCTACCAGAAGGACTTTAAGAACTGCTGTGTCATGGCTTTCACCGAATCTTGGCTTAATGCGCATGACCGAGATGCAGACCTGTGGATTGACGGCTTTGGAGCCCCACTGCACTTGGATCGGCAGGAAGAGGTAACGGGGAAATGTCAGGGGGGCGGCGTATGTTTATACATTAATAAGCAGTACTGCACATCTGTCACGGTCAGAGAGCGCATCTGTACACCCGATGTGGAGCTGCTGTCTGTGTCACTACGCCCCTTTTATTTGCCTCGCGAGTTCCCCCAGCTTTTCATCACAACTGTTTACATTCACCTGAGGGCAGACGCTGACTCCGCCTCCAGCTCCATCTTTGATGTGATCCAGCGGCTGCAAACAATTTCTCCAGAGGTGCCAAACTTCATTCTTGAGGATTTTAACCATGTTTCTTTAAAGAAGACACTTAAAAACTTCTATCAGTATGTCTCCTGCCCAACCAGGCGAAAAAACACATTGGACCTGTGCTATGGATCCATAGAGAGGGCCTATAAATCACTCCCCCTTCCTCCTGTAGGATCCTCAGATCACAACTGTGTACATTTGCTGCCCACATATAAAACTGCTCTCAGGAGAGGCAAGGTGGAGACGAGAGACATTGATGTGTGGACAGAAGATTCAGTGCACAGCCTCCAGGAATGCTTTGACTGTACAGACTGGGAGATGTTCACACTGGCCTGCGGGGATGATTTGGACTCTTTGGTGCACGTCACATGCTCATACATGGCTTTCTGTAAAAATAAGATCGTTCCACGTAAACGTGTCAAAATATATCCCAACAACAAGCCATGGGTTACAAAATCAGTTAAATCCTGCTTACAGAGGAAAGCACTTGCCTTTAAACAGGGGTCTGTTTCTGAGCTACAGGTTGCCACAAAAGAGCTGAAATCCGAAATTTTAAGAGCAAAACAGAATTATAAATCAGAATTGGAAAGCAAGATGGCAACAAAGAAACTTGGTTCAGCCTGGGCCAGTATGGGCCAATATGAAAACTACTGCAGGCCTTCAGAGCACAGAGCGCAGTAATCGTGTGTTTTTAGATGGTTTTAATTCAGACACAGAGCTGGCTAATGCTCTTAATTGTTTTTATGGTCGTTTTGACTCCTTTGATTTTAGCACAGAAACCCAAGATTTGAAACAGAAACTCAAAGACAATCAGCACTTTAATATTGAGGTGCAGGATGTTAAAAGGGAGTTCTGCGCTGTAAAAGTGAACAAAAGTCAGGGCCCTGATAATATATGTGGGCGCTTGGTAAAGTCCTGTGCACATGAACTGAGTCCTATATTTCATTACATTTTCAATAAGTCCTTACAGACACAACATGTGCCTAAGATCTGGAAAGAAGCCGTGGTTGTTCCCGTTCCAAAATCCAGCTGTCCTAAAACGGTAAACGACTTTAGACCAGTCGCTTTGACTTCAATTTTAATGAAAATTTTTGAAAAACTGGTCAGATGTGAGGTCCTAAAGCAGACTGAGCATGCATTGGATCCTCTGCAGTTTGCCTATAGGCCTCACAGAGGAGTGGAGGATGCCACTGTCACTCTGTTTAACATGCTTTTTAAACATCTGGATTTTAATGGGACACACGCCAGACTTTTATTTGTGGACTTTTCCTCCGCCTTTAATACAATCCAACCTCATATCTTAGTTGAAAGGCTCCTGCAACAATTTGATTTGAGCAAATCTGGTGGGTTGGATTCTGGATTTCTTAACCAACAGGACGCAGAGAGTAAGGGTCAATGGTACATTGTCTGACCTAAAGTGCTCTTCTACTGGCACTCCTCAGGGGTGTGTGTTGTCACCACTACTCTTCATCCTGTACACAAACATGTGTCGGAGCAGACATGACAACAGACACATTATAAAGTATGCTTATGACTCAGTTATTGTCAGTCTCCTCCAGGATGGTGAGAGTGGCCACGGCCCAGTAGTTGATGATTTTGTTCACTGGTGTGAGGATTCCTACCTGCAGCTGAATACGACAAAAACTAAAGACATGATTATTGACTTTAGGAGGAAAAATCCCAGGCACAAAGTCACCGTACTAAAATGCCAGACCACCGAATGTGTACAATCCTACATATATCTTAGGACGATTATTGATAGTAATTTAAACTTTGATGAGAACTGTGAAAGGGTGTGCAAAAAGGGTCAGCAACATTTGCATTGCTTGAGAAAACTTGCACGCTTCCAAACTGACCGAACCATAATGACAATGTTTTATCGGGCTTTTATTGAATCTGTTTTATCCTTTTCTTTAGTGTCATGGTTTGGTCAGATAAAACTGAAACAGAGGAAATCCTTGGATCAGGTTGTTAGATGGTCCAGTCATTTGCTTGGTGAGTCACAGCTGAGCCTGACATCCCTGTACACCAGACAAGTACAGAGGATGGCTACCTCCATTTTAAATGATGACTCCCACCCTTTGCACTGCAACTTTCAGCTTCTTCCCTCAAGACGGAGGTTTGCCGTCCCAAAAAGTAGAACCCAGCACTACAAAAACAGCTTTGTTCCTGCTGCTGTCAAAGAGTTAAACAAGCTGTAACAACATATTGCACATAATTTAGGTACCTATTTATTAACTCCATTTTATATTTACTTATTTTTGTAGGATGTTACTTGGGTTCTAAATATTTTACTGGGTTTTAGACCCTTGAGTTTTTAACCTCTTTGACTAGTTTTTAACTTTTAATATGACTCTTCTCTCTTATCTCTGGTTTTTCCTCCCATCTCTTTGTCTTTTTATACCCTGATTGATGGAGCCTTGAGTATTTTTATCATGTTTATAGTCAGCTTCATATGTGCCTGTGTTTGTGTCTATGTTGAATGCAATTTGTGGCTTGTAAATATGGATGTCACCAGAATGCAAAACAAATCTACCTATGGGTACAAATAAAGTAACCTGAACCTGATTAAGTACATACGATGACACACCAGGACATCCCTGGTGAGAATTGCTTTCAAATATTTTACCTGGTAAAATAAAGGTCAAATAAATAAAATAAAAAAACTTTCCTAAACAATGAATTTGTATCCATAAAACAGTACAGCCCTTCCCACCTGAAGTGGACAAAAGGAGCACAGATCCATAATGTCCCCTGACATTGCAACATCATAGTAACTCAGCGACAGCAGTCTCTGCTGTGGCTATCCGAAGAATAAGTGTAATCGTGTGTGTTTAATTAATTTAATTTTATTTAATTTTATTATGTTCCAGATTTAAGAAAAGATAAAACGCACATACAGTATTTATGAAAAGTCATGGACTGGGAGACCTGTAGATTTTGTTAAAACAAAGTTATTCACATAATAAAACCCCAGAGACTCCATCAGACCATCTTGACGATTCTTGTCTTAATAAACACGTTGGTCAATAATCAATTTATTCATGAGTAGTCCTTAATTTATACATATTAAACAAAGGAGTCTGCTATGTGAAATGAAAATCAAAACTTTGATACAGTGGGGCAAAAAAGTATTTAGTCAGCTGAAGAGGATGATAAAATAAAGGCAGCGTTGGATTTTTAAATAGCTTTATTATCACCCGCCTTCATCAGAACTCGGCTCCAGCCCATAGTGTGAGCAGGCTGAAGCCGAATTCCTCAGGCTCTCAAAAAGGAGACAGTGTGTGTGTCTCGCAGCAGATGCAGAATCAGAATGAGAGAATGAGAGAGTTTGCGTTACAGAGTTGCAGCATATATACTCGACTACAACAATACATCAAGGGCATACCCCAGCAGTTGGTATGATCAAAGAGATAACAGAACAGGCATAAGACATTTGCATTTGAGAGACATATTGATCTCAGTCCCTAGGTCACAGTGAGGACAGGACACATGAGCACAATGCACGAAAGGCAACATTAACATCACAGAAGTGAGCCAGACGAAACGAGTCTGCCTGTAGACATTAATACACATTTCACTGTTCTGTTATTTGCTCTAGCCGAGCGCTGTGTTTGACCAGTCTGTTTGTGGGGGTTACACCAAAGCACATCTACATATCAGTAGTGCAGCAGAAAAAACCAAGAGAAGAGAGCTGAGTGTCCTTAATCTGTTGTGGGGGTTAACCGAACCGCCACACAGCCACCAATTGTGCAAGTTCTACCACTTAAAAGACGAGAGAGGTCTCCAATTTTCATCATAGGTATACCTCAACTATGAGAGACAAAATGAGGAAAAAAAAAATCCAGAAAATCACATTGAAGGATTTTTAATGAATTAATTGGTAAATTCCTCAGTAAAATAAGTATTTGGTCACCTACAAACTAACAAGATTTCTGGCTCTCACAGACCTGTAACTTCTTTAAGAGGCTCCTCTGTCTTCCACTCGTTACCTGTATTCATGGCACCTGTTTGAACTCGTTATCAGTATAAAAGACACCTGTCCACAACCTCAAACAGTCAGACTCCAAACTCCACTATGGCCAAGACCAAAGAGCTGTCAAAGGACACCAGAAACAAAATTGTAGACCTGCACTAGGCTGGGAAGACTGAATCTGCAATAGGTAAGCAGCTTGGTGTGAAGAAATCAACTGTGGGAGCAATTATTAGAAAATGGAAGACATACAAGACCACTGATAATCTCCCTCGATCTGGGGCTCCACGCAAGATCTCACCCCATGGGGTCAAAATGATCACGAGAACGGTGAGCAAAAATCCCAGAACCACACGGGGGACCTAGTGAATGACCTGCAGAGAGCTGGGACCAAAGTAACAAAGGCTACATCAGTAACACACTACGCCGTTAGGGACTCAAATCCTGCAGTGCCAGACGTGTCCCCCTGCTTAAGCCAGTACATGTCCAGGCCCGTCTGAAGTTTGCTAGAGAGCATTTGGATGATCCAGAAGAGGACTGGGAGAATGTCATATGGTCAGATGAAACCAAAATAGAACTTTTTGATAAAAACTCAACTTGTCGTGTTTGGAGGAGAAAGAACACCATACCTACTGTGAAGCATGGGGGTGGAAACATCATGCTTTGGGGCTGTTTTTCTGCAAAGGGACCAGGACGACTGATCCGTGTAAAGGAAAGAATGAATGGGGCCATGTATCGTGAGATTTTGAGTGAAAACCTCCTTCCATCAGCAAGGGCATTGAAGATGAAACATGGCTGGGTCTTTCAGCATGACAATGATCCCAAACACACCGCCCGGGCAACCAAGGAGTGGCTTCGTAAGAAGCATTTCAAGGTCCTGGCGTGGCCTAGCCAGTCTCCAGATCTCAACCCCATAGAAAATCTTTGGAGGGAGTTGGAAGTCCACGCTGCACAGCGACAGCCCCAAAACATCACTGCTCTAGAGGAGATCTGCATGGAGGAATGGGCCAAAATACCAGCAACAGTGTGTGAAAATCTTGTGAAGACTTACAGAAAACGTTTGACCTCTGTCATTGCCAACAAAGGGTATATAACAAAGTATTGAGATGAACTTTTGTTATTGACCAAATACTTATTGTCCACCATAATTTGCAAATAAATTCTTTAAAAATCAGACAATGTGATTTTCTGGATTTTTTTTTTTCCTCATTTTGTCTCTCATAGTTGAGGTATACCTATGATGAAAATTGGAGACCTCTCATCTTTTACAGTGGGGCAAAAAAGTATTTAGTCAGCCACCAATTGTGCAAGTTCTCCCACTTAAAAGATGAGAGAGGTCTCCAATTTTCATCATAGGTATACCTCAACTATGCGAGACAAAATGAGAAAAAAAAATCCAGAAAATCACATTGAAGGATTTTTAATGAATTAATTGGTAAATTCCTCAGTAAAATAAGTATTTGGTCAATAACAAAAGTTCATCTCAATACTTTGTTATATACCCTTTGTTGGCAATGACAGAGGTCAAATGTTTTCTAAGTCTTCACAAGGTTTTCACACACTGTTGCTGGTATTTTGGCCCATTCCTCCACGCAGATCTCCTCTAGAGCAGTGATGTTTTGGGGCTGTCGCTGGGCAACACGGACTTTCAACTCCCTCCAAAGATTTTCTATGGGGTTGAGATCTGGAGACTGGCTAGGCCACTCCACCTGAAATGCTTCTTACGAAGCCACTCCTTCGTTGCCCGGGCAGTGTGTTTGGGATCATTGTCATGCTGAAAGACCCAGCCACGTTTCATCTTCAATGCCCTTGCTGATGGAAGGAGGTTTTCACTCAAAATCTCACGATACATGGCCCCATTCATTCTTTCCTTTACACGGATCAGTCGTCCTGGTCCCTTTGCAGAAAAACAGCCCCAAAGTATAATGTTTTCACCCCCATGCTTCACAGTAGGTATGGTGTTCTTTCTCCTCCAAACACCACAAGTTGAGTTTTTACCAAAAAGTTCTATTTTGGTTTCATCTGACCATATGACATTCTCCCAATCCTCTTCTGGATCATCCAAATGCTCTCTAGCAAACTTCAGACGGGCCTGGACGTGTACTGGCTTAAGCAGGGGGACACTTCTGGCACTGCAGGATTTGAGTCCCTGGCGGCGTAGTGTGTTACTGATGGTAGCCTTTGTTACTTTGGTCCCAGCTCTCTGCAGGTCATTCACTAGGTCCCCCATGTGGTTCTGGGATTTTTGCTCACCGTTCTCGTGATCATTTTGACCTCATGGGGTGAGATCTTTCATGGAGCCCCAGATCGAGGGAGATTATCAGTGGTCTTGTATGTCTTCCATTTTCTAATAATTGCTCCCACAGTTGATTTCTTCACACCAAGCTGCTTACCTATTGCAGATTCAGTCCTCCCAGCCTGGTGCAGGTCTACAATTTTGTTTCTGGTGTCCTTTGACAGCTCTTTGGTCTTGGCCATAGTGGAGTTTGGAGTCTGACTGTTTGAGGTTGTGGACAGGTGTCTTTTATACTGATAAAGAGTTCAAACAGGTGCCATTAATACAGGTAACGAGTGGAGGACAGAGGAGCCTCTTAAAAAAGAAGTTACAGGTCTGTGAGAGCCAGAAATCTTGCTTGTTTGTAGGTGACCAAATACTTATTTTACCAAGGAATTTACAAATTAATTAATTAAAAATCCTTCAGTGTGATTTTCTGGATTTTCCTTTTCTCGTTTTGTCTCTCATAGTTGAGGTATACCTATGATGAAAATTGGAGACCTCTCTCATCTTTTAAGTGGGAGAACTTCCACACTTGGTGGCTGACTAAATACTTTTTTGCCCCACTGTAAGTGGGAGAACTTGCACAATTGGTGGCTGACTAAATACTTTTTTACCCCACTGTATATGATGAACAAAAATAAATCATTTTATTGGGGTTTGCGCTTAAACAAAAGCTTTAAAAAAAACTATATTATGCTCCTCCGAACTGGCTGTGCCTTTATTGATGACCCGCTTCCTCATCAGGTGTGCCTGTGTGCAATTATGCGGTGCTCTTGGTGGATGGGTGGTCATTATTGAAATTAAGTGACTGCGTCTACGTTCATAATTTTGCATGTTGATAGTAGATCACTGGCAAAAATTGGGCACTCCCTTGGGCGCTCTGTCTAATTTGCGTACTCACTAATTTGCACTGCCTTAGTAAGATACTGGAGTCAGTTTGTCTTGGCCTGTCCTTGCCACTGATAATACCTCTATCTGCCAAGAATGTGTCGCTAGTCCAGCAAAAGCTAGCAGTACTCAAATACTTTGCAAGCAGTTTCATGAAATGGTCAGTCAGAGAGCAACTTGTACCGGCTCGGACATCGCCCGGGTTAACAAGGTCAGGAGTTCCTGGCAGCGGAAGGCGAATTACAGAGCTGCGTGGAGGAATCTGATCAGACCTAAATGAAACAGCCATTGTCACCCCTGACAGACTGCTATGATGATGATGAGTAAATCTGCCCCAAATATAACAAGACTGAAAATAGTTTACCTTGCTCTTGAATTACTTTTTTTCAACTTTCTCCCCATCTGTGACAGTGGAAGAAACATTACCCTGTTTTACAAATGGAGAAATATGTGATGCAGTTTTACTTCTCCTATAAATTCACTGCTGCCTTTTGTATTTTAATTATGTTCTAATAGAGTTACACACTATTAAAATGTTTATAAAAGGACAATATAAACACAAAGTCGAGAAATTCTTTTAAAGATGATTCAAGAATTGAGTAGAAAACTCATGGTAATCTATATTTAAAAAGAAGAGATTTTGTCCATTATAATCCTCAGACTTTTAACAAAAGTTAAACAGCTTCTCAACAAATGGGTGCTTTTGAAGGTTATGTATAAAATGGTGGAAAAACTGTAAATTCAGAAATTGATGGTAATAGTTGATTGCAGTAACTGAAATAACAGGACAAATTTGTAGTAGACATCTAAATAATGACAAATACACAGAAATTATGCCATCATAATATGCAACAGTATTATTTATTTAAATAACATTTTATATTATTCATGTCTGAGAAAAATGTAATTCATCATTGTATTATTTAGGAGATGTCATGGCTTTTTACATTTTAATTAATTAATCATTTAAACTTCCAAACACCTTCTCAAATCCACGCTTGTCCACCACACATCCAAAATATGTGGAGAAATACAAAGTCTCTGGGCTGCTAAACCGCTTAAGCTTCAATATGGTCTCCCTCACAGAGTCCCCCGTATCCCCGATGGTCATCACATCTGACACAGGCAGGTAGATATCCTGACGCTTGCCCCAGAAGGTTAGGTGGGACACTTTGAGCGTAGTCTGGGACGGGTCCAGGTACATCATCCCCACAGCTCTCCTGAAGAAGTGACTGGCTGTGTACAGCATGACACCAGCAAACAGTGCTATCCCCGTAGTGTAGCTGACAAGGAAGCTGGGGACAGCTCCCTGATAGTAGAGGACATAGACTGGGGGCAGGACGACCATGGTGATGCCAGTTTGGAGAAGTTTGAGCCGGGACATGGCTCTAAGGTGCTTAATGTATGGCAGGGAGTAGATCATAGTGTATTTCTGCGTGGATAAGTCCGAGCATCTGACCATGGATAAAAGGGGCCCATGTAGGCGGTGATGAACTTGTGATTGAAGTGGCAAACAATGAGGGGTCCAGCTGGTGAGCAGACATGATCCTCTGCTACATGATAGGACGTAGGAGTTTAACCTGTGCACCAGCACTGATCTGATCTATGGAAAGTAACATCAAACACACATACTGAACATGTTAGCAGAGTTTAAACACTCACACATCAACTGAACCAAGCAACAAAATAACAGATTACATTTGCTCTGTGTTCTGCAATGTTGTCTATCGAATGAGTCAAACAAAACTAAAAAGCACACTTGTGCATGGTGATCCTTCTCCCCCCACAAGCTGAATCTGAAGCATGGTCAACAAGTTCTTCCAATTGTTTTTTCCATGTGAAGTTGTACAAGCCAAGGCACAGCCATTTTAAGAACTCAAGATGGCTGCAACTACACAGTCGATATAAAATGTCTACACACCCCTGTTCAAATGCCAGGTTTTTGTGATGTAAAAAAAATGAGACCAAGATAAATCATTTCAAAACTTCTTCCAACAACCGGAGTGGTGGCCTAGTTGATGGAGCATCTGCCCCAAAACCGGGAGGTTGGGGGTTCAAGTTCCAGCCGGATCATACCAAAGACCATATAAAAATGGTACTTCCCACCTTCTAGCTTGGTGCTTAGCATAACAGAATGGGGGAAGGAAAAGTTGTTTGTGGTGGTGCCTTGTATGACAGCAGCCCCTCTGATTCTAGATGTGATTAACACTGCAGATAGGAGAAATGTAATTTCGTTTAACTATACATGATTGGCTGTATGGATTGAATGACAATAAAGTTGGCTTCTTCTTCTATAACCTGTACAATCCAATAAACTTAAATCTTTAAAGGGGAAAAATAAAAAACTTACAATAAACTGGTTGCATAATATGCACACCCTCTTGTAACTGGGGATGTGTCTGTGCTCAAAATCAACCAATCACATTCAAACTCATGTTAAATGAGAGTCAGCACACACCTGCCACCATTTAAAGTGTCTCTGATTAACCCCAAATAAAGTTCAGCTGTTCTAGTAGGCTTTCCTGACATTTTTGTAGTCACATGTTGCAGCACAAGCCACGGTCCGTAGAGAGCTTCCAAACCATCAGAGGAATCTCATTGTTCAAAGGCATCAGTCAGGAGAAGGGTACAAAGGATTTCCAAGGCATTAAATATACCATGGAACACAGTGAAGACAGTCATCAAGTGGAAAAAATATGGCACAGCAGTGACATTATCAAGAACTGGACATCCTTCCAAAACTGATGAAAAGATGAGAAGAAAACTGGTCAGGGAGGCTGCCAAGAGGCTGACAGCAACATTGAAGGAGCTGCAGGAATTTCTGGCAAGTACTGGCTGTTTAGTACATGTGACAACAATCTCCCATCTTCTTCATAAGTCTGGGCTGTGGGGTAGGGTGGCAAGACGGAAGCCTTATTTTATAAAGAAAAACATCCAAGCCCGGCTACATTTTGCAAAAACACATTTGAAATCTCCCAAACACATGTGGTAAAACGTGTTATGATCCGATGAAACCAAGGTTGAACTTTTTGTCCATAATTCCAAAAGGTATATTTAGCACAAACACAACACTGCTCATCACCAAAAGAACACCAAACCTAGAGTGAAGCATGGTGGTGGCAGCATCATGCTTTGGGGATGTTTTTCTTCAGCTACAACTGGGGCCTTAGTCAAGGTGGAGGGAATTATGAACAGTTCCAAATACCAGTCAGTGCTGGTACAAAACCTTCAGGCTTCTGCTAGAAAGCTGAAGATGACAAGGAACTTCATCTTTCAGCATGACAATGACCCAAAGCACACATCCAAATCAACAAAAGAAGGGCTTCACCAGAAGAAGATTAAGGTTTTGGAATGGCCCAGCCAGAGTCCAGACCTGAATCCGATCGAACATCTGTGCGGTGATTTGAAGAGGGCTGTGTACAGAAGATGCCCTCGCAATCTAACAGATTTGGAGCATTTTTGCAAAGAAGAATGGGCAAATATTGCCACATCAAGATGCGCCACCCTGATGACTCCTACTCAAAAAGACAGTGCTGTAATACAAGCCAAAGGTGCTGCAACAAAGTATTAGTTTAAAGGTGTGCATATTTATGCAACCAGGTTATTATAATTTTTTTATTTTTCTCCTTAAAAGATTTCAGTTTCTTTTTCAATTGGGCTGTACAGGTTATAGGTCACATTAATGATGGAAAAAGTTTTGAAATGATTCATCATGGTCTCATTTTTTTACATCACAAAAACCTGGCATTTGAACAGGGGCGTGTAGACTTTTTATATCCACTGTATGTGCCACACATCAGCAGTAGTGTAAAATGTACTATTTATTACTACTCTTTTATAAGTCTCTTCTAGTTGGTCGTAAACACAGTACTGCCCAACTTTTACCTCTTAACATGATACTATGGTATTTTTCTACATTTCTACCACATACTGTTTTGTTTTCACTCAGTGTTACCAACAGCAGTTAACACTAGAGTTAGGGTTTTTCTGACTTATTGCAATGGAATGCACCAGACTTGGAGATGTCACTTTGATGTCTAATCTCCAGTTGATCATGATTCCAATCACCACCAAAATCTAAAGAATTGTTCCTTACATCGCATCCCACCCCTACAAATTTTTAAAAAAAATCAAAATCTGTTAAGTACTTTTTAATAGCACTCCCAGCAACCAAACAGACAGACAAATGCAATTGCATAGCTAGTTACTGTTATTAACAGTAACTAGGAATCTATCAAACTGAACTATTATCACGAACCCATAGTAAGAGCCAGGAGACACCAATACCACTTTTTGCTGTATCAAGTACAGGTATATTTAAGTTTGAGTATGCGCCAATACTGAGTACTTCTTATTTTTTTTTCCACTCGGCATACATCCTGTTTTATTATAATTTAAGTACCGGTAATGCATTTCACTCTTCTGACATTAATACTGCATTACCCACCAGTCAAGGAGCAGTGAAAGAGTAAAAATCGATCTGTTCTGTAAATACAGTATATGTACTGTGAATTTCTTCATGTGCCTCAGTGTGGTATCAGTACAGAGTAAAGGTCCATAATTACAACTAGTCAAAAAAAAAATCAGCAAAGTGTAGGAAGCTTAGCAGATTTTGGCTGTGTGCTGTGTTTTAACAGGTGCACACCTCCTTGCAGCCAAGGAACAGTCTGTGAACAGTCTGTGAAATGTGTGTTTATTTCTGGTTTTAGCTTTCAAGGAACAACATAGTCGGCTTTAACAGTAGATTAGATGACCATCACATATTTGCAAACATGTGAGGGGTGTACTCACTTTTGTGAGTACACCCCTCACATGTTTGCAAATATTTTATTATATCTTTTCATGGGACAACACTGAAGATATGACACTTTGATACAGTGTAAAGTAGTCAGTGTACAGCTTGTATAACAGTGTAAATTTGCTGTCCTCTCAAAATAACTCAACACACAGCCATTAATGTCTAAACCTCTGGCAACAAAAGTGAGTACACCCCTTAGTGAAAATGTCCAAATTTTGCCCAATTAGCCATTTTCCCTCCCCGGTGTCATGTGACTCGTTGGTGTTACAAGGTCTCAGGTGTGAAGGGGGAGCAGGTGTGTTAAATTTGGTGTTATCGCTCTCACACTCTCTCATACTGGTCACTGGAAGTTCAACATGGCACCTCATGGCAAAGAACTCTCTGAGGATCTGAAAAAAAGAATTGTTGCTCTACATAAAGATGGCCTAGGCTATAAGAAGATTGCCAACACCCTAAAACTGAGCTGCAGCACAGTGGCCAAGACCATACAGCGGTTTAACAGGACAGGTTCCACTCAGAACAGGCCTCGCCATGGTCGACCAAAGAAGCTGAGTCCATGTGTTCAGTGTCATATCCAGAAATTGTCTTTTGAAAATAGACGTATGAGTGCTGCCAGTATTGCTGCAGAGGTTCAAGGGGTGGGGGGGTCAACCTGTCAGTGCTCAGGCCATACGCCACACACTGCATCAAATTGGTTTGCATGGCTGTCGTCCCAGAACGAAGCCCCTTTTAAAGATGATGCACAAGAAAGCCCGCAAACAGTTTGCTGAAGACAAGCAGACTAAGTACATGGATTACTGGAACCATGTCCTGTGGTCTGATGAGATCAAGATAAATTTATTTGGTTCAGATGGTGTCAAGTGTGTGTGATGGCAACCAGGTGAGGAGAACAAAGACAAGTGTATCTTGCCTACAGTCAAGCATGGTGGTGGGAGTGTCATGGTTTGGGGCTGCATGAGTGCTGCCGGCACTGGGGAGCTACAGTCATTGAGGGAACCATGAATGCCAACATGTACTGCAACATACTGAAGCAGAGCATGATCCCCTCCCTTCGGAAACTGGGCCACAGTGCAGTATTCCAACATGATAATGACCCCAAACACACCTCCAATAGGACCACTGCCTTGCTAAAGAAACTGAGGGTAAAGGTGATGGACTGGCCAAGCATGTCTCCAGACCTAAACCCTATTGAGCATCTGTGGGGCATCCTCAAACGGAAGGTGGAGGAGTGCAAGGTCTCTAACATCCACCAGCTCCATGATGTTGTCATGGAGGAGTGAAAAGGGATTCCAGTGGCAACCTGTGAAGCTGTAGTGAACTCCATGCCCAAGAGAGTTAAGGCAGTTGTGGAAAATAATGGTAGCCACATAAAATATTGACACTTTGGGCACAATTTGGACATTTTCACTTAAGAGTGTACTCACTTTTGTTGCCAGCGGTTTAGACATTAATGGCTGTGTGTTGAGTTATTTTGAGGGGACAGCAAATTTACACTGTTATAAAAGCTGAACACTGACTACTTTACATTGTATCAAAGTGTCATATCTTCAGTGTTGTCCCATGAAAAGATATAATAAAATATTTACAAAAATGTGATGGGTGTGCTCACTTTTGTCAGATACTGTACATCATTTTTAAAAAGTTGTATTTATTTCATTTTTTTAATCCAGAACGAACAACAATGCAGTAAGAGTTAGTTTAATGGAGTCACTGACTGCACTTTTTCCACATTTTAATAGCCCACTCATGTCTTAATGAAGGGTTTATGACATATTTTGTTCACATTTTCTTTAATTTTTTAATTATTGAAGCGAATTTGTTTTTTTGTTTTTTCCTGGCTTTCTTGAAATGCTTCGATTTAAAGCTGATCACTTTAAGAAACATCCTTCAACTATTCAACTCCACCCTCCCTCTTAGTCAGGTAGCTATTAGCTGACTAGATTCTAGCCTCCTTCTAGCTTTGATGAGCAGCGCTGGTTCACTGATCTGCAGTCGTGTATCTCGCGTCACTCCGGCCCATTTCCCAACAACCTTGCTGGGATGCCACAACAAATCACCAGCACCACATGCCAGGCGACCCTCCAATTGCTGCAACCCAAGGCTGCTGGCTGAGCCGCTCCGCGGGACTCCGCTCCTCTCCCACAGCCAGCTGGGGGATGCCTCATCACGAAGCAGCTCCCCTACATTGCCTGCAAGAGTAGAGAGCAGTCGTGTGGACCCCCGGAGGACGGTGAGGGAGCTGGCCGTGAGAGCCAGCAGCCTCGGGTCGAGGCGTAGGTGGTTGTCGCGACCGGCACGCTGGCACCAGCAACCTGCTGCGGAATCACAGCAAAACCACTGGGAAATGAGCCGGAGCAACACGAGGTATCTTGTGGACTGGTGAACCAAATGGTAACAGTGATGGTTATCAGGGTGACTAAGATCTGAAGAAAACAACAATATAAGCTGCACTTGCTTCCTGGTACGGATACACGTCAAGTGGACCCCTGACCAAGTGAGCACCCCAAGTGGACCCAGGGATCTAATCTGTACATGTACAAGTACATTCTCAATCCAGTGATTTGTAAAGGCGAAGAAAGAGAATAACAAGAATTTGTGTAAAATTGTTGGAAAGACTTTTCCCAGTCACCAAGAAGTGTAAAAAATATATATGTAAGATGACAACTAAGCTGATCCGAAGAAGGTTTTGGCTCCGTTTATGCTTTCAGAAGAATTTTCTTCTCCGCCGCTGCTGCTCATCACCACTGTCTGCCACCAGAAGAAAATCCACAGAATAGGTATGTGGGACTATAATGTTCTGAATGTGGCTTTAGAAAGCTCTGAATCAGTCTGTAAATCACTGGATTGAAAATGTACTTGTACATGTACAGATTGGACCCCGGGGTCCACTTGGGGTGCTCACTTTGTCAGGGGTCCTCTTGACCTGTTCCCCCTGGTACCAGTATTAGCTTGGAGGCTAATAGCTCAGGTGTGGCGGAAGAATAATATGCAGTGAACTGAGGGTTTTTGAGGGAGTTTATTGTTTATTCATCCCGCCATCATAGAGCTCACTCCAGCCCTGTGCAGGTGGGCTGGAGCGGGTCCTCAGGCTCTCGTGAGGAGACACGGAATGTGTGTGTCAGAAGCTGTAGTCAGAGAGAGAGTGAGTTACAGAGCAATGCAGTTTTTATACCCAGTTACAGACAATACATGAAAGGCATGGGACATTTGCATCACAGTGAGAGCAGGAAGTCATACATAACAACAGCAAGACTGGCCGAAATTCGCCTCTGCTCCGGAGCTGTAGGACAAAAGAGGTTACAAGGCACATCTACATATTGTTATCAGTCCATAGATCACACTGCTGTGTTAGTTGCTCCCGCTGAGCGCTCTGCTTGTCCGTGGCTGTTGTGGGGGTTACCCATACAGGGGCAAATAGGCTATCTTGAGCACCCCTTCCATCTACATGATAGACAGCTACTGGTGCATTCCAAATACCCGTACATGTACGGGTATTTATTTCGCCCAAAAATGCAGCCCTATACGGTCTTATTTGGGTCTATACGCTTATTGGGATATGCCCTATGTCACCCTATACGGTTTTATTTGGGTCTATACGCTTATCAGAACGCGTAGACCTGAAAGTAGGTCCCAGTCGTGGGTGTATAGGGGGCCAATAATAGAGTAGTGGGCGGGTGGCCCACCGACTCCACTCAGCTCTGTACTCTCTAATGGCGTGTGAGCTATCCAGGTTTTTTTATACAGATTAGTGCATATGGGACCGTAAATCAAAAAAAATTCTCCACTGAAATGAATGGCAAGAGCAACTTTTATTGAGCCCAATAAAATTTTGCCAAGAATTACACATATGATGTTTGTCAAATTAAAAGATAATTTTCCATGTAATTAAAGTTGTCGGCTGTCATATAATAACAGAGTAATATTTATTTTTTGTTTAAACAACTAGTGGACAACAACTCCCATCATCCCACATCACTAAACTGTAACCGTGTTTAGTGCTGTTACTTATGCAGAATGCTTGTCTTTTCTTTTGATCAGAGTTTAAAAATTTAATTTGCTCAATATGGGTAACCCCCACAACAGCCACGGACAAGCAGAGCGCTCAGCTGGGGCAATCAGCAGAACAATGAGATGTGTATTGAGATCAATAGGCAGCCGCTCTTTGTCTAGCTTCTTCCGCCAGTTCCGCTGTTGATATGTATGACTCAAATGCAAACGTTCATGCTTCCTGCTCTCACTGTGATGCAAATGTCCCATGCCTTTCATGTATTGTCTGTAACTGGGTATAAAAACTGCATTGCTCTGTAACTCTCTCTCTCTGATGACTGCTTCTGACACACGCATTCCGTGTCTCCTCACGAGAGCCTGAGAGCTCGCTATGGCGCGCCTGCACGACGCTGGGGTGAGCTCCCTCAATAAACTCCCTCAAAAACTCTCAGTTCGCTGCCTTATTATTCTTCCGCCACACTCAAAGTTTTTATGTTGACTGTGTTTACTATAAATTTGCTGTTGTTTATGCAGAATGCATATGTATTTTCCTTTAATTACAGTTTAGAAAATTCCATTATTCAATGCTGACTGTATTTACAGTCAATTCACTGCAAACAAAAATAAATATATATCGATATTGTAACGTCAGGGCCATGTTAAGGGGGGCAGGGGTTTCCCAGCATGCTTTGACAGTTGAAAACATTACTGTGTGTGTGTATTAAACGTTATTACTGAGTTATTATACTGCTGTGTAATTATAACTGCGTTATAATTACCCAACAGTATTTCATAGGCAAGATTTATTATGTGTGTGTAACCGTGATTTAAACGGAGGTCTGGGAGAATGACCTCCCCTCCTGCCTGTGCTCAGAGTGTGTGTAAAATAAAGCCCGTTGATCACAACCATCTTGCTCCATTTTCTTTGTGTGAACCTTGCCTACGTCACACTGGTGTCAGAAGTGGGGATGGAGCAGATGGAAGCCAGAATCAGAATGGAGATCCAGCAGCTGGAGCAATTCATTGCTCAGCTGATGACGGACGATGGGACCGAGACACCACCCCCGGGAGCCGGGAGCCGGGACGAACGAAGCGGCGGCGGACCTGACGGGGCCAGTGCACCCCGCCTTCTGCCTTTTTCAAGGCAGAGCGGGCAGAGCAGAGCAAACCAGCCCCACATTCCGCCCTCTTCAGGACAGGACGGGCTGGCGATCCCATGGCGATCAGGAGTGACGATCGATCAGGAGGCGGCCATCCCATCTGTTTGGCAGCGGGCCAAGATTCCCCGCTTCAACGGCGAGGCCACGTTGGATGACTACCTGACCCAGGTCGAGCTGGCCGCTGCGCTGAACGGCTGGTCACCAGAGGAAACCGCCGTGCAGGTCGCGCTGGCCTTGGAGGGGAGAGCTCTCTGCACGCTCTCTGATCTCCGGCCCGAGGAGCGCTACAGCTGGCCAGCGCTACAAGGGGCGCTCCGGAGACGATTTGGGAGAACGGCGGACGCTGAGCACGCCCAGGAACAGCTGACCCGCCGCCGCCGAAGCAACCAGAAAAGCCTAGGATCCTATGCTGCAGACATAGGGCTGCTAACCCGGCGCAGCTACCCGGATTTCGCACCGGAGGTGGTAGAGAAGCTCGCCCTCCGGAGCTTCATCCAAGGTCTCCGCCCGGCCCAGCTCCAGAGCCACGTATGGATCCACGCCGCGAGCGACTGGAAGACTGCGGTGGCAGAAGCAGAGCGGGTGGAGCCGCTGATGAATCACACAATTGAAGCGCCAACGCACAGTCAAAGAACCTTCCAGGCCACAATGGAGAGCGAGGAGGAAGAGGAGGAATTACGGGGGACCACGGCAGCGCGTCCACGGAGAAGATGGCCGCGGCGGCGCGAGGAAGGGTGCTTCCGCTGCGGAGAGCCGGGACACATCGCACAATACTGCCCCGCACCCACCCCACGACAAACTGGCCCCTCGCCGGCATTAAACTAGAGCGAGGTGGCGTGAACGGGGACAGGCCGCCTTCCGCAGATGTTTCCCCCGAGAAGCCGGCACCACGCGTGGGCCGAATTGGACACTCTCCAGGGATGTATCTACAGTGCAGCTTGGGGAAGACGTCGATCCGGGCCCTGATTGACACCGGCTCTACAATCTCCTTGGTTCGACCCGGTGTGCTGCCGGGCACGAACAAGACGGCCCCACGGGGGTGGGAACCCACCAAGCGCTGCGTCACCATGGCTACCAGTGAGCGCGCCAGACTGAGGGGGCGGAGAGTTCTGGTGGTGGGGGTGGCCAGTCAGAACATAAGACACCCGTTCTGGCTGGCTGACATCCAAGACCCCTGTATTATTGGACTAGACCTGCTCACAGCCTGGAACGCCAAGATCGACACCGCCGGACCGTCCCTTCAGCTGGGAAACCAGACCATCACGCTCCACAGCAGAACCCAGGGAAGGAACACAGGGGCCTGCGCAATCGAGGGCTCACCAAGACAGACCGGACCAGGCGGGCCACCGCGAGGACCGGACACGATGACGTCACCAGCGTGGGCAGAGAGAGCACGAGCACACACAGGGACAGCAAGGGGAGGGGTCAACGTATCAGCAGAGACGCAGCAGGCGGTCGAGGAACTACTTCAGCGGAGCTGCAGCAGGCTGGACCCGGAACAGAGACGCCAGCTGCGGGAGCTATTGGACTGTTACATGGGTGTTTTCGCCGCGAAGGATGAGGAATGCAGCCGGACCGGTTTGGTGCAGCACGAGATTGACACCAGTGAGACCAGGCCGATTCGACTCCGCCCACGCCGGCTGCCCTTTTCAAGGCGGGCAGCAGCAGAACAAAAAGTGCGAGAAATGCTGGAGGCAGATGTTATTGAGCCCTCCAGCAGCCCCTGGGCGGCGCCTGTGGTGCTGGTCAAGAAGAAGGACGGGTCGTGGCGGTTCTGTGTGGATTACCGGCACCTGAATGACGTCACCCGGAAGGATTCCTACCCCCTGCCCCGCATCGATGACGCGCTGGACCACATCGCCGGCTCCAGCTGGTTCAGCTCGCTGGATCTACGCAGCGGTTATTGGCAGGTAGAGCTGTCACCTGAGGCCCGCCAAAAAACAGCCTTCTCCATCGGGCAGGGACTGTACCAGTTTAAAGTGACGCTGTTTGGACTCTGCAACGCTCCGGCCACCTTTGAGCGCTTGATGGAGCGAGTGCTGGCTCACGTGCCCCGGAGTCGCTGCGTTGTATACCTGGATGACCTACTGGTGCATGCAGCTGATTTCGACAGCGCCCTGTCAAATCTCTGAGAGGTGCTGGGTGCCATCCAACAGGCGGGGCTACGGTTACACCCTAGAAAATGCCACCTGTTCCGGCGGGAGACCACCTTCCTGGGCCACGTCGTCAGCACAGCGGGAGTCGCCACCGACCCAGAAAAAGTGGCAGCGGTGAGAGACTGGCCAGTGCCGCGGAACGTGGGAGAACTGAGGAGTTTTCTTGGATTGGCCTCCTATTATAGGAGGTTTGTGAAAGACTTCGCCACCATCGCCAGCCCGCTGCATCAGCTGACGCAGAAAGGACGCACGTTTCAGTGGTGTGAGAACTGTGCTGCTGCTTTCTCCCAGCTTCGCGCAGCGCTCATCAGAGCCCCCGTCCTGCAGTATCCTGACCCAAACCGCCCTTTCATCGTGGACACGGACGCCAGCAACCAGGGCATCGGGGCGGTGCTATCCCAGGAGGGAGAGCAGGGAGAGCAGGCAGTCGCTTTTTTCAGCCGCACTCTCAGCAGAGCCGAGAGGAACTACTGTGTGACTCGCAGAGAGCTGTTGGCTGTCATTCAAGGACTGCGTCATTTCCGCCCGTATGTGTACGGGGGAGGTTCCAGCTCAGGACGGATCACGCTTCCCTGACCTGGTTATTAAACTTCAAAGAACCGGATGGACAGTTGGCGAGATGGCTGGAGGCACTGCAGGATTATAATTTCCAGATTGTGCATCGGGCAGGCCGCCTCCATGCCAACGCTGACGTGCTGTCTCGGTGCCCCTGTGTGACAGAGGAGTGTCGTCACTGCCAACGGGCTGAAGATTGAGACCAAGCCGCCCCACGGGCTGCTGCTCTCCGGGCCGCTGCGAGCAGGAATAACGCAGCGACGCGCAGCCCCCCCTCGGATGATCAGGCAGCTCTCCCCAGCGATGACGTCACAGAGGTTCTTGGCACGCAGCAGCTGCAGAGCGAGCAGGACAGAGACCCGGTCATTTCTCGGGTTCGGCAGTAGCTGGACGCAGGACAGCGGCCCGCCTGGGAGGTTGTGTTACCACTGGACCCAGAGACTTAAGGCCCTACACTCCCAGTGGGCCAATCTCCGCTGCCAGGAGGGCGTGGTGTATCGACAGTGGCAGACTCCAGCTGGGCAGCGGCACGTCTGGCAGCTGCTGGTTCCTCGTCGACTCCAGCCCAACGTACTCCAGCTGGTTCATGGGGCGGTAGGAGCGGGCCACTTCAGAGTGACAAAGACGCTGCAGCGCCTTCGAGCCCGGTTCTACTGGCCCGGTTGTCATCAGGACGTGGAGCTCCACGTTCACCGCTGCGACACGTGCACAGCTCAGAAAGGGCCAACTCAGCGATCCCACGCTCCCCTGCAGCAGTACCGGGTGGGAGCACCGATGGAGCGAGTGGGAGTGGACATCCTGGGCCCTTTCCCGACCACGGACCGGGGGAACCGCTACGTGCTGGTCGCGATGGATTATTTCACTAAGTGGCCAGAGGCGTACGCGGTCCCGGACCAAAGCGCCGCTACGACGGCATCGAAGCTGGTGGACGAAATGTTCTGTCGGTTTGGCACACCGGAGGAGCTGCACAGCGATCAGGGTCGGAACTTCGAGGCGGAGGTCTTCGGAGAGGTCTGCAAGCGGCTGGGCATCCGGAAAACCCGGACCACCCCGCTGCATCCATAGAGCGACGGCCTGGTCGAACGATTCAACCAGACCCTCACCACCCAGCTCGCTATTCTAGTGGACCAGTGACAGCGAGACTGGGACCTGCATCTGCCTTTTGTTTTGTGGGCGTACCGGATGGCAGCTCAGCAATCTACCCGGTGCACCCCTGCGGCGCTCATGTTTGGACGCGAGCTGCGCACACCAGTAGATTTGGTATTCGGTCCCCCCCCTGAGCCGGAGGAGGAGGGAAAACCCGGATTGGATTATTTTTTTTGTTTGAAAGAATGTCTCCACACGGTGCACGAACTGGCTCAAGAGGCCCTGGCAGTGGCGGGGGGTCGGCAGAAGCGAGCGTATGACTCCCGCTGCCAGGGGAGGGACTTTGCACCGGGAGATCGAGTCTGGGTTTTCTGCCCTGAGAGGAAAAGAGGACGATCACTGAAGCTGGTGAGCCATTGGTCGGGACCGTGCGTGGTTCTGCAGAGACTGTCGGATGTGGTGTACAGGGTGAGGCTTAGGAAAAGGGACCGGGTTGTGGTCCTTCATCGTGACCGTCTCGCCCCGTATCAGCCATCTGCACCGCTGGAGGACGTACCGGAGCTTTCATCCCAACCAGATACCCCGACCGAGACTCAGATGGACACTAGGGGGCCTGTACGTGTTGGTCGCCGGCACCGAAGGCCGCCCCGACACCTGGATGAGTTTGTATTGGACTTTTAAACTGGACTTTAATTTTTCTGGGGACAGAAACCAGTCCAGGAGGGGGGCAGTGTAACGTCGGGGCCGTGTTAAGGGGGGCAGGGGTTTCCCAGCATGCTTTGACAGTTGAAAATGTTACTGTGTGTGTGTATTAAATGTTATTACTGAGTTGTTATACTGCTGTGTAATTATAACTGCGTTATAATGACCCAGCAGTATTTCATAGGCAAGATTTATTATGTGTGTGTAACCGTGATTTAAATGGAGGTCTGGGAGAATGACCTCCCCTCCTGCCTGTGCTCAGAGTGTGTGTAAAATAAAGCCCGTTCATCACAACCATCTTGCTCCACTTTCTTTGTGTGAACCTTGCCTACGTCACAATATGTTATCAAGTAACCTCTCTTTTACATGATGTTGTAGGTTGCTTGTTGGGGCTTTTTGGGCTTGTTTCCATGGAGTTGGTTGCTTGTTTCTCTCATGAAACCTGGCAACAGTGGATTTAGACAGAAGAGTCAAAATTGTCTGGTGTTTCTGGGAGAGATAAACAAGATAAAGGCTGTGTGCTTTTTTAAGAGAATTGGTGGTTTTGATATTTTTTTTTTTTTGATAATTAGGTGACCAGTGGACTCATTTCAGACAGTTAAAATCTACAAACACACATTTTTTCAGTCAATGACCCTTTTAAGCTGGAGATAGATGCAGTATTTCTTGACGGTTACTGGACACTCCGTACCCTTGCCACTCCGTACCCAAATCGCAACGTACCCTAACCACTCCGTATCCACTTCTTTACCAAACGTGAGGTAAAGACAGCTTTTTCAGGTGAGCCCCCTGTCGGTTAATGTAAACCAAAGCATGACGTTATTTTAGGGATTTCCACAGCAAGTTGAACACTGCTGTAGAAGTTATAAATTCGCCCGTTCGCGTTTGCTACGGAGTGGCTAGGGTACGTTGCGATTTGGGTACGGAGTGACTTGGGACGGAGTGTCCTGATACCTTCTTGACTGTGCTGTCATGCAGCTACTGACTAGCCCAGAGGTCTAATAATTCTCACAGTTTTTTTTTTTTTAAATAATCAATACAGCAAAGAAAGCAACACAAAATGAAAGAAAAAGATGGCTCACCATGACAGACGATACGCAAAATAAATGGAAGGATAAACACGCAGAAAGGAGAAGTGGATACTTAAGACGACGTTGCTAACTGGAGGTTAACATGAACAGGACGTGGCCTTTGAACCGGAAGTATTTGACAGAACGGAAACTTAAGCGTTTCATTTTTTTTTTAATGTAACCGGGTATGAGTTCTTATCGGGGAGGATTTGGATGCATTCCTGACCTCAGTAGTTCTTCCTCACCGATAACAGAGCGGTGATAACCTGACACTGACAGAGAAGAACGATGCTGCAGCTTGGGGACGAAGTCACCGTTTATTCGGTCCTATTCCTGCTGCTTCTACTGGGGACCGGGAGCACGGTGTGGACGACCGCCATCACCGTCTCCCTCTACCTCTTTGTGGCCGTCTCCCGGTTCCCGCAGGTACCGAGCAGCCGAGCCCAACAGGTTCTTCACCCGCACAAGGGCACCGCGGGCTTCGGCCAGGTGTCGGTAGCCGCTCACCGGGGCGGTGGGCACGACGCACCGGAGAACACGATAGCGGCAATCCGCGAGGTGAGAGAGGAGGAGGGAGGAGGAGGAGGAGGAGGAGGAGGAGGAGGAGTGGAAGAGTGTTTATGGGTTTAAAGTGTATCATCAGCAGTGGTTTTATACAACTGGACCCAAATAGCCCTTATTTGGATTTACCTCTTTCACAATGTTGTTCAGTTTTACAATTTGATACTCCGATATTCAGCTTTTTCATTGTTTTTCCACTATTCTCACTTTATTTGCAAGCTTAAGAAGTTTGAGCGAAATCACATAATTGACAGGTAGGACTATAGTGGTGTGAAAAAGTGTTTGCCCCCTTCCTGATTTTTCAGATTTTTTTGTATGTTTGTCACACTTAAATGTTTCAGATCATCAAACAAATTTAAATATTACACAAAGATAACACATGTAAACACTAGTGATGGCATAGTCAAAACAGTGTTTTAGTACGTACCGAAACCTAGGTGGAACTCCTGAATCGAACCACTGTTCCGAGGTCTGTATCGGAAAAGGGATGTCACGTGACCGTTCCATGTCGCGTTCCATTACATCACAGTTGTTTTATATCAGTGAAACGCAAGTGAATATGTGGTGATTTTGTTATCCCATTTCTAAAATGGAATTCTAAATAAAATACTGTGGTGACCCACCACAATCTACATGGACATTCAATCTTCACACTCAGCTAGCCGGCAGGAAGTGGAGGACAATTTGCATACGGACAGCTAGCCCCTGGGAGACAATCAGAACAATGGACTATTGTTATACATCCCCGGATTAAGGAGAGGAAGTCCAGGCGCCAGTTGGTCACGCGAATGATATGTATTGACTGATGTGTATATCAGTATGCAAATGTGCCATGCATTATCTCTGTCTGTATAAAAGAGCTCACAATACATGCCTCACAAGCACACACAGCACAACACAGCGCTACAGTGTGTCTCATGATGTTGGAGGAAAATAAAACTTTGCAACCTCACAGCCCGTCGTACCTCGCCTGAACTTATTTTTCCTCCACACTGGTGACCCTTGACGAAGAATGGAACACGAGGAGAACACCCCGGAGATGACTCCAACCGGGAGAGCCCCAGCACGCGTCATGGTGCGACCCTCGCCTGATTTCTTCCCTCCACACTGGTGACATGACAAGAGAGAATGACCGTCTGCTCCCTCTCACCGCGCTGTGGACACAGAGGACCAGAGAATGCCTGCAACCTCTTCATCCTCACCAGAGCCCGCACTCCGGAGCGCAGCGCTGGGACCAAAACGCACCATGAACGACACGAGCGAACGAAGGAAGCAGCCTGAACGGGGACAGTCATTGACGCTGACTGCATTGATTTCCACCAAGCTCCCCAACTCTGACTAAACTCTGGACAGCGGACCTCCCGCACGCACACCGCAGGATTACGAGGACAGCGCAACTGCCAGTTATGTGGTCACGGCGCCAAGCGCGCACCACGCACAGAGACGAACCGGCTCCACAGACTGATACATCGTCCTCCGCCGCTGCACATGCCCGAGAAAAACGGCCGATCACCACCCTCGGAACCTTCATGGCTGCTCACGCACCTGGAGCAGACGTGCAGCCCGCACACAGGACTTTGTATGGGTTTCTCAGCCATGGCGCACAACTGGAATTTAGCCGATTGCTTTCCCCGATGACTTTAGGGCTGCTTCCCGCACCTAAAAGCCAAACTGCCTCACACCCTCACACAGCTGCAGTTGTTTCACAGCCGCTACACATCCTCGGGGAATTTGGCCGCTCGCTTTCCCCACATCCTCGCTGGATCGAGCCGCGAGAGGAGTCAGATAAAATGTTTTTTTTCATAGCCGCTGTGGATCTCCGCCAGGTTTACTGGGAAAGTCCCTCACCATCGCGGATCCACACTCAATTTTTGCGCGGTCCAGACACCTTTGCCGTCCCAGGCCGGCAATCACTTACTCCCACCCCCCTCCCCCTCCCCCTCCTCCTCCACAGCACTTTTCCTGCACCTCACTCTCTAAAGCCGGCCGATCGCCGTCTTGTTCCGTTACGCACGAAACGCACCGGCCCATGTGCCCACGATCCACGGCAGTTCAACGTGCTGGAATCCGGAGCTGGAGCCAAACGACGGGGGGGTGGGGGTGGGGGGTCACAACCTCTGCTGAGTGTTCTAGGGGGAGCCCTGTGGTGACCCATCACAATCTACATGGACATTCAATCTTCACACTCAGCTAGCCAGCAGGAAGCAGAGGACAATTTGCATACGGACAGAGAGCCCCTGAGAGACAATCAGAATAATGGACTATTGTTATACATCCCCGGATTAAGGAGAGGAAGTCCGGGCGGCAGCTGGTCACGCGAATATGTATTGACTGATATGTATATCAGTATGCAAATGTGCCATGCATTCTCTCTGTCTGTATAAAAGAGCTTACAATACATGCCTCACAAGCAGACACAGCACAACACAGCGCACAGCGCTACAGTGTGTCTCATGATGTTGGAGTAAAATAAAACTCTGCAACCTCACAGCTCATTGTACCTCACCTGAATTTATTTTTCCTTCACAATACTACCATTACATAATATGAAAATGCCTATTCTGTGCACAATATATGACACAGACAACCTCCGGTCATGCACACAGTGAAGTTATGGTCTGAGGAGGCAATGGACGCGCTAAGGGACTGTTTTGAAATCACTGCCTAGGAGCAGCTCTACGATCCACATGGTGAGGACATCGATGGCCTCACTCACACCATCACGGACTGCATTGGCTTCTGTGTGGACAACACTGTACCCACCAAGACAATATGGTGTTGCTCGAACAACAAACCCTGAATCAACCCTGAGATAAAAACACTTCTGAGAGAGAAGAAGAGGATCTTCAGGTCGGGGAACAGGGAGATGCTGAAGTCCGTACAGAGGGAGCTGAGGAGGAAGCTCAGAGAAGGCAAGGACAGCTTCAGGAGGAAGATGGAGGACAAGCTGCAACAGAGCGACATTGGCGGGGTCTGGAGAAACCTTAAAACCATCTCTGGGCTCCAGAATACCTCCCCCCAGGCCACAGGGGGCAGGGAGTGGGCGAACAATCTGAACCTGTTTTTTAATAGGTTTGACCAATCGCCCTCCCCCCCGACTGCACAAAAACCACTGCTGCCTCTAAAGTCATCGAGACCTGCTGTCCACACCCCACTCCACCAACACCCCCCCACTTCTAGCACACAGCCCCCCAACCTGACCCTCACTAAGACCCAGGTGAGGACGGAGCTGAGGAAGATCAAGGCGAGGAAGGCCTCAGGACCAAACGGCATCAGCGCGAAGCTACTCAAGTCCTTCGCAGACCAGCTGTGTGGGATTGTGGAGCACATCTTCAACCTGAGCCTGAGGCTGGGAGGGTACCACAGTTGTGGAAAACATCTTGTGTGGTACCTGTACCAAAGACTTCCCACCCCAAAGATCTGAACAGCTACAGACCAGTGGCCCTGACGTCTCACATGATGAAGACCCTGGAGAGACTGCTCCTTACTCACCTCCGCCCCCTGGTGGGACCAGCGATGGATCCACTCCAGTTCGCCTACAAGCATGGCATTGGGGTGGAGGATGCAGTGATCTTCCTCCTTCACCGTTCTCTGTCCCACCTGGAGGAGCCTGGGAATGCGGCGAGGATCATCTTCTTTGACTTCTCCAGTGCTTTCAACACCATCCAACCGATGATCCTGAAGGACAAGCTGCTGTGCGCAGGGGTGGACCAGCACCTGTCATCATGGATCCTGGACTACCTCACCAACCGGCCACAGTTTGTGAGAACCCGAGATTGTGTGTCCGACACAATCATCGGTAACACGGGGGCCCCCCAGAGAACGGTTTTGGCTCCCTTCCTGTTCACCCTTTATACTGCAGACTTCTCACACAACACACTGCCATCTACAGAAGTTCTCTGACGACTCTGCGATCGTCGGCCTCACCTCCCAACGGAGATGAAGCTGAGTACAGAGGACTTATCCAGGACTTCGTGGACTGGTGCCATCGGAACTGCCTCCAGATCAACGCGAGGAAAACTAAGGAGCTGGTGGTGGACTGCCGCAGGCAAGGACAACCCCTAACAGCACCAGTAAACATACAGGGAACGGACATTGAGATGGTGACATCATACAAGTACCTTGGTGTTCATCTAAACAATAAACTAGACTGGTCACGCAATACCGACGCACTCTACAAGAAGGGACAGCACAGGCTGTTCCTGCTGAGGAGGCTCAGGTCTTTTGGTGTACAAGGGGCGCTCCTGAAGACATTCTACGATACGGTGGTGGCATCAGCCATCACTTTTGGAGTGGTCTGCTGGGGCAACGGCATTACAGCAGCCGATAGCAAGAGACTGAACAAACTGATCAAGAAAGCTAGATCAGTCCTGGGGCAGCGCTTTGACCCAGTGGAGGAGATAGGAGAGAGAAGGATGGTGGCTAAACTGTCATCTCTGCTGGAGTCCGAGTCCCACCCTATGCAGGACATACTGAACTCACTGAGGAGCTCATTTAGCAGTAGACTACATCATCCTAGGTGCGCAACCAAGAGGTTTCGCAGGTCCTTCCTACCTACGGCTGTCAGACTTTATAACCTAAGCAGGGCTGCTCGCAGAGATAGTAAAAAAAAAACAAAAACATGACACCTTATAGTATTGAATGCAAAAGACGCAACAGACTTACACAAATGGTCCCCTCCAGTATACAACTAGGACAATATCAGTCGCTACGGAGGGTGACAACAATATGTATGGGTACATATTCATACTATTTAGGATAACAAAGTAGACGGTTATGCTGTTTATTCCATCTTGCTACAATGCTCCACACTTTGTATGTATATTTATATATTTATGTGTACGTATGTATATTCACTGCTCTTATTTATAGTTTTCGTATCTTCTTAACTATTGCTCTGAGTGTTGCTATCCCTGTGCTGTTGCAATCCTGGAATTTCCCCATTGTGGGACTAATAAAGGCTTATATATACACTTTATATATACAGATGTGGACAAAATTGTTGGTACCCCTCTGTTAATGAAAGAAAAACCCACAATGGTCACAGAAATAACTTGAACCTGACAAAAGTGGTAATGAATAAAAATTCTATGAAAATTAACCAATGAAAATCAGACAGTGTTTTTGAATTGTGGTTCAACATAATTGAATCGGTGAATTCCAAAAGGGCCCAAGTCCACACTTTTTCAGTGGGGACTTGGGCCCCACTGAAAAAGGGCCCCTTTTGAATTGGGCCCCTTTTGAATTCACCGATTCAATTATTTTAAAAAACAAACTCATGAAATAGGCCTGGACAAAAATGATGGTACCCTTAACTTAATATTTTGTTGCACAACCTTTTGAGGCAATCACTGCAATCAAACAATTTCTGTAACTGTCAATGAGACGTCTGCACCTCTCAGCAGGTATTTTGGCCCACTCCTCATGAGCAAACTGCTCCAGTTGTCTCAGGTTTGAAGGGTGCCTTCTCCAGACAGCCTGTTTCATCTCCTTCCACAGATGTTCAATAGGATTTAAGATAAGATAAGATAAGCCTTTATTAGTCCCACAATGGGGAAATTCCAGGATTGCAACAGCATAGGGATAGCAACACTCAGAGCAACAATCAGAAGGCAAGAAAAAACAACATCTAGTAAACATATGTCCATATTACTATAAATGTATATATATAGACACACAGTGCAGAGCATTATGGCTGGTGGATGTGCAGCAGAAAGTCTAAGCTCTCTCTCCGCGGATGCAGCGGGCCAGCTGGAAGTCTTTGGGCATGATGGTGACCCCCTTAGCGAAGAAGAGACCACCAGGTGGGTCTCGCTGGTCTCCTGCAGAGCCATGACGGTGAAACTCAGGAAACGCAGGACGGTCTTGAAGTCCTGAGCGATCTCCCTCACCAGGCGCTGGACGGGCAGCTTACGGATGAGCAGCTCCGTGGATTTCTGGTAGCGACAGATCTCTCTCAGAGCCACGGACCTGTGACGGCGAGGCCTCTTCACTCTGCCGGTGGCCAGAGCGCCTCTCCGAGCAGCCCTGGTGGCTAGCTGTCTCCTGGGGGGCTTCTTCCTCCAGTAGATTTTACGGGCGGTCTGCTTGGTTCTTGCCATCGCTCTTTATTATTCTGTCTTATATTTCTTTCACGCCGCCTAAACTCCAGCCCGGCACCCGCTTCGTTTTCGCTACAGCTCCCGGTATGTCGAGTTTCCCATTAGCACCGGGCGGCGGCCAAGTGCTAGCTAGCACTAGCTCCTCCCCGCTGTAACGTCTCCCGCTGCAAACCGTGGCTCCGTCCGCCGACCCGGGAGACCCCCGGGGCGATCCGTGCGTCCGTGATATACATACAGAGTGAAAGGTGTAGAAAGAAGAAGGAAGATAAAAAAAAAAAAAAAAAAAAAGGCTGTTGCAACAGGCAGCCGACTCGTGTGGCGCCGCCGGTCCGGCGGAACCGGAACCGGAAAAAGGAAAAAGATCAGGACTTATTTAGATCAGGGCTTAAAGAAGGCCACTTTAGAATAGTCCAATATTTGGCTCTTAGCCATTCTTGGGTGTTTGTAGCTGTGTGTTTTGGGTCATTGTCCTGTTGCAAGACCCATGACCTGCGACTGAGACCAAGCTGTCTAACACTGGGCAGCACATTTCTCTCTAGAATACCTTGATAGTCTTGAGATTTCATTGTACCCTGCACAGATTCAAGACACCTTGTGCCAGATGCAGCAAAGCAGCCCAGAACATAACAGAACCTCCTCCCATGTTTCACAGTAGGGACAGTGTTCTTGTCTTGGTATGCTTCATTTTTGCGTCTGTGAAAGCTGATGTGCCTTGGCAAAAAGTTCCAGTTTTGTCTCATCTGTCCATAGGACATTCTCCCAGAAGCTTTGTGGCTGGTCAACATGCAGTTTGGCAAATTCCAGTCTGGCTTTTTATGATTTGTTTTCAACAGTGGTGTCCTCCTTGGTCGTCTCTCATGAAGTCCACTTTGGCTCAAACGACGACGGATGGCGCGATCTGACATTGATGTACCTTGACCTTGGAGTTCACCATGAATGTGTTTAGAGGTTGTTCTGGGCTCTTTTGTTACCATTCGTATTATCTGTCTCCTCCTGCAGCCACGTCCAAGGAGGTTGGCTACAGTCCCGTGGATCCTAAATTTCTGAATAATATGTGCAGCTGTAGTCACAGGAACATCAAACTGCTTGGAGATGGTCTTACAGCCTTTTCCTTTAAGTCTATAATTTTCTTTCTAATCTCCTGAGACAACTCTTTCCTTTGCTTCCTCTGGTCCGTGTTCAGTGTGGTACAGACCATGTCAACAAACAGCAGCACAGTGACTACTTGTCACCCTTTAAATAGGCCGATTGACTGATTACAAGTTTGTAGACACCTGTGATGTTAATTAGAGGACACATCTTGGTTGAACATGTCCCTATGGTCACATTATTTTCAATCTTTTCTAGGGGTACCATCATTTTTGTCCAGGCCTGTTTCATGAGTTTGTTTTTTTTAAAATAATTCTGTTGAACCACAATTCAAAAGCATTGTCTGATTTTCATTGGTTAATTTTCATAGAATTTTTATTTATTACCACGTTTGTCGGATTCAAGTTATTTCTGTGACCACTGTGGGTTTTTCTTTCATTAACAGAGGGGTACCAACAATTTTGTCCACGTCTGTAAAATATTAATTTCTCGTGTCCTTGCCTGATTGGCTGCTGATTCATCACCCCACATGCCTAAAACATTTAAAAGCTTATCTAAAGTGCAGTTTGTTGGCAAAGTCTTGTTTGGATTTACACTATTTGGAAATGGATGGGGGTAGAAAGCGTCCCAGGTCATCTGTCTGGGATCACTTTGACCTTCTTAAGGGAAAAAGTTAAATGTATGCATTGTGTGCAACATCTTGCATTTTGTAATAATACAAGAAGTACAGTGGGGTAAAAAAAAGTATTTAGTCAGCCACCAATTGTGCAAGTTCTCCCACTTAAAAGATGAGAGAGGTCTTCAATTTTCATCATAGGTATACCTCAACTATGAGAGACAAAATGAGGAAAAAAAATCCAGAAAATCACATTAAATGATTTTTTTTTTCCACAATATCTTTATTGAACCTTTTTTTTTTTAACAAACATGATACAAACAAACACTAACACTAAAGTACTACAAAAAAAAAAAAAAAAAAAAAATGCCCTAAAAACACCAACAACCACCAACAAAATCAAGTCTTCAACAATGCTCCTCTGTTTAGTCTAGACAATCCAATACATTAGTATACATATTATGTTCACCAGTTTGGAATTTACAAGGTCCACACACATCATTCACCTTCTTCTTCAAGAGTTATGTTTAAATTTTTTACATAATCAATAAAAGGTCTCCATATATTCTCAAACACAATTTCCTTTGATTTCAGTATATATGTTATTCTTTCTAATGGAAGGTTTGTTAACATCTGTCTTAACCACTGAGTCACATCTGGTCTATGAGTCTTTTTCCATAATAGTGCAATACATTTTTTGGCATTAAGCAAACTGAGGTCTATGAATGTTCTTTCACTTTTATTGAAATTATGCTTTTCTGGGTACAGACCCAACAAAAACAGTTTAGGATTCAATATGATTTGTTTTGAGATTATTTTTTCAATTGTTACCCTCACCTCCTCCCAAAACATTCTTATTAATCTACATTCCCATAAACAATGAAATAGGGTTCCTTTACTTTCCATGCATTTTGTGCATGTATCTGGTATATTTTTGTTATATCTATTTAACTCCTCCGGTGTAACATACATCCGCATTAACCATTTGAAATGTATCAATTTAAGGCGTGCATTTATTGATTTGGTTTGAGCTTCTGTACAAGCCAATTCCCATTGTTCCTCTGAAATTTCAATTTGCAGATCTTCTTTCCAGTAGTTTAATCTTTTCAGTGAATTTTCACTTGAAGATAGTGTCAATGAGTTATAAAACTCTGAAATAATACCCTTTCTTTTACTATCTTTCATCCTCATTTTTTCCAAGGATGAATAAATAGGTCGAGTGAGAGCTTTATTTTGATTTGATCGAATAAAGTTTCTAAGTTGAAGATATTTAAAAAAATGTGTTCTATTGAGATTAAATTTGATCCTCAGCTCTTCAAAAGACATTATGTTGTCTGCACATGGCAAATATAAATCCTGAATCTTTTGTATCCCTTTTAAATTCCATACTTTAAATACAGCGTCCGCTCTCCCTGGTTTAAAATATTGATTACCCCATATTGGACTAAATTGTGACAATAACTGTGGTTCTTTTAAATAGTTTTTAGCTTCACACCATATTTTGATCATATGCTTTACAAATGGATTTTTAACTTGTTTTTGTAATTTTTTTGCCGAATCTGAGTATATGAATATGGGAAGAGGTAAAGGTAAATTGTATGATTCCATTTCAGTCCAGTGAGGGAGATCATTTGATGAAAAATAATATGTCATAGACCTCAGTTGTGCCGACCAATAATACAACATAAAATTTGGACATTTCAGACCTCCACGATCAAATGGTAAATATAATAAAGACAAACGTAATCTAGCCCTCCTGTTGTTCCATATAAATTCCACTAACTTTTTTTTTATTCTTGAGAATAGATCTAAAGGTGGTGATAAGGGAATGTATTGAAATAAATAAAGTATTTTAGGTAAAATATTACTTTTAAGTATATTGATTCTCCCGATCATCGACATTGGTAGTGACATCCATCTCTGAGTTAACTCACTGATATCTGACATTAAGGCTTCATAGTTGACACTGGCGACTGATTCTAGCTTAGGCATAATTTGGATTCCTAAATATTTAAACTGATTTACAACATTGAATTGATTTACCTCAGGGGCTGGGTAATTTCTCTGGGTCTCATTTAGCATTAATATTGAAGATTTAGTTTTATTTATTTTATATCCTGATATTTCCCCAAAATTCTTTATTAAATTCAACAAGGTTGGAATTGATTTTTTTAGATTCGACATAAACAAAATTATATCATCGGCGTACAGGGAGATTTTATGTTCTGTTGGTCCAACTTTAATTCCATATATTTGTGAATGTAAACGTATCGCTATCGCTAAAGGTTCAATTGCCATAGTAAACAGTAAAGGTGAAAGTGGACAGCCTTGTCGACATCCTCTATTGATTTTTATTGGTTTTGAAATATTGTTATTTGTTAGGATTTCTGCTGTAGCATTATTGTATATTATTTGAACCCATTTTATGAAATTATTTCCAAGTCCAAACCTTTGTAGGACTTCAAAAAGAAAGGGCCATTCAACTCTATCAAAGGCCTTTTCGGCGTCCAATGATAGGAGAGCTGTATCCGGTGCTTCTTTATTAAAATAAATAATATTAAATAGTCTTCTTACATTATGGAAGCCTTGTCTACCCTTTATAAAGCCATTCTGATCTCGATTAATAATATTTGGTAAAATTTCTTGTATTCGTCTTGCTAAAATTTTATAGATTATCTTAAGGTCGGCGTTTAATAGGCTTATTGGTCTCATATTTTCACATTTATTAGAGGGCTTACCTGGTTTTGGCAGCAGTATAATTAAGGCATTATTTATGTATGATGGTAAATTATTATTTTGAAATGCTTCTAAAACCATTTCCAAAAAAGGTTTTATTAATTTATTCTTAAATTTTTTATAAAGGTCAACTGGAAGACCATCTGGTCCTGCACTTTTTCCTGATTTCATATTATCAATGGCTAGCCCAACTTCTTCTTGACTAATTTTAGACTCCAATATCTCCCTGTTTTCATTTGGAATACACGGTATAGATAGTTCGTTCAAAAACCCATTTAGTTTTGTTAAATCAGGTTCATTTTTGGTATCATATAATTTTTCATAGTAATCTCTAAAGGCTCTATTAATTTCTAAAGGATCTATAACTACCTGTCCGTTACTTATAATACTGGTAATTGGTGTTTTAATTTCCAATTGTTTAATCTGCCATGCTAATAATTTTCCTGATTTTTCACCTTGTTCATAAAAAGATTGTTTCAATCTTAGAAGACTCGAGGCAGCTCTATTCGCTGATTTTTTGTCGTATTCAGCTCTCAAAATCAGTAATTCATTCTCCAACCTTGGGTCACTTCCTGCATACACTTTTTCCTGAAGACTTTTTATTTTATGTTCCAATTTAGCTCTCTCCTCTCGAGTCTTCTTAGATTTTGATCCTGTATAACTAATAATATGTCCCCTAATAAAAGCTTTGAAAGCCTCCCACTTTACACATGCTGATGTTTGTGTAGTATTGATGTCAAAGAACTCGTCTATCTGTTTTTCTATATACTTGACAAATTCCTCATCCTGAAGCCATTTATGCTGAAATTGCCATCTACCTGATTCCTTTGTCAATTTTTTATCTACATATATTAGACAACAGGGTGCATGATCAGAGATCACGATGTTATCATAAAAGCAGTTTTGAATCTTGGACCTTAATTCTGTGGAAATCAAAAAATAATCAATACGTGAGAATGTCTTGTAGGTACTGGAATAACAAGAATAGGCTTTAACTTGTGGTTTCATTTCTCTCCATATATCTAACAATCTCAATTCTTTCATAAAATGATTAATAGTCATCCTACATCCAATGTGCGTACAATCCAGTCCTGTTGATCTATCCACACCTGGATTCAATGTACAATTAAAATCCCCTGCTATTATATGTTGCCCTGTAAGTGATGATAAGATGAGAAATAAATTAGCAAAGAACTTCTGATCATCTATATTGGGACCATATAAGTTCACAAGATTTATATTTTCTAATAGCAAAGAACCTTGAATGATTACATATCTTCCAAATTTGTCTCCAATTACATTTTTCACCTGAAAAGGAACTGATTTATGTATGAGAGTCATAACTCCCCTGGCTCGGGATGAAAATGAAGAGGTGAATACACTTCCCTGCCATCTACTCCTAATTCTTTTAACATCCTCCTCTATTAGATGAGTTTCTTGTAAAAACACAATTCTTGAACCCATGTCCTTTATTTTATTCATAACTTGTTTAAGTTTTTTTAAATTTTGTAGACCTCTGCAATTCCATGAAGTTAAATTAAGATTAACACTTTGGTCCATGATCAATAGAGAGTTTAGGATTACCTTGCAGTGTAAACATGCTCATACAGAGAAGCAAAAACATGAGTGGTTGAACATTCATCCTACAAACTACACACAAACAAATTTCCCCTTCCCACACTTGTGGCAAACCCCCCAAAATCAAAAGAAAAATTCTGTCTCCCGATATAGCCATCGACCGTTCCACACCCACGGGGAACAGCCTAAGCAACTCCTTCTTCATCCTCCCAATCACCCTAACTCTACTGCTTTTAATGACGTAACATTAACTCTCCTCTGTAGTTTTCCAACTTAACTCCAAAATTTTTAACAACTTTGTACATCATAGTTTTTTTTTTTGTTTGTTTTGTTTTTGTTTTGTTTTTTTAATATATAATACAATCTATATTTTGTAAACTTACTATTTACTTCAAGTCAGTCAGATGCCTGTGCAAATGCTTAATTATTCTACCTTATATTTTGTTCATGCTTAGCTCCCACCAGTCTCTTCTTCTTCTTTGATCTTCTTGATGAACTCCTGCGCCTCCTCTGGGGTCTTGAAGATGTGGGTTCTGCCCTCATACGTGGTCAGCAGTCTCGCAGGATAGATTACACCATGACGAATCCCAAGGTTGCGCAGCTCCTTACGTATGGGATCAAACTGCTTCCTCAATTGCTGGATTCCTGTGGCCAAATCTGGGTAGAACCGCACCTGCTGGTCCTGGTGTTTAATCTCTCCTTTAGCACGTGCAGCGTTGAAGATCTTCATCCTGTCTCTGTTGCTAAGAAACTTCATAATTAAGGTCCTCGGCGGTCCCTTATCTCTCCGTGGGCCAATACGATGTGCTTTTTCCAGAACCACTGCTGATTGCAACTCCTCGCTGCCCAGCACCTCCAGAATCCACTTTTCCAGAAAGGAACGTACGTCCCGACCTTCTGATTCCTCTGGAAGACCCACCAGCCTCAAATTATTCTGTCTCGACCGAGATTCCAAATCCAAAATATTATCTTCCAGAGATTTATTTTTTTTTTCCAAAGTGCGCACCTTTAATTGAAGACGGGTGACGTCATCTTCAGCACTAGCGAGACGGAGCTCCATCTGCGCCGTTCGTTCTACACAGTCACCCAATTCCTTTCTTATTCCTTCCAACGCTGTCATAATCCCATCAAATCTAGAGGAAAAGTCCGCTCTCATTGAACTCATGGCAGCCATCAGCGCATCTGCGCCATTCCCCGCAGACATCGCACCGCCGCCAGCCTCCTCCGCCATATATGGAGTTTTGTTTGCTGCGTCACAGACCTGAAAGTCCGTTAATTTGGACTGTTTCGGCGGCTCGCTTTTTCCTTTTCCTGGCTTTCCAGCCTTAGGCTTTGCCGACATATCCTCGCCCAAATGCTGGGATACGTTCTGTCCCAAATGAGAGTTATTTGCCGATTTTTTTTCTCCAGGAGCAGAGCAGAGCGAGACACGTCCGTCCTACGTGGCAGCCATAACCGGAAGTCCATTAAATGATTTTTAATGAATTAATTGGTAAATTCCTCGGTAAAATAAGTATTTGGTCAATAACAAAAGTTCATCTCACTACTTTATGTACCCTTCTTTGGCAATGACAGAGGTCAAACGTTTTCTGTAAGTCTTCACAAGGTTTTCACACACTGTTGCTGGTATTTTGGCCCATTCCTCCATGCAGATCTCCTCTAGAGCAGTGATGTTTTGGGGCTGTCGCTGGGCAACACGGACTTTCAACTCCCTCCAAAGATTTTCTATGTGGTTGAGATCTGGAGACTGGCTAGGCCACTCCAGGACCTTGAAATGCTTCTTACGAAGCCACTCCTTCGTTGCCCGGGCGGTGTGTTTGGGATCATTGTCATGCTGAAAGATCCAGCCACGTTTCATCTTCAATGCCCTTGCTGATGGAAGGAGGTTTTCACTCAAAATCTCACGATACATGGCCCCATTCATTCTTTCCTTTACACGGATCAGTCGTCCTGGTACCTTTGCAGAAAAACAGCCCCAAAGCATGATGTATACACCCCCATGCTTCACAGTAGGTATAGTGTTCTTTCTCCTCCAAACATGACAAGTTGAGTTTTTACCAAAAAGTTCTATTTTGGTTTCATCTGACCATATGACATTCTCCCAGTCCTCTTCTGGATCGTCCAAATGCTCTCTAGCAAACTTCAGACGGGCCGGGACATGTACTGGCTTAAGCAGGGGGACACGTCTGGCACTGTAGGGTTTGAGTCCCTGGCGGCGTAGTGTGTTACTGATGTAGCCTTTGTTACTTTGGTCCCAGCTCTCTGCAGGTCATTCACTAGGTCCCCCCGTGTGGTTCTAGGATTTTTGCTCACTGTTCTCGTGATCATTTTGACCCCACGGGGTGAGATCTTGCGTGGAGCCCCAGATCGAGGGAGATTATCAGTGGTCTTGTATGTCTTCCATTTTCTAATAATTGCTCCCACAGTTGATTTCTTCACACCAAGCTGCTTACCTATTGCAGATTCAGTCTTCTCAGCCTGGTGCAGGTCTACAATTTTGTTTCTGGTGTCCTTTGACAGCTCTTTGGTCTTGGCCATAGTGGAGTTTGGAGTCTGACTGTTTGAGGTTGTCGACAGGTGTCTTTTATACTGATAACGAGTTCAAACAGGTGCCATTAATACAGGTAATGAGTGGAGGACAGAGGAGCCTCTTAAAGAAGAAGTTACATGTCTGTGAGAGCCAGAAATCTTGTTTGTTTGTAGGTGACCAAATACTTATTTTACCGAGGAATTTACCAATTAATTCATTAAAAATCCTTCAATGTGATTTTCTGGATTTTTTTTTTTCTCATTTTGTCTCTTATAGTTGAGGTATACCTACGATAAAAATTGGAGACCTCTCTTATCTTTTAAGTGGGAGAACTTGCACAGTTGGTGGCTGACTAAATACTTTTTTGCCCCACTGTATGTGGAGACACCTATGGACAAAACATCCTGATGCCTGCATTCCTAGCACAACACAACCTGAATCAAGCCATGGCCAGCATAGTGTTTATAGTATGTATTCATGGACTTTTAATACACATACAAGTATACATTTATTATTTATACACCTTTATTATTTATAAAAATATAATTATGCATTTGATCACTAAAAGAAGCCATAGGTAGGCAATCCCCAGATACCCACTATGCTCAGAAGGATTGAATGAGGTGGTAGTTGTGTTTCTCATTTATTGTTATGTAACTTGTCTGTCTGTCTGTTTATCTATCAATCAAGGTTCAGCACTATCTCTCAGCCCCATACTTGCCCAGACGAGATGACCCTCAAGATTACTGGAAACAACATGCCGCTATATTACCTCACCTGTTCCAGCTGGGCAGTGAGGAGTGGTGACCCCTGCCCTGTATTAGCCTTGTAAAGCGACCGAGATGTGGTCGCTTACCTAATAGGCGACCTAATAATAATAATGTTCCAGCGGGCCAAGACATATCTCTCCATTCCAGCCACATCAGTCCCTTGTGAGAGAATATTCTCAAAAGCAGGAGAGATTTTAAACAAGAGGAGAAACCGTCCAAGTCCGAGCACTGTTGAACAGATTGTTTTTCTGAATAAAAATACTTGATTGTACACAAGCACCCTCTTCAAATACTAATTAATTCATACAAATAATACTACAAACCCAAACAAAACACGAAACGTTAAGAGATCAAAACACACACAAAAACACTCGACTGTTTAGTGTAGTATTATAACATTTGGCCACCAGATGTTGCTGTGGGGAGATGTTTCAAATGTTCCGAAAGATCGATTCCTGAATCAGTTGTTCCAAATGATTCGATCTCTTGAACGTTCCATTTCTGCCATCACTAGAAAACACAAAATGCAGTTTTTAAATGAAAGGGTTTATTATTAAGGGTAAAAAAAAATCCAAACCTACATGACCCTGTGTGGAAAAAGTGATTGCACCCCCCCCCCCCCCCCCATTAAAACATAAATTAACAGTGGTTTATCACATCTTTGGAAAGCTGAGTTCAATTTCTCTAGCCACACCCAGGCCTGATCACTTAAATAGGACCTGCTTGACAAAGGTGGAAGACAGCCGGCCGGCTGGCACAGCTCAGCTATTGACACCACCGAGGACACAGTCCAAGGACAGATAATTTTTTCACACATAGGGAGTTGTTCAGAACTCCTTATAAGAACTCCTGATACAAAGATATGCAGTGATGATATAGAGTGAAGTATGTGGCTGTAATGCACCTGTAAGCTGGTTGCTAACCGCCAATCAAATCTAAAAGAAGAAGAAGGGAAGTAGACTCAAAAGCTAGACATCATCCTGCAATCTAAAGAAATTCAGGAACAAATGAGAAACCAAGTAACTGAGATCTGTCAGTCTGGAAAAGGTTATAAAGCCATTTTAAAGCTTTGGGACTCCAGCGAACCACAGTGAGAGCCATTATCCACAAATGGTGATAACGTGGAACAGTGGTGAACCTTCCCAGGAGTGGCCAACCAACCAAAATTACCCCAAGAGCACAGCGACAACTCATCCAAGAGGTCACAAAAGACCTCACAACAACATCCGAAGAACAGCAGGCCTCACTTGCCTCAGCTAAGGTCAGTGTTCATGACTCCACCATAAGAAAGAGACCAGGCAAAAATGGCCTGCATGGCAGAGTTCCAAGACGAAAACCACTGCTGAGCAAAAAGAACATAAAGGCTCATCTCAGTTCTGCCAGAAAACATCTTGATGATCCCCAAGACTTTGGGGAAAATACTCTGTGGACTGACGAGACAAAAGCTGAACTTTTTGGAAGGTGTGTTCCCCATTACATCCAGCGTAACACAGAATTTCAGAAAAGGGACATTATACCAACAGTAAAATATGGTGGTGGTAGTGTGACAGTCTGGGGCTGTTTCGCAGCTTCAGGACCTGGAAGACTTGCTGTGGTAAATGGAACCATGAATTCTGCTGTCTACCAAAAAATCCTGAAGGAGAACGTCCAGCCATCTGTTCGTGACCTCAAGCTGAAGCCCACTTGGGTTCTGCAGCAGGACAATGATCTGAAACACACCAGCAAGTCCACCTCTGAATGGCTTAAGAAAAACAAAATGAAGACTTTGGAGTGGCCTAGTCAAAGTCCTGACCTGAATCCGATTGAGATGCTGTGGCATGACCTTAAAAAGGCGGTTCATGCTCAAACCCTCCAATGTGGCTGAATTACAACAATTCTGCAAAGATGAGTGGGCCAAAATTCCTCCACAGCGCTGTAAAAGACTCATTGCCAGTTATCACAAACGTTTGATTGCAGTTGTTGCTGCTAAGGGTGGCCCAACCAGTTATTTGGTTTAGGGGGCAATCACTTTTTCACACAGGGCCTTGTAGGTTTGGATTTTTGTTCCCCTTAATAATAAATACCTTCATTCAAAAACTGCATTTTGTGTTTACTTGTGTTAGCTTTGTCTAATATTTAAATTTGTTTGACGATCTGAAACATTTAAGTGTGACAAACATGCAAAAAAATGAGAAATCAGGAAGGGGGTAAACACTTTTTCACACCACTGTATGTATTAAAATAATTAAATTACAATACTTTGTCAAAACTTCTCATTTTGACTGCAGTCAGTACTGAAATATTATCAACTTTTAGAGCAAAGTCCAGTCAGTTCCATCCACATCAAGAACTATGACATATTTTTATTTTTATTTTTTTTTTGGTCTTTTGGGTTGCTCCCTTTCAGGGTCAGCACAGCGTATATATCACGATGATTCACATGTCGATTTGGCAAGGATTTTTAGCTGGATGCCCTTCATTGTGCAACCCTGCCCATTTATCCGGGCTTGGGACCAGCACAGGGAGTACACTGGCGTGTGTACCCCCTGTGGCTGGGTAACAAACTTTCTACCCCCATTCCATTATGCTGAACACCAAGCTCAAAGGCGGGAAGTACAATTTTTGGATGGTCTTTGGTATGACCTGGTATGCTCTACTTCTAGGCCACCACTCTGGTATCAAGAACTATTACAATACTAATTAATAATAACTAGTACTGAGTGGTCACACTAATTGACAGTGTTCCATAAACACCAGAGCTAAGCATGCACACTCCAGCTGGGTTCATGCCGCATATGTCACTTCTGTACCTGATGGCTGTATATTTATTTTAGCTTCCAACTTAACAGGATTTAATACGTATATAATAATAATAGTAATAGTAAATTATAGTAATAGTAAATAATAATAATTTTTTTTTTATTTTTTTTTTTTTTTTTTTCTCTCGGCGCCACACGAGTCGGCTGCCTTTTGCAACAGCGGCTCGATTCCGAGTCTTTTTCCCTTCCTCTCTCTTTTGATCCGTCTTTTTTTTTCACCCCACTTATATCACGGACACACAGATCGTCCTAAATGTCTCCTGAGCCGGTGGACGGAGCCACTGTCTATAGCAGGATACGATACAGCAGAGAACAGCTGCTAGCATTCAACCGCCACCCGGTCCCATTGGAAAAACTCGACATACCGAGAGAACTGAGGCGAAAACGCCGCGGCTGCCGGGCTGGAGTAAGGCGGAGGACAAAAAATATAAGGTACAGACCCTCCCTTCCATCTGTTGTCATGGGAAATGTACGGTCGATACTGGGAAAGTTAGATGAGCTAGCGGCTATCTCCCGTTATGATAGCACATACCGGGAGTGCTCTCTCCTTTTGTTTACTGAGACGTGGCTAACTGAACTAGCAGCAGATGCTAACATTGAGCTGGAGGGTTTTCACATGATACGAGCTGACCGAACACCAGATAGTGGCAAGGCTAGGGGCGGTGGAGTGATAATGTATGTTAACAACAACTGGTGCAGACCGGGACATATCACTGTTAAACAACGACACTGCAGCAAAGACATTGAGTTGCTAGCTGTTAGCATGAGGCCTACATATCTCCCGAGAGAACACTCACACGTGATCTGCATTGTTGTTTATGCAAATCCGACGGCGAACGCTGGGACAGCACGTGACGTCATCCATTCAGTAACCAGCAGGCTGCAGACAGAACACCCAGATGCTCTTCTCCTCATCTCAGGCGATTTCAACCATGTTTCACTGTCTCCCATTCTACCCACGTTCACCCAGTATGTCACATGCCACACTAGAGACAATAAAACACTGGATTTATTCTACGCAAACACTAAAGAGGCGTACACCTCATCACAACTCCCCCCACTCGGGAGATCGGATCACAACTTGGTTCATCTCCGGCCGGTGTACAAACCCCTAGTGCACAGACAACCTCCGGCCATGCACACTGTGGAGTTATGGTCTGAGGAGACAATGGACACCCTAAAGGGCTGTTTTGAAGCCACCGCCTGGAAGCAGCTCTGCGATCCACATGGTGAGGACATCGATGGCCTCATTCACACCTTCACGGGCTACCTCAGCTTCTGTGTGGACAAATCCGTTCCCACCAAGACCATACGGCGTCACTCAAACAACAAACCCTGGATCAACCCTGAGATAAAAACACTTCTGAGAGAGAAGAAGAGGATCTTCAGGTCAGGGAACAGGGAGATGCTGAAGTCCGTACAGAGGGAGCTGAGGAGAAAGATCAGAGAAGGCAAGGACAGCTTCAGGAAGAAGATGGAGGACAAGCTGCAACAGAGCGACATCAGCGGGGTCTGGAGAAACCTCAAAACCATCTCGGGGCTCCAGAATACCTCCCCCCAGGCCACAGGGGGCAGGGAGTGGGCGAACAACCTGAATCTGTTTTTCAATAGATTTGACCAACCGCCCTCCCCCCTGACTGCACAACAACCCCTGCTGCCTCTAAAGAAATCAAGTCCTGCTGCCCACTCCCCACTCCACCAACACCCCCCCACTCCCAACACACAGCCCCCCATCCTGACCCTGACCAGGACCCAGGTGAGGACGGAGCTGAGGAAGATCAAGGCGAGGAAGGCGCCGGGACCGGACGGCATCAGCGCAAAGCTCCTCAAGTCCTGTGCAGACCAGCTGTGTGGGATTGTGACGTATATCTTCAACATGAGCCTGAAACTGGGGAGGGTACCACAGCTGTGGAAAACATCTTGTGTGGTACCTGTACCAAAAACTTCCCACCCCAAAGACCTGAACAGCTACAGACCGGTGGCCTTGACGTCCCACTTGATGAAGACCCTGGAGAGACTGCTCCTTGCTCACCTCCGCCCCCTGGTGGAACCAGCGATGGATCCACTCCAGTTCGCCTACCAGCATGGCATTGGGGTGGAGGATGCGGTGATCTTCCTCCTTCACCGTTCTCTGTCCCACCTGGAGAAGCCCGGGAATATGGTGAGGATCATGTTCTTTGACTTCTCCAGTGCTTTCAACACCATCCAACCGATGATCCTGAAGGACAAGCTGCTGCGCGCAGGGGTGGACCAGCACCTGTCATCATGGATCCTGGACTACCTCACGAACCGGCCTCAGTTTGTGAGAACCCGGGACTGTGTGTCCGACACGATCATCAGTAGCACGGGGGCCCCCCAGGGAACGGTGCTGGCTCCCTTCCTGTTCACTCTTTATACTGCGGACTTCTCACACAACACAACACACTGCCATCTACAGAAGTTCTCTGATGACTCTGCGATCGTTGGCCTCATCTCCAATGGAGATGAAGCTGAGTACAGAGGGCTTATCCAGGACTTCGTGGACTGGTGCCATCGGAACTGCCTCCAGATCAACGCGAGGAAAACTAAGGAGCTGGTGGTGGACTGCCGCAGGCATGGGCAGCCCCTCACAGTACCAGTAAATATACAGGGAACAGACATCGAGATGGTGACATCCTATAAGTACCTGGGTATTCATCTGAACAATAAACTAGACTGGTCACACAATACTGATGCACTCTACAAGAAGGGACAGCGCAGGCTGTTCCTGCTGAGGAGACTCAGGTCTTTTGGTGTACAAGGGGCGCTGCTGAAGTCATTCTATGACACGGTGGTGGCATCAGCCATCACTTTTGGAGTGGTCTGCTGGGGCAGTGGCATTACTGCAGCCGATAGGAAGACACTGAACAAACTGATTAAGAAAGCTAGCTCTGTCCTGGGGCAGCGCCTTGATCCGATGGAGGAGATAGGAGAGAGAAGGACGGTGGCTAAACTGTCATCTCTGCTGGAGTCCGAGTTCCACCCTATGCAGGACATACTGAATGCACTGAGGAGCTCATTTAGCAGCAGACTACATCATCCCAGGTGCACAACCGAGAGGTTTCGTAGGTCCTTCCTACCAACGGCTGTCAGACTGTACAACCTAAGCAGGGCTGCTCGCAGAGATAGCAAAAAGACGTAACAAACTAATAGTTTTTTGAATGCAAAAGATGCAATAGACTTACACAATGGTCCCCTCCGGCATACAACTAGGAACATACCGGTCGCTATGGAGGGTGAGAATATGTATGGGCACATAATCATACCATGTAGGATAACTAAGTAGACGGTTATGCTGTTTCATTCCATCTAGCAACAATGCTCTGCACTGTGTGTGTTTATATATTTGCATATTTATTCCATCTAGCTACAATGCTCAGCACTGGGTGTGTTTATATATTTATATATCTACATATTATTCCATCTAGCTACATTGCTCCGCACTGTGTGTGTTTATATACTTGCATATTTATTCCACCTAGCTGCAATGCTCCGTACTGTGGGTGTTTATATATTTACATATTTCTTCCATCTAGCTACAATGCTCTGCACTGTGTGTTCATATATTCATATATTTATTCCATCCAGCTACAATGCTCTGCACTGTGTGTCTGTGTGTGTGTGTATATATATATATTTTATAGTAATACGTACATATGTTTATTAGCTGCTCTTGCTTGCTTGTTTTTTTTTTTCTTGCCTTCTGATTGTTGCTCTGAGTGTTGCTATCCCTGTGCTGTTGCAATCCTGGAATTTCCCCGTTGTGGGACTAATAAAGGCTTATCTTATCTTATCTTATCTTATAATTCATGTCTCTTCCACTGCTGCCTGAGTGGATCACGTGCAGCAGCACTATGTAACATTCTTGTTTGTAGTAGGAACACTGAAAAGAAACTGGCACATTTTACAGCCTGAGTCTCATTAGCCAATCATGGGGCACAACTTTAGCCACCAACAAACACAGCACCCTGTGATTGGCTATTTGGACTCAGGCCAAGTTCCTACTTTGAACAGGAAAGTTTCATAGTCCTGCTTTAACTTCAGAACCTATTCTTATCTTACTATCTTATTTACTATTGCTCTGAGTGCTGCTGTCCCTTTGCTGCTGCAATCCTGGAATTTCCCCATTGTGGGACTAATAAAGGCTTATCTTATCTTGGATAACTGAATTATGTTATGGTGATCAGGAGTAATAGCCAAATTGTTCTTTTATTTGTATGTCATTTTTTGTTTGTTTTTGAGTACGACATCACCCAACCAGGAACAGCAAATGACTGCTCCATTTTCTGGCAGATTTATGTGATACACCTAATAATAATAATAAATTAGATTTATATGGCACTTTACATGTCAAGTGACATCTCAAAGCGCATTATTCATTCACTCCAGACAGACATTGGTAGTATAAGCTACTTCTGTAGCCACAGCTGCCCTGGGGCAGACTGACGGAAATGTGGCTGCCAATCCATGCAAATGGCCACTACCAAACATTCATACCCAGTATCATGGCCACTGGAGGCAAGGTGGGTTAAGTGTCTTGCCCAGGGACACAACGGCAGGATGGCTTGGGAGAGCGGGATTTGAACAGCCAACCCTCTGGTTGCCACAAACCCTCTGGATAACCTGTTCTACCTCCTGAGCCACTGCAGGGTATTTTTATATCTTGCAAATATAAAAATATACAATGTATGTATTATCTGAAAAAATGAGAACATCAGCCCCCCCGTTGCAGTATTATGGTAACACCTTACCCTTTTATGCTTCTAATAATATGCGTTTTGTTTGAATAATGGAGGTGCATGTTATTGCCAGCACCTTGGGGCAACACTGTAATCTGATCTGATCATATGGATCACAAATTGACAAGTAACTTATTCTTGCCAAAGCATTCCTTGAACTCTTGGTTTACAAGTGAGCTGACAATTTGTACACTGATAGTGCATCAAATTTTGTGCAAAATATAACTGAACGTAACTTTAACACCATGTGACGATGCAAAACCCCACAAATAGACGTAGTTTACACAGATTACATCCAGATAATATTACCAGTTAATTTATATGTAAATGTAGGTCTACTGAACAGAACATTTTCATAGCTGAATACAGCAGTAGTTATTTTTTCAGCAGTATCTTCCATTTTACACCAGCACACCTTTATCAGTGTGTTGTGTTGCATGACACAGGAGCCATTTACTGGACAACCATGATGAATAGACCAGAAGCAAATGCACATTAAAAAAAAATATCCAACTCTTTAAATTTGTGTCTTCTCACACAGGCCAGAAAAAACGGGGCAACTGCTGTGGAACTGGATCTGGAGTTCTCTGCAGATGGTGTTCCAGTCCTGATGCATGATGATACAGTGGATCGGACCACAAATGGCTCAGGCCCCCTCAGCCAGATGAGACTGTCGGAGTTGAGTAAACTGGATGCAGCTGCTAAACACAGACTCAGGTGAGAGAGCACTTATTTAGGAAAAGCATGAGGCACAGAAATGCTTGGTATTACACAGGTAGAACTTTTTTTTCTGGCTGATTCAGTGGTGATCAATCAAAGCTTTATTTATATAGCACTTTTCATACAAAAAGATGCAACGCAAAGTGCTTCACACACTGAAATAAAACACATTTTACCCCCCCCACACACACACACACACAGACACAAACACATACACACGCAAAGAAACTCTCAATAGTGTAAAACTTATGGCTTAAGGTTTATGGTTGGGCACTGAGGATCCAAGTGTGGAAGCACCATCACCAGCAGGGAAAGTGCCAAGTTCACGGCTACAGGAACACTAACTCTGAGACCGCCCAAGTCCAACCTGAGGGGTCAATACCGCAGGCACAGCGTTGCAGCGCACAACCCCCTCAGCCAGGCAGACCAGGACAATCACAGGCCAGTGCCCCGCAACCAAAAAACAGGAATAGCCCCCACGGGAGGGCCCCCCCTTTAAGGAAACGCCAGAGCTTGGACACAGTGATAAAAAGTCACTGATAAATAAGATAGTTTGATGATAAAAAAAGACTAGGCAGTTAAGATGACTAGATGAATAACAACATTTGCATATTTATTCCACCTAGCTGCAATGCTCCGTACTGTGGGTGTTTATATATTTACATATTTATTCCATCTAGCTACAATGCTCTGCACTGTGTGTTCATATATTCATATATTTATTCCATCCAGCTACAATGCTCTGCACTGTGTGTCTGTGTGTGTGTGTATATATATATATTTTATAGTAATACGTACATATGTTTATTAGCTGCTCTTGCTTGCTTGTTTTTTTTCTTGCCTTCTGATTGTTGCTCTGAGTGTTGCTATCCCTGTGCTATTGCAATCCTGGAATTTCCCCGTTGTGGGACTAATAAAGGCTTATCTTATCTTATCTTATCTTAACATCTAAATACAATCAACCAGACATATATTCATAAATATTAATTCACAGTAAAATAAGTGATTGTGACATGAAATGGATTTAAAATCAGAAATTAAGAGAATTAAAATAGGAAGCTAATCAAAAGCAAGGTTAAAATACTGTAGTAGGTCTTGAGCTTGCTTTTAAGAACATGGACATTCTCGGCAGCCCTGATGTTCTCCAGCAGGCTATTCCACAGATGTGGGCCGTAGTAACTGAAAGCTGCCTCACTGTGGGTGCACGTTCTGACAACAGGAATAGTTAAAAGGCCAATGCTGGAGGACCTCAGGGACCGCGGTGGCTCATATGCCAAAAGCAGTTTTGATAAATAAGAAGGTCCAAGACCATGCAGACATTTATAAACCAATAAAAGAACTTTAAAATCAATCCTGAAGGACATGGGGTGCCAATGCATTGATTTTAAAACCAGCACAGAGCTGCGTGGAGGAATCTGATCAGACCTAAATGAAACGGTCATTGTCGCCCCCGATAGACTGCTATGATGATGATGATGATGACGATGATGTGAGCCTGCCGTCTGGTCCTCGTCAGAACACGTGCAGCTGAATTCTTTAATAACTGCAGATTTGAAATAGTCTTTTTAGGAAAACCAGAGAGCAGGGCATTAAAGTAATCAATGCTACTGATGATAAAAACGTGCAACAGCATCACTGTGTTTGCTCAAGAGAGAAGTGGGCAGACTCTGGCTATATTCTTTAAATGTTAAAATCCTGTTTGTGTTACATTTTTAATGTGTGGAGTAAAATCGAGCTCAGAGTCTAAAATGACGCCCAAATTTTTAACATATTATGATGGGGTAAAGGACAGACTATGTAATTTTGGTAAAATTTTCTCTCTGAGCTTCAGAACCAATGAGTAAAACTTCAGTTTTGTCCTGGTTTAGCTGAAGAAAGTTTGCTGCCATCCATGACTTAATGTCTAAAATACAGTTTAAAGGGTCTTAATTGGTTCCATGTCATCAGGAGACACAGCGACATACAGTTGTGTATCGCCAGCATAACTATGGTAATTAACGCCATGTCTCCTGATAACATCCCCCAGGGGCAGCACGTACAGATTAAAAAGTATTGGGCCTAAAAATTGAACCTTGGGGTACACCACAGTTTATTTTGTAGACTTTGGAAGAACATGTATCCTTACTTACAAAAAAGTTCCTGTCTATGAAGTAGGACTTGAACCAATTAAGAACAATACCAGAGAGGCCAACCAGATCCTTTAGTCTGGTTAAAAGAATATGGTGGTCTACTGTATCAAAGGCGGCACTTAAGTGCAGTAGAACCAGGACTGAAATTCTGTGTGAGTCCATATTGTGCCTGAGGTTATTAACAATCCTGACCAGGGCTGTCTCTGGTGATATGTTTAACACTGACCTGTTGACACATTATATAGGAAATTGGGAGACATTAAAGGTCATAAAGGTGGTACATGTAAAAGTGTTTTATTTTGTAGTGATGTGTGTTTTCAAAGCATTAAAGAACCGCTATTATGTTTTTGGGAATTTCCCCTCATGCTGTGTCTGATCAGTGCTGTGTCGGGCTGTGACTCCGGCTGTTATGCAGTCTAATGGCAGTGCGCACAAAGGTGAAACAAGAAATGTATTTAAAAGATGTATTAAATTTGTGAGGAAAAAAAGTTGTAAATTTTTGAGAAAACCTCAAAATTGCAAGAGAAAAACAACACATGTACAAGAAAAAAATCTCTTAAGCAAAAAAAATCAACAGGAAAAATAGAAGGGGAAAAATGTTGACAAAAAGTTGCAAAGTTCAGGGATGGCAATTTTCCGCCGAGCCGCGGATTTTTGCCGATTTATTTTCAAATTGATCATTTCTGTGAATCGTCTAAATCCGTTGAGAAAATTTTAGAGGGGGTAAGGTACCTCATTGTTACCGATTTTAGCGAAAATCAACACGATTACATAAGCGCTCGGCGCTTCCCCGGGTCAAGTCTCCTACTCAAACTACTGCTGTATTGTAAACAGCCCTGCGATTGGATAGTTGCAAACTATTGGACCAATCAAATGGCTCGTTGTATGCTTTGTCAAAAATTCATGGCGGCGTGTTCTCAGGGATGTGATTTTTCCGCTAATTCGCCGAATTCCGCTTTTTTTTAATCTTCCAGGAAGATAAAGTACGTTAAGTACGTTAGCAGCCTGTGGTCCACGAACGCAGTGAAGGTGCGCCCTTTCAGCCAGAACTGGAAGTGGCGTATGGCCAGGTGGAGAGCCAGTAACTCTCTGTTACTGGCGGCGTACAACGGCTGTATGAGCTGGGCTGCGCGGGGGAGGAAATGGTAATAAAAGTTAACCATCCCCCAAAACTCCTGCAGCGCCCTGACATTGATGTTGAGGAGAAAAAAATAGCAAAGCAATTTAGTTAGATTACTTTTATGATTCCAAACAGTTTGAAATTGACAGTGCACAGTGTACATTGACTCATAACTTTTGAATATTTCTAAGACTTGGCTACATCAGTGATTGTGCAAAATGAACTGCTCAAGACTCAATGGAGATTGAAACTGGTGATCTGGAGTGAATGCTGAAATTATAAAAAGTAATGGTATGTTGGAATTTTATTTCTATTATGGAATAGATAAAATTAACTGATTTTGATTTGATCAAGTGTTAAAGCATGTGATGGATAATGCTTGTTGGAATATTTTAGGAATGCTATCTTCTTGGAACATAAGTCAATATTATACTGTAATAAGTGGCATTCAGCTGTTTGTTTTATATCATTTAAGCACAGTTCTGGTACTTAAAAATCATAAAAACCCAGGAGCTTCGGGGGGCTTTGCCCCCCCAACGGGGCTCTGCCCCGGACCCCGCTGGGGGACTGTGTCCCCCAGACCCCCTGCTAAATTTTCAGATAATTTCCCCATCCCCAAATAACATCCCTGGTTCGTGTTGGAATTCTGAGCTTTCAGTATTGTTTTCAGTGGAATTATGAGATTTTTATCAAAGGATCAGGAGTCATCGGTGCTAGAAATAGACAAAAGTGTCAAAAATAAGTTCCGATGGAATTGGCTTGAGAGAAAAGTGACAGTAAAGGTGAAAAGTGGCTCAAAGTTCGACGAGGTAACAGAAACACTCGGACAGTTTCTGAAGAAACCAGAAAAGGAGATGAAGTTCAAAGTTCAGAGACTGACACAGCTTGCTGCCAAAAGGAAGAAAGTTTCACATTAGAAGTGACTTGGTGACCAGTGTAAATAGTGTAATAAACTCTTATAGAACTGTTAAATATGTTGGACTAAAGACAGTGAGACAACATTGAAGAAAAAGTAAGTTAACTTTTCATTAAATTTAATGATTTCAGCTGAAATCAGAATTTCCTGTTGCCATCCCTGAAAGTTGGAAGAATAAAATGTGAATTTAAAATGCAGAAGTCACAAACTCAAGAAAAAAAAAAGTAAATTCTTGGGTGAAAAAAAAGCTTAAATTTTTGATGTGGTGTCAATTTTTTGTGTGAAAATGTCTGTAATTACATGTGAAATAAAGAAGGGAAAAAAATCTTTAAAAAATTACAAGAAAAAAGAAGTAGCCAATTTATAAGATATTTACAAATTTCCATCCATCCATCCATCTTCTACCGCTTTTCCGGAGGTCCGGGTCGCGGAGGCAGCAGTTCAAGCAGAGAAGCCCAGACTTCCCTCTCCCCAGCCACCTGCTCCAGCTCTTCAGAGGGGATACCAAGGCGTTCCCAGACTAGCTGGGAGACATAGTCTCTCCACCGAGTCCTGGGTCTGCCCCGGGGTCTCCTCCCAGTGGGACGTGCCTGAAACACCTCAAGTGGGAGGCGTCCAGGAGGCATCCTAATCAGATGCCCATACCACCTCAACTGACTCCTTTCAATGTGGAGGAGCAGTGGTTCTACTCTGAGCCTCTCCCGGATGACTGAGCTCCTCACCCTATCTCTGAGGGTGAGTCCAGCAATCCTACGGAGAAAGCTCATTTCAGCCGCTTGTATCCGCGATCTCGTTCTTTCGGTCATTACCCAAAGCTCGTGACCATAGGTGAGAGTAGGAACGTAGATTGACTGGTAAATCGACAGCTTTGCCTTAGAACTAAGCTCCCTCTTCACCACAACAGACCGGTACAACGTCCGCATCACTGCAGATGCTGCTCCAATCCGTCTGTCGATCTCTCGCTCCATTTTCCCCTCACTCGTGAACAAGACCCCAAGATACTTAAACTCCTCCACTTGGGGCAGGAGCCTGTCCCCAACCCGGAGAGGACAATCCACCTTTTTCCGGCTGAGGACCATGGACTCGGACTTGGAGGTGCTGATTCTCATCCCAGCCGCTTCACACTCAGCGGCAAACCGTCCCAGCAAGAGCTGTAGGTCATTGCTGGATGAAGCCAACAGGACAACATCATCTGCAAACAACAGAGATGAGATCCTGTGGTCACCAAGCATGACACCCTCCATTCCCTGGCTGCGCCTAGAAATCCTGTCCATAAAAATTATGAACAGGACCGGTGACAAAGGGCAGCCCTGGCGGAGTCCAACTCTCACTGGGAATGACTCCGACCGAGTGTTGGCAATGCGAACTAAACTCTCACAACGGTCGTACAGAGACCGAATAGCTCGTAACAACAAGCATGATACCCCATACTCCCGAAGCACCCCCCACAAAAATCCACGAGGGACGCGGTCAAATGCCTTCTCCAAGTCCACAAAACACATGTAAACTGGTTGGGCAAACTCCCACGAACCCTCAAGAATTCTCGAGAGGGTAAAGAGCTGGTCCGATGTGCCACGGCCAGGACGAAAACCACATTGCTCCTCCTGAATCCGAGGTTCGACCAACGGCAAAATTTCCAAATTCACAAAAAAAATACTAATTTACCAATAATGTGCACATTTTATGGAAGAGAAAAAGTCACAAATTTAGGATTAAAAACAGTCAGATTTACTATAATACAGTGCAAATATAGGAATAAAGTCTCAAAGTTACATGGAGAGAAGCAAGTAAAAACTGCAACCAGTTTAAAGTGATACATTTATAAGGAAAAAGTCACATTTTAGAAAGAAAATACTTCATATTTTGTGCTGCTTTTCCTACCACAGCAAGGAAAAGCAGCAACCTGACAAATTAGAGAAAACTTCCATATTGAAAAGGGAAAAAGACTGACCTAATTCTAATGTTGACAGGCCAGTTTATTCTTCTAACTCATCTGTTTTACCTTCATTTTAAGGCTCAAATATGTTTTGTGCTTCTATGCAGAATTTTGGGGAAAACACAAATCGCTCAGAATGGCTCTTCCCACAGTAGAGCTTGTCGACTTGTGTTATAGCACTATCTCCACATGTCAGAATGTTTAAGTGATGTGGTGCCCTCACAACTGCAGCAGCACGTCCGTTAGTCGTGTTTGTTATTTGGCTCTGCAGCAGATTATATAAATAAACTCTGGGCCACTCGTATATCAGACTGTGTTGCACAAGAAACATGCCAGTTAAGAAGTGGGTCTATAAGTTTGGGTTATGTGATGATTTACTTTGGTCTTTTAAGCTACTGTAGTAAGGCACAGCAGTTCTTTTTTTAGTATTTTTTTCCTGCTGAAGGGACAGCTCAGACAGCGCTAGCAAATGGACTGTTACCCATGTAACAATAGCTCGTACCTGTGCACATCCTTGTTTGTTAGTATATTACTTTGTCTGACAGCTTACGCTAAAAGCTAGTGTTAGTCCCAAACATGGCATCACCATCAAAACTGAGATCTGAGGAAAATGACAAAAGCATAAGGGTGGGGTGATCTGGGATTCATTCGTGCTGGGTCTTGCTGGGTAAAACTTACTGCAATATTTAAATCCTGCAGCAGTTTTGACCAAAGCATGTCAGACGTTTCATTGACATTTCATTGGAGCTGCGTCACCACGTGGAGAAAAAAACCTATTAGCATGTCTTTAATTTTTCTGAGAATTATTCATGGATTATAATGAAAAGAATTTACGACTATATGTTGTAATTGTGTCATATTTTTAATTTGTAAAGCACTTTGTGCTACTACCTTTTGTATGAAAAGTGCTATATAAATAAAGTTTTGACTGATATGTAGAATGTGGGGATCCAAGTAAAAATAAGGCACTTTCTGGTTGTTTAATGTTTTAAAGTGTCTGTCAGAAAATATTGAAGAAACAGATTGCTGTTAATGTGATCCAATCCAGTTTTATTTCTAAAGCACTTTAAAAACTACTACAGTTGACACAAAATGCTGTACATCAAGAATAAATAAAATGCATAAATAAGGCAAACAAAAACAATAAAAATGCAGCTAAAAAGTACAAGATAAGAGAGGTAAAAACAATAGTCACACAGTAAAACAAGTAAAATCAATGTCTCATACTGGGTTGAAAGCCAGTGAGTACAGGTACATCTCAAAAAATTAGAATATCATGAAAAAGTTCAAGTTGCTGGCCAATCAAACACAGTGATGCCATAGTCATTAAACCAGGTTTTGATACTTTTGGCAGTGTGTGGGGGAGTGCCAAGTCCTGCTGGAAAATGAAATCAGGTTCTCCATAAAGCTTGTCAGCAGAGGGGAGCATGAAGTGCTCTATTTCCTGGTAGACGACTGCGCTGACTTTGGTCTTGATAAAACACAAGTGGACCAACACCAGCAGATGACCTCTGTTCAGATAAAAGTAAATTTTGTATTTCATTTGTAAATCAAAGTCCCAGAGTCTGGAGAAAGAGTGGAGACACAGAAACTAAGTTGCTTGAGGTTTAGTGTGAAGTTTCCACAGTCAATGATGATTTGAGGAACCATGTCATCTGCTGGTGTTGGTCCACTGTGTTTTATCAAGACCAAAGTCAGTACAGTCGTCTACCAGGAAATTTTAGAGCACTTCATGCTTCCCTCTGCTGACAAGCTTTATGGAGAAGCTGATTTCATTTTCCAGCAGGATTTGACCCCCCCCCCACCACACACACACACACACACACACACACACACACACACACAAGTATCAAAACCTGGTTTAGTGACCTTGGCATCACTGTGTTTGTTTGGCCAGAAAACTCTCCTGACCTAAACCCCATAGAGAATCTATGGAGTATTGTCAAGAGGAAGATGAGAGACACCAGACCCAACAATGCAGACGAGCTGAAGGTCACTATCAAAGCAACCTGGGCCTTCATAACACCTCAGCAGTGCCACAGGCTGATCACCTCCATACCACGCCACATTGATACACTAATTAATCCAGAAGGAGCCCCGACTAAGTATTGAGTGTGTACATGGACATACTTTTCAGTCAGCCAGCATTTCTATTTAAAACTATTTTTTAAATTAATTTTATGTAATATTCTAATTTTTTGAAAAACTAAATTTGGGGTTTTCCTGGGCTATAAGCCATAATTATCAAAATTAAAATAAACACTTGAAATATATCACACTCTGTGTAATGACTCTATATAATATATGGGTTTCACTTTCTGAAATGAGTGACAAAAAGTATTGAACTTTTTCATGATATTCTAATTTTTTGAGATGTTACCTGTACGTGTTTTTTTTTAATGTTTTATACTTTATTAATCCCAGAGGGAAAATCAGGGCATCCACCTGAATGGATGAGGCAGCCATGGTGCGGTGCCAATCCCTTCACTATTCACATACACATTCACACCTAGGGCCACTTTAGAGTCTCCAATTAACCTAACTTGCATGTTTTGGGGCTGTGGGAGGAAACTGGAGTACCCGGGTTAAACTCACACAGACAGGAAGAACATGCAAACTCCACACAGAAGGGTCACTGATGGTCAGGGGTGGAATCGATCCCGTGACCTTCTTACTGTGCTGCCACTGTGCTAACCACTGCACCACTGGGCTGCCCTAAGATGAGTTTTAAAAATGGACAGTGAAGGGGCCTGTCTAATGGGCAAAGGCAAATTATTCCATAATTTAGAAGCGGCAACAGAAAAGCTCTGTTCCTCTGAGCTTCTGCATAGATTTCAGGACCTGTCAGAGCAGATGATCAGCTGACCTGAAAGACGGAGCAGGAGTGTACAGTGATGTGAAAAAGTGTTTGCCTCCTTCCTGATTGATCATTTTTTTTGTATGTTTGTCGCACTTAAATGTTTCAGACCATCAAACAAATTAAAGTATTAGACAAAATTAACACAAGTAAACACAATGCAGTTTTTAAATGAAGGTGTGTATTATTAAGGGTAAAAAAATCCAAACCTACATGGCCCTGTGTGAAAAAGTGCCCCCCCCCCCCCGTTAAAGCATAAATTAGCTGTAATGTATCACATCTTTGGAAAGCTGAGTTCAATTTCTCTAGCCACACCCAGGCCTAATTACTGATCACTGCCACACCTGTTCTCAATCAAGAAATCATTTAAATAGGACCTATGTGACAAAGTGAAGTAGACCGAAAAATCCTCAAACACTAGACATCATTCTGCAATCCAATGAAATTCAGGAACAAATGAGAAACCAAGTAATTGAGATCTGTCAGCCTGGAAAAGGTTATAAAGTAATTTCTAAAGCTTTGAGACTCCAGCAAACCACAGTGAGAACCATTATCCACAAATGGCGAAAACATGGAACAGTGGTGAACCTTCCTAGGAGTGGCCAACCGGCCAAAATTACGCCAAGAGTGCAGCGACAACTCAACCAAGAGGTCACAAAAGACCCCACAACAACATCGAAAGCAGTGTTCATGACTCCACCATAAGAGGGGAGACTGGGCAAAAATGGCCTGCATTGTAGAGTTCCAAGACAAAAACCACTGCTGAGCAAAAAGAACATAAAGACTCGTCTCAGTTTTGCCAGAAAACATATTGATGATCCCCAAGACTTTTGGGAAAATACTCTGTGGACTGACGAGACAAAAGTTGAACTTTTTGGAAGATGTGTGTCCCATTACATCCGGCGTAAAAGTAACACATCATTTCAGAAAAGGAACATCATACCAGCAGTAAAATATGGTGGTGGTAGTGTGATGGTCTGGGGCTGTTTTGCTGCTTCAGGACCTGGAAGACTTGCTGTGGTAAATGCATACCTGCCAACTACTCCGGTTTTGCCGTAATGGTTATGGTTTTCAAGACCCCATTCCGGGTTACGGCTTTATTAATCAAAATTATGGTTTTTCACTAAAAATTCAGTCAAAAATTTTAAATCGTAAAAAAAACACGAAAGCAATTCCAAACACGACATCGCTAGGAATCGTATCTAAATTTACCTGAAGCGTTTGCTAAGCTAACGCTATCGCTATAGCTAACGCCATAGCTAGTCGTAGCACCTAACACCGATACAAAGAAGCGACTCCATCCCCGGTGATTGGGGCTCGCCGGAGGAACCAACCGAGGCAACAGTTGGACGGGAGCCGGATCGGAGCTCAACTACAGCGGCGGTGGGCAGCGGGACTCGGTGGAGGAGCTGCCGATACCCCGGCTGGACAGGAGCTCAATTGCAGCGGCGGTAAGTAGCAGGACTAGCAGCGGAGGGGGCTAGCTGAGACTCAGCTGGATTCGAGGTCGGTCGGATCGGATACCGGCCACACCAGCAGAGATTGTTTTACTATCAACAGGTCAGTAAAAATGCCACCAAAGAAGGAGGAAATGGAAGAGATCAAAAAATCTCTGAACTAAGTTCGGAGGTTTTATCTTCTTGGAACATAAGTCAATATTATACAGTAATAAGTGGCATTCAGCTGTTTGTTTTATATCATTTAAGCACAGTTCTGGTACTTAAAAATCAAAAAAACCCAGGAGCTTCGGGGGGCTTCAACAATCAACATGATTGTTGAAGAAGTATGAGGTTGTTAGCCACATTTTAACTTGATTTAATGCTAATATTTGTTTGACACTGCGGCCCCTGGACCCCGGCTAGCTACTAGGCTTTTCAGGTTTGAAAGTTGAAGAAATATGGGGTTGTTAGCTACATTCTAACTTGATTTAATGCTAATATTTGTTTGCCGTCGGGAAGCTTTGCCCCCCTGAACCCCCCACCAGGACTTTGTCCTGGACCTACCGGGGCCTGCGGCCCCTGGACCCCGGCTAGCTACTAGGCTTTTCAGGTTTGAAAGTTGAAGAAATATGAGGTTGTTAGCTACATTCTAACTTGATTTAAAACAAATATTAGCATTATTATTATTATTATTAGCATTAGCATTAGCATTATTAGCATTAGCATTAGCATTAGGGGTGCGGCCCCTGGACCCCGGCTAGCTACTAGGCTTTACAGGTTTGAAAAGTTGGCAGGTATGTAAATGGAACCATGAATTCTGCGATCTACCAAAAAATCCCGAAGGAGAATGTCCAGCCATCTGTTCATGACCTCAAGCTGAAGCCCACTTGGGTTCTGCAGCAGGACCTTGATCCAAAACAAACCAGCAAGTCCACCTCTGAATGGCTTAAGAAAAACAAAATGAAGACTTTGGAGTGGCCTAGTCGAAGTCCTGACCTGAATCCGATTGAGATGCTGTGGCATGACCGTAAAAAGGTGGTTCATGCTCGAAAACCCTCCAATGTGGCTGAATTACAACAGTTCTGCTAAGATGAGTGGGCCAAAATTCCTCCACAGTGCTGTAAAAGACTCATTCACCTCCTTCCACTTAATCCTTTTCAGGTTGCGGGGGGGCTGGAGCCTATCCCAGCGTCTTTGGGCGAGAGACAGGGTACACCCTGGACAGATGGCCAGTCCATCGCAGGGCCAACACAGAGAGACAGACAACCAGTCACTCTCACAGTCATACTGAAGGACAATTTAGAATCCCCAATTTGATGCCAATTAACCTAACTTGCATGTTTTTGGCATGTGGGAGGAAACCAGAGAAATCCCGGTAAAAGACTCATTGCCAGTTATCACAAATGCTTGATTGCAGTTGTGGCTGCTAAGGGTGGCCCAACCAGTTATTAGGTTTAGGGGGCAATCACTTTTTCACACAGGGCCAAGTAGGTTTGGATTTTTTTCCCCTTAATAATAAACACCTTCATTTAAAAACTGCATTTTGTGTTTAGTTGTGCTATGTCTAATATTTAAATTTATTTGATGATCTGAAACATAATTGTGACATACAAAAAAATAAATCAGGAAGAGGGCAAATACTTTTTCACACCACTGTAAGTGTGAAACAGCTCAGAGAGGAAAGGCGGGGCAAGGCCATTTAATGATTTAAAAACAATCATTTTAAAAGGGATCCTAAATTGCAGAGACATGCTTTACATTATATGATTCATTTCAAAAAACAAAAAGGGGAAAATGCAAATTATTCTCAACGTGGATAGATGCTATATCTAAAATTTGCTCAAAGCCAAAAGAGATGACGCAAAATCAAGTGAAGATATTGAATTGATGTTTTTTCTAAATATGTACAAATAAAATGATTTGTTTTGAAGCTCCTATTTGTGTGGGTTGTAACTGCAGTATTGAAGTAAAACTGTAAACTAGTGAATAAACAGAAAGGGGGGGGGGGGGGTACCAGAAAAATGACTTGTGAATTTTGTATGTGATTATACTGTAACCCCTTCACTGTATTATTTAGTCATACTTTGCTCTCTTAAACTTCGCTCTCTGAATGACTGAAAAGTCAAATGGATTTATAACCATTTCATTTTTATCTATAAAAGGAAAAACAAAAGGTTTGATGAGAAGGATTAAAATTAAACGCTCTTAAAGGTGCTTTATTAGTTATAAAATAAACTGTTGTTTCCTTCATTATCAGGGACAAATTTGCTGGAGAGAAGATCCCAACCCTGGAGGAGGCAGTGGAGGAATGCATCAGACTGCAGCTCGCCATCTACTTTGATGTCAAAGGTCATCCCGATGAGGTACTGCAGTTAAGACAATGTATCTCAGTGAGATTATTAGGGTTGTTTTAAAGTTCATAGCTCTGAAATAATAATTCAGTTGGTATATTAAGATAAATGTATCAATTCACTTCTTTTTTTCCACTTTGGTGTTGATATAATAAGGCTGTGCTATGCCTCGCCATTTAAACAGAAGTAAAAATAAAAACCGAAAAAAATTCAGTCTATGCTTATTAGTTTGAGGAAAATGTTGAAACCTTAATTAAATGGTTAAATAATTATGAATTACAAACATTAAGATGGTTCTATAGACAGTCTTAAGGCTGCGTGTCCACAGAGAACGTTTTTCTCAGAGGAAATGCTCTGGACCTATCTTTCAGGGCGCTTCACAGGCACGCTTAAAAAAGGTCTCTGCCCTGTATCCTAGCAACAGCTTGACCTGTAACTCAGAGCTCGCAGTTGGTGTTTTACATTGAAACTCTCTGCTCATTACACTATACTGCAACAAACTGGTAAGAAAGCACACATTCCTCCAAGCTTTTGCTTTCAAATACTGATGATGGTATTGTTTTAACATAATTCTGGTTGGGTGGGTAGAGAGGTGTGTCGCAAAGCTGAATTCTTTTCAACTTTTAACACTCTGAGTTAGGGCTATGCAATATGGCAAAAAGTTCATATCACGATATAGGTCATCTTATATCACGATAACAATATATATCATGATATACGTTTTCTGTAAATTCTACAGTTTAGATAATCATATAAAAAGGACCATCTTTTTTTTTTTACATGTACCATTTCCCTCATAATTTTGCAGTGTTATAAAGTAGTTTTGTAATGTGCATTTGAGACCTGATTCTCATAAATTTCAGGTTTTTATTCTAAATCATGTATGAATAAAAAGTAAACGTCAATAAGTGAAATATTTCCTGAACCACAGGAGAATAGCAAAAAAACAAACAAAAACATAACATTAAAAAAATGTCTGAAAATGAGAAAATTACCCATGGCTGCCATCACCTACAGATATAAATTAGCTGTTAGTTTTAATCAGTGAAAATTTAAGTGTTGATCTGCAGCCTAAAGACTGCCATTCTGGCCTGATTTAACCTGTTTGCTTCTGAGTAAAAATATTTCATATTGGTCATGATCTGAAAATCAAAGACACAAAAGGTAATGTAATAAAATACATATGATGACTTCAACTTTATTCATTATCACTGACTAATTAAAATGAATAGAAATCAAATAAATTACATTAAGAGCCAACGTGCTCCTCGGACCAGTTTTATTTCTTATTTATTTTGTGTGTATGTGCCACCATCGTACACTTTTGCAGCTTTAACAAAAAAAAATTTCAGACAAAACTAAGAAACTCAGCAGAAATTTACCCCCCCAAAAAATAAAGGTCTGCTACAGTTTCCAGTAAGCACAACTTAGCTTAAATGACAGTCAGTTAGCATTTTATAACTAGACATGGTGTTAACGTTACTTACCTCCTATGAAAACGAGGTTAGCGAACTATCCTCTCTGACGCAGCACAATGAAAAATGGTCCCACATCCCTGGCAAACAGGGAGTAGCAGCTATCTGAACCGGTGGTTTGGAGTTAGCATTAGCAACCACCGGACTGAAGTCTAGCCAGCCACCCACCACACCTGTTCCGCTGCACGCATTCGTGCACTGCAGGGAAGAGACGGGGCGCTGACAAGTGGTGGTGAGGTAGGAGCTTTACTGAATAAACGGGGGTGTGGGCATTTTAAATGCGATATAAACGACAGAGTATTCTCTGAAACGATAGACATTTTTATATCATCATCCGATATACATTGTCATATCGGACAGCCCTACTCTGGGTGCAGCACCAAAAAAACGCTGAATGCTGAAAGCATTTTTGTGCCGAGGGCATTAAACGCTTGGCTACATAGAAAATGAGCAGAAAATGGACACTCCCAGTAGAGAAAATAGCTTCTTACCTTCAAGCTACAGTAGCCAGAAATCTGAGAAACCAGCAAAAAGCTGTTTGAAATTTGGGAAAAAAACTACCTGCCTCCTGAAGCTTTCCCAGTGTTCTGTCATAAGTTACTTCCCATCAGGAGTGCACATCTATGAAGTATCTCAGCTTTTGTCGAGCAGCCAATAGCGATACTTCAAGACCTGTGACTTGGCAAAGAAACTGTCGCGGGTGTAAACTTTCTGCGGGCTGAACAGAGTCCAGAGGAGAGGCTGTAGTGTAGTTGTCCTTGTGTTACAACTTGCTAAAGATGACAACTGGTTTATTTTTCAATTTTAACAAATTATTCTGCCTTCTGCAGCTTTGAAGATCCTGTTTTGTCGGATATTAAACTTGACACCTCAGACTGCAGAGATTTTGCTGTTTCATGAGCACATCAAAATGCTTTGACACTTGCCGAGTGCCTCCATACTCTGCGCAGTTTTCTGTGAAAGATGTTCTGGTTGTTGTTTTTAAATCTGACCTTCATGAGCTAAGCTAGTAATAGTAGCCACGGTTACATGTGCAAAACTTCTTCAATCTGACTACAATTCAGATCAGAACTTTACTGTTTACATGGATCCTGAAAAAGTTGATCCGATTATGACGTGCGTTTCCATGTGTCGCACGTTTGAACGGACTAAATCATTTTAACATGCGCACAGTTATCCAACATCGTGGAAATGGTAGAAGAAGCAGCAACTTCCAATGTAAACAAGCCCCGCTTCGTGTCTTTCTGTTTTTGAAATGGACCTGTGTATTGTGTTATTCAGACTGTACTTTTGCTTCTGCTGGTCTCCATAATGAAGCTACAAGCCCAGCAGTACATACTTCTGCATATGACAAACAGAGGGAGACAGCAGGACGATACAGACCAGTTTTATTTTACTCCCGCCATGTCTTCTGCTAGCTGCTGTAAAGGTGGAAATATGTCACGTCGACGTGTGGCTGACGTACAGACATGCGTAGTAAACATATTTTCTACCCAAACTTCAGAATAAGTGTTTATATGCACACCAATCGGATTAACAATTGGCATAACCCACCTGTCTCAATCGGAAGGAAATTTTGATCCGAATGAGTGAGATCGGGTCAGAATATTCAGATTGGTGTGTTTACATGAAGTATTTTTATTCCTATCAGGCTTTTAATCCGGTTACTTGTGTCCATGGAAACATGGCTAGTGTTTGTACATACACAGCTGCTAGTTACCACCAACTGCTTTAGTGGGAACACCCACAAACAAAAGTAAACATTACAGACAGTTTACTGACCTGCAGTAAATGCCCCCTCCCCCCAACCCCAACCCCAAATTCAGGCAGCTGCAGCCCTGGGAGATCTGTATAAGAAGCATCCAGTCCTTTACAACAGCAGCATCGTCTGCTCCTTTGAGCCAAAAGTCATCTACAAGGTAAGGAGCATTGGGATATGTTTAAACAAAGTGGTATTACTACATGTCAAATGCATTTGTCATTGTCTGTGTACTCAGTTAGGCAATGCATTCTGTTAGAATTGCCTTGAAACAGTAATAAAGACATTCAGCAATTACGGAGTTTGTGTTTTAAATAAATCACTATAGCAGTCAGTTTACACAACACATTTGGCCATCAGTTTCAGTTTTGCAATTTTAGGAGAGTCTAGAAGAAAAAGGGCTGTGGAATGTTCAAAGTGATTCAAAAAAAAAACCCACCGAACATGAATTGTGAGCCCTTTTGTTGTTTGAAAAATTCATGTATAGTTTCTGGTAAGCTGGTAACATTTTTCATGGAGATCCACTGAATCGCTCTTAGTCTGGCCCTTCACCCAGGACAAGTTGCCCCCAACAGCATGGCTCCTGGGATCATTTGGGTACTCAAATCCCTCCACCACAACAATGTGGCAATCCATGGAGGGGTATGTACAATATAATCTTAATAAAGCTGCAATTAAAATGAAATGGAGATTAAAAAAACTTTAAAATTAAAACAGTATCTGCAGGTTGCCGCATGTAAACATGGCTGTGCAAACTGAAAGAGCAGCAATAAGGAAACAGAGTAAATGGCACCAGTAGTTAAATAAGAACAGTATGCTGTAGTGCAATGAAGAGCAGTAAAATGTATATATATAAGATAAGATAAGCCTTTATTAGTTCCACAATGGGGAAATTCCAGGATTGCAACAGCACAGGGATAGCAACACTCAGAGCAATAATTAAGAAGATACGAAAAATAAGAGCAGTGAATATACATACATACACATGAATATACAGTATAAATATATATACACACAGTGCGGAGCATTGTAGCAAGATGGAATAAACAGCATAACCGTCTACTTAGTTATCCTACATAGTATGAATATGTACCCATACATATTGTCACCCTCCGTAGCGACTGATATTGTCCTAGTTGTATACTGGAGGGGACCATTTGTGTAAGTCTGTTGCGTCCTTTGCATTCAATACTATTAGGTCGTCACGTTTTTTTGCTATCTCTGCGAGCAGTCCTGCTTAGGTTATACAGTCTGACAGCCGTAGGTAGGAAGGACCTGCGAAACCTCTTGGTCGCGCACCTAGGATGATGTAGTCTACTGCTAAATGAGCTCCTCAGTGCGTTCAGTATGTCCTGCATAGGGTGGGACTCGGACTCCAGCAGAGATGACAGTTTGGCCACCATCCTTCTCTCTCCCATCTCCTCCACTGGGTCAAGGCGCTGCCCCAGGACAGATCTAGCTTTCTTGATCAGTTTGTTCAGTCTCTTCCTATCGGCTGCTGTAATGCCATTGCCCCAGCAGACCACTCCAAAAGTGATGGCTGATGCCACCACCATGTCATAGAATGTCTTCAGCAGCGCCCCTTGTACACCAAAAGACCTGAGCCTCCTCAGTAGGAACAGCCTGCGCTGTCCCTTCTTGTAGAGTGCGTCGGTATTGTGTGACCAGTCTAGTTTATTGAACACCAAGGTACTTGTAGGATGTCACCATCTCAATGTCCATTCTTCCACCTGAACCTGAACCTGAACCTGATTCCCTGTATGTTTACTGGTGCTGTGAGGGGTTGTCCTTGCCTGCGGTAGTCCACCACCAGCTCCTTAGTTTTCCTCGCGTTGATCTGGAGACAGTTCCGATGGCACCAGTCCACGAAGTCCTGGATAAGTCCTCTGTACTCAGCTTCATCCCCGTTGGAGATGAGGCCGACGATCGCAGAGTCGTCAGAGAACTTCTGTAGATGGCAGTGTGTTGTGTTGTGTGAGAAGTCCGCAGTATAAAGGGTGAAGAGGAAGGGAGCCAAAACCGTTCCCTGGGGGGCCCCCGTGCCAGGAATCTCGACACACCCGAGATTGTGTGTCCGACACACAATCTCGGGTTCTCACAAACTGTGGCCGGTTAGTGAGGTAGTCCAGGATCCATGATGACAGGTGCTGGTCCACCCCTGTGCACAGCAGCTTGTCCTTCAGGATCATCGGTTGGATGGTGTTGAAAGCACTGGAGAAGTCAAAGAACGTGATCTATGATATGATCTGACATGATATATAACCAGTATATGCATATATGAAGTGCAGTGGTGTGTTCACCCGATGATGAGCTGTTGTACAGTGAAATGGTGAATGGTAGGAATGATTTCCTGTAGCGTTCTTTGTAACAGTGGAGCTGAGTGAGTCTGTTGGAGAATGAGCTCTGCTGTCTCTGCAGTGTGTCATGAAGGAGTTGGCATGGGTCATCCATGATGGAGAGCACTTTGTTCGGTGCCCTTCTGTCCCTCACTGACTCAGATGTCTCCAGGTTCTGTCCAGTGATTTTACCAGCCTTGTGAATCTGCTGCTCCCCCAGCAGACCACAGCAAAATAGATGGCACTCGCCACCACAGACTGGTAGAAGATCTCCAGCATCTTACTGCACACGTCAAAGGATCTGCGCTTCCTCAGAAAATAGTATCCTCAACCCCTTTTTGTATACAGCATCTTTGATGGGAGCGTGTGTTTGTGTGTTGTATTTCATGTCCAGGGCTACACAAAGCAGAACACATTTTATTTCAGAGGCGGCTCTCATAGGGAAAAAGAAGAGGAGCCAAGGTGATTAATGCAAGGTGAATTGGGATGCACAAATGAGCACAGAGTGGAGCTGAACAGGGAGGTTGCCCCTTGCCAAACAAGGACAAACTGATATCGGCACCACAGTAGCCAGGGGGATGAGGGGGGGGGGGGGTTTCTGATTCATTTCCACTCTCTGTCACTGTGCTGATGTGGTGATGGTGACACCTGCTTCATCACACGTTTGTCCACATTTCCGATTTAAATGTCTGCTGAGGTGAGGTGCCCACCGACCCACGTCGATTGCAGAGTCATTTAGTCCATATCAAGTAGTGCAGGTAACCTATTCAGACAGCAGAGGAAATCTGGACCGTACTTAGTTTTCCTGGATTATCAGGGCACTCTGAAAGGGGCTTTAGTCAATAACGCACAAGGTATAAAATTGCACAAAATTTGGGTTGTTGGTCTTTTATTACAGCTGTGGAGTGTGTGAAATGAGAGGCAGATTCATGACAGACGGTTTATTACACACTTCACATCTAAAAGCACAGAACAGAATGAAACATTACAGCAAGCTCTCTCCTCTTTTACCCAAGTCACTCTTCACACATCTACATGGAAGTTTCTCATCACACAGTATGACATCTACATTACACTGCCTTCAACCCCCTATGGTTCTGGCCCTTGTGGCTATGTGCCCAGGAACTCCCTGGGCATTGTTCTCCCATGCTTATTCACTGTCTCTGTCTGAGGTGCTAAACAATCTGACTTCCCCCAGGTCCTATACCGCCCACCCCCCTCCAGCATCTTAAGACAGAACATCAGTCCACACTCTCTTTTGGCTTCAGTCTCCTTCCATATCTGCTGTAACTGGGGTTTACCGCCTCCTTGGTGCTGCTGTGCCGGTGGGGGGCTGCTGGGAGTGTGTCTGACTGTGGGTGAGCCGTGGCGAGGGGGGGGGGGACTTCGCTCTGCCTGTGTGGCTGCTCTGGTGAATCGTTTCCCTGGGGAGCTCTCCGTGGGGGTCTTCCACGCCGAGGGGCCCTAGCCAACAGCGCTTGCTCGTCTGCCGCTACAAAGGCGGGTTTGGGTCTGTCTATGCCAATTTTCTTCTGTCTACCCCCCCAAGTCTAGCAAAAAAATGCTTATCCCCTGTTTCCAACACTCTGAACGGTCCATCATAGGGTGGGCGAAATGGAGGGCGGTGGGCGTCTGACGAACACGAACTCCGCGTTCTTCAAAGTTTTAGGCACGAAAACACGCAGAAAACAGTGGTGGGCCGGGCCCGGCAGCGTGCCTGTGTTTGCGCTACGCTGCAAAAGCTGAGACGGGCAGCTGTCCGGCACGGGATTATCTGGCAGAAATTCCCCGGGCAGCCGTAGGGCTGCACAAAAACCAGCTCTGCCGGGGAAGCTTCCAGATCCTCTTTTGGCGTGGAGCGCAACCCCAATAAAACCCACGGCAACCTGTCCACCCAATTTGCATCCATCAGTGAAGCCCTGAGTGCTGCTTTCAGTGATCTATGAAAACACTCGTATAACCCGTTGGCCTGTGGGTTGTAGGCAGTTGTGCGATGAATTGCAACCCCCAGGCTGCGGGCCATCGCGGACCAGAGTTCGGAAACAAATTGGGGGCCCCTGTCGGACGTAATGTCCGACGGGACTCCAAAACACGCCACCCATGCTGTCAAAAAAGCGCGTGCTATGTTTGCGGACGTGGTTGCCGCCAGCGGGACTGCTTCTGGCCAGCGCGTGGTGCGGTCCACCACTGTCGGGAGGTGCGTGCACCCCTGTGATGGCGGGAGGGGGCCCACGAGGTCCACATGAACGTGGTCGAACCTCTTAGCCGGTACCCGAAACGGCTCCAAGGGGGCCTTCGTGTGTCTGTGTACCTTGGTTCGTTGGCACGCCACGCAGGCTGCAGCCCACTCTTTTACTTGTTTGCGTAGGCTCGGCCACACAAACTTTTCTCCCACCATTTTGACCGACGCGCGCACTCCTGGGTGCGCCAGAGTGTGAACTGACTCAAACAAGCGGCGGTGCCACGCGACCGGGACCACTGGACGCAGGCGTCCCGTGGAGACATCTCAGATTAGGGGGGGCATGCCGTCTTGCAGCACCGTGCTCTCCAGCCTTAACCCTGTTGGTCCAGACTGGAGCGCGCGTACGTCTGCATCGCTAATCTGCTCCGCGGCCATGGCTGCGTAATCTATCCCAACATAGACCGGGGCCACCACGGTGCACGAGAGGCAGTCCGCCACCACATTCAGTTTACCCGACACATGCTGAATATCGGTAGTAAACTCTGAGATCGTGGCCAGCTGTCTCTGCTGCTGGCCCGATCACGGTTCTGAAACGTTGGCCATCGTGAACGTTAGTGGTTTGTGGTCCACGAACGCGGTGAAGCTCCGCCCTTCCAGCCAGAACTGCAAGTGGCATATGGCCAGGTGGAGGGCCAGTAACTCCCTGTCGAACGCGCTGTATTTATGTTCGCTGTCGCGCGAAGTTCTGCTGAAAAAAACGAGCAGCTGCCAAGCCCCAGCGACGCGCTGCTCTACGACAGCCCCTATGGCCACGTCTGAAGCGTCGGTGGTGAGTGCTATCCGGGCCGCCGGGTCCGGGTGCGCTAGCAGTGCGGCGTTTGCCAGGGCTGCTTTAACCTCCGAGAACGCCCGCTCTCGCTCCGGGGTCCATTCGACCCCATCCGCGGGTTTCTGTCTCTTGAGCACGGCGTACAATGGTTGCATGAGCTGCGCCGCGCGGGGAAGGAAACAGTTATAAAAGTTCACCATCCCCAAAAATTCCTGCAGCACCCTGACCGTCTGAGGCCGGGGAATATCCGCCACGGCGCGCACTTTGTCGGGCAACGGGATCGCTCCTTCCAGAGAGACGCGGTGCCCCAAAAAATCAATCTCCGTCACGCCGAACTGGCATTTCTCCGGGTTGATTATTAACCTGTGCTCCTCCAACCTCCGGAAAACCGTCCTGAGGTGGGTTTCGTGTTCGTCTTCGGACGCACTGGCTACCAGGATATCATCCAGGTAGACGAACACGAATGGGAGATCGTGCAGCACTACATCCATCATGCGCTGGAACGTCTGTGCCGCACCTTTTAATCCGAATGGCATGCGCAGGAACTCGAATAGACTGAACGGAGTCATTACCACTGTTTTGGGTACGTCCTCCGCGCGCACTGGGACTTGGTGGTAACCACGGACCAGGTCTATTTTGGAAAAAATGCGTGCTCCGGCGAGGTGAACGGAAAAATCCTGTATGTGGGGAGTCAGGTAGCGGTCGTGCGCTGTGGCATTGTTCAACCTGCGGAAATCACCGCACAGTCGCCACGATCCCTCAGCCTAGGGACCATGTGTAGCGGGGATGCCCATGGGCTGTTTGAGCGCCTGATGATGCCCAACCTTTCCAGGTTGGCGAACTCCTCGCGCACTATGGCCAGTTTAGCTGCGTCCAAGCGCCGAGGTCTTGCAAAAACGGGTGGCCCGGTGGTGGTGATAAAGTGCTCCACCACGTGTTTAGCGATGGCCGCTGAAAACGTCGGGACCGTGAGTGCTGGGAACTGAGTGAGCAGTGCGTGGAACTTACCGCCTGGAGCTGTGACGTTGGCTTGTGCTGTTGGCTGGGTCGCTCGAGCTGTACAGGGGAGAGAGTCAAAGGACAGTGCATTAACCAGGCGTCTGTTAGCAACATCAACCAGTAAACCATGTGCACACAGAAAATCAGCCCCCAGGATATGGTAATTCAGTGTTGCTACGACAAAAGTCCACTTGTATGTACGGCCGTGTAGAGATAAGATCAGTGTCCTCTCACCAAAGGTCTTAATTTCCGAGCCGTTTGCTGCCAACATCCCAGGGCCGCTAGGTCCTGCCAGCCGGTCGGCGTAGGTTGGCAGGATGATGCTTTTCTGGGCTCCGGTGTCCACAAGGAAACGCCTCCCCGAGCGCGCGTCCGTCATGTAGAGCAGCTGCTACCGACTGCCGGCCTTGGCGTTTTCCCGAGCGCTTGAATTGGCACGGTGGCGCACATCTGCGTGCGTTCTCTCCGAAGCGGCGGTGGTAGAAACAGAGCGTGTCTCTCTGGTGCTCCTTGGCCCCCGCTGCTGCTACCGTCGGTGGCCCCTCGCCTCCTCTGGTCGTCTCGCTGGGCTCCGCCGCAGCCACGTTGACTGTGATCGCCCTGGTGGTGAGGATGATCCGGTCTGCCTCCTGGGCTAGCGCACCATAGTCACGCGCGGCCAGCAACGGCGAATTAGCCAGAACCGCTCTCGCCTCTGTTGGAAGGTTCCGGAGGAAAAGGTGGGCGAACAGAAAGTGCCCATCGTCCGTGCCCATTAACGCCAGCATCTTCTCCATCAGGTCGACGGCTGAACCATCTCCTAACTCGGTCCGTCTCAGGAGCCTCTCCGCTCTCTCACATTCCGAGAGCGTGTAGCGCCGGGTGAGCGCAGCCTTGAGCACCTCGTATTTGTTGCGGGCTGGCGGCTGATCGAGCAGGCTTGCTACCTGCTGAGCTGTGCGGGCGTTCAGCGCTGCGACCACATGGTAGAATCTGGTGTCGTCTGTCGTTACTCCCCGGAGAGCAAACTGGGCCTCGGTGTGGTGGAACCAAGAGCGCGGGTTGTGCTGCCAGAAGTCTGGTAGCTTGACTGAAACCGCACACGCGTTACTGGGGGCTCCATTCCAGGCTGTCTGTGGGATGGCTGCTGCATCGCTGGGGCTTCCCGACCGGGCCGGCTCCGGGGTTCTTGCCTCGTGTTCCATAATACGTCTTGGGTCACCAGTGTGGAGTGTGTGAAATGAGAGGCAGATTCATGACAGATGGGTTTATTACACACTTCACATCTCTAAAGCACAGAACAGAATGAAACATTACAGCAAGCTCTCTCCTCTTTTACCCAAGTCACTCTTCATACATCTACATGGAAGTTTCTCATCACACAGTATGACATCTACATTACACTGCCTTCAACCCCCTATGGTTCTGGCCCTTGTGGCTATGTGCCCAGGAACTCCCTGGGCATTGTTCTCCCATGCTTATTCACTGTCTCTGTCTGAGGTGCTAAACAATCTGACTTCCCCCAAGTCCTATACAGCAAAAAATACCACAAAAATGCTTTGTTGAGTCAACTTTCTTCAAGATTCAAAGATTTTATTGTCAGTACTACTATACGTGCAGGACATACAGGAGAATTGAAATGGCGTTTCTCTCTCACTTCATTGGTGTGCATAATATGAAAGGAAAAGGAATAAGACTGGAAAACAACAACAAAAGCAGTCTATGTACAGTAATGCAACCTGTAGTACAAATGGCGACAAAGACCCAGACCTCCCATAGTGCAAATAGAGATAAACGATTAACGATGATAAAATCCAGCAATCCTATATACAGACAACTAGAGATGAATACCTGTAGTTCGTTTTGCCTATGTTAACATTATCACAGAAGTTGAGAATTTCTGTCCTAAATCACCCTGCAGACAAAATATTGCTGGGCCGCTGTCCTCCACCAGCCTACATTTGTATCAGTGCATAGTACTGCAAACCAAATGTAAGGCCAGCTGCTGCTGTCATGTTACCAGACAACACTGTAGAGATGAACATTTATTTTTAGAACAACATTATGTTTACACTATGTAGTAAGAGTATATGTCACAATAATTATATAGATTCACTATACAGTAATTACAACAGTATCACTGTGGCATCAATGCAGTAGAAAATGTGAAAACCAAAAATGGTAATAATCCTATCAGTTAAATTGATTACCACAATTACCATATATATGCAGTATTTTAAATATACACTACCGTTCAAAAGTTTGGGGTCACTTAGAAATTTCCTTATTTTTGAAAGAAAAGCACTTTTTTTCAATGAAGATAACTTTAAACTAATCAGAAATACACTCTATACATTGCTAATGTGGTAAATGACTATTCTTGCTGCAAATGTCTGGTTTTTGGTGCAATATCTAGATAGGTGTATAGAGGCCCATTTCCAGCAACTATCACTCCAGTGTTCTAATGGTACAGTGTGTTTGCTCATTGCGTCAGAAGGCTAATGGATGATTAGAAAACCCTTGTGCAATCATGTTACGTCTGCAATGCTGTAATTGCTGCAAATGGAGGATTCTTTGACGAAAGCAAAGTTTGAAGGAAAAAATTATTATTTCAAATACAAATCATTATTTCTAACCTTGGCAATGTCTTGACTATATTTTCTATTCATTTTACAACTCATGGTGGTAAATAAGTGTGACTTTTCATGGAAAACACAAAATAATTGTCTGGGTGACCCCAAACTTTTGAACGGTAGTGTAGCTGCTATTGTCACTACTGCGTTATCACAACTCCGCCAGTCATATTAATATTCAGCCACAAGAAAACTGAATCTGTTTTTATGATGTAGTAATTATGTTGCTGCAAAGTTGCATAACTGTTTCTATATTATAAAATACTTATAAATACCTTGCATATTTATAATATACAGTGGTGTGAAAAAGTGTTTGCCCCTTCCTGATTTCTCATTTTTTTCTGTCACACTTAAATGTTTCAGATCATCAAACAAATTTAAATATTAGACAAAGACAACACAAGTAAACACAAAATGCAGTTTTTAAATGAAGGTGTTTATTATTAAGGGGGGAAAAAAATCCAAACCTACATGGCCCTGTGTGGGGAAAAAGTGATTTCCCCCTAAACCTAATAACTGGTTGGACCACCCTTAGCAGCAGCAACTGCAATCAGGCATTTGTGATAACTGGCAATGAGTCTTTTACAGCGCTGTGGAGGAATTTTGGCCCACTCATCTTTGCAGAATTGTTGTAATTCAGCCACATTGGAGAATTTTCGAGCACGAACCGCCTTTTTAAGGTCATGCCACAGCATCTCAATCGGATTCAGGTCAGGGCTTTGACTAGGCCACTCCAAAGTCTTCATTTTGTTTTTCTTAAGCCATTCAGAGGTGGACTTGCTGGTGTGTTCTGGATCACTGTCCTGCTGCAGAACCCAAGTGCATTTCAGCTTGAGGTCATGAACAGATGGCCGGACATTCTCCTTAAGGATTTTTTGGTAGACAGCAGAATTCATGGTTCCATTTACCACAGCAAGTCTTCCAGGTCCTGAAGCAGCAAAACAGCCCCAGACCGTCACACTACCACTACAATATTTTACTGTTGGTATGATGTTCCTTTTCTGAAATGCTGTGTTACTTTTATGTTGGATGTAATGGGACACACACCTTCCAAAAAGTTCAACTTTTGTCTCACCAGTCTACAGAGTATTTTCCCAAAAGTCTTGGGGATCAGCAAGATGTTTTCTGGTGAAACTGAGACGAGCCTTTGTTCTTTTTGCTCAGCAGTGGTTTTCGTCTTGGAACTCTGGCATGCTATGCAGGCCATTTTTGCCCAGTCATTTTCTTATGGTGGAGTCATGAACACTGACTTTAACTGAGGCAAATGAGGCCTGCAGTTCTTTGGATGTTGTTGTGGGTTCTTTTGTGGCCTCTTGGATGAGTTGTTGCTGCGCTCTTGGGGTAATTTTGGTTGGCCCGCCACTCCTGGGAAGGTTCACCACTGTTCCATGTTTTCACCATTTGTGGATAATGGCTTTCACTGTGGTTCGCTGGAGTCCCAAAGCTTTAGAAATGGCTTTAAAACCTTTTCCAGACTGACAGATCTCATTTACTTTTTCTCATTTGTTCCTGAATTTCTTTGGATCACAGCATGATGTCTAGCTTTTGAGGATCTTTTGGTCTACTTCACTTTGTCAGGCAGGTCCTATTTAAGTGATTTCTTGATTGAGGTGTGGCAGTAATCAGGCCTGGGTGTGGCTCGAGAAATTCAACTCAGCTTTCCAAAGATGTGATAAACCACAGTTAATTTATGTTTTAATGGGAGGCAATCACTTTTTCACACAGGGCCATGTAGGTTTGGATTTTTTTTTACCCTTAATAATAAACACCTTCATTTAAAAATTGCATTTTGTGTTTACTTGTTATCTTTGTCTAATATTTAAATTTGTTTGATGATCTGAAACATTTAAGTGTGACACTTTCACACCACTGTAGATATACTGTAAATATCAAACTAAAGTTTTTAGTAGTGTTTAACACTGCCTTGGCATAACTGAGCTTTTATATTTTTGTTAATGCTGAAATGTAAGCTCCAATTGTAAAGTTAAGTGATAATGATGTAATCTTACCTCCACTAGCATCCTCATCTACTTTGTGTTCCAGATGAGACAAAGCGACCCTGAGGTGGTCACAGCTTTGACCCACAGGCCTTGGAGCCTAAGCTTGTTTGGAGACGGTGCCCCTCGTTTCTCATCGCTATGGAAGCACCATTGGATGACATTGCTGGACATCTTGTTGGACTGGGCGCACCATCACGTGTTGTGGAAACTGTGCGGCATCTCAGCCTTCCTGATACAGAAGAACTTTGTCTCACAGTGAGTTTATGTTCAATTAAAAATACGGTCATCATCCTCCAGAGATACTATGGATTCATCACAACTACCACTTCCACCAGCTTTGTTGAGAAGACAAGCTATGCTGTTCATCTAATTCAATCATCTGATTCTTTTGAAATTCTCTGGGAATGTTCTTTGTGTCACGGTCTGGATACCATATAATTTTTGTCAAAACTGCATTCAAGACATCTGCTCTGGTAGCCATTTTGCATTTTTAAAGACTTTGTATCGCACCAGTGTTGTTGGTTTGTTAAGGCTGTGTTAACCATTGAGCACATACAGGAAGTCACATATGGGATTTCTGTTGGTGCTGTTTTCAGTGTCTTCAGATCTTGAAAAATTCCCCCCCTCCCAAAAAAAAAAAAAAAAAAAAAATCTTAATGGCATCAAAGGCACACCTCCCACTCTGGTGCGATTCATGGCTGCAGACTGATTTCCTTGTTATTGCATCAGTTGTTGGGTGGTATTGATTTTATTTGGTAAAAATAATAAATAACACTGGTTATTGAGCCATTTTTGTTTTCCAAATAGTGAGACAATCTACGAACGGTAAGCAACACCGTATTAGAGAAACTCCACCAGTTTCATTCGCTAGTGTGTTATTAAAAGCCAAGTTTCCTTTGTTTTCCGCCTTATGCACCACCTTTGGCAGCATGCTGATGCAGGGGTTAGCACTGCTGCCTAACAGCTAGAAGGTTCTAGGTTCAAATCCCCAAGCTGGCAGGGGTGGGAACCTTTCTGTGTGGAGTTGCATGTTCTCCCTGTGCTGTGTGGGTTTACTCCGGGAGCTCCGGTTTCCTCCCACAATCCAAAGGCATGCATGTTTGGTTAATTGGTCATTCTAAATTGTCCCTAGGTATGTCTCCTATAGACCCTTAGAATAGAGGGTTAGTTGGGACTTCCGGGAAGATGGCGGAGAGACATAACGCTTAAACAGAGAGCTCTCCCTAGTCGGATTAAAAATCATTGGTAAATGGCCAACTCGACATAAACGGATCAATAAACCAAGGGATGAAAACACGAAGGAGCCGGGCACACGGACAAAAGCAGTGTAAAATTAAAGAATTCCTCTTCAACAACGCAGGAGAAATCGCTGAACACGAGGCCCAAAAAAACGAGGTGACTGCAGCAGGGAAAATGGAGGACGCCAAACTCGATACCATGAACACTGGCTTCGCCAATTTAGGTAAAGAGTTAAAAGACTTCAAGCAACAACTCCAACAGGATTTAGCGGCTCTTAAGGAGGAGCTGAAAAAAGAGATGAAGGAGGAAATTATGGGCCTCCGAAGAGAAATGGAGCACAAGCTAACAGAAAACATGGAGGAGCTGCGCTCTCAACGGGCGTGTATGACAGAAGCACAGGCCCGAATATCTGAGTTGGAAGACTGGAAGAGCGAGGCAAGCGAGCGGCTGCAGACCCTGACGGTGCAAACACAGAGGATGCAGGAAAAAATAACCGACCTGGAGAGCAGGTCCAGACGGAGCAATATACGCATCTTCGGGATCCCGGAGGGCATTGAAGGCAACTCGATGACGAAATTCATGGATCAGTTCTTAAAAAATGAGCTGGAGCTGCCCGGTGAAGCGGCTCTGCAGATTCAACGAGCGCACAGAGCCTCGGCACAGAACCCGAAGCCAGACTCTCCACCCGGGTCAGTTGTGGTAAACTTTCTGAAATATGACATAAAGGAAAGAATCCTGGCACAAGCGTGGAAAAAAAAGATACGAATCGGCGACAAACAGATATTCTTTAATCATGACTACCCGACAGAAATTGTGCAGCAGCGGAAGAAATATGCCAACATTAAAAAAACGCTGAAAGAGAAAAAAATTAGATTCCAAACGCCGCTAACGAAGATGAGGATTCATTGGGAGGACGGTGTAAAAACCTACAACACGGCCAGAGAGGCAGCGCGGGACATGATGGAGCGGGGCTTTGTGGTGAACGTACCCGAGGAAGGAGCTGAAGCAGCGGCGGCACTGAACGCATCACGACAGCCGGAGTGGAGGCGAGTGAGCGGCAGAAGAAGGGAGGAGACGTGGAGCAGCGGGCCCTGGAAAAACTGCAAGGCTTTCAGCTGAAAGCCTAGATCATAACAAAGATTAAGAAAGGCACAGAAGAAATGAAGGCCAAGAAGACAAGGTAAAAGAGAAACAAACGGCTAGGAGAGGTTTAAGTGATTTTTGTTGGACATTTCTAGACTAATGACTATTACTTGGATAGTAAATACAGGTCTAGGGAGGGCCCCTCACTCGGTGAGAACATTCCCTCCACCCACCAACAGGGAGCAGTGGGCAGAAGAAAGGCCCAAAGTACGGAGGTCGAGATTTGTTAATGTGTTTTTATATAAATATGTGTTATTTTTGTTGTTAAAAGGGTTAGGAGCACAAGTTAAAAAAACGGAAAAACATAACTATGGGTAAAAATCTTAAGATAATGACACTAAACGTGAATGGTCTGAACTCACCTGTTAAAAGGGAAAGAATAATAAGAAAATTCAAGAAGGAAAAAGCCGAAATTATATTTATGCAAGAGACACATTTGAGCAAGACAGAACATGTGAAACTAAAGAGATTTGGCTATAAGAACTCCTACTACAGTTCATTTAAGGGAGGAACTAAAAGGGGGGTTATGATACTAATTTCAAATAAAATACAATTTGAATGTGAACAAGAAATCCAGGATAAAGAAGGCAGGTATGTAATAATAAAGGGTAGCATAGATGGTATGCAGATCACATTAGTGAACATCTATGCCCCACCAGAAAGTGACAAGGTTTTTTTTCAACATCTGTTTGATCTCATAGCAACACACAATGAAGGAGTCCTAATTTGTGGAGGAGACTTAAATGCTGTCATGGATCATGAAGTTGACACAACAAGTGTTAAGAAGACAAAAAAACATGTAACAAAGTTCATAAAAACCTCACTGGCAGAAATGGGTATGGTAGACATATGGAGGGACCTGCACCCACTCGAAAAAGACTATACACATTATTCAGCAGTCCATAAAGTACACTCTAGAATAGATTACTTCCTTATGAATGAAGGTGACAGACACAGGGTGAGAAATTGTCGGATTGGAGGGGCAGAAATATCAGATCATAATCCTATATAAATGGAAATATATTTAAACAATAGAAAACGACAAACAACATGGAAACTTAATGTAGGACTGTTAAATGATGAGAAAATGAAAGAAAGAATAAAAGTAAACATAAACGAGTATATCCAAGAGAATGACGATGAAGAAGTGGACCCAACAATACTATGGGATGCACTAAAAGCCGTGTTAAGAGGTAAATTAATTGTTGAAACAGGAAAGCAAATAAGTCTAAACTGGAAACATATGAACAAAGATGTGAGAGACTGAGGGAATTAGAACGTAAACATCAAAGCACAAATGACCCAAAAATATACCAAGAAATTAAAGAAGAAAAAATAAAGATAAAAGAAACACAAATAGATGAAATTGAAAGGAAAAATAGGTATCTAAAGCAAAAATATTATGAAACGGGGCCAAAAGCCACAAAACTGCTGGCAAAACGATTAAGAAAACAACAAACAGTGAATAATGTATATAAGATTAAAGACCCCATCACAAATAAAACCACAGTTAACCCAGAAAACATCGAAGAAATATTCCATAATTTCTATCAAGAACTATACTCGCAACCTGAAGAAACAAATACTAAGGATATTAAAAAATTTCTATGCACATTGGACTTGCCGTCAATAGGAAATCAACAAAATGAAAAGCTAACAGCAGAAATAACAACACAAGAGATTAGAGATGTGATTAAGTCACTTAAAAACGGTAAATCACCAGGTAGTGATGGGTACCCATCTGAGTTTTATAAACTGTTTATAGAAGAACTCACGCCACAGCTCCTAAAGTCATTTAATTGGACGTTGAACAACAACAAAATACCTCCATCATGGAACGAAGCCATTATTTCAGTTATTTTAAAGCCAGGGAAAGATAGAGAACAATGCGGAAACTATAGACCAATCTCTTTATTAAATGTGAATTATAAAATATATGCAACAATTATATGTAAACGAATAAAGACATTCTTGACGGAATTGATAGAAGATGATCAAACTGGTTTCATAGAGGGACGCCAAACACATGACAATATCAGGAGAACAATACATATAATTAATCAAATACATAAAGAAAAGAAAAGCGCAGTAATAATGAGTTTAGACGCAGAAAAAGCATTTGACAGGGTTAACTGGAAATTCCTATATAGTGTGCTGGAACGCTTTGGATTTAACGAAAAATCAGTACAATGCATAAGGACGCTGTATCAAGAACCTGTGGCAAGAATCAAGATAAACGGTAGCTTAACAGACAAAGTAAATATACAAAGATCAACCAGGCAGAGATGCTGCTTATCGCCCACCTTGTTTGCTCTGTTCATAGAGCCACTGGCTCAAGCGATACGACAAAATAAGAAATTAAAAGGTGTAACAATAAAGGGAGCGGAACACAAGATTGGGCTATTTGCAGACGATATTATAGTTTACCTTGAACAACCAGATGAATCAATAATGGAAATGATGACCTTGATAGAAAATTTTGGAAAATTATCAGGATACAAGATAAACATAACAAAAACACAAATACTGACATTCCACTATAACCCTCTAAACCAGATAACTGATAAGATCAAACTAAACTGGAAACAAAAAGAAATAAAATACCTTGGAGTGAACATACCTAAAGATCTAAGCAAAATCTATAAAGCAAACTATGATAGGTTGGAACAAGAAATAAAAAAAGATATTGATAGATGGTCAATCTTAAATATGGATCTGAATTCAAAAATTGAGACAGTCAAAATCAGCATACAACCTAGATTACTTTACCTCTTCCAGGCTCTACCAACAGAGATTCCAGGTGCCCAGTTTTCAAAGTGGGACAGGATGATATCGAGATTTGTTTGGGGAGGTAAAAAGCCAAGAGTGAAATATAAAACTCTCCAGTTACCAAAAGAGAAAGGAGGCATGGGCCTACCGAGTCTAAAGGAATATTACTACTCAGCACAAATAAGATATATCATATGTTGGTGCGACGAAGGATATGAGGCAAAATGGAAAGAAATGGAAAAGGAAATTGAGGGACTCCCAGTACAAAGCATAATAGGAGATAAAGATGCATATAAGCAAATCAAACAAATAGACCCAATCACTAAATTTACTTTGGAACTGTGGTATAAAATAGTACAAAAGTATAATATAAAGGAAGACATAAAACTATTGAAATGGGTAGCATTTGACAGTCAGTTTGAACCGGCAAAGCAAGATAGGGGATACAAAAATCTGGTGAACAAGGGAATCACAGCATGGGGCAATATCGGAAGAAAAGATCTCGGGAGCTTTGTAAACATCAGAAGAAAATTTAAGCTAGAAAGATCGGAATTCTTCAGATATCTGCAGATGAGAGACTATTATATGAAGAAGATTAGGCATAACCTCCAAACAGATGTGAGCGAGATTATACAATTCATTTTAAGCTCATATGCAGGAAATAAAATAAGAATTATTTCAAAGCTATATCAGAAACTTATGGCAAACAAACATTCAAGTAACTATATAAAGGAGAAATGGGAGAAAGAGCTAAATTTAAACATAACAGAAGAAAACTGGCAAGAAATATGGAAAACACAACACACATCAACAAATTCAAGGACATGGAGGGAATTTGGATGGAAAAACCTGATTCGCTTTTTCATTACACCACAGATTCAAGGAAAATATACAAATACCCAATCTTTATGCTGGAGGGGATGTGGGGCTCAAAATGCAGACCACTCACATATTCACATATGTTTTGGAAATGCAGCAAAATCTCATCATTCTGGAAATCTATACATGTGACAATACAGAGGATATTAGGATATAATATACCAATGAACTGTAACCTGATGTACTTATGTGATCTTAAAAGAGACAATGTAATACAGGCTGAGGACAGATATCTAGTTAAAATCTTGTTGATTAAGATAAGATAAGATAAGATAAGCCTTTATTAGTCCCACAACGGGGAAATTCCAGGATTGCAACAGCACAGGGATAGCAACACTCAGAGCAACAATCAGAAGGCAAGAAAAAACAAGCAAGCAAGAGCAGCTAATATACATATGTACATATTACTATAAAATATATATATACACACACACACACACACAGACACAGTGCAGAGCATTGTAGCTGGATGGAATAAATATATGAATATATGAACACACAGTGCAGAGCATTGTAGCTAGATGGAATAAATATGTAAATATATAAACACCCACAGTATGGAGCATTGCAGCTAGGTGGAATAAATATGCAAGTATATAAACACACACAGTGCGGAGCAATGTAGCTAGATGGAATAATATGTAGATATATAAATATAAACACACCCAGTGCAGAGCATTGTAGCTAGATGGAATAAATATGTAAATATATAAACACACACAGTGCAGAGCATTGTTGCTAGGTGGGATGAAACAGCATAACCGTCTATTTAGTTATCCTACATGGTATGATTATGTGCCCATACATATTCTCACCCTCCATAGCGACCGGTATGTTCCTAGTTGTATGCCGGAGAGGACCATTGTGTAAGTCTATTGCATCTTTTGCATTCAAAAAAAAAAAAAAAAAAAAACTATTAGTTTGTTACGTCTTTTTGCTATTGCAAAAAGACGTAAAAAAACAATCACAAAAAAATGGCGATCAGAAGTTCTTCCTGACCAAGAGCAATGGACTGACATTGTTGAGGACATACGTATGATGGAAAAACTAACATATCGACAAAGAATGCAAGAAGGACTGTGGGGAAAAAAATGGCGGAAATGGACACACTACAAAGTGCAACAACGAGACAGAAATTGAAAGAATAACCAAAGACACTGGAAAAACCAGAAGAATTGAGATGGAAACTAAAAACTTGATGCTCCAACATTTGTCCCCCCCCCTTTTTTTTTTCCTTTTTTTCTTTCTTACTCTAGCCCCTTTGTTTTTAAACGTAGACTGTGATCTGAATGCAATATATATGATGAAAAATGAATAAAAATCTAAGTTACAAAAAAAAAAAAGAATAGAGGGTTAGTTCTAGTGAAGCGCTTTGAGTGGTCTTTGATACTAGAAAAAGTGCTACATAAGTATAGGTCCTTATCCCTTATATCTTGCCGTCGTCTCTAAGTAATGTTGTTAATTGTCTTTCTTTTTCCAATGGTATTACCTGTTTCATTTGTATGGGTGGGGACATAATGAAACATGCTAAATCCCCCATTTAAATATGCCCCCCTCCAACATTTTACTTTTGCTATCAGACATGGAATTTTTTTGTAAGACGCATACTAAACGCCACTTAGGGACCATGCAATTTTCAAGAAAGCACGCACAGTTAACACACGCTATTTCAGATCTTGACTAGAGGGAACTCGGAGAGTGCATACCTCCGCCAAGGCTCCATCCCTCCCTTGCTTTGTCCTACCCTCCGTCCCTTTGTCGGTCCATATCGCCACCCACCTGAACATTGTGAGATAGGGCCTTGGCGGAGGTATGCAGTCACGGATCACCTCCAACATCAAATGAGTTCATCTTTGGGCCAAGAACCACCACTGGTGAAATTGTCATCCAAATCCATCTATGAGTTTTTGCGTGAGCCTGCTTGGGTGGTAGTGGCTCAGGAGGTAGAGCAGGTCTTTCAATAACTAGAGGGTTGATGGTTTGAATCTTGCTCTCCCCAGCCATCCTGCCGTTGTGTCCCTGGGCAAGACACTTTACCCACCTTGCCTCCAGTGACCATGACACTGGATATGAATGTACATACAGTAAATGTTTGGCAGTGGTCAGAGAGGCAGTTGGCGTGGATTGGCAGCCATGTTTCTGTCAAGTCTGCCCCAAGGCAACTGTGGCTACAACAATAGCTTACCACTATCAGTATCTGTCTATGGAGTGAATGGATAATGGACTCATTGTAAAGTGCTTTGGGTATCTTGAAAGGCACTGTGTAAATGCAATCCATTATTATTATTATTATTAACAGACAGAGAAACGTCAGCAAAAACCTCTCTTCACCCTTACAGTTTATTGACCAGGTTCATAATTATTAAGCAATATTACACAACAGTGCGGTATCATATCTCTGCGGTGCATAGTAAACGAACATAATAGAACAGGCCTATTGTGATTAAGATTTACTTTGTTCAGTGTCCAAAAAGGGCAACTTGGTTTGCAACAGGGTAAAAACAAGTACAACCATACATATAGAATAAAACATATCAGGAATCTAATTATAAAAACATGCATACATAACCATTTACCATTTAGTGCAAATCGTCATAAAATCTCAAAGGGAGCATGTCACAGTAGGTGTCCGGACAGTAATACATAAAAATGATTTTCAAAAAAGGCAACTGATTATATTTTTAAAATTACAAGATAATAAAATAAATAAAGGAAATGGATACAGTGGGGCAAAAAAGTATTTAGTCAGCCACCAATTGTGCAAGTTCTCCCACTTAAAAGATGAGAGAGGTCTCCAATTTTCATCATAGGTATACCTCAACTATGAGAGACAAAATGAGAAAAAAAATCCAGAAAATCACATTGTCTGATTTTTAAAGAATTTATTTGCAAATTATGGTGGAAAATAAGTAGTTGGTCAATAACAAAAGTTCATCTCAATACTTTGTTATATACCCTTTGTTGGCAGTGGCAGAGGTCAAACGTTTTCTGTAAGTCTTCACAAGGTTTTCACACACTGTTGCTGGTATTTTGGCCCATTCCTCCATGCAGATCTCCTCTAGAGCAGTGATGTTTTGGGGCTGTCGCTGGGCAACACGGACTTTCAACTCCCTCCAAAGATTTTCTATGGGGTTGAGATCTGGAGACTGGCTAGGCCACTCCAGGACCTTGAAATGCTTCTTACGAAGCCACTCCTTCGTTGCCCGGGCGGTGTGTTTGGGATCATTGTCATGCTGAAAGACCCAGCCACGTTTCATCTTCAATGCCCTTGCTGTTGGAAGGAGGTTTTCACTCAAAATCTCACGATACATGGCCCCATTCATTCTTTCCTTTACACGGATCAGTCGTCCTGGTCCCTTTGCAGAAAAACAGCCCCAAAGCATGATGTTTCCACCCCCATGCTTCACAGTAGGTATGGTGTTCTTTCTCCTCCGAACACGACAAGTTGAGTTTTTACCAAAAAGATCTATTTTGGTTTCATCTGATCATATGACATTCTCCCAATCCTCTTCTGGATCATCCAAATGCTCTCTAGTTAACTTCAGATGGGCCTGGACATGTACTGGCTTAAGCAGGGGGACACGTCTGGCACTGCAGGATTTGAGTCCTAACGGCGTAGTGTGTTAATGATGGTAGCCTTTGTTACTTTGGTCCCAGCTCTCTGCAGGTCATTCACTAGGTCCCCCGTATGGTTCTGGGATTTTTGCTCACCGTTTTCGTGATCATTTTGACCCTATGGGGTGAGATCTTGCGTGGAACCCCAGATCGAGGGAGATTATCAGTGGTCTTGTACCGGTATGTCTTCCATTTTCTAATAATTGCTCCCACAGTTGATTTCTTCACACCAAGCTGCTTACCTATTGCAGATTCAGTCTTCCCAGCCTGGTGCAGGTCTACAGTTTTGTTTCTGATGTCCTTTGACAGCTCTTTGGTCTTGGCCATAGGGGAGTTTGGAGTCTGACTGTTTGAGGTTGTGGACAGGTGTCTTTTATACTGATAATGAGTTCAAACAGGTGCCATTAATACAGGTAACGAGTGGAGGACAGAGGAGCCTCTTAAAGAAGAAGTTACAGGTCTGTGAGAGCCAGAAATCTTGCTTGTTTGTAGGTGACCAAATACTTATTTTACCGAGGAATTTATCAATTAATTCATTAACAATCCTTCAATGTGATTTTCTGGATTTTTTTTTTTCTCATTTTGTCTCTCATAGTTGAGGTATACCTATGATGAAAATTGGAGAACTCTCTCATCTTTTAAGTGGGAGAACTTGCATAATTGGTGGCTGACTAAATACTTTTTTGCCCCACTGTAAAATGAATAAGATTGCAACAATAATAAATACTATAAGATCACAAAATTTCCAGTGCTGAAGTTTACTGTCTTTATATACCCTGTGGGTCATGTGGCTGCAACGACATCCATGTCTGCCGTCCGGAGTTACATCCGTCTTAAACTACACACTTTGCTTGCTTCACATGAAATAATGTCAATCATCACATACTATCATCACATACACATTGGCTGCACGGTGGCGCAGTGGTTTAGCACTGTGGCAGCACAGTTTTACCCTCGGCCGGGGGATCGCGGGGATCATGAGATCGTGGGTTCGATCCCAGCCCCCAACCAACGGTGAGCTGTGTGGAGTTTGCATGTTCTCCCCGTGTTGCGCGGGTTTACTCCGGGATTTCTCCGATTTCCTCCCGCATACCAAAAACATGTAGGTTTAGGGCGCTCGCGCACGCAGCGACCAGCAGCCAGTGGCTTGTCACCAGACTGCAAACCAAGTCTACCTACGGGTACAAATAAGTAACAAAAAAAAAAATAAATAAATACTATGTAGATGAAGACCACACTGGTTTTTGTTCCAAGCCCTTTTATAAGCTACATTCCGATCCACAGTCAACTGTATTCCCTACTCTCTGCTCCGTTCTCAGAGAATATCAGTTAACTGCCCTTCACAAAATTTCTCCATGTGAAACACCCTGTAACCGTCGGATCCCTCCTCCGTGCATTACCACGCTAACCATCGACACATACTAATCCTATGGAGGATAATTTATGTTTTTTCAATAAAATATTAATACAAATATATTTTTGTTACAATCAGTTGATATAAACAATAACCAACATCAATTTAGCTTGTTAATAATGTTGGCAGCAATAATTTGTTTTACTCGTACTTGAGGCGCAATGGCTTACGGGTGAAGTGTGGCCCTATGGCGTGGCCACACATGTAACTCAGTGGACACGTCTTAAAGGGGCAGTACATGAACAGTGCCATATTAATATCCATCCATCTTCTACCGCTTTTCTGGAGGTCCGGGTCGCGGCGGCAGCAGTTCGAGCAGAGAAGCCCAGACTTCCCTCTCCCCAGCCACCTGCTCCAGCTCTTTAGAGAGGATGCCAAGGTAGCTGGGAGATGTATTCTCTCCAGTGAGTCCGGGGTCTGTCCTGGAGTCTCCTCCCAGTGGGACATGCCCGAAACACCTCAAGTGGGAGGTGTCCAGGAGGCATCCTGATCAGATCCCCAAACCACCTCAACTGGCTCCTTTCAGTGTGGAGGAGCAGCGGTTCAACTCTGAGCCTCTATCGGATGACTGCGCTCCTCACCCTATCTCTAAGGGCGGGTCCAGCAATCCTACGAAGAAAGCTCATTTCAGCCACTTGTATCCGTGATCTCATTCTTTCGGTCATTTCCCAAAGCTCATGACCACAGGTGAGGGTAGGAACGTAGATTGACTGGTAAACAGACAGCTTTGCCTTAGAGCTCAGCTCCCTCTTCACCATGACAGACCGGTGCAACCTCTGCATCACTGCAGATGCTGCTCCAATCTGTCTGTCAATCTCTTGCTCCATTCTCCCCTCACTCCTGAATAAGACCCCGAGATACTTAAACTCCTCCACTTGGGGCCCCAAGTGGAGCCATATTAATATATAAAATAATACTCAAAAAATTCCTGGATCCAGATCGTGATCCGGATCACCGCCAAAATCTAATCATCTGTCCCCCGTTCCATTACACACCTTTCCTGAAAATATAATCAAAATCTGTTCATAACTTTTAGAGTAATGTTGCTAACAAACAAACCAACCAATGCCGGTAAAAACATTACCTCCTCCCTTGGCAGAGGTAATAAATTAACCTCAATATGTATTAATCATTGTACGCTTGAGTCTTCATAATGTATAAATGGCCGGCAAACCGATGGACTCCACATAGAGTCATGAGCAATTGAGGTGTCTGGTTTACTGTAATTGTAGATAAGATGTACATCCAAGATCCTCTCATTGTTTCTGTGTTCTTTGCTGTTTGTAGGGACTACGTGCAATACTGGGCCAAAAGAGGGGTGGAGGTTGTAGTCTGGACCGTCAACACAAAGGTGGAGAAGAACTACTACCAGGAGGTGCTACATGTCAACTACATCACCGACAGCCTTGTGGAAGACTGCGACCCTCATTACTGAGAAACATATGAGCTCAGTACATGATGCACACACACATACGTCTTCATTTAGAAAGATAAAGAGCATATAAGAGGAACATTTGACTCTGTATCCATCGCTCATAGGTGGCATCAGGTACATAGGACTCTTTTAGAATCTTTTAATCCACTGCACACTTTTGTAACTCTGTGTGTGTGTGTAACCTTACATGATTGATTTCAGAGGCCACGGCGCTAGATGCCAAGTAACTGCATTTATAGGCATTTTGATACAACACAGCAGTAGTTTGTCTTTACTCGACCTGTATCAGATTTGCTGTATTCATCAACTCAGGACTGCAATAATGATTACCTCCGCCAAGGAGGTTATGTTTTTGCCGGGATTTGTTTGTTTGTCTGTCTGTTTGTGACCAACATAACTCAAAAAGTTATGGACAGATTTTGATGAAATTTTCAGGGATTGTCCGAACTGGGACAAGGAAGAAATTATTAGATTTTGGGAGTGATCCAGATCACTGTTTGGATCCAGGAATTTTATAAAGGATTTTTTATCATTGGGAGATAGGGTTGTTTGAGCATATGCACATGTAGCTCCACAAAAAAAATATACAGAATATTGTAAGATGTACCTGTATTTGCAATAGTTTGTTTGACGTGTTCTGATGGGAAGGATGTAATGAAGACATAATATATTGGATGTTAATAAATAAATTTATTTGTAAAGTTCTACCAACACATTTTTTTTATTTTTATAAATTGGCAAAACATATGAAATAAAAGAAAAAACAATAAAAAAGACATCAATGCTAATCGCAGGTTTTCAAAGTCCAGCAATTAAATTTTTGAGTAGATCACAGCATGGGGGACTGAGCTGCCTTGGCAGAGGTCTGCACTCTCCGAGTGCTTTTCTAGTTATTCATGTTTTCACTTTCAGTCTTTCAAGGTCTGCAACACCGTACACATCTGCTTTTTAAGAGGTGAATATGATGTGATATACTGTATATACAGAAATGTGCATGTTGAAACTTGAAAATTTCAAATTACGAAATAAGCTCTATAGTATGTCCATCCATCCAAAATATGCAAGAACCTCTATTCCTCCTCAAGAACTGACCAGATGCTCACGATACTCACATATGATCTTCAGGTGGGTTTATAATAACAGATTGTATTTATGTAGCACTATCGTGACACCCAGAGTGCCTTCCATGAGTCCATTATTCATTCAATCCATAGGCAATGGTAGTGGTAAGCTACCTCTGTAACCACAGCTGCACTGGGGCAGACTGATGGAAAGGTGACTGCCAATCAGTGCCAATATCCATCATTTATTCACGAGTGTCATCGACACTGAAGACGAGGGTAAAGTGTCTTGCAACGGCAGGGTAGGGGGAGTGGGATTCGAACCGCCAACCCTCCAGTTACTGGATGACCCGCTCTACCTCCTGGAGTACTACTGCCCTGTAGTTTGCATTCAGGTTGTGCAAGGTCAAAGGTCACAAGATACAAGTATCTGTAGATCAGATATCACATAGACAAGAGATGAACTTCACTTACTACCTTGTACAGTTCAGTAACGGTGCGTATGGAAATACTTAAACATTAGTGGAGAATCATAAGAAAGGAGCAGTGATATGCAAGAAAATGCAAACGTATGTAGCTAAAGGACTAAACAGAACAGGCTGTTTTCACCTGTGCTTCCTAGTATGTCAAAAATTATCCTATGGATCACTCTCACCGCAGACAACAGTTGGACAAGGACACGTGTTACTATGAACACAAAGCAATTAAACCACTGTTTTCAATGAAGGAACTGCCGCATATGTAGTAGAGTAGATAAGATAGCCAAGAACAGTTGACTGGACGTCCTTTGACCAAATGTCTCAAACGCTTTAGCAAGAATTAGGATTATAAAAGTCGAGATTTTAAACAAATGAATGTGCATATTCTAGTGGTTTATTAGTCTTAAAATTCAACATTGTATTACATAGATTTAATTTTACAATACTGTTTTGTATGAATTGTTGCAAATACAGTAATAAGCTCGGTTGAAAACAAAAGTTAATGGTGCTTCATTTGTTCAGAAGGATAATTGTTACTAATATACTTGCATGATATTTGAAGCCTTAACTGTACTATTGATTAAAAAAAAGCAACTACCGAGCATTTGTACAGACTTCAAGGCGACATGGATCCATAAATTCTGTTGAATCATTATTTAGACATGTAACAAATGTGTGAAATAGCCGCTTACGTTTTTTTAATGTTGCAGAAATTTTCCTTTTCAAAGAACTCCTTAACTTTGAGCTATAGAAGCCAGCTATAGAAAATGTATGACACTTTTAAGGATTTTAAGACTGATTTCTGTCACGTACAAACCAAATGATGTCAGAGTTCATACTGAATCTTTGGAAGTAAAGGAACTTCACACATTGATGTTCTGTATGTGCTGATATTGATGAAAATGTATGTTGTGGTGCTCAGAAGAACAAACTAATCATTTTTTTCTACATTGTATCAGTTCTGTTCTGATGTGTAATGAAAATTGTGTTTATGATTTAGAATGATGTACAGCCTGAAAAATGTGCATTAAAATTATGACTATAAAGCGGCATGATAAAATAAAGGCAGCGATGGAGTTTTTAGTTGGTTTATTGAATCATACCGCCTTCATCGGAACACCTCCCCAGCCCTCGTGCTGCGGGCTGAGGTGATGTCCTCAGGCTCTCAGAGAGGAGACACAAAGTGCGTGTCTGCAGCAGTTGAAGGAGTCAGTGAATGAGAGGCAGATTTACAGGACAGTGCAGCATATATACCCAACTCAGACAATACATCAAAGACATTCACAGCAGTCGATCTGGGCATTTGCATATCAGAGGTACAGACAGGATGCATGAACACAATGCATGGATGACACTTTAACCTCACAGCTGTAAACACAACATGCAGCGGAAAAAAACCCAGGAGTAACGAGCTGACTGTCTCTGTGTGTTGTGGGGGGGTTGAATCAAACCCGCTACACCTATATCAAATGATTTTTGAGCAAAAAGATACAACTTTGTGAGAGAGACTGAAGATTTCAGAGAAAATTCTTACAAACATGGAAAAGGGTTGCGAGGAAAATGTCAAAAATGTGCAAGAAAACTGATGAGAAAAAAAAAAGGGGGGACCATGGTGAGTTCCGGGCTGCAATTTACCCAGATTTCTAGGGACCCCTAACGGATTCCCCCTGTGACATTTCAGCCTCCTCAGACCTCGGGAAGTTGGTTGGAAAACGGTTATAACACCTGTAATGACCCGACGACAACAGAAGGGTTAAGAGGAAGAAAACTGCCATATTTTATTACGGGGTTTTGAATGTGTGTTTGTCTTTTGTGCTGTCAAAGGTCAGAGTTGTAAATTTTGAAGGGTTATTATAATATGACAAATAAAGCCATAGTAGCCTTTCATCATTAGCTGATCAGAATGTCAATTATAGCTATGTACCCCTTAGAAAATCATCCCCAATAGAGGGTACATGTAATATGGGTGTATGTGGTATGCAACAGTCGCCTTCAAACTGGAAAAGAGTAAGACAAAGGTTATCATGACATTCTTTGTCAAATTATAACCCTTTAAAGATTTACACCCCTTTGTGCTGTGGACTGTCAGTCGGAGGTGAGCATTCATTCATTCATTCATTCATTCATCTTCTTCCGCTTAATCTTTTTCGGGTCGCGGGGGCGCTGGAGCCTATCCCAGCATCTTTGGGCGAGAGGCAGGGTACACCCTGGACAGATCACCAGTCCATCGCAGGGCCAACACAGAGAGACAGACAACCATTCACTCTCACAGTCATACCTAAGGACAATTTAGAATCCCCAGTTTGATGTCAATTAACCTAACTTGCATGTTTTTGGCATGGGGAGGAAACCGGAGAAATCCCGGAGTAAACCCACACAGACACGGGGAGAACATGCAAACTCCACACAGATCACTGTTGGTCGGGGGCTGGGATTGAACCCAGGATCCCCCAGCCAAGAGTGAGTATTCACTTGTATAATTTAGCTGACTGAATGACTCAGCCACTTTCTCGAAGAGATTAAAAAAAACTGCCAGTGGTTTATAAGATAAGATAAGCCTTTATTAGTCCCACAGTGGGGAAATTCCAGGACTGCAACAGCACAGGGATAGCAACACTCAGAGCAATAATTTAGAAGATAAGCTAATAAGAGCAGTGAATATACAGATGTACACATAAATATATATACACAATGCGGAGCATTGTAGCTAGATGGAATAAACAGCATAATGGTCTATTCAGTTACCCCACCTAGTATGATTATGTACCCATACAGCATATTTCGTATTTGAGTCAGCCTAGTTGTCACCCTCTGTAGCAATTGATATTGTCCTAGTTGTGTAATGGAGGGAATCAGAATCAGAATCAGAATAAACTTTATTGCCAAGCATGTAAAAAAACACACGAGGAACTTGACTTGACATTGGTGCGCATGCGCGCGACACAACGACACGGCAGCCATAAAGGCGCCTCATCAAACAGAGATAGATAAGAAAGGGAGGGGAAGGGAGGGAACGACACAAGGGGGGAGGAGAAAAAAAACTTCGTTATCAAAATACAGCTTATTTTTAAGCAGATTGTGATTACAATGAAAAAAAATCTCTCAATAGCACAGAGCAACAACTCAGAATTCACGAGACACAAGAGAGCAGTGTACAGTATATCTTTAATCAGTTCATGAATCAATGTGTGTGCGGTGTTGAGCAGTGTTGATGATAATAAGAGAGACCCAAGGACCCTTGGCAGAAGATGTTTTGTCTGTCTGGCGCCCAGTCTTATCTGGCGCTGCAGCTGGCTGTCCAAGGCCTTGTGCTCATGATTTTGAAAAAAAACACAGTCTGCAGACAGCCAGGAGGAATTTTCATGGGGAATAATAATGCCAAATAGGACTGATCACAGAGAAGACTTGTATTTCTTCTGTAGATTCAGTACATTAATCCTTCATTGCGCAGCTTTGAACTCGTCGTGGAAAGACCTGAGCGAACCCATGATGTAATCCACCTTACGAGACAGTTCTCCAGTAGTCGCTATCAGGGTCTTCTCCAGTTTCTCAATTTGTTGGATGCACCTCGCCTGGCCAGCATTTTGATAGGTTGAATCCATCTTCAGCAATTTGCGGTAAACCAAGACAATTCCCGTCCCAATCAGAATTATCCCAATCACCAAGATTACGAAGATAAACAAATCTTCAATATCTTCGATAGAGAGATTAGAGAGACACAGCATTTTCCAAATACCTGTGTCACATAGATAGCCCACTGGAGCCGTTCCAGCGGGGCAAACAGCTTCCCCCGGAGCACTTTTCCTTGTTGAAAAAATAGTGTCAATTGTGTTCAAAGCCCAGCTTATTAACTCCATAATTTCTTTTCGGCGGTCGCAGTCAGACGCAGACAGACAACAGCAAGCTGGGATCCAGTAGGAGGGGAGGAAAAAATCAGCAGGAGAGAAGAAAAAAGCGTCTGCTCTCTTGGGAGGGCGGAAGTGAAGCTGGGGACCATTATTGTGCAAGTTTGTTGTGACTTATCTAACTAACTAACTAACCTGCACTTATATAGCGCTTTTCTAGTCACAAAGACCACTCAAAGCGCTTTCACTAGTACTAACCCTCTATTCTAAGGGCCTATAGGAAACAGATATCTAGGGACAATTTAGAACAACCAATTAACCTAACATGCATGTCTTTGGATTGTGGGAGGAAACCGGAGCCCCCGGAGTAAACCCACACAGCACAGGGAGAACATGCAAACTCCATACAGAAAGGTTCCAACCCCTGCCAGCCTGGGGATTCGAACCAGGAACCTTTTAGCTGTAAGGCAACAGTGCTAACCACTGCACCACCGTGCTGCCCAAATGCATTCAATAATTATTAGGGTGTTTGTTTTTTTTTACAACCTCTGCAAGCAGCCCTGCTTAGGTTATAAAATCTGACAGCCGTAGGTAGGAAGGACCTGTGAACCCTCTCGGTCGCGCACCTAGGATGATGTAGCCTACCGCTAAATGAGCTTCTCAGTGCGTTCAGTGTGTCCTGCATGGGGTGGGATTCAGACTCCAGCAGAGATGACAGCTTTGCCACCACCCTTCTCTCTCCTATCTCCTCCACTGGGTCAAGGCGCTGCCCCAGGACAGAACTAGCTTTCTTGATCAGTCTGTTCAGTCTCTTCCTGTCGGCTACCGTGATGCTGTTGCTCCAGCAGACCACTCCAAAAGTGATGGCTGATGCCACCACTGAATCGTAGAAGGTCTTCAGGAGCGCCCCTTGTACACCAAAAGACCTGAGCCTCCTCAGTAGGAACAGCCTGCGCTGTCCCTTCTTGTAGAGTGCGTCGGTATTGTGTGACCAGTCTAGTTTATTGTTCAGATGAACACCCAGGTACTTGTCCTTGCCTGCGGCAGTCTACCACCAGCTCCTTAGTTTTCCTCGCATTGATCTGGAGGCAGTTCTGATGGCACTAACTAATGGCACTGTTTTTCCTTTATTCAAGAAAGTGGCTCAGCCACATTTACATCAACTTTTTTTCCACTCAAAATTCCACTTTTCTGAGTAGTTACATTGCGGGATACTTGTTAATCTTGAGTACATTTTTTAAACTTCTTTTACATCAGTACATTTGGTCACACTGTTTGAATTACCTGTAGTTTCACCATTATGAATTAAGTGGGAGTTTAGTTTTCTCATCATATTTAAAATTGTTGTTCTTTTCTGACTCAGTATTTATTTATTTTTTATTACATTTTCTTTATGGGATCTGGATTATAGTAGAGAGCAAATGTGGATAGTTAGGGTTCCAAGCTGCTGTGCTGCAGGAAACCTTTTGTTTTTGTTGTTCTGATTCTTCTTCCTCTTCTTATTTTTCTCCAATAAAAGTGCATGAGGAGCAAAAATGGTAATGCATGGAAACTTGAAATTTTACAGTCTGATCAGAAACTCCCCGCTACTCGAAGACAAAAAAAAAATCAAGGCACTGCATACGTAGGTGGCACTATAATTAAGAGTTTTATGGAGTTTGCATGTTCTCCCCATATCTGTGTGGGTTTACTCTGGGATTTCTCCGGTTTCCTCCCACATGCTAAAAACATGCAAGTTAGGTTAATTGGCATCAAACTGGGGATTCTAAATTGTCCTTAGGTATGACTGTGAGAGGGAATGGTTGTCTGTCTCTCTGTGTTGGCCCTGCGATGGACTGGCGATCTGTCCAGGATGTACCCTGCCTCTCGCCCAGAGATGCTGGGATAGACTCCAGCCCCCCTGCGACCCGAAAAGGATTAAGCGGAAGAAGATGGATGGATGTTTTTGCAAATATCTTGAACGGCTGGGCCTAAACTAAAAATTCTTTCTTCATTCTATTCACTGAAACCTTCTGCAACTTTTTATCACTGGTGGCAAACTTTGGAAATGAGGTTTTCTGCACCATATTTTCAAAAATGTACGAGTGAACTCAAAATGAACTCCTCCTGGGCCACTGATCCAAACTGCTTGAAATGTGTGATGTGAAGCTCTTCTCTCACTGCTGCGTTGGTCTTGTATTGCATTATGGGATATATTGGCTAACGCAGTGACCATCCATTGCACACTACTTTTCAAAATGCATTGTGGGATATTTTGAGTGTGCTATATAGTGAATGAATGAATCTTTATTTTTGGACAGATTAAAAGTAAAGATTAAAAAAGAAACAGAATAATATAACAAAGGGGGAGGGAATCCAACAAGGTCAAATTAAAAAACTAGAAAAGCACTCGGAGAGCGCAGACCTCCGCCAAGCGCCACAGTTCCCCCCATACAGTGTTTGTGTGTACGTTCTCAGATTCCTTGACCATGAAAACATATGACTAGCAATTGGATTCACAAATTGGATTCACAATGATAGGATTAGTGGTTCAGTAGTTATTGACGAAAATGTCATTTTCCGTAATGGCGGTTTTCTTCTGGACGGTGATCCGGATCACCACCAAAATGTAATCATCTGTAGGATAACCCATTTCTGACAATCTGTGAAAATTTCATGAAAATCCGTCCATAACTTTTTGAGTTATCTTGCTAACAAACAAACAGACAGACAAACCAACGCCGATGAGCACATAACCTCCTTGGCAGAGGTAATAACTCCTCTGATTATACAGTTCAACATAAGTTATCCGAAATGGGTGATGGCTGAAGCCGCAGCTTATATTGCCCACCCATATTCCATCCAAGAATTCAAAAGAAAAACAAAACAAGAGCGATTACAATTCAGAACATAGCTAAGACAAAATGTGACAAAAAAAACCTAAGCAACAACACAACACAGACTGGATATGACAATCCTTATGTGATTTTACATGTCATCTTGTATATATGTTTGGAGTATTTCTTCCTTTAGTTTTTGTTTAAATTGTCCAAGCGTTGTACATGATTTTAATTCAGGTCCAAAATCGTTCCATAATCTGACTCCTTGCACTGAAACACAGTGTTACTTGGTGGTAGTTCTCACTGAAGGTTTTTGAAATATACATGTTCCTCTGAAATGATATTGTTTCTCCCTTATTTGGAACAACTTTTGGATATTTGCGGGCAGTGATAGATTCTTCACTTTAAACATTATTACTGCAGTTTTAAAGTCAACCAGATCTTTCAACTTGAGAGCTTTTAATTTAAGAAAAAGTGGGTTTTGTGGGAACCCCCACAACAGACTGGACAGGCACAGCAATGTGTGTATTAATGTCTACAGACAGCCCGCTTCTTCTGGCTTTTTCCGGCTCACTACTGTGATGTCAATGTGCCATTCATGCATTGTGTTCATGCTTCCTGTCCTTACTGTGTCTATACACTGATGACAATATGTAGATGTGCCTTGTAACCTCTTTTGTCCTGCAGTTCTGGAGCAGAGGCGAATCCTGGCTTGCAATCTCCTTATTGTTATGTGTGTCTCTCAAATGCAAATGCCCATACCTACTGCTGTGAATGCCTTTCATGTATTGTCTGTAGTTGGGTATATAAGCTGCATTATTCTGTAAATCTATTTCTCACTCTTTGACTACTGCTGCTGACACACACATCCTGTGTCTCTTTGCTGAGAGCCTGAGGACCCGCTCCAGTCTGCTCACACAAGGGCTGGAGCGGAGTTCCTGTGACGGCGGTATGATAATAAACCTATTTAAAACTCTCACTTCGCTGCTTATTTTCTATGCCGCCTCACTGGTGACCCCGAAAATGCACACGCTTTGTGCAACGCAACCTTCTGGTCTGCACAGTTACACTGGTGACCCCGAGAAAGCGCACGTTTTGTGCGATGCAACCTTCTGGTCTGGACAGCTACACTGGTGACCCGTTCTTCATGGTGAGATCTGTACGTCTGAGATCGGCACATCCACGCTGGACCGGCCGCTCTCACAGCACACGAGAGCGCACGCACCTTGTTCTCTCTCCACGACGGCGACCTCCATGGCCGACGGAGAATGCAGCGCGTGGACCTGAATGCACCATGGCCGAGCGAGTGACAAAGATCGTCTCCTCCCTCTCACCGCTCCAACGCATCTACACGAGCTCGAGGGACAAAGATCGTCTACTTCCTTTCACTGCTCCAACACAATGAACAGGGATGATTAAGCTCCCTGACCCTGGTACTCCTCCCCATCTGGCCCATCCACGCACGGAGCCCCGGCACACGCACCGGGGAGTTACGAGGACGGCGCACCACGCACGGGACGCATACGGCTCTACAGACCCCCATCCTCCTTCGCCGCTGCACACAGGCCCTTCAGGGTTGCTCGTACACCTGAGGCATGCACGCAGCTTGCTCACAGGATTTTCTTATGGTCTTAACCATGGCGCACAACAGGAATTCAGCAGTCTGCGGTCCCCGAAGGCTTTAAGGTTGTGCCCGCACCTAAAATCAACACGCCAAGTCCCTTTGCTTTTGTTTTTTTTCTTACAGCCGCCCCTGTTTTTCTTCATGGCCGCTGTTAACCCTCGCCGCTTCCTTTTTTCTTCACGGCCACTATTAATCCTTGCAGGACTTAATCGCGGGAGGAGCCAGTGACTAATTTTTCTTCTTGTGGATCTCCGCACGTTCAACGGGACAGCCCCTCGACATCGCGGACCAACAAGCAATTTTTGCACGGCCCAGACAATTTCACCGTCCCCGGCCGGCATTTACTACCCCCCACCCCCCTCCACCTCCGCCTGCACAGAGCTTTCCCTGCTCGCTGCCAAAACCGGACTATCGAGGCCTCGGCCACCTGCCGAGCCCTCTGGGGGGAGCGTGTGGGAACCCCCACAACAGACTGGACAGGCACAGCAATGTGTGTATTAATGTCTACAGACAGCCTGCTTCTTCTGGCTTTTTCCGGCTCACTACTGTGATGTTAATGTGCCATTCATGCATTGTGTTCATGCTTCCTGTCCTTACTGTGTCTATACACTGATGACAATATGTAGATGTGCCTTGTAACCTCTTTTGTCCTGCAGTTCTGGAGCAGAGGCGAATCCTGGCTTGCAATCTCCTTATTGTTATGTGTGTCTCTCAAATGCAAATGCCCATACCTACTGCTGTGAATGCCTTTCATGTATTGTCTGTAGTTGGGTATATAAGCTGCATTATTCTGTAAATCTATTTCTCACTCTTTGACTACTGCTGCTGACACACACATCCTGTGTCTCTTTGCTGAGAGCCTGAGGACCCGCTCCAGTCTGCTCACACAAGGGCTGGAGCGGAGTTCCTGTGACGGCGGTATGATAATAAACCTATTTAAAACTCTCACTTCGCTGCTTATTTTCTATGCCGCCGCAGGTTTGTTGGTTCCCTGTAAGCAGCTTTGTTTATTATTCTAATAGCTCTCTTCTAAAGCATAAAGACTGGATATATGTTTGTTTTATATGTATTTCCCCGTACTTCAGTACAATATGTCATGTATGGGAGTATAAATGAATGATACAAAGTATATAGTGTGGGTTGATTCAGCAAACATTTCACTCTGTGTAGTATTGCAATTGATTTAGATATTATACCTTTAATATAATTAATATGTGACTTCCAACACAGTTTATTATCAATTATTACTCCAAGAAATTTAGTTTCAGATACCATTTCAATCTCTACACCATTTACACTGAGTTTAGATACTAAGTTGTTGTGATGGTTGTTAAAAACTATAAATTTTGTCTTACTTAAATTGAGCGTTAATTTGTTTGAATCAAACCACAGTTTAAGCTTTCCTAATTCCTTTCCGAGTGTATTCAAAAGTTGTTCCAAATTGCTTCCACTGCATAATAGATTAGTGTCATCAGCAAACAATATTAAATGCATTTTTTCCAAAACTTTACATATATCATTTCTATACATATTGAATAACAATGGCCCCAAAACTGAACCCTATGGGACTCCACAAGTAACCTTCAGTAACTGAGTTTTTGTTACCAACACATACATACTGATATCTATTCTTTAAGTCACTACATAACCAGGACAGTGCTACCCCCCCTAATACCACAATTTTGTAGTTTCTTTAATAATAAATTATGATCCACTGTATCAAATGCTTTTTTAAGATCTAGGAATACTCCAACTGAATACTCTTTATTTTCAACGGCAGTTGATATTTTTTCTATAAATTCCATTAAAGCAAATGCAGTTGTCCTCTTGTGTCTGAACCCATATTGCTGCTCACACAATAAATCATTCTTCAGTATGAAGTTGTCAATTCTCTCTCAGAATATTTTTTCAAGTATCTTGGAAAATTGCGGCAATAGTGAAATTGGTCTATAGTTTGAGAATTCCCCTCTGTCATCCGTCTTGTATATCGGAATTACTTTAGCTATTTTCATTACATTGGGAAATATACCTGTTTGGAGAGACAGGTTACAGATATACGTCAGTGGTTTCACTAAGCATTCAATAATAGTTTTGACTAAGAGCATGTCAATACCATCACAGTCCGTAGATGTTTTACTTTTAAAGGATTTAACAGTTTCAGTGACCTCTCTCTCGTCTGTGTTCTTTATGAAAATGGAGTCTTTTATAGCAGTGTTTTTGCTTATTGTATCACCTGTAGGTGCCGTAATGGGTATTTCTTGAGCCAAATTAGGACCAATGTTAACAAAAAAGTTATTAAATTCATCTGCAGGTGAAGCTGCATTCACACTCTGAGTCATTTTCTTATTTTTTGAAAAATTGGTCGGGTAGCTTGTATTTCTGTTTTTATTTCCAAGAATATTGTTAAGTATTGTCCCTGTATTTTTAGTATTGTCTCTGTTTTTCTCCAGTTCTTTACTGTAATAGTCTCTTTTACTACATCTCATTATATATGTTAATTTATTTTTGTATGTTTTATACCGCTGCTCTGCTTCTTCTGTCCTTTTCTCTAGAAAAGCTTTATATAATGAATTTTCCTTTTTACACGGCTTTTGTAATCCTTTGGTTAACCATGGCTTATCGACAAATTTATGTTTTTTTTTCCACAATATCTTTATTGAACCTTTTTTTTTTTTTAACAAACATGATACAAACAATCAAACACTAACACTAAAGTACTACAAAAAGAAAAATGCACTAAAAACACCAACAACCACCAACAAAATCAAGTCTTCAACAATGCTCCTCTGTTTAGTCTAGACAATCCAATACATTAGTATACATATTATGTTCACCAGTTTGGAATTTACAAGGTCCACACACATCATTCACCTTCTTCTTCAAGAGTTATGTTTAAATTTTTTACATAATCAATAAAAGGTCTCCATATATTCTCAAACACAATTTCCTTTGATTTCAGTATATATGTTATTCTTTCTAATGGAAGGTTTGTTAACATCTGTCTTAACCACTGAGTCACATCTGGTCTATGAGTCTTTTTCCATAATAGTGCAATACATTTTTTGGCATTAAGCAAACTGAGGTCTATGAATGTTCTTTCACTTTTATTAAAATTATGCTTTTCTGGGTACAGACCCAACAAAAACAGTTTAGGATTCAATATGATTTGTTTTGAGATTATTTTTTCAATTGTTACCCTCACCTCTTCCCAAAACATTCTTATTAATCTACATTCCCATAAACAATGAAATAGGGTTCCTTTACTTTCCATGCATTTTGTGCATGTATCTGGTATATTTTTGTTATATCTATTTAACTCCTCCGGTGTAACATACATCCGCATTAACCATTTGAAATGTATCAATTTAAGGCGTGCATTTATTGATTTGGTTTGAGCTTCTGTACAAGCCAATTCCCATTGTTCCTCTGAAATTTCAATTTGCAGATCTTCTTTCCAGTAGTTTAATCTTTTCAGTGAATTTTCACTTGAAGATAGTGTCAATGAGTTATAAAACTCTGAAATAATACCCTTTCTTTTACTATCTTTCATCATCATTTTTTCCAAGGATGAATAAATAGGTCGAGTGAGAGCTTTATTTTGATTTGATCGAATAAAGTTTCTAAGTTGAAGATATTTAAAAAAATGTGTTCTATTGAGATTAAATTTGATCCTCAGCTCTTCAAAAGACATTATGTTGTCTGCACATGGCAAATATAAATCCTGAATCTTTTGTATCCCTTTTAAATTCCATACTTTAAATACAGCGTCCGCTCTCCCTGGTTTAAAATATTGATTACCCCATATTGGACTAAATTGTGACAATAACTGTGGTTCTTTTAAATAGTTTTTAGCTTCACACCATATTTTGATCATATGCTTTACAAATGGATTTTTAACTTGTTTTTGTAATTTTTTTGCCGAATCTGAGTATATGAATATGGGAAGAGGTAAAGGTAAATTGTATGATTCCATTTCAGTCCAGTGAGGGAGATCATTTGATGAAAAATAATATGTCATAGACCTCAGTTGTGCCGACCAATAATACAACATAAAATTTGGACATTTCAGACCTCCATGATCAAATGGTAAATATAATAAAGACAAACGTAATCTAGCCCTCCTGTTGTTCCATATAAATTCCACTAACTTTTTTTTTATTCTTGAGAATAGATCTAAAGGTGGTGATAAGGGAATGTATTGAAATAAATAAAGTATTTTAGGTAAAATATTACTTTTAAGTATATTGATTCTCCCGATCATCGACATTGGTAGTGACATCCATCTCTGAGTTAACTCATTGATATCTGACATTAAGGCTTCATAGTTGACACTGGCGACTGATTCTAGCTTAGGCATAATTTGGATTCCTAAATATTTAAACTGATTTACAACATTGAATTGATTTACCTCAGGGGCTGGGTAATTTCTCTGGGTCTCATTTAGCATTAATATTGAAGATTTAGTTTTATTTATTTTATATCCTGATATTTCCCCAAAATTCTTCATTAAATTCAACAAGGTTGGAATTGATTTTTTTAGATTCGACATAAACAAAATTATATCATCGGCGTACAGGGAGATTTTATGTTCTGTTGGTCCAACTTTAATTCCATATATTTGTGAATGTAAACGTATCGCTATCGCTAAAGGTTCAATTGCCATAGTAAACAGTAAAGGTGAAAGTGGACAGCCTTGTCGACATCCTCTATTGATTTTTATTGGTTTTGAAATATTGTTATTTGTTAGGATTTCTGCTGTAGCATTATTGTATATTATTTGAACCCATTTTATGAAATTATTTCCAAGTCCAAACCTTTGTAGGACTTCAAAAAGAAAGGGCCATTCAACTCTATCAAAGGCCTTTTCGGCGTCCAATGATAGGAGAGCTGTATCCGGTGCTTCTTTATTAAAATAAATAATATTAAATAGTCTTCTTACATTATGGAAGCCTTGTCTACCCTTTATAAAGCCATTCTGATCTCGATTAATAATATTTGGTAAAATTTCTTGTATTCGTCTTGCTAAAATTTTACAGATTATCTTAAGGTCGGCGTTTAATAGGCTTATTGGTCTCATATTTTCACATTTATTAGAGGGCTTACCTGGTTTTGGCAGCAGTATAATTAAGGCATTATTTATGTATGATGGTAAATTATTATTTTGAAATGCTTCTAAAACCATTTCCAAAAAAGGTTTTATTAATTTATTCTTAAATTTTTTATAAAGGTCAACTGGAAGACCATCTGGTCCTGCACTTTTTCCTGATTTCATATTATCAATGGCTAGCCCAACTTCTTCTTGACTAATTTTAGACTCCAATATCTCCCTGTTTTCATTTGGAATACACGGTATAGATAGTTCGTTCAAAAACCCATTTAGTTTTGTTAAATCAGGTTCATTTTTGGTATCATATAATTTTTCATAGTAATCTCTAAAGGCTCTATTAATTTCTAAAGGATCTATAACTACCTGTCCCTTACTTATAATACTGGTAATTGGTGTTTTAATTTCCAATTGTTTAATCTGCCATGCTAATAATTTTCCTGATTTTTCACCTTGTTCATAAAAAGATTGTTTCAATCTTAGAAGACTCGAGGCAGCTCTATTCGCTGATTTTTTGTCGTATTCAGCTCTCAAAATCAGTAATTCATTCTCCAACCTTGGGTCACTTCCTGCATACACTTTTTCCTGAAGACTTTTTATTTTATGTTCCAATTTAGCTCTCTCCTCTCGAGTCTTCTTAGATTTTGATCCTGTATAACTAATAATATGTCCCCTAATAAAAGCTTTGAAAGCCTCCCACTTTACACATGCTGATGTTTGTGTAGTATTGATGTCAAAGAACTCGTCTATCTGTTTTTCTATATACTTGACAAATTCCTCATCCTGAAGCCATTTATGCTGAAATTGCCATCTACCTGATTCCTTTGTCAATTTTTTATCTACATATATTAGACAACAGGGTGCATGATCAGAGATCACGATGTTATCATAAAAGCAGTTTTGAATCTTGGACCTTAATTCTGTGGAAATCAAAAAATAATCAATACGTGAGAATGTCTTGTAGGTACTGGAATAACAAGAATAGGCTTTAACTTGTGGTTTCATTTCTCTCCATATATCTAACAATCTCAATTCTTTCATAAAATGATTAATAGTCATCCTACATCCAATGTGCGTACAATCCAGTCCTGTTGATCTATCCACACCTGGATTCAATGTACAATTAAAATCCCCTGCTATTATATGTTGCCCTGTAAGTGATGATAAGATGAGAAATAAATTAGCAAAGAACTTCTGATCATCTATATTGGGACCATATAAGTTCACAAGATTTATATTTTCTAATAGCAAAGAACCTTGAATGATTACATATCTTCCAAATTTGTCTCCAATTACATTTTTCACTTGAAAAGGAACTGATTTATGTATGAGAGTCATAACTCCCCTGGCTCGGGATGAAAATGAAGAGGTGAATACACTTCCCTGCCATCTACTCCTAATTCTTTTAACATCCTCCTCTATCAGATGAGTTTCTTGTAAAAACACAATTCTTGAACCCATGTCCTTTATTTTATTCATAACTTGTTTAAGTTTTTTTAAATTTTGTAGACCTCTGCAATTCCATGAAGTTAAATTAAGATTAACACTTTGGTCCATGATCAATAGAGAGTTTGGGATTACCTTGCAGTGTAAACATGCTCATACAGAGAAGCAAAAACATGAGTGGTTGAACATTCATCCTACAAACTACACACAAACAAATTTCCCCTTCCCACACTTGTGGCAAACCCCCCAAAATCAAAAGAAAAATTCTGTCTCCCGATATAGCCATCGACCGTTCCACACCCACGGGGAACAGCCTAAGCCACTCCTTCTTCATCCTCCCAATCACCCTAACTCTACTGCTTTTAATGACGTAACATTAACTCTCCTCTGTAGTTTTCCAACTTAACTCCAAAATTTTTAACAACTTTGTACATCATAGTTTTTTTTTTTTTTGTTTTGTTTTTGTTTTGTTTTTTAATATATAATACAATCTATATTTTGTAAACTTACTATTTACTTCAAGTCAGTCAGATGCCTGTGCAAATGCTTAATTATTCTACCTTATATTTTGTTCATGCTTAGCTCCCACCAGTCTCTTCTTCTTCTTTGATCTTCTTGATGAACTCCTGCGCCTCCTCTGGGGTCTTGAAGATGTGGGTTCTGCCCTCATACGTGGTCAGCAGTCTCGCAGGATAGATTACACCATGACGAATCCCAAGGTTGCGCAGCTCCTTACGTACGGGATCAAACTGCTTCCTCAATTGCTGGATTCCTGTGGCCAAATCTGGGTAGAACCGCACCTGCTGGTCCTGGTGTTTAATCTCTCCTTTAGCACGTGCAGCGTTGAAGATCTTCATCCTGTCTCTGTTGCTAAGAAACTTCATAATTAAAGTCCTCGGCGGTCCCTTATCTCTCCGTGGGCCAATACGATGTGCTTTTTCCAGAACCACTGCTGATTGCAACTCCTCGCTGCCCAGCACCTCCGGAATCCACTTTTCCAGAAAGGAACATACGTCCCGACCTTCTGATTCCTCTGGAAGACCCACCAGCCTCAAATTATTCTGTCTCGACCGAGATTCCAAATCCAAAATATTATCTTCCAGAGATTTATTTTTTTTTTCCAAAGTGCGCACCTTTAATTGAAGACGGGTGACGTCATCTTCAGCACTAGCGAGACGGAGCTCCATCTGCGCCGTTCGTTCTACACAGTCACCCAATTCCTTTCTTATTCCTTCCAACGCTGTCATAATCCCATCAAATCTAGAGGAAAAGTCCGCTCTCATTGAACTCATGGCAGCCATCAGCGCATCTGCGCCATTCCCCGCAGATATCGCGCCGTTGCCAGCCTCCTCCGCCATATATGGAGTTTTGTTTGCTGCGTCACAGACCTGAAAGTCCGTTAATTTGGACTGTTTCGGCGGCTCGCTTTTTCCTTTTCCTGGTTTTCCAGCCTTAGGCTTCGCCGACATATCCTCGCCCAAATGCTGGGATACGTTCTGTCCCAAATGAGAGAGTTATTTGCCGATTTTTTTTCTCCAGGAGCAGAGCAGAGCGAGACACGTCCGTCCTACGTGGCAGCCATAACCGGAAGTCTCGACAAATTTATGTTTAAGCTTTTTCTTTACTAATGGACAATTTTTTTTTTCATAAAGAGTGGTTACCATCCATCTCCATCTTCTACCGCTTTTCCGGAGGTCCGGGTCGCGGAGGCAGCAGTTCAAGCAGAGAAGCCCAGACTTTCTTCTCCCCAGCCACTTGCTCCAGCTCTTCAGAGAGGATACCAAGGCATTCCCAGACCAGCTGGGAGACATAGTCTCTCCACCGAGTCCTGGGTCTGCCCCGGGGTCTCCTCCCAGTGGGACGTGCCTGAAACACCTCAAGTGGGAGGCGTCCAGGAGGCATCCTAATCAGATGCCCATACCACCTCAACTGACTCCTTTCGATGTGGAGGAGCAGCGGTTCTACTCTGAGCCTCTCCCGGATGACTGAGCTCCTCACTCTATCTCTGAGGGTGAGTCAAGCAATCCTACAGAGAAAGCTCATTTCAGCCGCTTGTATCCGCGATCTTGTTCTTTCGGTCATTACCCAAAGCTCGTGACCATAGGTGAGAGTAGGAACGTAGATTGACTGGTAAATCGACAGCTTTGCCTTAGAACTAAACTCCCTATTTACCACAACAGACCGGTACAACGTCCGCATCACTGCAGATGCTGCTCCAATCCGTCTGTCAATCTCTCGCTCCATTTTCCCCTCACTCGTGAACAAGACTCCAAGATACTTAAACTCCTCCACTTGGGGCAGGAGCCTGTCCCCAACCCAGAGAGGACAAACCACCTTTTTCCGGCTGAGGACCATGGACTCGGACTTGGAGGTGCTGATTCTCATCCCAGCGGCTTCACACTCAGCGGAAAACCGTCCCAGCAAGAGCTGTAGGTCATTGCTGGATGAAGCCAACAGGACAACATCATCTGCAAACAACAGAGATGAGATCCTGTGGTCACCAAGCATGACGCCCTCCATTCCCTGGCTGCGCCTAGAAATCCTGTCCATAAAAATTATGAACAGGATCAGTGACAAAGGGCAGCCCTGGCGGAGTCCAACTCTCCAGAGTGGTTACAATGTTTATAAATGTGTCATAGGCTTTATTTACATCTGATACATAGACTTTTGTCCAGTCTTGCTTCAGCAAGTCTTCTTTAAAAGAACTGATTGCATTTTGTGATTTGTATCTGAAAGATTTGGTCACATATCATTTATCAATAATCCATTTTCTATTTTCTTATCAATAATATTAACAAACAGGTTGTCAATAAGTGTAGCAGTGTGAACTGTGATTCTGCTGGGATGTGTTATTGTGGGATATAGACTCATACTGTACATAGAATTCATGAACTCTGTAATTACATTTTGTTGAAATGGATTTAGTAAATCAATATTGAAATCTCCACAAATTACAACCATTTTCTTACTAGTAATATTATTGTACAGCTCGACTAACTTATCTCTGAATGTCTCAATGCAAGTTCCCGGCATTCTATATATACAACTTATAATTAGATTTTTTGTTTTATCTTGGTCAATCTCAACAGTAACACATTCCAAAATCCCTGGTAGTGCAAAGGACATTCCATTTACAAGCTTACACCTATACATGTCATCAATATACAGTGCAACACCACCACCCTTTTTTTGAGATCTGTTAATATGAAACTGTGGAGAGTGTAAATGAAGAGGCAGATTCATTTCAGACGATTTATTACACACTCACACCTCTCAAGCAAAGAACAGACTGAACATTTAAGCAGAAACTCTCCTCTTAAGTTTCATGGCATTTACATCACACACAACATGACATTTGCATCACACTGCATTCAACCCCCTTCATCCTTGACTCCTTCCTGCTATCTCACCAGGAACCTCCTGCTCTTTGTTCTCCCATGCTTATCCACTGTCTCCTGTCTGAGATGCTAGATAATCTGGCTCCCCCAAGGTGCTACACTACCACCACCCCCCCCAGCATCTTAGATAGAACAATAGAATAACAGTCCACATGCTGTGATAGGACAATAGAACATCAGTCCACATGCTGCTTGGGCTTCCGTCTCCTCCCGTATCTGCTGTAACTGGGGTTTACCGCCTCCGGGGCGCTGTTGTGCCGGTGGGGGGCTGCTGGGAGTGTGTATGACTGCGGGTGGGCTGTGGCTAGGGGGGGAGGGGGCACTTTGGTCTGTCTGTGTGGCTGCTCTGGTGAATTGTTTCCCTGGGGAGCTCTCCGTGGGGGTCTTCCACGCCGAGGGGCCCTAGCCAACAGCACTTGCTCATCCGCCACAACAAAAGTGGGTTTGAGTCTGTCTATGCCAATTTTTTCCCTCCTACCCCCCAAGTCTAGCAAAAAATGCTTATCCCCTGTTTCCAGCACTCTGAACGGTCCATCATAGGGTGGGCGCAATGGAGGGCGGTGGGCGTCGTGTCTGACAAACACGAACTCCACGCTCTTCAAAGTTTTAGGCACGAAAACACGCGGAAAATTGTGGTGGGCAAGGCCCGGCAGCGTGCCTGTGTTTGCGCTATGCTGCAAAAGCTGAGACGGGGAGCTGCCCGGCCCGGGATTATCTGGCAGAAATTCCCCGGGCAGCCGTAGTGGCTGCGCAAAAACGAGCTCTACTGGGGAAGCTTCCAGATCCTCTTTCGGCACGGAGCGCAACCCCAATAAAACCCACGGCAGCCTGTCTACCCAATTTGCATCCGTCAATGAAGCACTGAGTGCTGCTTTCAGTAATCTATGAAAACGCTCGCATAAACCATTGGCCTGTGGGTTGTACGCGGTTGTGCGGTGAATTGAAACACCCAGGCTGCGGGCCATCGCGGACCAGAGTTCGGAAACAAATTGAGGGCCCCTGTCGGACGTAATGTCCGACGGGACTCCAAAACGCGCCACCCATGCTGTTAAAAAAGTGCGCGCTACATCTGCAGATGTGGTTGCCGCCAGCGGAACCGCTTCTGGCCAGCGCGTGGTGCGATCCACCATTGTCAGGAGGTGCGTGCACCCCTGTGATGGCGGGAGGGGGCCCACAAGGTCCACGTGAACATGGTCGAACCGCTTAGCCGGAATACGAAACGGCTCCAAGGGATCCTTCGTGTGTCTGTGTACCATGGCTCGTTGGCACGCCACGCAGGCTGCAGCCCACTCTTTCACTTGTTTGCGTAGGCTCGGCCACACAAACTTCTCTCCCACCATTTTGACCGACGCGCGCACTCCTGGGTGCGCCAGAGTGTGAACCGACTCAAACACGCGGCGGCGCCACGCGGCCGGGACCACCGGACGCGGGCGACCCGTGGAGACATCGCAGATTGGGGGGGGGCGTCATCCTGCAGCACCCTGCTCTCCAGCCCTAACCCTGTTGGTCCAGACTGGAGCGCGCGCACGTCTGCATCGCTAATCTGCTCCGCGGCCATGGCTGCGTAATCTTCTCCACGCAGACCAGGGCCACCACGACGCGCGAGAGGCAGTCTGCCACTACATTCAGTTTACCCGACACATGCTGAATATCGGTAGTAAACTCTGAGATCGTGGCCAGCTGTCTCTGCTGCCGGCCCGACCACGGTTCTGAAACCTTGGCCATCGCGAATGTCAGCGGCTTGTGGTCCACGAACGCGGTGAAGCTGCGCCCTTCCAGCCAGAACTGGAAGTGGCGTATGGCCAGGTGGAGAGCCAGCAACTCTCTGTCGAACGCGCTGTATTTACGTTCGCTGTCGCGCAAAGTTCTGCTGAAAAAGGCGAGCGGTTGCCAAGCCCCGGCGATGCGCTGCTCCACGACAGCCCCTATGGCCACGTCTGAAGCGTCGGTGGTGAGCGTTATGCGGGCTGTTGGGTCCGGATGCGCCAGCAGTGTGGCGTTTGCCAGGGCTGCTTTAACTTCCGAGAACACCCGCTCTCGCTCCGGGGTCCATTCAACCCTATCCGCGGGTTTCTGTTTCTTGAGCGCGGCATACAATGGTTGCATGAGCTGCGCCGCACGGGGAAGGAAACGGTTATAAAAGTTCACCATTCCCAAAAATTCCTGCAGCACCCTGACTGTCTGAGGCCGGGGAAAATCCGCCACAGCGCGCACTTTGTCGGGCAGCGGGATTGCTCCTTCCGGAGAGACGCAGTGCCCCAAAAAATCAATCTCCGTCACGCCGAACTGGCATTTCACCGGGTTGATTATTAACCCGTGCTCCTCCAACCTCTGGAAAACCGTCGTGAGGTGGGTTTCGTGTTCGTCTTCGGACGCACTGGCTACCAGGATATCGTCCAGGTAGACGAACACGAACGGGAGATCACGCAGCACTGCATCCATCATGCGCTGGAACGTCTGTGCCGCTCCTTTTAACCCGAATGGCATGCGCAGGAACTCGAATAGACCGAACAGAGTTATTACCACTGTTTTGGGTATGTCCTCAGCGCGCACTGGGACTTGGTGGTAACCGCGGACCAGGTCTGATTTGGAAAAAATGCATGCTCCGGCAAGGTGAACGGAAAAATCCTGTATATGGGGAATTGGATAGCGGTCATGCGCTGTGGTGTTGTTCAACCTGCGGAAATCCCCGCACGGTTGCCACGATCCCTCAGCCTTAGGGACCATGTGTAGCGCGCTATGGCCAGTTTAGCTGCGTCCAAGCGCCAAGATCTTGCAAAAACGGGCGGCCCGGTGGTGGTGATAAAGTGCTCCACCCCGTGTTTAGCGATGGCCGCGGAAAACATCGGGACTGTGAGTGCTGGGAACTGAGTGAGCAGTATGTGGAACTTACCGCCTGTAGCTGTGACGTTGGCTTGTGCTGTTGGCTGGGTCACTCGGGCTATACAGGGGAGAGAGTCAAAGGACAGTGCATTAACCAGGCGCCTGTTAGCAACATCAACCAGTAAACCATGTGCACACAGAAAATCAGCCCCCAGGATATGGAAATTCAGTGCTGCTACGACAAAAGTCCACTCATATGTACGGCCGTGTAGAGATAAGAGCAGAGTCCTCTCACCAAAGGTCTTAATATCCGAGCCGTTTGCTGCCAACATCTCGGGGCCGCTAGGTCCTGCCAGCTGGTCAGCGTAGGTCAGCAGGATGAAGCTCTTCTGGGCTCCGGTGTCCACGAGGAAACGCCTCCCCGAGCGTGCATCCGTCAAGTAGAGCAGCTTGTTCTCTTCACCGAGGGTCGCAGCTGCTACCGACCCCCGGCCTTGGTGTTTCCCGAGCGCTTGAATTGGCACGGTGGCGCACATCTGCGTGCCTTCTCTCCGAAGCAGCGGTGGTAGAAACAGAGCGTGTCTCTCTGGCGCTCCTTGGCCCCCGCTGCTGCTACCGTCGGTGGCTCCTCGCCTCCTCTGGTTGTCTCGCTGGGCTCCGCCGCTGCCGCGTTGACTGTGATCGCCCTGGTGGTGATGATGATCTGGTCTGCCTCCTGGGCTAGCGCACGGTAGTCTTGCACGGCCAGCAACGGCGAATTGGCCAGAGCCGCTCTCGCCACTGTCGGAAAGTTCCGGAGGAAGAGGTGGGCAAACAGAAAGTGCCTGTCGTCCGTGCCCATTAATGCCAGCATCTTCTCCATCAGGTCTACGGCCAAACCATCTCTTAACTCGGTCCGCATCAGGAGCCTCTCTGCTCTCTCACAGTCCGAGAGCGTGTAGCGCTGGATGAGCGCAGCCTTGAGCGCCTCGTATCTGTTGCTAGTTGGTGGCTGATCGAGCAGGCTCGCTACCTGTTGAGCTGTGCGGGTGTCAAGCGCTGCGACCACATGGTAGAATCTGGTGTCGTCTGCCGTTACTCCCCGGAGGGCGAACTGAGCCTCGGTGAGGTGGAACCAAGAGCGCGGGTTGTGCTGCCAGAAATCCGGTAGCTTGACTGAAACCGCACACGCGTGGCTGGAGGTTCCAGTCCGGGCTGTCTGTGGGATGGCTGCCGCCTCGCTGTAGCTTCCTGACCGGTCTGGCTCCGGGGATCTTGCCTCGTGTTCCATAATATGTCTTGGGTCACCAGTGTGGAGAGCGTAAATGAAGAGGCAGATTCATTTCAGACGATTTATTACACACTCACATCTCACAAGCAAAGAACAGACTGAACATTTAAGCAGAAACTCTCCTCTTAAGTTTCATGGCATTTACATCACACACAACATGACATTTGCATCACACTGCATTCAACCCCCTTCATCCTTGACTCCTTCCTGCTATCTCACCAGGAACCTCCTGCTCTTTGTTCTCCCGTGCTTATCCACTGTCTCCTGTCTGAGATGCTAGATAATCTGGCTCCCCCAAGGTGCTACAAAACATCTGATATCCCTCTACTGCCATCAGAGGAGCCTGCTCTTCATTTAGCCAAGTTTCACAGACTGTGATAGCTGTAACTTTTCTGTCTAGCTGTTTTAAATAGTCCTGAATCTGTGGAAAGTTTTTGTGAATGAAATTTTCAGTTAAGATTTTGAACAGCACTACAAAATGGCCGATTCACTATATAGTACACTATATAGGGAACGGGTGACCATTTCGAACACATCGTGTTGCTTTAAAACTAATGTGTGGCAGACCTTAGGTTTTAAATGCTGTTGCTAAGCAATACAAGACCTTGAAGTCACACCTGCTTGGAACCCAATTGTTGTCGCTTGCAGCTATATTTTATTTAAACTTTTATTTTCCTCACACAAGTACATCTACAATAAAAACTTCAAATTGGTGCAAATGTACAAGAAAAAAAAATATGCATATTTATGATTTTAAAAAAAGTGGCAGAATAATTAAAAAGTTTAAAAAGCAAATTTGTGTGAAAAGGTCTTTTTTTTATTAGGAAAAATGTGACACATTTAGGAGAAAAACTTAATCTGTAAGGAAAGCATTTTTAAGCAATATATTTAACTGGTGAGACAAAGTCACTGCTCGTTTCTTTAGCGGCCCCGCTTATGCTTGGGTAGCGTCTGATAAGGTACCGGAACTCGTCTGGAGTCCAGCTGGTAGCTGCTCTGCCCGTGTGGCTCGTCAGCCTCCTGGCCACTGAGGCTGGCAGCACGGAGCAGAAGAGGCTGCTGGCTAATCCTGTCTGAGCCTCCTCTGGGCTCGGCTGAGCTGGGGAAGCTGGCGCAGAGCGTCAGCCCACCGTGGAACGGGACACTACCTGCAGCGATTTGAAAACGAGAGATCGGCGTTATCACGTGATGCGACAGTCGCTGACAGGGGCCATGTAGTCATTTAAAAAGTCACTGTTTATTCTTCGACATTCGGTATAAATAAAAAGTGACATCTCAACCACCATTTTTAGAACATGCTTGACAAGATGACAAGAAAATATTTAATTCGGCGTTCTTGCTGTCTGCGCCTGTTTATCTGCGCTAATAGGTGAAAGGTGATCGCTCCAGCGCAGACCGTGACGTCAGCAGATGCGATCAAAAATAACGAAACCGGAAACAAAAGGGCTGTAATTTCAAAATTAAAGACTACCAAAAGTTGGATTTTGTGTAATTATTATATACCAGTGCATGCCCCGTAGAAAGCAAGTGTTCCTGTGTGAAAACAGGTAGCCCAATTAGGCTTTACAGGCCCAAATGTAGGCTGTGTTTGAAAGTGGAATACAGAGGTATATATGCTGTATGTAGGCAATCACACACATTAGATGAGAAATATGTATGAGACTGAACAGCACTAAGATTTATTTGATTGTGTGAATATTAATTACAGAATTATTGAAAATGAATGGCACATCCAATATTAGCAAGTGTTTAAGAACCCTGGTTAATTTATGTGATCTTTTATGAGTTATATTCATATGTGTTGTATCTTGCACTTTGGGGAATGGGAGTTGTTCAGTCACCATAATTGTTTTCATTTATATGTGTAATTTATAGTGTATCGTCAATAAACTCATGCAGTACTATAACAGGACACATTTACAAATATTTGAGACCCATTGTAGTGCATCCTTTTATATTTTTGCAATATTATAAGTACAAAACACCCAACATTATTATACACAGCAGAATGACCTGTTTGGCTGCAACTGTTGCATCAGTGTTGCCCATTTGTGAGTAAATAAAAAATGATTTATTTCGTTATTTGGGCATTTTTTTGTCACCGTCGTCGTTTAGTCAAAACGTGCATATGTGTCCGCATCCATCCATCAATCCATTTTCTACCACTTTTCCAGAGGTTTACATCACGGTGGCAGCAGTTCAAGCAGAGAAGCCCAGACATCCCTCTCCCCAGCCACCTGCCCCAGCTCTTCAGAGAGGATGCCAAGGCGTTCCCACATCAGCTGGGAGACGGTCTCTCTAGCGCACAGGTGTCAAACTCATTCCATGGAGGGCCAAGACCCTGCAGGTTTTACTTCCACCCAATGTCTTCAACAGGTGATTTCTCTGAATTTCTTCCTACTGATTGCTGATCAGTGAAAACACCTGCTGAAGAGACTGGGTGGAAGTAAAACCTGCAGGGTCTTGGCCCTCCATGGAATGAGTTTGACACCCCTGCTCTAGCGTGTCCTGGGTCTGCCCTGGGGTCTCCTCCCAGTGGGACGTGCCCAAAACACCTCAAGTGGGAGGCGTCTAGGAGGCATCCTGATTAGATGCTCAAACCACCTCAACTGTCTCCTTTCAATGTGGAGGAGCAGCGGTTCTACTCTGAGCCTCTCCCGGATGACTGAGCTCCTCACCCTATCTCTGAGGGTGAGTCCAGCAATCCTACAGAAAAAGCTCATTTCAGCCACTTTTATCTGGAATCTCATTCTTTCGGTCATTACCCAAAGCTCATGACCATAAGTGAGGGTAGCAATGTAGACTGACCGGTAAATCGATAGCTTTGCCTTTGAGCTCAGCTCCCTCTTCACCACGACAGACCAGTACAATGTCTGCATCATTGCAGATGCTGCTCCAATCTGTCTGTCAATCTCTTGCTCCATTCTCCCCTCACTTGTGAATGAGACCCCAAGATACTTAAACTCCTCCATTTGGGGCAGGTGCTTGTCCCCAACCTGGAGAGGACAATCCACCTTTTTCTGGCTGAGGGCCATGGATGGACTCGGACTTGGAGGGCCATTGAAAAATAAACTAAATTCACTTTGGGAAGTCAGCCTTTCCAACAAGGTGTTATTTTGAGCTTCTTTAATGAGATTACATAAGAAATCCCATATGAGTCTAAGAATTGCTCAGGTCATTTCATTTCAAGTGTAAAAAGGTGTCACTGTGAAAGACACAGCCAATCATCTTTTATTTTGAAGTCTTCAACCGGAAATACGCGTTGTTCATGCTAGCAGACTTGACAGTGGCCCACGCTGACAGTTTTCTGTCCTGGGGGAGTAAAGTGCGCGTTGCCCTCCTTCCCTTGTTTCTCTGGGCGGCGTTGCAGCGTTTGGCGTCTCTTCTGTCTGCTGTGATCCAGTGACAACAGGAAGTGGCTCCCAGTCACGATCCCGGCATGAGTAGCCAACCGCGTTCTCCTTGAATGACCTACAGGACACCTCTCCCCACCACCGGCACACACCGGGTCACCACCTGCCGGGCTGGAGCCGAGTCCCGGTGCGCGAATAACACGCGGTCAACAGGTCGGAGCGGGTCTGTGGGGCTCTGCAGGCCGGGTCCGGAGCAGCTGGACGGGAGGCACGCTGCACCAGCAGCAGGAGGAGGAGGAGGAGGAGGAGGAGGAGGGTGGTGGAAGTTTGCAGAGTTGACTTCCAGTGGTCCACGCTACTAATTAACCAAAACGACACCGGAGAAAGCGCGGCGCTTCCGACGGTTTCGGGCGTTCGCAGAATGTACACGATCAGCAGAGGTCCCAGCAAACTGGTTACACAACGGAGGACAGGTGAGTGTCTGCGCTGCTTCCGAGGACGCCTGATGTAATGTGGCATCATGCTTGTGAATGTAGAAAATGCAGGTCTGGGGGGTTAAGCGTGAGCTGCAATAAAGGGGAGCCGTTCACCAACTCTGCTAATGACTTTGCAGGTAACGCGCAGCAGATCGAGAGCAAATTCGGCGAGTTGAAGCTCAGGCCGACGTCCTGGCTCACGTCAAAGTAAGCATGTCTGTGTTTTGTGTTGTTATGCATGACTGGAGGTTCGTGGTCTGGCTGTTTTGTCGCGTTTCTGACGTTGAGCGGAGTGGGCCCCAAAAGGGTTTCCCACGTGGGGTCGCGTTGACGGGGGTCATGCGACATGCTTCCATTATCGGACACGGTTTCTGTTGCCTGTCCCGGGTCAACTTAACAGCCTCTCCCAAAGCGCGACTTTTGCATTAGTTAGTAGTTTTATTTTGAATATGAACATTTTCCCTCATAAATGTTCGCATTTATTCGTGTTAACTTGCAATTTTTTCATGCAAATTTTCAAGATTTGACTCACAAATTTGTAATTTTTCTCCCTTATTTACAAGGTTTTATCTTGGTTTGCAACTTTTTCATGCGTCTTTTGCATTTTCCAGTTTATTTTAAAATTTGCCCTTTCCACCTTAAGATTTTACTATTTTTTTCCCGTGTTTACCATTTTTATTCCTCTTAAGTTTTCCCACTTTTATCCTTCTTATCATTGTTTTCTTCATGAGTTTGCCCACCAGCACCTCAATATATTTGCACCATTTTGTCTCACAAGTTGAGCCTTATTTCTTTTAAAATTTCAGACCTTTTCTTGTAAATTTGCAGCTTTTGGTCAAAAACACACCGAACCACTGGTTATGGACAAAAAATGTTTGCGAACCTGTGTCTCGAGAGCCACAGGTTGCAGACCCCTTAATTGTGGCATGACAATACAAGATCCCAGCTTCAAGTCAAGGGGAACCAACTTTTATCAGCCCCTTATAATTTATCTCGATGCGAATCACAAATTGTAGCCTTGAAGATGTTCACGTAAAGGGTGACCTGCTACTGGGGGTTCTACCAGGAGATGTGAGCATATTTCTGGTTGGAGTGAAAAGCTGTCTTGAAAGGCAGTTATTTTTTTATGTTCCATTTGTGAAAAACAGTTCAATTAGAAGGTTCCACGCAGCTACATTTAGAAGCTAGCTGCTCATACAAAGACTAAATGCGCTTGCGCTGTTTTTATTTTGTGACTTTCAGTCATATATTTCATCGTATTTTTCTTAAACGTAAATTATATTGCAGGGCTGCCTCACTGTTAAACCGGCACACCCAGTGAAGTTGTGTATAAAGCTCAGAAAGGGGAAAATGATTGTCTTTGATATTTTCATAAAGTCACAAATTAACCATTACAACACACACCAAAACCACCATGAGTCATCACTATGGGTTGATAAGTAAAGCAGTAACCACATGGCTGTCTTGTGAATTATAAACTATAACACCCCCACCACCCCCAGCTGAGCTACATGCTTCTCATCCGTAATTAATTCTGGTTTTGTTCTCTTCAGTTCTCCGCCCCCAAAGATTGTGTTCAATCGCCTCAATGGGAAGCGCCACCATGGTGCAGCCACGCAGAAAAATGCCAGCCCAGCAGAAGGATTCACTCCTGCACACGAGGAGAACGTCAGATTTGTGTATGAAGGTGAGGGTGAAGGGACCAGAGACGGATTTAAGGTTGCAGCCACCCTAGGTGATCTGTGCCGTGCCAGAGTCCTGCTAGTTTGACTAGTGTGAGCACTCGAGAGCATGGTCTGCTTTCTGAGCCTTGGCCAAGCTGGAAGAGGCAGGGAACGGTTGCTGGCACACAAGCACACATGCATGATGTATAAGAGATGTGATAATAGATGCGATCGTTGCTCTTCAACAGTCATTTGGCATCTGGTGACAAAAGATTCATGCAGAGGTTGAATATTTATTCAAAATTTGAGCAGATAAGAATATTAAGAGCCCATACACCTCTTGTATAATGTAGAGTGACGCACTTCCAATTTCCTGTCTCCAGTTCCATTATACTTACTAAACTTTTACTCACTTCTAATAACATTGCATGGTTTCAAATGAACGGGGGGGGGGGGGGAATAACATCACTAATAGTTGGTATGGTAAAGACTCTGATTTCACTTCGAGAACAAATAACACAATAAAATGAAAACACACAAAAAAATGAAAAAGAGTCCAGATAGTCCACCAAAAATAACTGGAAGTTAATGTCTTTAAAATAACGGAAAAAGACCCTGAGCTCAGGAAAAATTGCAGTTTGTGAAAGAAGAGAATACAAGGCTCGATCTCACCGTGCAGCCCCGTCACCCCTGGGTCGTTTTGACAGCTCAGCTCAACATCAATAAATGCAACAATGCCATGAGACTTAGGCAGCTATAGGGCCACAAACAACAAATGATGTTTTCTAGCTCATGTAGCAGAGTCAATTAAAGCATTCCTACTTGGCTTGCCAAGCAGGTCGACCCTCTTGGCAACACAGGTAGAGAGTGTTGAACTCTGGAGCCGGAGGTTGTGGGTTCAAATCCCCGGTTGGACGCCACCATTTCTGCTTAACCGCCCATCCCCTTAGCTACAAGTATACTTTATTATTTATGATAATTAGACCTATTTTTATTATGTATTCATAATTTTATTCATAAAGCGCATGTGGCAGTGCTACAATATCACAACCATATCTCAGTGTTTACATCGTCTAGCAACGTCAGACAAATATAGCATTTAGAATCTGCACTTTCGGTTTTACTTTCCATTTCACTTTCCATTTTTACTGTTTTGCTGCGCCAATGTACATCAAACGTAATGAAAATAGTCAGAAAAACATGACGGAAATTGGTTATCATAATTCTGGTTTACTTGCCCTATCAACACAATTTAAAAACTGTGAAAGAGTTTCGAATCTGCACTAGGCCAGGGACCACCTCTGGTTAAAAATTTCATCCAAATTCATTGAGTAGTTCTAGAGTTTTGTTACTAACACACTGTGAGAAGATAAGAGCCTTGGTGGGGGTATGCGTTCTCAGATCATCACCAAAATGCTATGGGTTCCTTTCTAGCCCAAGAACCACCTCTAGTGAAAATTTTATCCAAATCCATCCAGTAGTTTTTGTGTAATCCTGCTACACAAATACAAACAAGGTCCTTGGTGGAGGTATGCACTCTCAGATCATCACCAAAATGTAACCAGGGATGAGAATGGGGTTTGGGAAAAAAAGAGGAAACTAAGCCGGGGGTCTTGGGGGACGCAAGCTAACGAAATCTGGTGTTTTAGAATGCTCAAATGTGGTCTTATATTTAAAGTTAGAAGTAAGTACAAATGCATTTATAGTTTACCTTTTTAATCTGCTGCTGCATCACGTGTAATCATGTTCAATACTGTTTTGATTCAGTGTCACACTTTATTGAGAAACAGAAAATATCACTTCCATATTTACACACCTGTGCTACTACTCTATGAACTTATGTACAAGTCAACGTATTCTTCACATCTAATTGTGCAATTTTTTCTTCTTGGCTACCAAAGCCTGGAGCCGTTCTGTAGCCTTCCTCTTCTCTGATTTTCTGTGGGCAAGTGCCTGCTTAGCTGCAGCTTCTCTCTTCTTTTTCATGGCTGCCTTGCTTGCCACAGAATCATGTTGAAGATAGAGTTCTTTCTGTTTCATTTCCTTCTCTTTCCTTTTTTCTTCCTTTTCATGCCTGTAGGCACTTGCTGCATTTTTGAAGATGACACACAGCCTTTCATTAATTTTGGAGTGCTTGACATCATGTTTCTTGAAGAAAGCAAGTGATGATGTGTCTCTAGCCTTGAGACTGTACTTCAGTTTGAATTGAGCTGAATGTGTTAATGTTCATTCTAGTTGATCTTATGTCAATGATATCTCCCATGGTGTTGAATGATGACTCAACTCTAGGCCCACGGAGGCAGCTTAGAGACACCATAGCCATTCTAGAGAGGGCTGGATAGCTTTTTTTTTTTTTTTTTTTTTACTTATTTTGTACCCGTAGGTAGATTTGTTCTGCAGTCCGGTGACAAGCCACCAGCTGCCGGTCGCTGCGTGCGTAAGCGTCCCTTAACTCCCTAACCTGCATGTTTTTAGCATGTGGGAGGAAACCGGAGAAATCCCGGAGTAAACCCACGCAAACACGGGGAGAACATGCAAACTCCACACAGATCACTGTTGGCCGGGGGCAGGGATCGAACCCACGATCTCATGATACCCCGGCTGAGGGTAAACTGTGCTGCCGCAGTGCTAACCACTGTGCCACCGTGCAGCCCCCAGTTGTTTGTTGTGAAGACTTTTCCCCACCAGACATCTGCTCTTCCTTACTCCAAAGTTTGTTTCAGGCTTGAGTCTACCTGGAACGTCCTGATTTCCATAGACACTGAATCCTTCTCCTTGTCTGTCAGGAAAGGGTCCAGGAGCTGACTGAGTTTCTCTAGGGCCTTGGTACCTTCACTGTGTCCCTTAGCAGCAGGGTCAAGGGCAGACATTGCTTGAAGCAGTGGGTTGTTGAGGGGCAGTCGCTTCTGCATGTGCTTTCCACAACTGATGTATGCAGTTGACGCTTTTTTGAGAAATTCCAGGCACACGTGCATTTGTTAGTGTTACTGGGAATATAAAAAAAGCTGCATGTCAGTATATTTAAACCCCTTGAACTCTTGTGAATTCCGCGGGCGGTCACGTCTCTGCATCTTAGTGTGTCTCAGTGCGCGCTGAAAAAAAAAAAGCTGCATTTCTGGTCTTCCAGTACAGACACAGCCTTGTTACAACCTGAGAAAAAAGCTGTGTAATATATTAATTTTTTGTGGTATTTTTACAAAATTTTGACCTGAGCTTGAAAACACTTGGTTCTACATTTCTGTTGTGTTTTCCAGCCAGTATCTGACAGCTGTATGTTATTTGCAAGCATTTGTATCTAAAAAAACACCCAGGCGAACTTTCTTGTTACTCAGTGGCAGGAGCACTTAGAGAGATTATGACTGTTTTGCCAAAAAATTCAGAGTATTTTCTTTTAAATGAGACTAACCCCATGAAGATGCTGCAAAGGGTTGAAGAACAGCTTTTGATTTACTTTGGGCATGTTATTTTTAGGCGTTTTTAGGGAAGTTGAACAGAGCTCAACAGGTTAATATTTGAAAGATAATCTAAGAAAGTAAGTAAAACCTAAAAGATGTTTAATATTTTTATGCAATGACCATAAAGAAATTGTTTACTAATAAAAGCAAATATCTTAAGAAAGGCACCCCATCACCACCCATGACAAAAAAAAACTTACTCATGCATTATGCAACTCCTCCTAGTGAAACAAAAAATGATAAATTATATTCAAAATTCTTAGATTGCATTTCAAATTGTGAGAAAATATGTAATAACATAACAATCGATAATCAGCATTCAAAGCACTTAGTGTTTCAAAACAGGCATGACATCACAACTTACACATGCCATTTCATAACAAATTCATTACGCGAAAATTCTCAAGTACATTACTTAAACGAGAAAAAAATCCTACCTCGGAATGTGTCTTTCGATCACTAATTGCTGTAATCAGGGCCGATTGTGATGAACTTTGATTGACTGGCATCTGAATTTGACCGTGTCCATCGATCATTTTGAATGCAGCACGAGCGAGTAGTTCGATCTCCTTGTAGCCACAATTTTGAGATGTTTCTGTTTTGAACAGTGCTCAACTAAGGCAACACAACCACGAGATCCATAACTCAAGAAATCATTGGAATAAACACACTGGGCTTTCCCTGGTACTTTGCTTTTCGCTATGAAGTTGGCCATTTTTTCAACCACAACTTCGGTATTTTTACCGATCTTTACAGTCATTGACACAGTTTTTTCGAGCCATTCCCAACGAAACTTTTTCCTTATCCCTTTGTTGATTTCTAAAATTCTTGCTTTGTTGTCTTTCGTGAGTTTTAGGTTCACCATTTTCACGAAATCAGGAAAACTCAGTTGATTGAACTGATTGAACTGTCCGCCATTTGCATTTCGCTCTGCGTGTTGGCTATGACAAAGGAAATCTAACAAAATCGCCGATTGGTTGCTTCAATAAGTATCAGCCAATCAGTGGCCTTGTTACATTACATTACTGATCTCGCTGGGTAGCGCGTTCTGCGCGGTGGATTTTAGCAGCCGATCGAAAATACGACTCGCCGCTCATAACATACCTCCCCCCTCAAAAAAAAAAAAATAAAAAAAAAATTTCTCCTCGAATTTAGACGATTCACGAGAATGACCCTAGACATGATTGAATTCCGTGGAGGATTCTCATCCATGTGTAACGGGTTCATCCTTGGTCCAAGAGCTACCTCTGGTGAAATTTTCACCAAAATCCGTCCAGTACTTTTTGCCTAATCCTGGGGGGGTATGACTTGGCCTAGGCTATAATATACCCGGGGTGTAATCCAGCCTAGGCTGCTTTAACCCCGGGTATAGTCTGGACTGGGGGTATACTGTGGCCTGTTACCAACCATGCTTGGGCTCAGAGGGGCAGTCATGATACGGTACGGGACAACCAGGTCCAGTACAAGTGGACCCTTCATGTTAAAAAGTTGTGTGGATCGAATGTGAGACGTGTTGGTTATTTTAATTATTTGTTCATTTTTATTATTCTAAATGGGAATAGAAAGCATTTTCTTATTTCATAGGAAGTTCAGAAAGGCTGTTCTGAATACCAGTTTGGGGCTCTTAATATTCTGGAGAGATCCAGAGGAAATATCCATATATATATATTTTTTAATTTTAACCTTTATTTATACAGGGAAGTTCCACTGAGAGGCAGCCTCTCTTTTTCAAGGACACCCTGTTCACATTCACACCTGGAAGTTGCCCAGTACAACCACAGACTGACCTGTGGCCACTGGAGCAGCTGGGGTTAAGGGCCTTGCTCAAGGGCACCACAGTGAGGTTAAGGGGGTGGGGCAAACACTGCTATGTCATCTGTCCCACCCAGATCTGATCCTGCCGGTCCAGGGATCGAACCAGCTACCCTCCGCTCACCACTGCTCATATATACTGTATATAGTATATACACACACACAATATTTTTTTTCTGACCAACCTGTATTTTTCAGAAATATGACTTTTCTTATGAATTTGGAACTTTTCCAAGCACTTCTGCAAGTTTTGTTCTTGCAGTTTTTCCCTCATATAATTGTAGCTTTTCTTGTAAATTTAATCTTTTATTTTCTTGTAACTTTGCTGAGCGAATATCTGAATACCAAATTTGAAAACCAGCTACTAATATAATGAACAAATATCCAGATAATCCAGTATTTGGATACCGCCCTAAAGTTCCAGTCTAGATCCTGAGGCTTCTCTTTGTCTTGATGTCAGCCACCAGTTTACATTACAGCAGTGTAGTTGTTGGCCCAACACTACTGGCTTGATGACAGAAAGTCAGGAATTGGTTCTTCAGACCCGCAAGACTGACTGACTCCACAGCGTTTAAAAATGTTTCTCCAGTATAGTCACACGGTCCCAAAGTTATTCATGCTCTGCTGTTGGACGGATGAGCATGGATCACATGTTCATGTGACTTTTGTCCTGCTGACATTAAGGCTGTTTGGTCACCACAAAGTTCAGTTGAGGACAAGCAAGTCAGATATTTTGGGTTTTTTTTTGCCAAACTTACCAGGTCTCATTCTGTTAAAATTCCACAGCTGTTGTCACAAAAACCCATGATTATAATTTCACCTTCAGGCGTGTTTATTTAGCATTTTACCATTTCCCATAGTTTCAAGTGAGCTTAGATTTTTCCACAAGGATAAAACCTTGATCTGTTTTCAAAGCTAAAAAAACCTCCTTCACCTTAACCGATAAATACCTCAGTTTCTGTCACATGGTCATCAGCCTGAACGTCTGCCTCATCATGGACGGTGATTTGGTGCCCGAGTCTGTTACTTTTGAATTGCAGTCATGTTGCTTGTTGACTAAGTGTGCATGTGCTTGTAGTTTGGCAGGAGGTGGAGCAGAAGCTGGAGGACAGAGGCTGCGGGGAGTCGGCAGATGGCCAAAGGCCGGTCCAGTACGCTGAGAAGACCCCCAGTGCTGCGATGAAGAGTGAGTCCCTCTGCTTTATTTCTCCCATTTCACATCCATTCCGCAGCTATAAAAACTTCAGATAGGACAACAAAGCAAATCTGCTCTGTGTAAATGTAATTTCATTGTATGGCTTTATGGCAGCAAGACAGATGAGGCTCTTCATGCTAACCGGCTGCGCTTTGAGCCAGTAATCGCTCCACGTATTTATTATTTCTTGAGCTTTCACCTACACGAGTGAATGGTTGTTCTCATCTTCCGCAACAGTCACCCTTCTGTTTTATTTACAGCCTGAGGGCAAATGTTGTAATAGCATGCTTTAATTTTTAACTCCCTTCTGCTTTATGTGAGGCCAGTTATTCCACATTAACCAGCCACAGTTGCGAATTATTACGGCAAGCAGACACCTGTGTGCTCCGGTTTTCTTTGAAGAATTCAACTTGATATCCCTCATGTTGCAGTGCATCCAGAAAGTATTCACCGTGCTTTACTTTGCCCACATTTTATGTTGGCCTTATTCCACAATGGATTAAATTCATTTTTTTCCTGAAAATTCTACACGCATTACCCCATAATGACAGTGAGGAAAAAGTTTTTGAGATTTTTGCAAATTTATTAAAAAAAAAAAAACTAAGAAATCACATGTGCATAAGTATTCACAGCCTTTGCCATGAAGCTCAAAATTGAGCTCAGGTGCATCCTGTTTCCACTGATCATCGAGATGTTTCTGCAGCTGAATTGGAGTCCATCTGTGGTAAATTCAGTTGATTGGACGTGATTTGGAAAGGCACACACCTGTCTACACTGGTGTGAAAAAGTGTTCACCCCCTTTCTAATTTCTCATTTTTTTGTATGTTTGTCACACTTAAATGTTTCAGATCATCAAACAAATTTAAATATTAGACAAAGATAACACAGGAAAACACAAAATGCAGTTTTTAAATGAAGGTGTTTATTATTAAGGGTAAAAAAAATCCAAACCTACATGGCTCTGTGTGAAAAAGTGATTGCCCCCCTTGTTAAAACATAAATTAACTGTGGTTTTGTGGAGATGAAATAACCAGACCGAACTTTTCGAGCAGATGATCTTTATTTCACTCTCACATCTTCCAGAATCAGAACATTAACTCGTGAAGCAGGGACTCTCTCTTTTATATCACAAAACTCACACCTCTCTGCTACCTGAGGTCCTGCATTCACCATTCACTCTCCCCAGACAATTCCCCTTACCCCCCAGCCTTTTGATCTCCATGCTCTCTGTCTGAGAGGAAAACTACTGAACTCTACAGCATGGGTCTCTCCCCCCCCCCCAGAGTCTCAGACTGGGTGTTAACTCTCCCGTCCTCGCGGCTTCAGCCTCCACCCATAGCTGCTGTAGTGGGGGGTCTTCGGCTCCACGATGCTGCTGTGCCGGTGGGGGGTTCCTGGGGGTGTGTCCGTCTGTGGGAGGACAATGGAGGGGGGGGGGACATTCAGCATGCTCGTGTGACTGCTGAATCATTTACCTGGGGAGCTTTCAGTGGGGGTCTTCCTCACCGAGGAGCTCGAGTCAACACCAGCTGCTCATCTGCCACAACTATACAGATTCTCTCCCGGCGCCCCCCCCCCCCCCTCCCCCCAGGTCTAACACAAAATGTTTGTCCCCGGTTTCCAGCACTCTGAACGGGCCATTGCAGGGTGGGCGCAATGGGGTCCGGTGGACATCGTGCCTGACAAACACGAACTCCGCGTCCTTCAAGGTTTTTGGCACAAACACGCGGGGAAAACAGTGGTGGGCCGGGCCAGGGAGCGTCCGTGCGTCTGCGCTATGCTGCGAACGTGGGGACAGATGGGTGATCGGCACGGGGTTATCTGGTAAAAACTCCCCGGGGAGCCGCTGGGGCTGCGTGAAAACCAGCTGTGCTGAGGAAGCCGCTAAATCCTCCTTCGGTGCGGAACGCAACCCTAATAGAACCCACGGCAACCGGTCCACCCAATTTGCATCCGTAAGTGAAGCCCTGAGCGCTGCTTTCAGTGACCTATGGAAACGCTCGCATAACCCATTGGCCTGTGGGTTGTACGCGGTCGTGCGATGAATTGAGACGCCCAGGCTCCAGGCCATCGTGAACCAGAGGTCGGAAACAACCTGCGGGCCCCGATCAGACGTGTTTTCCGAATGGGTGCCAAAATGTGCCACCCATGTTGTTAAAAAGGCGCGTGCCACGTCTGTGGACGCGGTGGAAGCTAGTGGGACTGCTTCAGGCCATCGCGTGGTGCGGTCCACCACTGTCAGGAGGTGCATGAACCCCTGTGATGGCAGGAGGGGGCCGACGAGGTCCACGTGAACATGGTCGAACCTCTTAGCCGGGATATGGAACAGCTCAAGGGGGGGCTTTGTATGCCTGTGCACTTTGGCTCATTGGCACACTACACAGGCTGCAGCCCACTCTTTCACCTGTTTGCGCAGGCTTGGCCAGACAAACTTTGCTGCCACCATTTTGACTGACGCCTGGGTGCGCCAGGGAGTGAACTGACTCAAAAACGCGGCGTCGCCAAGCGCATGGTACCACCGGGCGCGGGCGGCCCTTGGAGATGTCACAGATTAGGGGGGGGGCCCCATCTTCCATAACTCTGCTCTCCAGCCTTAACCCTGTTGGTCCAGACTGGAGCGCGCAAACGTCGGCATCGCCGATCTGCTCTGCGGCCATGGCCGTGTAATCTATCCCCACGTAGACTGGGGCCACTACGGCGCGCAAGAGACAGTCAGCCACCACGTTGAGTTTACCGGCCACATGACGAATGTCGGTCGTAAACTCCGAGATCGCGGCCAGCTGTCTCTGCTGCCGGCCCGACCATGGTTCCGAAACCTTGGCCATTGCGTACGTTAGCGGCTTGTGGTCCACGAACGCAGTGAAGGTGCGCCCTTTCAGCTAGAACTGGAAGTGGCGTATGGCCAGGTGGAGAGCCAGCAACTCCCTGTCGAACACGCTGTATTTACGCTCATTTTCGCACAAAGACCTGCTAAAAAAGGCGAGCGGCTGCCAAGTACTGGTGACATACTGCTCCACGACGGCCCCTATGGCCACGTCTGATGCGTCTGTCGTGAGCGCAGTCTGAGCTGCCGGGTCTGGGTGCGCCAGAAGTGCAGCGTTCGCCAGAGCTGTTTTAGCTTCGGAAAACGCTTGCTCCCGCTCAGGAGTCCAGTCAGCTCTGTCCACCGGCTTCTGTTTCTTAAGTTCGGCATACAACAGCTGCATGAACTGGGCTGCGCGGGGGAGGAAACGATTGTAGAAGTTCACCATCCCCAAAAACTCCTGCAGTGCCCTGACCGTCTGAGGCCGGGGAAAATTCGCCACTGCACGCACCTTGTCCGGCAAGGGTATCGCTTCCTCCAGTGAGATGCGGTGTCCCAAAAAATCGATCCCCGTCACGCCGAACTGGCATTTCGCCAGGTTGATTATTAACCCATGCTCCTCCAACCTCCGGAAAACCGTCCTGAGGTGGGCTACGTGTTCGTCCTCGGATGCGCTGGCCACCAGGATGTCATTCAGATAGACGAACACAAACGGCAGATCACACAACACCGCATCCATCATGCGTTGGAATGTCTGTGCCGCGCCTTTTAACCCAAAAGGCATGCGTAAAAACTCAAACAGACCAAACGGGGTTATTACTGCCATTTTAGGTATGTCCTCCGCACACACTGGGACCTGGTGGTAACCACGGACCAGGTCTATCTTAGAAAAAATACGTGCCCCAGCGAGGTGAACGGAAAAATCCTGAATATGGGGGATCAGGTAGCGGTCGTGCGCTGTGGCGTTGTTTAATCTGCGGAAATCTCCGCAAGGTCGCCACCATCCTTCGGCCTTAGGGACCATATGTAGTGGGGATGCCCATGGGCTGTTTGATCGTCTGATGATGCCCAGCCTTTCCAAGTTGGCAAACTCCTTGCGCACTATGGCCAGTTTAGCTGTGTCCAGGCGCCGAGGTCATGCAAAAACGGGCGGCCCGGTGGTGGTAATAAAGTGCTCCACCCCGTGTTTAGTGATGGCCGCCGAAAACGTTGGGACCGTGAGTGCTGGGAACTGGGTGAGCAATGTGTGGAACTTACCACCTGGAGCTGTGACATTCGCTAGCGTTGTTGGCCCAGCTTCTCGAGCTGTACAGGGGGGAGAATCAAAAGGCATGCATTAATCAGGCGTCTGTTAGTAACATCGACTAGTAGTCCGTGTGCACACAAAAAATCAGTGCCTAAGATTGGGGAAACTGCATGCCGCTATGACAAATGTCCACTGGTACGTACGGCCGTGCAGGGATACAGTCAGTGTCCTCTCACCAAAAGTCTTAATGTCTGAGCCGTTTGTGGCCGTCAGCTCGGGGCCGCTAGTTCCCCCTAGCCGGTCGGCGTAGGATGGCAGGATGAGGCTGTTTTGGGAGCCGGAGTCCACGAGGAATCGTCTCCCTGAGCGTGAGTCTGTCACGTAGAGCAGCTTGCTTTCTTCACCAGCGGTCGCAGCTGCTATCGACTGCCGGTCCTGGCGTTTCCCGAATGCTTGAATTGGCACGGTAGCATGCATCGGCGTGCGTCCTCTCCAAAACAGCAGTGGTAGGAGCAGTGCGTGTCTCTCTGGCGCTTCCTGGCCCCCGCTGCCACTACCATCGCTGGCCCCTCGCTTCCGCTGGCCGTCTCACTGGGTTCCAACGCTGCTGCGTTCACTGTGAGGGCTCTGGTGACGAGGATGATCCAATCTGCTTCCTGGGCCAGCGCATGGTAGTCACGCGCGGCCAGCAACGGCGAGTTGGCAAGGACCGCTCTGGCTGCCATTGGGAGGTTCCGGAGGAAAAGGTGGCCAAGTAGAAAATGCCCATCGTCCGTGCCCATCAATGACAACATCTTCTCCATCCGTTCGACCGCCAACCCGTCTCCCAACTCAGAGCGCGTCAGGAGCCTCTCCGCTCTCTCGCAGTCCGAGAGCGTGTAGCGCCGGGTCAGCGCGGCTTTGAGAGCCCCGTATTTGTCGTGGGCTGGGGGCTGTTGGAGCAGGCTCGCTACTTGCTGAGTCGTGCGAGCATCCAGCGCTGCGACCACGTAGTAATACCTGGTGTCATCTGCTGTCATTCCCCAGAGCGCGAACTGGGCCTCGGTGTGGAGGAACCAAGACTTTGGGTCGTGCAGCCAAAAGTCCAGTAGTTTGACCGAAACGGCACACGCGTTGCTGGGGTTTCCCGTCCAGGTCGTCTCCAGGGTGTTCGCCTCATGTTCCATTCTGCGTCAAGGGTCACCCGTGTGGAGATGAAATAACCAGACCGAACTTTCCGAGCAGATGATCTTTACTCTCACATCTTCCAGAATCAGAACATTAACTTGTGAAGCAGGGACTCTCTTTTATATCACAAAACTCACACCTCTCTGCTAACTGAGGTCCTGCATTCACCATTCACTCTCCCCAGACAATTTCTCTTACCCCCCAGCCCTTTGATCTCCATGCTCTCTGTCTGAGAGGAAAACTACTGAACTCTACAGCATAGGTCCCCCACAGTTTATCACATCTTTGGAAAGATGAGTTCAATTTCTCTAGTCACACCCAGGCCTGATTACTGCCACACCTGTTCTCAATCAAGAAATCACTTAAATAGGACCTGCCTGACAAAGTGAAGTAGACCAAAAGATCCTCCAAAGCTAGACATCATGCTGCGATCCGAAGAAATCAGGAACAAATGAGAAACAAGGTAATTGAGATCTGTCAGTCTGGAAAAGGTTATAAAGCCATTTCTAAAGCTTTGGGACTCCAGCAAACCACAGTGAGAGCCATTATCCACATATGGTGAAAACATGGAGCAGTGGTGAACCTTCCCAGGAGTGGCCGGCTGACCAAAATTACTCCAAGAGCGCAGCAACAACTGATCCAAGAGGTCACAAAAGATCCCACAACAACATCCAAAGAACTGCAGGCCTCATTTATGACTCCACCATAAGAAAGAGACTGGGAAAATGGTCTGCATGGCAGAGTTCCAAGACGAAAACCACTGCTGAGCAAAAAAAAACATTCAGTAAAACCATCTTGATGATCCAAGACTTTTGGGAAAATACTCTGTGGACTGACGAGACAGAAGTTGAACTTTTTGGAAGATGTGTGTCCCATTACATCCGGCGTAAGAGTAACACAGCATTTCAGAAAAGGAACGTCATACCAATAGTAAAATATGGTGGTGGTAGTGTGATGGTCTGGGGCTGTTTTGCTGCTTCAGGACCTGGAAGACTTGCTGTGGTAAATGGAACCATGAATTCTGCTGTCTAACAAAAAATCCTGAAAGAGAAGGTCCGGCCATCTGTTCACGACCTCAAGCTGAAGCGCACTTGGGTTCTGCAGCAGGACAATGATCCAAAACGCACCAGCAAGTCCACCTCTGAATGGCTTAAGAAAAACAAAATGAAGACTTTAGAGTGGCCTAGTCAAAGTCCTGACCTGAATCCGATTGAGATACTGTGGCATGACCTTAAAAAGGCGGTTCATGCTTGAAAACCCTCCAATGTGGCTGAATTACAACAAAAATTCCAACCAGTTATTAGGTTTAGGAGGCAGTCACTTTTTTACACAGGGCCATGTAGGCTTGGATTTTTTTTCCTTAATAATAAACTTCTTTTAAAAACTGCATTTTGTGTTTACTTGTGTTATCTTTGTCAAATATTTAAATTTGTTTGATGATCTGAAACATTTAAGTGTGACAAACATTCAAAAAAATGAGAAGTCAGAAAGGGGGCAAACACTTTTTCACACCACTGTACATAAGGTCCCACAGTTGACAGTGCATGTCCGAGCTCAAACCAAGCATGAAGTCAAAGGAATTGTCTGTAGACCTCTGAGACAGGATTGTCTCGAGACACAGATCTGGGGAAGGGTACAGAATAATTACTGCTGCTTTAAAGGTCCCAGTGTGTACAGTGGCCTCCATCATCCATAAATTGAAGTTCAGAACCACCAGAACTCTTCCTAGAGCTGGCCAGCCATCTAAACTGAGCAATCGGGAGAGAAGGGCCTTAGTCAGGGAAGTGACCAAGAACCCGATGGTCACTCTGTCAGAGCTCCAGCGTTCCTCTGTGGAGAGAGGAGAACCTTCCAGAAGGACAACTATCTCTGCAGTAATCCACCAGTCAGGCCTGTATGGTAGAGTGGCCAGACAGAAGCCACTCTTGAGTAAAAAGCACGTGGCAGCCCACCTGGAGTTTGCCAAAAGGCACCTGAAGGACTCAGACCATGAGAAACAAAATTCTCTGGTCTGATGAGACAAAGATTGAACTCTTTGGTATGAAAGCCAGGCGTCATGTTTGGAGGAAACCAGGCACCGCCCATCACCAGGCCAATAACATCCTTACATGGTGGCAGCATCATGCTGTGGGGATGTTTTTCAGTGGCAGGAATTGGGAGATTTGTCAGGATAGAGGGAAAGATGAATGCAGCAATGTACAGAGACATCCTGGATGAAAACCTGCTCCAGAGCGCTCTTGACCTCAGACTAGGGTGACTGTTCATCTTTCTGCAAGACAACGACCCTAAACACATAGCCAAGATATCAAAGGAGTGGCTTCAGGACACCTCTGTGAATGTCCTTGAGTGGCCTAGTCAGAGCCCAGACTTGAATCCAGTTGAACATCTCTGGAGAGATCTGAAAATGGCTGTGCACCGACGTTTCCCATCCAACCTGATGGAGCTTGAGAGGTGCTGCAAAGAGGAATGGGCCAAACTGCCCAAAGATAGGTGTGCCAAGCTTGTGGCATCATATTGAAAAAGACTTGAGGCTGTAATTGCTGCCAAAGGTGCATCAACGAAGTATTGAGCAAAGGCTGTGAATACTCATGTACATGTGATTTCTGAGTTTTTTATTTTTAATAAATTTACAACAATCTCAAACTTTTTTCACGTTGTCTTTATGGGGTATTGTGTGTAGAATTTTGAGGAAAAAATGAATTTAATCCATTTTGGAATAACACTGTAACAACAAAATGTGGAAAAAGCGAAGCACTGTGAATACTTTACGGATGCACTGTATTTTATTAAAAGATCAAAGGCTGGCATTGGTGGGTTTTTGGCTCAATACACTAACTCAGCTGGGTGTTAACTTTCCTTTCCTTGTTCTATTATGCTGAGCACCAAGCTAGAAGGCGGAAAGTACCATTTTTATATGGTCTTTGGTATGACCCAGCCTTGAACCCAAGACCTTCCGGTTGTGGGACGGATGCTCTACCTCCAAGCCACCACTCCGGTTAATGCAGAGGTACCAGAGGACTGACCTCCCACTGTAGCATTCACTACTTAAAGTAGCTGTGTGGCCTAGGGTCTGTGAAACGGAGCTAGGCGCCACCCCATACACCAGTGTCGCACATGATGTGGAAGGGAACTAACTCAGCAGGTGTGAATTATATTGCAAACTTGCTAACTATTGCAAACATTCAAAATACTTGAAAAATAAAGTGGGTTAACAGGAGCCAAAAAGCCAAAGCCATGTTTACTGTCATCCAATCCATACAGCCACACATGTATAGTAGAACAAAATTAGATTCCTTCTATTGGAGGAAGTGCTGACATGTAAGGTGCCGCTGTGGAGAGTGTTGGAAGTGGAGGAGGCAGGTTTACGAACAGACAAAGTTTATTAACACTCTCTCATCAGTCATACACATATAAAGCATGAAACAGCCAAGCCAGGTTTCTCCTTATAAACCCAACAGATCATCTCACATCTGCATGACATTTCACATCACACTGCATGACATCTAACCCCACAATACATTTCCCTTAAACCCCCAGCTCCCTCTTCCTGCCAACTCCCCATGACGTCCCTGTCTATTATCCTCTTATGTTTAACCACTGCATCCTGACTGAGACGCTGTCTGCTGACTCCTCTACAATATGCATTGCTACACTGCCATGATTTTTCCTTCCCCCATTCTGTTATGCTGAGCATCAAGCTAGAAGATAGGAAGTACCTTTTCCCCCAGTCTTTGGTATGACCCGGCCGGGCCTTGAACCCACAGCCTCCCAGCTATGGGGTGAATGCTTCATCACTGGGCCACTACTCCAGTAGCATTTTAGTATCAAGAACTATTGGCAGTAGCTTAGCTTACATGTTCTGCCAATCAGCAAACACCTATGTCATGTGAGTTCCTATGGAACCAGAAAAGACCCTTCCTCGGAGTTGGAGCTAAAATGGTTCTAGGAACTGAGGTCCATGGTTCCTAGTTCCTATTGTTATGTCTATATATAAAGCCAAGGACGAGGCCAGGTGTCACACTGAACACACGTTTATTAAAGGAGCACTACACAGCACACACGCAGCCATCAGGCAGAAGAGGTGGCAAAGAGACCACCCCTCCCACCCGCTGCACTTATAGCCACGGATGGTGGCGGAACCAGAAGGTAGAGCCGCCACCCGTACCTCACAAATAAAAGCCTAAACTCTAACACAACACCTGTGCTGTCCAAACACAAGAAAACTGTCCTAGGTAATGAAAAGATTACTGTATAAGAACTGCAAAAGGTTCCTACAGTATCAGTATGTCTCCTGCCCAACCAGGCGGAAAAAGACATTGGACCTGTGCTATGGATCCATAGAGAGGGCCTATAAATCACTCCCCCTTCCTCCTTTAGGATCATCAGATCACAACTGTGTTCATTTGCTGCCCACATATAAAACTGCTCTCAGAAGAGGCAAGGTGGAAACGAGAGACATTGATGTGAGGACAGAAGATTCAGAGCACAGCCTCCAGGAATGCTTTGACTGTACAGACTGGAAGATGTTCATAATGGCCTGCGGGGATGACTTGGACTCTCTGGCTGAGCTCACATGCTCATACATGGCTTACTGTCAAAATAAGATTGTTCCACATAAACGTGTCAAAATATACCCCAACAACAAACCATGGGTTACTAAATCAGTTAAATCCTGCTTACAGAGGAAAGCTCTTGCCTTTAAACAGGGGTCTGTTTCTGAACTACAGGTTGCCACCAAGGAGCTGAAGGCTGAAATTTTAAGAGCAAAACAGAATTATAAATCAGAATTGGAAAGCAAGATGGCAGCAAATAAACTGGGTTCGGCCTGGGCCAGTATGAAAACTATTGCAGGCCTTCAGAGCACAGAGCGCAGTAATCGTGTGTTTTTAGATGGTTTTAATTCAGACACAGAGCTGGCTAATGCTCTTAATTGTTTTTATGGTCGTTTTGACTCCTTTGATTTTAGCACAGAAATCCAAGATTTGAAACAGAAACTCAAAGACAGTCAGCACTTTAATATTGAGATGCAGGATGTTGAAAGGGAGTTCCGCGCTGTAAAGGTGAACAAAAGTCAGGGCCCTGATAATATATGTGGGCGCTTGGTAAAGTCCTGTGCACATGAACTGAGTCCTATATTTCATTACATTTTCAATAAGTCGTTACAGACACAACATGTGCCTAAGATCTGGAAAGATGCCGTGGTTGTTCCCGTTCCAAAATCCAGCTGTCCTAAAACGGTAAATGACTTTAGACCAGTTGCTTTGACTTCAATTTTAATGAAAATTTTTGAAAAACTGGTCAGATGTGAGGTCCTAAGGCAGACTGAACATGCATTGGATCCTCTGCAGTTTGCCTATAGGCCTCACAGAGGAGTGGAGGATGCCACTGTCACTCTGTTTGACATGCTTTTTAAACATCTGGATTTTAATGGGACACACACCAGGCTTTATTTGTGGACTTTTCTTCTGCCTTTAATACAATCCAACCTCATATTTTAGTTGAAAGGCTCCTGCAACAATTTGATTTAAGCAATAATCTGGTGGGTTGGATTCTGGATTTCTTAACCAACAGGACGCAGAGAGTAAGGGTCAATGGCACATTGTCTGACCTAAAGTGCTCTTCTACTGGCTCCCCTCAGGGGTGTGTGTTGTCACCACTACTCTTCATCCTGTACACAAACATGTGTCGGAGTAGACATGACAACAGACACATTATAAAGTATGCTGATGACTCAGTCATTGTCAGTCTCCTCCAGGATGGTGAGAGTGGCCACGGCCCAGTAGTTGATGACTTTGTTCACTGGTGTGAGGATTCCTACCTGCAGCTGAATACAACAAAAACGAAAGATATGATTATTGACTTTAGGAGGAAAACTCCCAGGCACAAAGTCACCGTACTAAAAGGCCAGACCACCGAATGTGTACAATCGTACAAATATCTTGGGACGATTATTGATAGTGGATTGAACTTTGAGGTGAACTGTGAAAGGGTGTGCAAAAAGGGTCAGCAAAATTTGCATCGTTTGAGGAAACTTACACGCTTCCAAATTGACCGACCCATAATGACTATGTTTTATCGGGCTTTTATTGAATATGTTTTATCCTTTTCTTTAATATCATGGTTTGGTCAGATAAAACTGAAAGAGGAAATCCTTGGATCAGGTAGTCAGATGGTCCAGTCGTTTGCTTGGTGAGTCACAGCTGAGCCTGGCATCCCTGTACGCCAAACAAGTACAGAGGATGGCCGACTCGATTTTAAATGATGACTCCCACCCTTTGCACTGCAACTTTCAGCTTCTTCCCTCCAGACGGAGGTTTGCTGTCCCAAAAAGTAGAACCCAGCGCTACAAAAACAGCTTTGTCCCTGCTGCTGTCAAAGAGTTGAACAAGCTATAAAATTATATTGTACATATTTTATATTTACCTATTTTGTAAGATGTGTGCCTGTGTTTGTGTCTATGTTGAATGTAATTAGTGGCTTGTAAATATGGATGTCACCAACTGCAAAACAAATCTACCTACGGGTACAAAGAAAGGAACCTGAACCTGAACCTACAGTGCAGAAGTGCCTTATTTTGTCTTTCATGTACCAGGAACCATTTAAATCCCTTTAGAGGAATCTTTTTAGCAGTTACACCAGAATAGGGAGCCATCATCAATACAGGAACCATTGTCTTAACATGGCATCACATTTAAAACCTGCATATCAGGAAATGGGTTGTCTCCCACTGTATGATGGCACTGATTCCTGGTCATTAAACAGCCAAAAAGTCTCTTTGAACTCTTCTTCTTCTTCTTGATGTTTTTTTTGGTTTCTTTAAAAAAAACAAAAAAACAAAAACTAATGAAACAGCTTTTGAGTAAATTGACCTCCCTCCAATTTTGATATTTTTTAGCTACAGTATTTAATAGTGTTGGGAGGAAAATTGATAGTGTTGTATCACAGTACTTCGGGTCCATTATATTGTATTGATTCAGGGAAGCCAGTATTCCGATACTTAAAATTATTAAGTTTTTTGGGTACAGGAGTAATAAAAAACAACTGACTTTTCAGGCCACTAGATGGTGCTAAATCCTGACTGTCTGGTGAGGGCAGCACAGCAAAGAGACTCCTCAGATCGAGCTGAGGGTTGAACAGACAAAGACAGAAATTGGGATGGGAAATTACAGTACACAAGATCGTGATATCATCATATCATGGCCCAAGTATCATGATAATAATCATATCCCGAGTCCTCTGGTGATTCAAACCACAATTGTTTTTTTTTTTTTTTCCTCACAAAAACCTACCTGGTATGTTCAGACAGGTGTGATTAGCAACATCAGAGTGGTGGCCCAGTGGCAGAGCCATCCTCCCCAGTGCCAGAAGGTTGTGGGTTTATGCCCCAACCAGGTCGTATCAAAGACCATATCAAAATGTTTTTTTCTGCCCTTTAACTATGCTCAGGATAAATGGAATGGTGAAAGTTAATGGACGGCACCATAACTCACACGACTGACAACCTCCCAGCCCCATCCACTACTTATGGTAGCTGTGTGGCCTAAAATCCTATACAGACAGATGAATGGAGACTCTCTATGTCTCACATGGAATGAAATTAACTTGGTGACCTGGTGTAGAATGTGCTTCTCTGATGCAAACATTAAAAATTCTCCTCATTATAGCACATTCATTGATTCAGTATTGGGTTTTTCCCTTTGCCCTTCTCCCCATGCAGACTTTGTTCCTATAGACCTGGAGGAGTGGTGGGCTCAGCGTTTCCTCGCCAACATCTCATGACAACGTGAGGCTTTGAGCCAGCAGAAGAGAACATGGCGCTGATGCTACCGAATGGTGACGTTCCCGATTATCGTCACAGGATGCAAGTCGGTCTCTGGTGTCTGCGGTGCTGTGTGCTATTTGAAGGCCTGAGTGTCTCACTGCTGCAGCGACATCCAGGCGCACTACAAAGCAACAACGGCGTCCTGACTGTGGACTGTTAACAGTGTGACGCCATTGCTGCGCTGCTCTCAAGGATCCGACTCTCTACACGAATGACGTATCAGAAGCTGTGATATTTTCCTTGCTCAATAAACTGCCTCCTTTTTTTGAGATCACTCAACACTATGTGCATTTGGGCAGATTTTTGAATGTAAAGCTACAGGAGAGCAAAAAAAAGTTTTTCAAATAAATCCTGTGAGGTGGAGTTTTTGTTTTAATAGTAGTTAATAATTCATAGACTGTAGTTTTTGTTGTATTATGCAACACATCTGACAGGGTTGTGTAATACAATAAGTAAGAGATTAAAGGGAACAATGTTGCAATGCGCCATTATTTCTGCACGTCCGGTGCAAAATTTCTGGCATACAAGATCCAATTTCTTCCCGCTTCAGCTGTTTAAGGCAGTATTTTTGGTTGACAGTGACAAGTTAAAGCCACTTAGGTTTCCATCACCTAAAAGCCCATGTACATTTCGTTAATGAGGCCCACTTAATGAAAGCCAGAGTTGACACCAGTGCTAGCTGCTGTGGATAACATTAGATCCTTTCTGTACCAGCCAGAGGTTGTGTTAACTGAAAATTGTTGGTCATTGACAGATTTTTTTTAAGCAGTGACAGAAAAATCCAAAGGCTGTCATTTTGACAGATTATACTGAGCATAATCATTATCATCATAGCAGTCTGTTGCGGGCGACAATGACTGTTTCATTTAGGTCTGATCAGATTCCTCTACGCAGCTCTGTCCCCCACCTTCTGCTGCCAGGAACTCCCGACGACCCTGCAAACCCAGGCAATGTCCGAGCCGGTATGAGTTGCTTTCTGACTGACCATTTCATGAAACTGCTTGCAAAGTATTTGAGTACCGCTAGCTTTTGCCGGACTAGCGGCACATTCTTGGCAGATAAGAGGTATTATCAGTAGCAAGGACAGGCCAAGACAAACTGACTCCAGTATCTGTTGCAGTGACTGACCAGATGATAGGTTTGTTTATCTCTGCTCTTTGTGTAGTGCATGTCACAATGCACCGACTGGTAAAAGTCCACCACAGACCTTGCAACAGATGTGCTTATCTGCCAGGATGTCCAGTCTCACCCCATGTAACTGGGAGTGGTCCACCACAGACCTGTGACAGATAATGTTTTTAGTTCTGCCAGGATGTGTAACTTCCACCTACTAGGGCTGTGCAATATGACGATATATAGCCAATGAAGCGATAAAAACGTCTTATCGTTTTATATAAAATTCTATCGTTTATATCAGGATTTAAAAGACACATACCGTTTCTTCAGCAAAGATCCTCATACACTTGTCAGCACCCTGCCTCTCCCCCTCAAGCACACCGTGGAACAAGTGTACATGGGTCATTCTGGTGGTTAGCACAGCAGCTAACACCAAACTAATGGTTCGGTCAAATAGCAGCTATTTCTGTTTGCCTCAGAATGCCTCAGATGCCTCAGAGGAGTCCTCTAACTTCCTTTTAATTGGTAATGTTAACACCATCTCACTCTTAATTATTATAAAATCAAACTGGGGATTCTAAATTGTCCTTAGGTATGACTGTGAGAGTGAATGGTTGTCTGTCTCTCTGTGTTGGCCCTGCAATGGACTGGCGCTGTGTCCAGGGTGTACCCTGCCTCTCGCCCAAAGATGCTGGGATAGGCTCCAGCCCCCCTGCAACCCAAAAAGGATTAAGCGGAAGAAGACGAATGAATGAATGCAAATGCTAAATGTTGATGCTAAGTTGTCACCAATAGGAAACATTAGTGTCTCAGACCATAGTTTTTTGGTTACAAGATTACTTGTATCGTGATATGAAATTTTGGTCATATCGCACAGCCCTACTTCTACCTGTCCATTTTAGGGAGCATAATGAATAGTTAATTGTCTAATATTGTCTTACCAGTCACTGTGCACCAGTTTAGTTAATAAGTAAATGCATAATTTCTGTGCTGTATCTTGTAGACCCATGATTACATGTAAACAAAAACAATGCTATTCTTCTTATATGAAAATTAAAATGACAGGTGGTGACAGATTATGACAGAATTTCTTCCACCCAGTCTGGTGGTGTAAAAACAGGTGTAAAAACACTCAAAAAAGCATTGATGGAATCTGACCCCATGGTGGTACTGGATGTGTTGACAAAAACAGGGGTTTCATGTGTTCATTTAAAAAGAGCACTGAGGTGAGTGCATTATCCCCCGCCTCCGTTTTCTTCGAAGATCCCAATACTTGCTGACAGAGCTGGTTTTAGTTTTTCAATATAATTACTGTGGCTGAACCAAATTATGATAAAGCCATCATCCATGAATATACAACAAAGTATACAGTCCATAGTTGTAGGTCAGGATCCTGAGGTGAACCTGTGTAGCAAGTTTGGTGACCCTGGAGAGCTGTGCACGTTCTGTATAAAGAGGGCATAGGGAGTGCCAACCTTGACCTTTGACCCCAAACCTGTAGTCAGAGGTTATGGTCTCAGAGTGAACTTGTGTAGCAGGTTTTATGACCCTAGCTTTCTCTGTTGAGATAGTTTCTAAGCCATTTTGATGGTGACCTTTGACGTTGCGATCCCAAATCCATAGTCACCCTTCAGGATCACGGGGTGACCCTGTGTACCAAGTTTGGGGACCCTAACTTTACGCATACAATAAGGGATAGGGAATGTTAACATTGACCTTTTGACCCCAAACCCATATTCAGAGGTCAGTAGCAAGTTTGGTGGCCCTAGCTTTACTTGTTTTATAGTAATAGTAAATTTAGCATGTACCATTTACCATAGTGCAAATGGAATGTTAACTTTCACCTTTGACCCCAAACCCATAGTCGGGTCAGGGTGTAAATTGTCCAAGATGTGTCTTAGATACTACTGTATTGATTTGAAAAGCCTACATCATTTCTTTCAGTAGTTATTGCATTTAGAAGATTTAGGGAAAATCTGACCTCTGACTTCTAGGTCATCCGATGAGTCAAATTGCAATATGCGCATCATCAGTGTATATCAAACCATGGTACCAAGTTTCAAAATAATCAGAACAAAACTGTAGGAGGAGATGAGTTCACAAAAGTGGGACAGATGGACGGACGGACCGACCCATAACCTAATCCTCCTTTGGTCTTTGCCCAAAGGGCTCTTCAACCCCTTTGGGCTTCGGCCAGTGGGGGGGGGGATAAAAAAGGGTTTAAAAAAAAAACACTTATGCATCTGGTTGATGCCGATAAAACTTTTTTTTAAGGCTTTATATTCATTGCCTTGTCCTCTCCTGGCTACAACACAGTAAGACCCATCCCTTGGCTGGTTTTACAAGCATCTAAGGCTTATTTCGGCCTTCTTCTCATACACAAGTTGCACAACCAAGTAAGACTCGGATGCTCAGACATGACCCCATATTTTTTTAAGTCTTAAAGTGCTTTGGATGTATAGAAAATTTTCCCCCAAAAAAGTAATTAAAAAAAAAAAAAACAAATATTGAAAGTGTTGTGCAGAGAGGACATCAGATTGATTCTATTCCTCTTCTGAGTTTTTTTCTAAGCAAGTCATATTTTCCCCCCATTAATTCATCCCATACATTCTCCATCCTCTTGCTGAGACATTTTTTACCCTATACTCAGTGGACCATTGGAAGAAGCATGATCCCATACCAATCTGGAGACGTGTCTTAATTTTAGGTGTAAATGTGGTTCATCTCTGTCCGATTATTATGAAACAGCCTTAACACCAAGATGTGGTTGGAGGTACTGATTGTCATCCCGGTCGCTTCACACTCCATAGTAAACCGTCATAGTAACACCTGTCAGTCATTGCTCGATGAAGCTAACAAAACCACATCATCGGCAAGCAGCAGAGATGAGGTCCTGTGACCACAGAACATGACACCCTCCGTTCCTTGGATGCACCTAGAAATCCTGTCCATAAAAATTATGAGCAGGATCGGTGACAATACTGTATGATTTTTTTTAAATTCAACTCTTGGCCTGTTCAAGGAGACTAACTCCAGCTATGTTTGATTCTTCAGGTTCACTGCTCAGGCAGTGTGTAGTTGTAAAAGCACGTGCAACTTGGTGCAGATGTGCCCAACAGTCCCTCAGTTTGTCCACCATCTAAAACAGGCAGGTTTAACTTCACTCTTTATTGCTCAGCCAGGTTGTCAGAATAGGCTTTTTTCCACAAACAAACTGAACAGCATGTGTGCTGGCTTCTGTGCTCCTTTTCCCTCCTCCGTCTTCATGTAGCTGAAGAGTAGTTGGAGTGTTTGATGAGCTAAACTTCAGAGGATGTTTATTTTGATGTAAATCATGCAAAACTTCTCCAGACTCCAAAAATGTTTAACGATGGAGCTGGAAATGCACACAAGTCTTGAAGGGGTAAAGTCAGCTTTTTTTGTTTTTTATCTTGGGCTACATCATTTATTTTCCTAATAAATGCAATATCAGACACAGAATACTTAAAAATAAGCTCTTTAAGAAAGCTTTAGTTTAAGCCAGTCTTATAAACTTCATAATTAACCCCATCTCTTAGCATCTTCTGCTTAATCATCATTTTTAGACAAATATTCCTGAAATAAAATCTTTTCAGTTTCAGATTAAAACAGTTCTTGCAATTGGTTTTAAAGTGTATCTGTAGTTCCTTTTATCCTGCTTGCTCCTGTTTTGGCCCCTTTCGCTGTCCTGTTGCCCCACCTGCGGTTGGGTGCCGGGTGGCCTGGTTTGGCTGTGGTGAAGGTGATGCACTGAGAGTCCAGGTAGTCGATCAGCTTAGCGGCACCTAAACGGATTCCTGCTGCCTTGAGCTGCTGCTGAAGCTGGGTGAGAACCAGAGGCCGATACTGGAGGATCTGACTGTAGACCTGGGAGTTGGATAAGATGAAGGAGCGCACGGCCTGGAGACGATCCTGGAGGCGAGATGCTGCTTGAGAGGAGGAGATGCCCATGTCACTGTCTGAGTCACCATCAGAGGAGATGCACAATTCGGGGTTGGACCTGATGAAGGAAATGGGTACATCATATTGAGTATTTACAGTCTATGAAGGCCACAACAAATGCATTTACAGTTTTGGCAGTGAAACTGTGATGTGATCTTTTTTATACACATTAACCTCTATGTAACTGATTGAAATGCTTCACTCTGCATACAATAGAAATGTGAATCACCATGACAAAAATGGCAAACATGCAGCCAAGTGAAGTGTCGGTGAGATCATTTGTATCCCAACAAATAAGCATTTTTTTTGGCTTTAAGTGTGCACTGTTGCTTTAATGAAAGCACCAAGGTGCTGTTGCCTCAGTACCTGTGGCATGGTAGCATGGGGGGCTGTAAAAAGTAATACTGCCACTTGTAGTGGGCAGGCATAGTTATTACCTTTTTTTACAGCTGCATTGATGGTAAAGGTGAGTTAAATTTGTTTATTTTGAAAACAAAGCCTTATCTGGAAATTGTGGATCATTAAGTCGAGAAAAAATGGCAACACAATGATACAAGCCTTTAGTCCTAGTTGATTTTGAGCAAGTGAGCTGAAAAGCTGGTAACAGAGACAGACTGATACATACACAGACATGCCTATGTTGCCTTTGCGCCAAGGCATAAAAATACAGAAGCACAAGAATAAAATTAGGAGCACAAAGAAAAATGCTGGAGTGACAGATTTTATTAATTGAATATAGTTACATGATGCCATGCAACAGCAGGTAAACATATCAAAATTTCTAAAAGTAAAAACCTAATTATGAATATTAAATCAGAACAGTTTGGAATGTTTCACTCTTATGTGTAATGAATATTAAGTTTCTTAAATAATCTAGCAAAAAACTGTTGGTCCAAACGTTAATTTATTGAAATACAGTAGTAGTTTTTTTGTATAAACAGTAAGCATGTAATTTCTTATTTCGCTTCCAGCCTGTTCTCTTCACAGCTACTCTGACTGCTGACCCTCAGGTTCACCACCGTGGCCCTCAGAGAGACAAAGAGGAAAGAAAAACAGCAAAAAAATGTGATTATTGTTACACATGTGATATACAGTATAAATACAGATGTCATGTTTGTGCTCAGCTTAATAAATTGCTTGGTTTAGTGAGTGAATCATTTTAACCCTTAAGTGATCCTTAAAAAAAAAATAACGCATTTTACCCTCAGGATGAAAACTGCCACAAAGCATTATATATTTTTTTTTTTTTTCCATTTTAAATGAGTCAGTTTTGTAAAACTACTTCAGCCTGAAATATAAACGTCAATTATATTTTTGAAATTTTTGTTGCATGCTTTGAATGGGGAAAAAAATAGTGCCATCTGATGGACACATAAAAATTGAAAGCTAGTAGTCCAAAATTAAATCTTAACTTAAAGGAATGCATTAGTTTATATTATAATAAATTTGGGATCAAAAACGTCATTTTCAATGGTTTTCAAAGGGGCAGTTTTTGTCACGAGGATCAAATGTGTCGTTTCTTGTGTAGCTTAGCAATTTTAAGCTAATTTAAGGAACTGAGACCACAGTCCTAAAAATTTTAAAAATGATTATCCTCTGGCAAGTCTGAGTTATATTCAATCAACACAGCCAAAATGGATTGAAAATTAAAAAGCAAAATGTCTCAAGTATCACAAGTGAGTGAATGAAGCATGTCACACTGTGGTGGTTTTATATTACTGACATAAGTATTAAGATTTAAAATCAGCTGAACTTTAGAGAAAACAATTTAACAGGTTAAATGAATGTGACAAAGCAGTCGCCATAAGGGAAAAAAAAAATCGGACATTGGGAAACAATGTGACGTAACATAAGCTTGAAGAATCAAATATTGCAGCTATAGGAGTTATTAGTATTTTAATATTGAAATTGCTGCATAATTTAAGCACAAAACTTACTTTTAAAGGTTTTTTTGCTTTGTTCAGCTCTCCGCTGTGGTCCGCCATGTTTTTGAGGCGAAGAATGTTGGGACCTGTAGTTTTTAGCGATAAACTGAAAACTCCAGGAAGAAAATACTTCGTCCTTCCTCTGCAAAACTAAACAGCAAAATCAGTGTGAAAACAATCGATGTGATGAATAAATGGTGTAGTTGCTGAATACGTGTTTTTTCCCCAGTAACAACTGCTATTTTATAACTGTTCAGCTAGAGATCGGCTGTGACAGGAAGTCATCCGTGTGCTGTAAAAAAAAGTCGTACTGCCACCTCTACTGGCCCAGCATAGTTATTACAATACCTTTTTTTCCGGCTCCATTACATGGCAATGGTGAGTTAAATTTGTGTTTATTTTTGGAAAAAAAAAAAAAAGCCTTATCTGGAAATTCTGGCAAGTTAAAAGTCAAGAAAATATGGCGATACAATGATACAAGCCTTTAGTTCTACTTGATTTTGAGCAGGTGAGCTGAAACAGACAGGCAGACGGATACAACCAACCAACCAACCAACCACACACACACACACACACATGCATCTATAGACTACCGTATGCCTCCATCACCGAGGCATAATTAGAGGACAGTGATACTGATATTGCAGACAACAGCAGCGGACAATGGGGATGACTTTTGCGTTCTTGCTTCTTCATGTTTTAAGAGCTGGACCTCAGGGCTCTGAAGAGATCTGAACTAACATTGACATTCAGTAAAAAATAATGCTGTGGATGGAACAGGAGATTTTTTTTTTTTTTTTTAATTCTAAAAGGGGCGTACTTCAGAATGAGACTGTCAGTAATGGAGTAGCTCATTACCACCTGATGAACACACCCCGAGGTCTCCAAGAATATTTGCTTCCATCTATATATACACCAGAGGTTGTGTTAAACGAAAACTGTCCTCCAGTGAGATTTTTTTCAGCAATGACAGAAAACTCTTAACGCTGTCTGTCATTTTGACAGATTACAATGAGGGTGATCTAATTCAAATCAATTAAAATGACAGATAATTATAGATTATGACAGAATTTTTACAACCCTATCTGTCAAAATTATAGATAAAAAAGTCTAGCACAACTGCTGATATACACACATACACTATATTGTCAAAAGTATTGGGACACCCCTCCAAATGAATGGGCACCAATGTACAAAGCAAGGTCCATAAAGATATGGATGAGTGAATTTGGTGTGGAGGAACTTGACTGGCCTGCACAGAGCCCTGACTTCAACCCGAAAGAACACCTTTGGAATGAATTGGAGCAGAGACTGAGCCAGGTCTTCTCATCCAACATCAGTGCCTAACCCTATAAATGCACCTCTGGAAGAATGGTCAAAAATTCCCATAAACACACTCCTAAACTTTGTGGAAAGTAGGGCTGTTGCGATAACTGCAATTATGTACAGTGGTGTGAAAAAGTGTTTGCCCCCTTCCTGATTTCTCTTTTTTTATGTTTTTCACACTAAGGCTGCATGTCCACCAAATGTGTTTTTTCTGCTCTGGGTGGCTATTTTCCATTCATTCTCTTTAGTCCAGCGTTTACAGTGCTGAGCACCCTCGGCGCAGAAACGCTCTCAGCAGTGGCCATTTTTTGTTTGCTCAGAGCTGAAAAAAGCTCAACTTTTCAGAGACTGCAGCTGAGCTTGTCAATGTCAGACCTTAAGCAGCCAATCAGAACTGCTGCGTGGGCGGAACATAGGACGCCGGTACTAGTCTGTCCTCAGATTCTTGCTTTCCGTGTCATCATATTTTACATCCAGAGCTGCTAGAATACGTTTCCTCTCCATTGTTATTTAGAGACTGCTATTGAAAAATAAGTAGAAAGTCTGATCATAGGAAAAGTGGAAGTGCTGAGCTGAGAGTGACAAGCTGTTGCTGGGATACAGGGCAGAGACTTTTTTTTTTCCCCAGAGTGAAGCACACAAACGCTGAAAAAAAAAATGTTCAGGGCAGTGAGGCGACAAAAAAACACATTTGGTGGACACCAAACGCATTTTTTCCACTCTAGGCAACTATTTTCCATTCATTCTCTATGTAGTCCAGTGTTTACAGCGCTGAGCGCCCTCAGCACTGAAACACTCTCAGCAGTGGCCGTTTTTTGTCGCAGCGCTCAGAGTTGAAAAAAGTTCAACTTTTCAGAGACTACAGCTGAGCTCGTCAATGTCAGACCATAAGTAGCCAATCAGAACTGCTGTGTGGGTGGGAGATAGGACGCCGGTACTAGTCTGCACTCAGACTCCTGCTTTCCGTGTCATCATATTTTACATCCAGAGCTGCTAGAAAACGTTTCCTGTCCATTGTTATTTAGAGACTATTAAAAAAATCAGTAGAAAGTCTGACAATAGAAAAAGCGGAAGTGCTGAGCTGAGAGTGACAAGCTGTTGCTGGGATACGGGGCACAGACTTTTTTTCCCCCAGAGCGCTGCGCACAAACGCTGAAAAAAAAATGCTCAGGGCGGTTGGGTGACAAAAAACGCGCTTGGTGGACACGCAGCCTAAATGTTTCAGATCATCAAACAAATTTAAATATTAGCAGTTTTTAAATTAAGCTGTTTATTATTAAGGGGAAAAAAATCCAAACCTACATGGCCCTGTGTGAAAAAGTGATTGCCCTCTATACCTAACAACTGGTTGGGCCACCCTTAGCAGCAACAACTGCAATCAAGCATTTGCAATACTGGCAATGAGTCTTTCACAGCACTGTGGAGGAATTTTTGGCCCACTCATCTTTGCAGAATTGTTGTAATTCAGCCACATTGGAGGGTTTTCGAGCATGAACCGCCTTTTTAAGGTCATGCCACAGCATCTCAATCGGATTCAGGTCAGGACTTTGACTAGGCCACTCCAAAGTCTTCATTTTGTTTTTCTTAAGCCATTCGGAAGTGGACTTGCTCATGTGTTTTGGATCATTGTCCTGCTGCAGAACCCAAGTGCACTTCAACCTGAGGTCACGTACAGATGGCCGGACATTCTCCTTCAGGATTTTTTGGTAGACAGCAGAATTCATGGTTCCATTTACCACAGCAAGTCTTCCAGGTCCTGAAGCAGCAAAACGGCCCCAGACCATCACACTACCATCACCATATTTGACTGTCGGTATGATGTTCCTTTTCTGGAATGCTGTGTTACTTTTACGCTGGATGTAATGGGACACACACTTTCCAAAAAGTTCAACTTTTGTCTCGTCAGTCCAGAGTATTTTCCCAAAAGTCTTGGGGATCAGCAAGATGTTTTCTGGCAAAATTGAGATGAGCCTTTATGTTCTTTTTGCTCAGCAGTGGTGTTCGTCTTGGAACTCTGCCATGCAGGCCATTTTTGCCCAGTCTCTTTCTTATGGTGGAGTCATGAACACTGACCTTAGCTGAGGCAAGTGAGGCCTGCAGTTCTTTGGATGTTGTTGTGGGGTCTGTTGTGACCTCTTGGATGAGTCATTGCTGCGCTCTTGGGGTAATTTTGGTCAGCCGGCCACTCCTGGGAAGGTTCACCACTGTTCCATGTTTTCGCCATTTGTGGATAATGGCTCTCACTGTGGTTCGCTGGAGTCCCAAAGCTTTAGAAATGGCTTTATAACCTTTTCCAGACTGATAGACCTCAATTACTTCATTTCTCATTTGTTCTTGAATATCTCTGCATCGCAGCATGATGTCTAGCTTTGGAGGATCTTTTGGTCTACTTCACTTTGTCAGGCAGGTCCTATTTAAGTGATTTCTTGATTGAGAACAGGTGTGGCAGTAATCAGGCCTGGGTGTGGCTAGAGAAATTGAACTCAGCTTTCCAAAGATGTGATAAACCACAGTTAATTTATGTTTTAACGGGGTGGGGGTGTCACTTTTTCACACAGGGCCATGTAGCTTTGGATTTTTTTTACCCTTAATAAACACCTTCATTTAAAAACTGCATTTTGTGTTTACTTGTGTTATCTTTGTCTAATATTTAAATCTATTTGATGATCTGAAACATTTAAGTGTGACAGACATACAAAAAAATGATCAATCAGGAAGGGGGCAAACACTTTTTCACACCACTGTAGTACTGCGCTATGGACAAGCCTACTAAGGAGGATAACAAGCAATCGCAACAACTGCAGTGTTCACTGTTTTTGCGTGTGACTAAATCCTGTTGTTCACTTATGTGCCCCTATTGAATATTAAATAAACTGTTAAATGCTAAGTGTATTTCTGTTGCCAGCAGCATGTTTGCAGGGCATAAAGTGTGTTATTTATACTACTTTTGGTGAGATCTGATTGCTTGTGGTAGATGGGGGGAAAAAAACGAGGTGAGAAAATATCCTAAATTTAATAAAACAATGGCTGGATGGGCTATTTCTGAGCAGAGTGTTTATGATCCTGACAATTAAGCTCTGAGACTGAAACAACTACTCCATAGTGCATTACTTGTTTGCTGTGTGAATGTGATTTTTCGGACAGTGGCACTGTCCAAAAATCACTATGGAGAGACACGGAGACAAGAGCCACACAGGGTCCTGTACAGAGTCTGTCCTGTATAAATAAGCTGAATGTCACAGCTATCTCCAACCAGTCCACACACCCTGTAGTTGAAATGTCTTTATGGACCTTGCTTTGTGCATAAGTGCCCAGTCATTTGCAGGGGTGCCCCTATACTTTTGGCAATATGGTGTATGTGGCCTTCATCTGTTCACAGTTGAAATTACACATAAACAGACCTTTGACCTTGAGCACACTCTAGATACAGACCTATTTGAGGATCACTGTGTGCAAGTTTGGTGAGCTTCAGGGTAATTGCCTAGTGATTTTGTGTAGTGATTTTTGTGAATTATGGACAGCGGGATGAATACAAAAACGATCAGACTCATTGTTCATAGCATCACTGTTATTCTCTTATTCTAGTCAGGTGCCAAATTATGTCAGACCTGATAAAGGAAAACCTCTACATTCCCTGATGTAATGTCTAGGAGATATAAGTACAATTTCAGGGCTTCTGGTGTAGCCAGCCAATTCCACTTTGAATAATTTCCATCCCACCCACTGTTTACAAATACTTAAGATTTTGAGTGAATACCTTCCAGATTCTTCACTATCAGCAGTTGAGGATGTGTTCGATCCCTGTGAGACAGCTAGTGTCTCAGTATCCTCTTCTCTCCCTGGTTTCATGGGGGACTTGGGGGGAGGAGCTCTGGGTTCTCTAAACTTTGCTGCTTGAGCGCAGGAGATGGGTCTGCTGAGAGGGGGCTTCATCTGTGCCGCACCACTCGTAGTGGGGACCTCATCCTCCGAGTCAGAGCTGACCAGCTGGTGTGTGTACTGGTGGATCTCTTTAAGTTTGAGGATCATCTGGCGCTTAGGCAAAGGCCGAACACCAAACCTGCACCCAGGAGAAAGTTAAAGGCATTTTTGATGGACAGACGAGTGAACAGATGGACACAGTCTGAGGTAGGGAATCACGCCTGACAGACTAAATTGACAGTAACACAGGGGAGGTAATAGGATAGGTTTCTCACCTAATCTCCTTCATTAGAAAAAAAGGAACCTGGCCTTTGCTTAACCTCTAAAGGATAAGACTGAAGAGCTGAAAGCAAACCCACTGACCTGTTGAGCTTATTCTTGAGCTCCGGTGTGTCCATGTCAGAGTAGTGGGGCATGGGAGTGATGGGCACCAAGCTCTGCCGCCTTTTACTGTGAGATGATGCTAATGACGCACAGACAGGAAGAGGGTTTTTTTTTAATACCAAGTTAAATTAAAGACCAAGCACCTAATGTAAAATGTGTGGAAATATATTCATGCCAGTTTAAAACAATCAAGTTTAAATGAATGATTGAGTTTAAGAGCAAATATCTAAATGTGTTAATTTATGTTCAAAGAAACAATATATTGCTGGGTTATTCTGGACTTACTGCACATGTTAGATGCACTATATGCAACTGTTATTCTGAAGGCCTGACAATTCTTTATTATCAGGCCATCTTAAAACATCTCTTAATAGTCTTCATTTCATCCAAAATGCTGCAGCTAGAGTTTTAACAGGTACAAGAAACAAAGATCATATCTCTCCTATTTTGGCCTTCCTTCACTGGCTTCCTATAGAATCTAGAATTAAATTTATCATCCCTCTCCTCACTTACAAAGCTCTAAATGATCAGGCCCCTTGTTACTTAGATCTTATAGCACCCTATCATCCTAACAGAGCACTGTGCTCTCAAAATGCTGGTTTACTTGTAATGCCTAGACTCTCTAATGGCCCTTTTCCACTAGCCCCGGTTAGCCCAACACGGTACCGCTCAGCCCGCGTTTGAGTATTTTCCATAAGCCCCAACACCGGATAGCAGGCGCTATTTTCGTACCTGATCGAGGGCAGGGTACAACCGAGCTGAGTTGGGCCATGATGTGACGTCAACAGACTGGTCGCCGCTGATTGGTCAGGTCGTAACGTCACGAAAGCGACCTCTTCTGATGAATCTACACGACCGCCATTTGCAATATTTCACGGACTAACTCGGTCACGGAGTAAATACAATATTAATACAGACAGCGTTGTAGGTTTTGTGGAAATCTACACCGTGGTCCAACGAAGAGGTGCGGAGTTTTCTCTGCTTGGTGGCAGATCCACAGTGAGAGGAGTGATCCGGACCGATACAGATGGCAGCCCAGCATAGAACCGGACTACGGACAAGCTGAAGACGAACGTGAGAGAACCATCGATGGTGAGTGATTTGTAATAATGTGCATCTATTCGCTTATTTATCCTGTTGGTGGTAAGCTCACTTTTTTTGAGCCATACAGCGCCGTTTTGTGCTGGCTAACGAGTATTAGCTAGTAGCTAGCTAGTAGCCAACTCTGCTGATTCACGCTTGTTTTCTCCTAAGTATTCGCTTGTGAGAGCAAAACGATGAAATATGTTAATCCTGGTTAAAGTCCTGGTTTGTGTACGTATTGCACTTTGATGCTGCGCATTAAATTGTGTGCAATTTAATGCTAGAATGTGTTTCCACATGCCAGGGGTTAGCCGTTCTCAGTGTTTATATTGTGGATACTGGTGAAATGGACCACAGGAGCCAAAATCTCGTCATATTAAAATTGCTTTTTCAAATCAGTGATTTATAAAGTCATTCATATAATTTTCTAAAGCGTCAGAATAGACCCACACACCTATTCTGTGGATCCTGCAGTGCTTGTCAGGGAAACGAAGCATTTTTGTCACATCCCACCACTGACTTTCACAGGTGTATTTCCCTAACACAGGTACATCTCCCAAAAAAAATTAGAATGTCATGAAAAACTTCAATATTTTTTGTCACTCATTTCAGAAAGAGAAATCCGTATATTATATAGATTCATTACACAGACAGTGATATATTTCAAGCGTTTATTTTAATTTTGCTGATTACAGCTTACAGCCCCTGAAAACCCCAAATTCTATTCGGCAAAAAATTGGAATATTACATAAAATTAACTTTAAAAAATAGTTTTTAAATATAAATGTTGGCCGCTGAGGTGTTGGTTAATATGGGCTGTAGCCGTAATCATCAATATTAAAATAAACACTTTCAATATATCACTGTCCCTGTAATGAATCTAATATGGGTTTCACTTTCTGAAATGAGTGAAAAAAAATATTGAATTTTTTCATGGTATTCTAATTTTTGAGATGTGCCTGTATATGTGTTGAACTTGCTTGAACCTAACCACCATCCATTTCTGTCGTTCATCTAGGCAAGAGGAAACCATCCAGCCCACAACGGACCTCACCACTGTGGAAAGTACTGAAATCCTTTGCTTTTATAGGTAAAGTGTCAAAACCTAAGGTAGCACAATTTCCACTTAATATAAAAGGGACTGAACTGAGATTTATTTGATTGTGTGAATATGGCACATCAACTGTAAAATAAACCGCTTGTTAATGTATTTATTTTTTTGTCAGATCACTTGTGTGATCCTTTGTGAGTTATGTTCATAACTGTATGTTTTGGCGAATGTGAGATGTTCAGTCGTCAATATAATTTACTTTATATGTGTAGTTTATAGTCTATCATCAATAAACTCATGCAGTAACAGGATACATTACAAATATTTGAGACCCATTGTAGTGCTTCCTTTTACATTTTTGCAATGCTAGTACAAAACACCGCCCACACTTGAAGCCAGGGCAACAAGAGACACTTTTACAGACAAGACAAACTTTTATTGATAAAAAGTTCATATTTTGAGTGAGCAACTCCATACTCGGTGATGCACACCTTCAGTTAAAGTACTAGATTCCATTCAAGTGAATGTATTAATTCATTCTGATTGCTGAGGCCACAGTAAAAACAGATGATTTTAAATGTAACCCAGCCCTTGTAAAATCTACTGAAGCGCAGCTACATGAAAATTGTGGTTAAATACAACAACGAAGTACTTTATTGTCACATTCAAATTGTAATCCCTCCTGTTTTGTTTCTCTTTTGAATTCTTGGATGGAATATGGTGGGCAATATAAGCTGCGGCTTCAGCCATCACCCATTTCAGATAACCTATGTTGAACTGTATAATCAGAGGAGTTATTGTTTAAGATAAGATAAGATAAGCCTTTATTAGTCCCACAACGGGGAAATTCCAGGATTGCAGCAGCACAGGGATAGCAACACTCAGAGCAGCAATCAGAAGGCAAGAAAAAACAAGAGCAGCGAGTATACATATGTACATATAAACATAAATATATAGACACACGATGCGGAGCACTGCAGCTAGATGGAATAAATATGTGAATATATAAACACACACAGTGCGGAGCATTGCAGCTAGATGGAACAAACATGCAAATATATAAACACACACACAGTGCGGAGCATTGTAGCTAGATGGAACAAATATGCAAACGCATAAACACACACAGTGTGGAGCACCGTAGCTAGATGGAATAAATATGTAAATATATAAACACACACAGTGCGGAGCATTGTAGCTAGATGGAACAAATATGCAAACACATAAACACACACAGTGCGGAGCACCGTAGCTAGATGGAATAAATATGTAAATATATAAACACACACAGTGCGGAGCATTGTAGCTAGATGGAATAAATATGCAAATACAAACACACACAGTGCGGAGCACCGTAGCTAGATGGAATAAATAAATATATAAACACACACAGTGCGGAGCATTGTCGCTAGATGGAATAAATATACAAATATACAAACACACACAGTGTGGAGCATTGCAGCTAGATGGAATGAAACAGCATAACCGTCTACTTAGTTATCCTACATGGTATGATTATGTACCCATACATATTGTCACCCTCCGTAGCTACCGGTATTTTCCTAGTTGTATACCGGAGGGGACTATTGTGTAAGTCTATTGCGTCTTTTGCATTCAATACTACTAGGTTGTCACGTCTTTTTGCTATCTCTGCGAGCAGCCCTGCTTAGATTGTACAGTCTGACAGCCGTTGGTAGGAAGGACCTGCGAAACCTCTCGGTTGTGCACCTAGGATGATGTAGTCTGCTGCTAAATGAGCTCCTTAATTTGACCTTGTTAGATTTTTTCCCCTTTGTTATATTATTCTATTTTCTTTTAATCTTTACTTTTAATCAATCCGAAATAAAGATTCAGTCATTAATTCACATTCCACCACTGGCTTTTAGCAACAAGTGTATTTCCCAAATATGTTTTACACTTGCTTTAATTGACCACCACCCATTTGTCTTTTGTCGAGGCAAGAGGGAAACTGTCCACCCCAACTGGACCTTGCCTCACTATTTACAGAGATGCAGGCTGAAGATCTGCTGAACCAGGACCAGTACGAGGGGCCGATCCAGTTGCTTCTCAGTGAGGCAGCGTGGCTGCCGTGTGTGACCCATTCCAGTTTTTTTTTTCTTTTTTACAGTTTGAATTTTGCACATTCTGAATAATCTGGAATTTGCTGCTGATTGTAATAAACAATTTAGTGACTTATGTGTTTGCATCATGATTTTCTATTTTGTCTGTTAAGACAACGGTGGGAAAAGCGTCAACTGTACAAAGGATTTATCGGTGACCTTGAAAATAATGGTTCATTTTTAAGAAAAAAGTAACCAAAACAATTATTTTATTAACTGAAGACTGTATTGTTGGATGTGCCACCGCAGAAGACCCTGCATACTTTAGTGATAGTACCAGTATATGGAGGAATTCTGGGTCACACTAGCATCTGCTCTTCATCATAATGGGTTTGGGCGGGGGTGTCTAATCATGTGCCATGGAGGGCCAAGACCCTGTAGGCTTTACCTCCAACCAGTGTCTTCAACAGCAGATTCCACTGAACTTCTTCCACTGACTGCTGATCAGTGAGAACACCTGCTGAAGAGACTGGGTAGAAGAGAGAACCTGCAGGGTCTTGGCCCCCCATGACACATGATTGGAAGCCCCAGGATTAGGTTTAATGGGATTTAACATTTTAACACAAACTGCTTTATGGTTCATAATTCTGTTGACAGACTTACATCAAACCAAAAGTGATTTCTCAAACTGCTGGATTGTTCTTAGACAGCTTTTCCAATCTTTCAGTATTTAATTTGTGCCACATGGTGGTAACCTTCACATATAAAAAAGAGACATCTGCAAAAACTTCAGAGGTTTATTGTCAGTGCAATTCCCAGTGCAATACTACATGAATGCATGTATAGTACATTGCTGATGCAGAGAATATATATTTCTACAGTACATGTATCTAGTAAATCAAGTATTTTCCATGTAACCTTGTGACTGCATTATTTTAATTGCTTTTAATCCTAGATCAAGTTTGTTTTGGCCTAAAATGCATCATAATGGTCAAATATATCTTATTATACGTAACTCAGTACTGTTTACTTTTTGAATATATATTTTGTGGCTAATATAGTTATTAACACGGTGATCAAGTTGTGTCAGCTGATCTTTTTTGCCATGACACCACCTCAGACTCAGTGCTGCTGAAGCAGGTACGTCCGTGGTGTCTCAACAGTCTCTCCATGATTTTTACGCAGAGCAGAGCAATTTGTTGCACAGGAAATAAACGTTTCTACAGACATTCTTAAGCTCTATAACCACTGATCGTTTGTGAAGCTGTGTTGACATCAGTGACAGGCTGATGACATCAGTGACAGGCTGGTGACATCAGTGAGAGGCTGTGCTGAACGCCAGACCGACCGTTTGAAGCGGTAATTTCCCCACAACAGAGCCATCTGAAACACACACACACAGCGTACATATTTTAGTACCTAACTTGCAGACATTACAGTGTAGCACGACGTACTTATAGCAAACTAGCATTAGCAACCATTAGCTTACCGTCATATATGACCTAGTTTGTATCCTCATGTCTTCGGCTCTCCCAGAAGCTGCAGAACTATTCCAGAGTGTTTCGTCTCACTGCCTGTACCCTTGTCTGGCGGTCCTTTTTGGTATTTACGGCGAAAAAAGCCACAGGCCGAGGAGTCGCCTTGTACAGCCGCCATATTGTTTGCTTGGGTCGCGCGCTTCACGTCAGGAGAGTGTGGCGCCGCCTTGCTGTTCAAGAAATCCCACCCACTGCAGGCGTATCATCAGTAATGTGGAAATGCAATCGAGGCCGAAACAAGTCGTGAGTCGTGTCGTGTTTGCCAATCGGGGCCGAGTGGGGCTAATGGAAAAGTGCCTTAAGAGTACAATGGGAGGCAGAGCTTTCAGTTATCAGGCTCCTCTCCTATGGAACAAGCTGCCAATATGGATTTGGGAGAAAGAATCCATCTGTGTTTTTAAGAACAGGGTTAAAACTTTCCTTTTTGACAAAGTATCTAGTTAGGGTTGGATCAGGTGACCCTGAACCTTCCCTCAGTTATGCTGCTATAGGTTTAGACAACTGAGGGATCTCCCATGATGCACTGGGCTTTCACTTCTTTTTTCGCTCTCAATAAGTGTTGTTTGTTTGCGCTGTCCCATAGATTGAGTCCCCAGCATATTGTTCATTCTCTACATGTCTGTTCTTTTCTTCCTCTTCTCTCTCCCCTCATCCCCCAGCCAGTTGCAGCAGATGACTGCCCCTCTCTGAGCCTGAGTTTTTCCTCTCTACCATCATCAAGTTCTTGCTCGCAGGGATCACCTGATTGTTGGGGCCTTTATGCAATTGTGGGGACTGCCCTACAGTTGAAAGTGCTATAAGACAACTGTAGCTGTGAATATGCACTACATAAATAAAGTTTAATTGAACTGAACTGAATTTGTAAACAAAGTGAGTAATCAAATTGCCAAGTAACAGCATCCTTCTTCCTCATAATTTGGGATTATGAGGAAGAGTGGGATTACTTCCACAGCAAACCAAACAGCAGCAAACCCCAGTGACTTTTTCGACAGACAAGTTAAATGTCTTGGTGTTGTTGTTGTTTTAGCTGTAGACTTTGGATTTGTAAGAAATGTTAAGGTCCAGTTTTAAATTTTTATAGACCTAGACGATAGGGGTGGGACTCTCTAGCCTTCTCATGATTCGATTACAATTCAGAGAGCTGTGATGCAATTATGACATTTTTTTATGTTTCTTTTTTGCTATTCAAGATTTCTTTTTTCTCACTCTGTTGTTACTTGGTGCTTTCAAAGCAAATGATTTATAATGATCCATAATGAATTTACTACCAATATTTTTGTTAATAAAACAAATGGAAGAGAGATAAGACAAGTCAACTGAAATGTTCCATTTACTCTGCACATCACCCACCACAGATAGCACAGTACCTGATTAAATCATTTTCAGTTCTGGCTGAACTCTGGACATTTAAAAATCAATTCTTTAAATTCAATTAAGAATCTTCTACATACGGCGATTTGATGCATCTAAAAAGGGTTATTTCCCCCACACCCCTCTTTTGTTACATATGTGATATAAGACAGCATAAAATTATTTAGCCTTTATTATAAAAAAAAAAAGCCTTAAACTGTAAGCAGCACATGGTAATAAGCTGTAATAATAATAAACTAATAAGCTCACAGTGACTGATGTAAACGCAGGTGCAGGTGTTGCAGCATTATGAGACAAAAGATGAGTAGTGAAAACCATACTAAAAAAGAAAATGCTCTTAGAATTTACACCTTTAAAATATAATTTTCAGCCTGGACATTTATAAAAAAATTCGATCCTTGCTAGTAATTCATATAGAAAGCTATATTGACTGTGGTTATTGCTGTAATAAGCAGAAATCTGAGAAACTGGGGGAAAAAACTGATTGCAATTCAGAAAAAGAGAAAACCAAACAAAAAGAGTCTACATCCTGCAGCTCCCCCTCCTTTCCCTGTCCTAAGCCACTCTCCATCTATGAGGTGCATCCGCTTTAGTAGAGTCAACAGCAAAGTCTCTGGCTGACAAGACCTGTGACTGACCAAAGAAATCGTCATGGATGTGAAACTTTCTGCAGACTCAACAGAACCCAGAGGCGATGTGGTGGTGTAGTTGTCCTGTCAGACTAACTGCATTATAAACTGTTGTATGAAGAGAACTTTTAAACTTTCAAATGGCAACAAAATTATTCTGTCGAGTGCAGCTTTAATAATATAAGTACTTACTTGGGGTTTTGGGCTTTGCTGAAGGGTTCACCCTCTGTGAGAGAGGAAGAGCATCCTCTTCATCTTCCTCTTCCCAACTGTCCCATATTTTAGAGTCCAGAAGATCGTCTTCTATCTCTGGCAGGTTGGACTTTCGTGATGACGGAGTGACTGGGTGTCCTGTATGGGCCTGAAGACTGTGACCTGTAGATGGAGAAGAAATAGGCACACAACCCTGGCTGCTCACTGAATGAGCACAGTGTCTGGACTGATTAATGGGAGAGGCTGCCGATCGGCTTTTTTCTTGTTGTCCCGACCCTCCACTATCCTCCAGTCTCAGGCTGAAGTGTCCTGGATTGACATCTACACAATCATCAAGACCCCATGAATCATTAAAAGCTATAGGAGGCTCATCCACGAAGCTCTGTCGGAAACTGGAATCTGCAACAGCTGCGTCATCAGTCTCTCGTCCTGCTTCTTCCTGTTCATCTTTATCATCAATGTTTCTCTTACTGCAATCTAGCAGCCTTTCTTCTGCTTCATTAGTGGCTATTGTTATGTTGTCGCAACTGCTGGACTCAACAGAATGCCGGATTTGACTGAAGGACTTGCTCTGTCTTTGTGAACTTTGATGACCGGTGGGAGAAGATGAAGACGATGGGTATGAATGGTCGGACAAAGTCGAGAGACGAAAGCTCCCCAGTTCTGTTTTTGCTGAGCTCTCTGAGGAAGTCCCTTCAGCGTTTTGACCAGGGCATTTCCACCTATCAGGGGCAGCATGAAGTGGGGAGGGAGACAGAGGTGCAGAAGGATTATGAAGGTCTGTATGCAGGGGAGTGCTGCTACTGTAATGGATGGTGGAATAAGACTGAGGCAAAGACGAGATCTCTGACAGTTTTGGCTGAGATGAGGGAACTTTAAACATTTTCTTGGTTATATCAGAGCAACTACTAACAGAATGGTTGGAATCCACAGGGGATCTACAGGGGCCCGACCTGTCACTGGAGAAATCTCTGGTCTGACTATTGGTCTTAAAGGGTAAAACAGGAGAAGCGAACACTGAGGGTGAGTGGGGAGGGGATTTTTCAACTTTGGGGAACAGCCGTGTCCTGCATATGCTGCTCCTGGTCTGAGTAGAGCTGGACCTGGTGTCACTGCCAGAACCCATTGGTGTGGACGGGATGAGCCAGGAAACCTCTGGAGAACAGTTGAGTGGATCATCAGAACCTAAGTCTGCACTGCTTGATTTTTTATTCTCTAAATGTGGCTCATCTGGTGTTGGATTCTGCCTGGATTTGATCTCTGTGTAGCTGGGAGAATGTTTTGGCAGATGAACAACAACCACCTCCATCTCCTCACTGGAATCAGACAACACAATGAGCTCTGGTTCTCTGTTTTTCTGTGGTAAAACAGGAGAGCAGGGGATACAAATATTATGAGGGCCTTTGTTCTCCTCTTTAGGCATGTCAGGTTTAACACCCTGTTGTATTTTGTCTCCAGTGCCCTTCCAGTGTCCTTCCTGACCAGGGGACACACCTGGTAGAGGGAGGTTGGACAGTATGGGTGGAGGACTGAGAGAAGGGTTGTCGGCTCCACTTGCTGACAGCTGAAGCAAAGCTGGGCCCGACACTTCAGCTGATGGTTTATGTGGAGTCCGAGGTCGTTTGGATGGAGAACACAGTCCTGCTTCCTCGTAAACCCCCCATGAATCTGAGAAGTGACGGCTGTAACTGCGATCAACACAGGGGTTCGAGACAAGCTCAGTGTTGGGTTGCTGGTTTTTCTCAGAGAAGCTTCTTTTGGATTTTGTTGTTTTTGTGACATCATCTTCTCCATCCAACCTCTCCTCCTCTTCCTCCTCCTGTGAGTCATTTTCCTCCCTTCTCATTCTCTGAGTGGATGCAAACTCATAGATCTCCTCCAGCTCTTCTTCGTTCACTTGCTCTTCACTAATATCCCTATGGCCCAATGTGACATCATTGGCTTGATCGTCCCCTGCCAGCCCTTCATCACCAACTGCATCCAAATCTGACTTGTTGTCATCGTTGTCATCTTCATTCCACATGGAGCGGAGGAGCTCCATAAAGGCCTGGTCCGTTTGGGCAGTGATGTTGTCCTCTTGGTCAATGCCGTCTGAATCATCTTCCAGTGCTGCCGTTTCCTGACAAAGCTGCTGGAGCTCCTGCAGGTCAAACCTTTACAAATACAAAAAAAAAAAAAAAAATTAAAAAAAAAATGCAGAAAGCTTGAATGAATGAATGAATCTTTATTTCAGATAGATTAAAAGTAAAGATTAAAAAAGAAACAGAATAATATAACAAAGGGAGAAAGAAAATCCAACAAGGTCAAATTAGACTACTAGAAAAGCACTCGGAGAGCGCAGACCTCCGCCAAGCGCCACAGTTCCCCCCCATACAGTGTTTGTGTGTACGTTTTCAGATTCCTTGACCATGAAAACATGTGACTAGCAATTGGATTCACAATGATAGGATTAGTGGTTCAGTAGTAAAAGCATTACCTCCTTGGCGGAGGTAATAAACTGAAGTGTTGGTGTTGTGTCCATCTCCTCCATCTCCAAACTCCCAGGCTGCGGGCGTTGCAATTCATCGCACAACCACGTACAACCCACAGGCCAATGGGTTATGCGAGCGTTTTCATAGATCACTGAAAGCAGCACTCAGGGCTTCACTGACGGATGCAAATTGGGTAGACAGGTTGCCATGGGTTTTATATTGGGGTTGCGCTCCGCGGCAAAAGAGGATTTGGAAGCTTCCCCGGCAGAGAGCTTGTTTTTGCGCAGCCCCTATGGCTGCCCGGGGAATTTCTGCCAAATAATCCCACGCCGGACAGCTGCCCGTCTCAGCTTTTGCAGCGTAGCGCAAACACAGGCACGCTGCCGGGCCCGGTCCACCACTGTTTTCCGCGTGCTTTTGTGCCTAAAACTTTGAAGAACGCGGAGTTCGTGTTCGTCAGACACGACGACCAGCGCCCTCCATTGCGCCTGCACACATGTTGAAAATGGCCGTATCTCACAATGTTAAAGAATCCTTTAAAAAATTCCTGTATCCAGACGGTGATCCGGATCATCCCCAAAATTTAATCAGTTCTTCCTTGTACCATTTCCAACAACGTCTGAAAGTTTCATCGAAATCCGTCCAAAACTTTTTGAGTTATCTTGCTAACCAACAGACAGACAAACGCTGGCAAAAACATAACCTCCTCCGGCCTGCGGCCTGGCGGAGGTAATAACTCCTCTGATTATACAGTTCAACATAAGTTATCCAAAATGAGTGATGGCTGAAGCCGCAGCTTATATTGCCCACCCATATTCCATCCAAGAATTCAAAAGAAAAACAAAACAAGAGCGATTACAATTCAGAACAAAACTAAGACAAAATGTGACAAAAAAAAAACTAAGCAACAACACAACATAGACTGGATATGACAATCCTTATGTGATTTTACATGTCATCTTGTATATATGTTTGGAGTGTTTCTTCCTTTAGTTTTTGTTTAAATTGTCCAAGCGTTGTACAGTACATGATTTTAATTCAGGTCCAAAAGCGTTCCATAATCTGACTCCTTGCACTGAAACACAGTGTTGCTTGGTGGTAGTTCTCACTGAAGGTTTTTGAAATATACATGTTCCTCTGTTTGCGGGCAGTGATAGATTCTTCACTTTAAACATTATTACTGCAGTTTTAAAGTCAACCAGGTCTTTCAACTTGAGAGCTTTTAATTTAAGAAAAAGTGGGTTTGTTGGTTCCCTGTAAGCAGCTTTGTTTATTATTCTAATAGCTCTCTTCTGAAGCATAAAGACTGGATATATGTTTGTTTTATATGTATTTCCCCATACTTCAGTACAATATGTCATGTATGGGAGTATTAATGAATGATACAAAGTATACAGTGTGGGTTGATTCAGCAAATATTTCACTCTGTGTAGTATTGCAATTGATTTAGATATTTTACCTTCAATATAATTAATATGTGACTTCCAACACAGTTTATTATCAATTATTACTCCAAGAAATTTAGTTTCAGATACCCTTTCAATCTCTACACCATTTACACTGAGTTTAGATACTAAGTTGTTGTGATGGTTGTTAAAAACTATAAATTTTGTCTTACTTAAATTGAGCGTTAATTTGTTTGAATCAAACCACAGTTTAAGCTTTCCTAATTCCTTTCCGAGTGTATCCAAAAGTTGTTCCAAATTGCTTCCACTGCATAATAAATTAGTGTCATCGGCAAACAATATTAAATCCATTTTTTCCGAAACTTTACATATATCATTTATATGCATATTGAATAACAATGGCCCCAAAACTGAACCCTGTGGGACTTCACAAGTAACCTTCAGTAACTGTGAGTTTTTGTTACCAACACATACATACTGATATCTATTCTTTAAATAACTACATAACCAGGACAGTGCTACCCCCCTAATACCACAATTTTGTAGTTTCTTTAATAATAAATTATGATCCACTGTATCAAATGCTTTTTTAAGATCCAGGAATACCCCAACTGAATACTCTTTATTTTCAACGGCAGTTGATATTTTTTCTATAAATTCCATTAGAGCAAATGCAGTTGTCCTCTTGTGTCTGAACCCATATTGCTGCTCACACAATAAATTATTCTTCAGTATGAAGTTGTCAATTCTCTCTCAGAATATTTTTTCAAGTATCTTGGAAAATTGCGGCAATAGTGAAATAGGTCTATAGTTTGAGAATTCCCCTCTGTCATCCGTCTTGTATATCGGAATTACTTTAGCTATTTTCATTGCATTGGGAAATATACCTGTTTGGAGAGACAGGTTACAGATATACGTCAGTGGTTTCACTAAGCATTCAATAATAGTTTTGACTAAGAGCATGTCAATACCATCACAGTCCGTAGATGTTTTACTTTTAAAGGATTTAACAGTTTCAGTGACCTCTCTCTCGTCTGTGTTCTTTATGAAAATGGAGTCTTTTATAGCAATGTTTTTGCATATTGTATCACCTGTGGGTGCCGTAATGGGTATTTCTCGAGCCAAATTAGGACCAATGTTAACAAAAAAGTTATTAAATTCATCTGCAGGTGAAACTGCATTCACACTCTGAGTCGTTTTATTATTTTTTGAAAAATTGGTTGGGTAGCTTGTATTTCTGTTTTTATTTCCAAGAATACTGTTAAGTATTGTCCATGTATTTTTAATATTGTCTCTGTTTTTCTCCAGTTCTTTACTGTAATAGTCTCTTTTACTACATCTCATTATATATGTTAACTTATTTTTGTATGTTTTATACCGCTGCTCTGCTTCTTTTGTCCTTTTCTTTAGGAAAGCTTTATATAATAAATTTTTCTTTTTACACGCCTTTCGTAATCCTTTGGTTAACCATGGCTTATCGACAAATTTATGTTTAAGCCTTTTCTTTACTAATGGACAATTTTTTCATAAAGAGTGGTTACAATGTTCATAAATGTGTCATAGGCTTCATTTACATCTGATACATAGACTTTTGTCCAGTCTTGCTTCAGCAAGTCTTCTTTAAAAGAACTGATTGCTTCACAGCAATCTAGTTGCTTTGTCTCAAAACAAAAATAAGGCAGTTTGAAGGAAATACACAAATAAAGTCTAACAGGGTGTTCTTCAGTTTTGGTCAATTCTGGCAACACTGATCCCATTTATGTGGTTCTTCAAAGCTAGAAGAGAACTGAACTAATACTAAATTATTTGTATCCTAACAAGAACATCTGTTAGGGGACAGTGAGGAATTTGTTTATATTAACAAGGTAACACCAAAAATGCAGCAAAAAAACAAAAAAAAAAACCAAGATGATCTGGCTAAAAGTGGTTCAACTTAGTAACCCTCAGAGTAGTAATGGTAACAACTAAAATAAAATGCTTTGGAAGACAGTCAAGAAAAAAAAACAGAATGAAATAAAAATATGAATATTAATCTTTCATCTATAAACTTGTTAATTCCTAGTAAGATAACTGAAAAATTATCAGTGACTGTTATTTTAACTCCGCCATTGCGGGTCCCAAGCCAGGATGAGAAAGTGAGGAGGGTTGGGGCAGGGTTAGCAGCTCTGTCCCATAAAAACCCACCACTACAAACGCCAATCATAGTAAGGTTGGGCCCTCATGGGCATGGCATCATTCTCATCCCCAGTGGCACGCTGGCAGGTGTTATGATGGGGCTCCCCCAAACCTGCAAGAGAGGGGTTCCCCTGATCCCCCACCAGTGCAGCCGCCATCCCCTGACATCATCAGAAACCCCATTTGCATCGCTACCTGGAACATCCCGACCCTAAATGAACCCAGCCACCCTCAGCTTCTAGCCTCCAAGCTCACCCATCTCAATGTCTCCATTGCTGGCCTCCAGGAAGTCAGGTGGACACAGGATGGTGAGACAACAGTGGGTGAATACAAGATTATATAGAGCGGAAACGACACCCACCACACCCAAGGCATGGCCATTGCCATCCACCAACGGTATGTGTCTTCCCTCACCACCTGGAAGCCACTGGGTCCCCACTTGCTGTATGCTCGCCTGCGACACTCTTTTGGCTACCTTTCCACTTTCATGGCCTGCTTCCCCATGAACGTTGCTAACAACCAAGCCAAGGATGTATTCTACACACAGCTGCTCGACGAGCTACGCTGCATTTCCCGCCACGACATCACCATTCTCCTAGGGCAGCGGTCCCCAACCTTTTATGTGCCACGGACCGGTTTAATGTCAGACAATATTTTCAGGGCCCGGCCTTTAAGGTGTAGCGGATAAATACAACAAAAGAACGTGATACGACCGGCACAAAAACTGCGGTATTTTCTAAATATTGTGGCGGATGATTAAGGGAACCCCGAGTGTGGAGGCACGGAATAAGTGCAGGTAGGACACGGCGAACTGAAGTTTAAAAGGGTGTTTTATTCATCCTCCATCACGTGGGTTCATCCCAGCGCTTTGGGAGCACGCTGGAGCGAGCCCTGTGTCTCTAGTAGCAGCAAGTAATGCGAGTGATCAGCAAGAGAGTGAGCAAGCGATATGGTTGACTTATATACCCAGCTAGACAATGCATGCATGGCACATTAGCATCACAGTAAACTGCAGGAAGGCATGGACATTTGCATTAGAGTCACACATATCAATAGCAAGATTACTGGCGCCGGGATTAGACAAAGAGAGGCTGCCTATTGATATCAGTCTATACATCTCACTGTTCTGCTAATTGCTCCAGCTGAGCGCTCTGCTTGTCCGTAGGCTGTGGGGGTCGCCCACACCACTCCCCCCCAGAGGGCTCAGCAGGGGGCTGAGGCCTCGATCGTCCGGCTTTGGTAGCAAGCTGCGGGAAAAGCTCTGTGCAGGCGGAGGTGGAGGGAGGGGGGGTGGGGGTAGCAAGTGCCGGCCCGGGACGGCGAAGTTGTCTGGGCCGCGCAAAAATTGCATGTGGATCCACGATGTTGAGGGGCTGTCCCGTTGAACGTGGCGGAGATCCACAGCAGCTGTGAGAAGAAAAAAATTGTCTCTGACTGCTCTCGCGGCTCAGTCCTGTGAGGATGCGTAGCAGCTGTGAGAAAAAACAAAAGCTGAGGGACTTGGCGGGTTGGCTTTAGGTGCGGGCGCAGCCCTAAAACCATCGGGGACAGCAGACGGCTGAATTCCCATTGTGCGCCGTGGCTGAGACCCATACAAAATCCTGTGTGCGGGCTGCGTGTGTGCTTCAGGTGTGTGAGCAGCCCTGAAGGTTCCGAGGACGGCGGTCAACCGTGTTTCTCGGGCATGTGCAGCGGCGGAGGACGATGGCGGTCTGTGGAGCTGGTATTGTCCCGTGCGTGGTGCGCTGTCCTCGTAACCCCCCGGTGTGCGTGCGGGGGTTCGGTGCGTGGGTGGTCCGCTGTTGAGAGGTGGGTCAGGGTCAGGGAGCTTGATGGAAATCAACGTCGTCGGCGCCGATGGTCCTCCCTGTCTTGGCTGTTGCTGTCGTTCGCTCGTGCCGGGTCATGGTGCGTTCTGGTCCACGCGCTGTGTTCTCCGTTCGGCCCTGGAGGTCGCCGTCGTGGAGAGAGGACGAGGTGCGTGCGCGCTCGTGTGGATGTGGAGGAGCGGTGAGAGGGAGTAGACGCTCTTTGTCCCTCGGCCGGTCCCAGCGTGGATGACCCGATCTCAGGCGAGGGTCGCACCATGACGCTTTCTGCAGCCTTCCCGGTCGTGGATGATCTCCGAGGGAGTTCGCCTGGTGTCGGTTCTGCGTTGAGGTCTCCCGTGTGGCAGAAGGGAGGGCAGTCCATTTGCGTCAGGCAGCTGCGTTCGCTTGTCGTCGGAGTCACCGCCGGGGGCTGCGTTCATTCGTCGTCAGCGTGTTCTTTGCTACGGACGGGGTCACCAGTGTGGCGGATGATTAAGGGAACCCCGAGTGTGAAGGCACGGAATAAGTGCAGGTAGGACACGGCGAACTGAAGTTTAAAAGGGTGTTTTATTCATCCTCCATCACGTGGGTTCACCCCAGCACTTTGGGAGCGCGCTGGAGCGAGCCCTGTGTCTCTAGTAGCAGCAAGTAATGCGAGTGATCAGCAAGAGAGTGAGCAAGCGATATGGTTGACTTATATACCCAGCTAGACAATGCATGCATGGCACATTAGCATCACAGTAAACTGCAGGAAGGCATGGACATTTGCATTAGAGTCACACATATCAATAGCAAGATTACTGGCGCCGGGATTAGACAAAGAGAGGCTGCCTATTGATATCAGTCCATACATCTCACTGTTCTGCTAATTGCTCCAGCTGAGCGCTCTGCTTGTCCGTAGGCTGTGGGGGTCGCCCACAATATAATAATAAACATGAATCCACTGTGTACTCGTTTGCAACTTTATTAGCAGCATCCTCTTAACATCGTGACAACAACATAACGTGAGTAACATCCTCTCTGCCCACAACGCTTTCTGGTCGCTATGGTAACATTTAAACATGCCTTCAAAATAAGATACACCACAAGCACAAATATAAAGTGCATGAAAAATACAACTCACCACAACGCTGAATCAGTGGGAGCCCTGAGCTTGTTTCTCTGCAACGAGACTGTCGCATCTAGGGGTAATGGGAGACAATGACACCCGAAGTGTGTTGCTAATGTCCAGTCTACTTCGTAGTTTTGTTTTGGTTGCTGTCACTGCAGAAAACCCCACTTCACACAGATATGATGTCGGAAATGGTAACAGGGTTTTCAGTGCTGTCGTGGCGATCTCAGGGTATTCAGCCATGACTTTAATCCAGAACACCGGCAGAGCTGTTGTCTTGAACATACTTTTAAGGCCGCCGTCATTTGCGATCTCCAGCAGTTGATCTTCTTCTTCTTGCACAGACATGATGGATTCACCTGGTTGGTTGAGAAATGGGTCGCGGATCCATTCTTTGGCAGTTCGTGGATCTTTTGTAGTTGGGAAGTAGCGCTCGAAATCTTTAAAAGCAAAGACAGGTGATCGTGCACCAGCTGGGAGAATGAAGGCTCGGGCTCAGTCTCTTCCAAAATCCCCGCTAATGTTTGAAACATGTCAAATATACCTCGATTCACGCACTGTCCTCACAAATCCAATTTGGCTTTAAATGCAGCTACTTTATCTGCCAACTTGAAGACCGTTGTCATTTTCCCCTGAAGTGAGATTGAGTTCATTGAGCAGGCTGAATATGTCGCACAAGTAAGCAAGTGGGCTGCACGGTGGCGCAGTGGTTTAGCACTGTGGCAGCACAGTTTTACCCTCGGCCGGGGGATCGCGGGGATCATGAGATCGTGGGTTCGATCCCAGCCCCCGACCAACAGTGAGCTGTGTGGAGTTTGCATGTTCTCCCCGTGTTGCGTGGGTTTACTCCGGGATTTCTCCGGTTTCCTCCCGCATACCAAAAACATGAAGGTTTAGGGCGCTCGCGCACGCAGCAACCAGCAGCCAGTGGGTGGCTTGTCACCAGACTGCAAACCAAGTCTACCTACGGGTACAAATAAGTAACAAAAAAAAAAAAAAGTTTTGCGGCTCATTCCTCGTCACTGAAATGTGCTGCCAGCGGTGACTTTTCTTCTGAGAGAAATCTCTGCAGTGGCTCTCGTAATTCAAACACTCTGGCCAGCGATCTCCCTCGGGATAATAACCACACATCCACACTTCATTCATTCCCATTAACACGTTTTGGGATTTTGTTCAATAAAACCCATGAAACCACTCCTGCACAGGGGTTTTTCATTCACTAAGTGGCTCCCAGCCGTTTAACAACAGCCTTTAATGTTAGCGGTAACATATCACGTCACCGAGACAAGCGCTTTGACGTGCGTCAAGAGTGAGCCATAGATGGATGTAACGGAGAGAATCCGGTAATTTTTCAAAATAAAACTTCATTCCGACTCCGATAATAAATAAAACGGAAGTAATGTAAGTTATTTACTCTTTCGGTGCGGCTCGGTACCAAATGACCCATGGGCCGGTACCGGTCCACGGCCCAGGGATTGGGGACCTCTGTCCCAGGGGACATGAAAGCCACTGTGGGCCCCGACAGTAGTGGCCTGGAACACATCTTCGGACCATTCCCGTCTGACGTCACCAACAGCAATGGTAACCGCATGCTGGAGGTGACTATCCTGGGCACCTGGTTCCAGCATAGTCAAATCCACTGCACCACCTGGTACTGTAACACCAGTGCTACATCCAAAACCATTGACCACATCTTGGTCAGTGGGCGCTGGAGAATTGCCACTGACTGCCGTGTCTACCGCAGTGCTGAGCTTGGGCGGACTGACCATCGGCTCCTCGCTGCTACTGTCCGCCTGCACCTCCGTCACTATGCCCCTCCTGGCCCTGCCCATCGCCACCCCCGGACAACAAGAAGCTTTACACCCCTCAGTTTGCCCACTGCTACTCCATCGAGGTCACGAACCGCTTTGCTGCCCCTGACCACCCAGAGAGTCTTGAGGAGTGAGTGAGTGTTCTGGTTTAGTGCCATGTCAGCATCTATGGCTATTTCATGGCAAAATTAAAACTAGTAAGAAAATTGAGTTAAAAATTAAATAGAGACAGTATGATAAATGAAAGAATAAATGAATACAGCGAGATACATATGTAGATACAATAAAATAGAAAAATTAAATAAGGTGCTTCAGATGCACATGTGCTAAAAACCCTAAAATTTTCTTTGGTGGTACCTTATTAAAAATATCCTTCAGTGACTTTTGAGTATAAAAACATTGTCTTGCTGTCATGAGAGCAGGACAGTCAAGGAAAATGTGCTTTATTGATAAAAAACCTCCGTAAAACTGACAAGATGGTGGTGCTTCACCTTTTAATAAAAAGCTGTGCGTAAGCCTAGAGTGGCCAATACGGCATCTAGTGTACACTACCTCGTCATGTCTGTTTTGAAAGTGATGCAAATGTCTATGGCTTATGGCAGGTTTAATATCATGCAGTTTATTTGCAGTGCATGTGTCCCATTCAGTCTGCCACTTCTTTAAAACATAGGAGGTTATTAGAGGCCTGAGGTCTGAGGCTGGGATCGGGCATTGAGTGACTTCTTGGGTAAGGGCTCTCTTGGCAGCATTGTCCTCCTGCTCGTTACCTGACAGGCCAACATGGCTGGGGATCCAACAGAAGATGATATTAAAATCATGTTTCTGTAAAAAACCTAGTTTCTCTAAAATCCGGACAATAATGGGGTGATCAGTCTTTAAAAACCCAAGTGTCTGAAGACAGGATCTGGAGTCAGTAAAAATTAAGGAGCTCTGTTGTTTGGTTCTCTCAATGTGCTCCAATGCCAGAAGCAAAGCACGAGCCTCTGCTGTAAAAATTGAACATTGTTTGGGAATCCGCAGACCATACTGATTGTGCCCGGTAACAATTGCAGCAGAGACTGAGCCATCCACTTTGGAACCATCAGAGTATATGGAAATATGGTGAGGAAAACGACATTTTATGTCCAAGATCTGCTGCTGGTACACATTTGGGTGAGTGTCTTTCTTCTTGTTTTGGCTCAGATCCAGAATTATATTGGATTTCCTTAAACTCCATGGAGGAATGGGACAAAACTGCGTCTGTGTTACATTGCTTATATCAGGGTTTAATTTTACCAGGTGAGGTTCTATACGGAGTCCAAAAGGAGTGATGCTCTTAGGTCTGACCTTATACAAATGCAAAAATCGAGGGTGAAAAACTGCACAGTAGGCTGGATTTCTATGGTCTGCTTTGAGTTTAGCCATATACTGGAGAGCTAATTTCAGGCGCCTGTTGTGAAGTGAAGGCTCGTTTGCTTCAACATACAAACTTTTAACAGGGGAGGTTCTGAAAGCCCCCAAGGCAAGCCTTAGCCCCTGGTGATGGATGGTTTCTAGCGCCCTGATGTAGGTTTTCCTTGCTGATCCATAAACTATGCTCCCATACTCTAGCCGAGATCGCACAAATGCTCTATAGAGATGCAGCAGCACAGTAGAGTCCGCACCCCATTTAGTTTTAGCCAACACTTTAATAATATCAAGGGCTTTAAAACATCTGATTCGTAAAAGTTTTATATGTGGAATAAAAGACAGCTTATTATCAAAAATAAGTCCAAGGAATTTGGTTTCTTTTACCACCTTGACAGCTTCTCCATCTATGAAAAGCTCAGGGTCGAGGTGAAGAGACCGCAGCAGACAAAAGTGCATGCACACAGTTTTTGATTTTGAAAATTTAAAACCATTACTGACTGACCACCTATTAATCTTGTTTATGCACAGCTGTAGATGGTTTTCGATTGTGCTCATGTCTTTCCCCCTGTAGCAAATACAGAGGTCATCTACATAAAGACTACAAAAGGTATTTGGTCTAAGAGCACCAACTACACTATTAATCTTAATGCTAAAGAGAGTAACTGAGAGGATGCTTCCCTGGGGGACTCCTTGTTCTTGCACATGGGGCTCTGAAAGGGTATCTCCTACTCGGACTCTGAAGTGTCTATTGGACAAAAAGTCTGAAATGAAAAAAGGTAAATGTCCCCTAAAACCCATGCCATGTAGGTCTCTTAAAATACCATATTTCCATGTTGTGTCATGCTTTTTCTAAATCAAAAAATACAGCAACTACATCAGGGGTGGCCAACTAGTCAGAGACTAAGAGCCACTTTTTTTTTCTGTGTTACTGCAAAGAGCCACATCATACACATGGGTACACATGAACATCATCTTTTAATCATGTATGCACGCATACACAGACCTCTGCTCAGCCAGATCTAATGAAAATAACCACACCAACATGATAATATCAGTAATTTTCAACAGTTAACATTGTGTGCACTGTCTCACACACACACAAACTCTCAGTTCAAGCAAGTCCACAAACAATAATAGAATAATTTTCAATAACATCTTTCTCTTACTATGCTGCTTAGTGAGACTTCTGGCATTCCTTATCTTGAACAATCCTCTTCAAATCTGGCTTGTATTCTGTTGTTGCCACTGTAAGCAATTCTTTCAAATGAGTGTCAGTCAGAACAGATCGATGCTTTGATTTCACATGTTTCAGGGTAGAAAACACAGACTCGCAGACGTACGTTGACCCAAACATGGACAGTATCTTAAGCGCAGCTCGTTTGATGTTGGGGTATTTTTCAATTGGCACACTTTTCCAGAACTCAACGGTCCCTTCCCTTAAAACAGCTTTCAGTTGATCCTCCTCACAAAGGTCGATCATCTCCAACTCAGCCGCAGCCTCATCTGTGACGAGCGGGGCTTTCAAACAGTCTGTCTCCGCATTAAATGGGTCGACGAGGAACGTAATCTGTGGTCTTTTCAGTTGTAGATCACGGAACCGGGTCACAAAGCTTTCGTGCAGGTTTGCAACCAGTGTTGCATATCTGTCTCTTTTCTTTTTCAGGGCGGCGCTGGTGACTTGCTCACTGGCTTTTAGCAGAGTATGAAAATGTGTTAAATCTCCCTTTTGAATATGCGCCTCGAACAGCTTTAGTTTGTTGACAAACGCAAACACACTTTGCACCAGGTCAGGCAGCATTTTTAACTTACCCTGCAGGGTCAGGTTCAGTCTGTCCAAGTGACACAGCATGTCGACTGAAAATGCCAGATCCATAATCCACTCGAGGTCTGAGAGCTCGGGATAGTCCTTGTCCTTCTCTTCCATGAACAGTTTCACAGCATCCAAAAGCTCAAAGAAGCGAGAGAGTACCTTGCTTTTTGACAGCCACCTCACAGTGCAGTGCAGCGGCAGGTCACCTGGAAGCCCTTGGTCCAGCTCAGCGATGAGATTCCTGAATTGCCTGTGGTTAAGCGCATGTGTGCGGATGTAGTTGACGATTTCCATCACAGGCTTCATGACGTTGTCTAAATTCAATGATTTAGACACGAGTTGCTCCCTGTGGATGATGCAGTGGAAATTCCAAAAGTCGGGAAATGTTTGATCAGCTTTGCACAGCCCCACAAGCCCGTTCACGGATCCGATCATGGCTGGCGCTCCATCCGTGGCTATTGCAGTTAGTTTCGGTATGGGCAGATTTGCTTTTGCAAACGCAGCCATCATTGCTTCTTTCACATCTATGCCACGGGTTCTGTCTTTTAATGGCACAATATCAAGGAGTTCTTCTTTGATCATACATTCATTTGACACAGACCGTGCAAATATTGCCAACTGAGGCTTGTCTTGTATGTCACAACTCTCATCCAATGCCACACTAAAATACTCACATGCTTGAAGGTCAGAGTGCAACTGTGATTCAACAGCTGTATTAATATCCGATATTCTGCGTTTAACACTGTGGCGGGACAGTTGAATGTCTGATACGCTCCGTTTTAGTTTGTCGTCTCCAGGAGCCAAGATTTCAAAGGCGTCAATGAGGCATTTTTTAATGAAGCCCCCTTTGTTGTATGGCTTTTTAGCCCGTGCTATGTTCCAAGCCAGCTGATATGATGCAAGCGTTACGGTCTCCGAGTGTTTCGTAAATTTTTGGAAAAACTGCACCTGCTTTTCTGCCTGGCTTTTCAAAGCGACCAACTTGTTCTTGCGAAGTTCAGTCCCTTTTGGAAATTCCTGTTCGATGTTAGGGTGGAGTGAGCTGAAGTGACGCTGAAGATTTGAAGCTTTGAAATGCGCTAATGCTGCGTGACATATAAGGCAGATCGGCTTGCCATTACGTTTAACAAAAAAATATAAACTCTCCCACTCTGGCAAAAACGTCCTGTGTTCTTCATATTTTCGTTTGGCTGTGCTTTTTTTCCCTGCCATTTCAAGAGGTAACTTGACGGAAATTGTTTACAACACAAATGATGTCACACCAAAGATTCTCTCGTCGCTCGTTTGACGTCACTCAAACAGGCTTACATGGTCAGTGTGCCATCTAGCTGTAGGGGGAGTGAATGACAGCGCCAGCCAAGCATTTTTGACGCATGTCATGTGACAGCTCCTGAAGAGCCGCATGAAACTAGTTAAAGAGCCGCATGAGGCTCGCGAGCCGCGGGTTGGCCAGGCCAGAACTACATGATCTTTTCTAATAAAACCATCACGTATATAGGCCACTAATCTGATAAGGTGGTCTAAAGTGCTTTTACCACATCTGAAGCCACACTGGTAATCAGTTAAAAGACCTTCAGACTCAAGCACCCACACAAGGCGATTGTTTACCATTCTTTCCATGGTTTTATAGAGGCAACTTGTCAGAGCTATTGGATGGTAGTTGTTGGTATCAGTATGATCTTTCCCGGGTTTTGGAACGGGTATAACTACTGCTTCTTTCCAGCTTTCAGGGATACTGCCTGACTTTCAGATATTGTTGAAAACCGTCAGTAGAGTGGATAGTGCACAGGGGGGTAAGTGTTTTAAAAACTGATAATGAATTTTATCTGGCCCCACAGCAGTGTCGTGAGAGTTCCTTATTGAGAACAAAAGTTCTTCCACAGTGAAATCTTGGTTGTATGGTTCTGAGTTATCTGAAGAAAAGTTTATTTCTTTTTGTTCTTCTTGTGCTTGTATGATTTGGAACTCAGGGCGATAGTTTCCAACAGATGAATTCTTCTCAAACGATTTTGCTAGTTGATTAGCTACTTCATATTTTGTTGTCAGCAGATTACCCTGATGATTAATATGCTGTATTTGAAGTCCATTCTCCTTACCCTTCATCTTTCTAATTAAATCCCAGATCTTTTTGGTAGATGTGTTGGATGTGAGGCTTGATACAAATTCCCTCCAGCTCTGTCTCTTTGCTTCATTGATGATCCTGCGTGCTTTAGCTCGACAGATTTTAAATCTGTTCAGGTTTTCTGTTGTTGGATGTTTATTGAACACCCTCTCTGCTTTTTTCCTTGCCTCAATGGCCTTTTTACAGTTATTGTTGAACCATGGGTTGGACCTGTGATGTGGCTTTGCTGATGTTTTTGGGACAGTCTTATCTGCAATTGTAATTAAGGTTTGAGTGAAGCTCTGAGCAGAGTGACAGTGTGGTTGAAGTTTTTGGCTAAATTTCTCTTTGCACACAGAAACAAAGGAAGACCAGTTTGCTTTTTTGAGTTGCCATTGCGGAGTTCTTACTTGCGCATCCACTTCTGTAGATGTCAAAAATAGTGGAAAGTGGCCACTTCCACAAAGATCATCCAAGACTCGCCAAGAGAATTCCAGCACTAGCTCAGGATCACATATAGACAGGTCAATTGCAGTATAGGTTCCATGTCCTGGGTGAAGGTATGTGTGAGACCCATCGTTCCAAAAGCATAGATCATTTTTAGCAATAAAATCCCCCAGTATCTTGCCTTTTGCATTTGAGCAAATTCCACCCCACAGAGGATTATGTCCATTAAAATCACCCATAAGGATGTATGGGGAAAGCAACTGATTATGAAGGTCATCAAGATTTTCTGGTGTCACAATCATATCTGGTGGTATATAGACAGAGCATAAGGTTATTGCTTTATGCAAGGTTAGACGAACTGCTACTGCTTGTAAGTTGGAGACTAAAGCCAAGTGGCCGTGAATTTGGTCATTCCTTACTAAAATTGTTGAACCACCAGATGGGCGATGCACATTTGGACCATATGTATTATACATAGTACAATGTTTCAGAGACATGGAGTTGGTTGATAGTAGGAGAGTTTCTTGAAGGCAAAAAGCAAGGGGATTAAAACTAGCAGCTAAACGCTGCAATTCAGAGAAATTGGCCTTAAAGCCACGACAGTTCCACTGGATAATGTGGCTACCCACCATCAGGTAGGTAGAACAAAAGCACGCTCTTTATGCTTGCTTTTGGGGGAGGGGCTGCGACTACGGCAAGTTGTGACTTCAGACATTTCTGCATCTTCTGGATTACCATTCTTTTGCAATTTATTTTCTTGGCTCGATTTTGCCTGAGTGGAGGAGCTGCATTTTTTCTTTTCTTTTGATGATTGGTTTTGTTCTGCGGACTTGCTTAGACTTTGACTTAAAGGTTGACTCATTGTAGTCAGGCTTTGAGTGCTTGTTTTACTTTTAACTGGGACTCCGGAATATTTAATACTACTTAATAATGAGGGCTTATCTTTAGTTAACCAGTTCAAATCTGTCTGGCACTCAGCAGGCTGCATCTTAGGTTTCACAACAAAGGAGAAAGTCTGCTGGAATTTGTACTTTGGGAAACCTTCTACCAGCTTATGTGCCTCAGGGTAGCTAATTTTCTTAGTACATTTGACAGTTTGAATTTCTTTTTCCTTGATCCAACAAGGACATTCCTTCGATGATGCTGCATGATTGCCTAAACAGTTACTACATTTGGGAGGTGTTGTGCAGGCCAACTCATGCCTTTCCTGTCCACATTTGCAGCAGACTGGTTTATTCCTACATCCTGCAGAGCCATGGCCAAACTTTTGGCAGTTAAAACATCTCAACGGGTTTGGAATAAAGGTATCGACAGTTACCCTAGTCGGATTCTTTCTGGAAGCTGATGCCAGTTGAATGTCAGAATGTAAGTGCCAGTTTTTACTGTTCGGTCATCTTTTTTAATGGTTATCCTCTTCACATGTGTTACTCCTTGTTGTTGCAGTTCTGAGGCTATTTCATCCTCTTCCATATCGTGGAGTTCTCGAGTACGAATCACTCCTTTGCAGCTGTTTAGAGAAGGGTGAGGAAAAGCCTTCACTGGAACACCAGCCAGCACATTACACCGCAACAGATTTTCAGATTGGGATTTCTTTAAACATTCCACCAAAATCTGGCCAGACCTCAGTTTTTTAACATCTTTAACTGACCCTGCAATACCTGAAATTCCTTTCTGTACAGCAAAAGGGGACAGCTTAGAAAGAGGCATATCTGATGAGAGCGACTCTAAAACAATAAGCCTCAGCCAATTATCACCATTTGAAAGAGCCATCCTGCTAATTCCTGGGTCATCCACATCGTCTTCCAACATTCGTTTTTTAGGGGTTTGTTTAGTAGCCATATTTGATAAGCGTATGATTCATCATCCCTGCTCCCCACCCTCCTCGGAGCCCTACATGGGGATGCACAGAGCCGCGGACTTCCTCCAGGTTATGCACCAGGGATACAGGGATGGTATACTCGAGCAATAAAGCACCAAAGTGCAAATTACTCAGTTGACCCTCCGCCATAAGCTTCTGGGATTAGGAGATGTTATGCTGCCAAAAGACATCCCAGAGTAGACCTTGACAAGCCGATTGATTGGACCGGGCCCTTCCAACCTCCCGTCTAAGTGAAGTAGGAGCCAAAGCACTGTGTTGGACTTGTGAAAGCCGCAGCAAGACACATTCCTCAAGAACCAGGATCTCTTCCTCCACTGACACGGGTCGCAACTCACGGCAAACAAGTTGCCCCATTTGTGACCTCATATGATCAGCAAGGGGGTGCTAGGAACCACTTTAACCCTTGGTCCCCTTAGGGAATTATAACACACAAAGTTGTTGGGGAGTTACCATAACCCTGGTAAGGGAGGCTAACAGGTACTAGTCCTTACCCAAGGGACACCTGGGAGTATCAGCGAGGGTTAAGAGGCACTCCATCATCCTCCTAGTCCAACAGACCCCCTCACCCCCGGATGCAGTTTAACGTCATACCCAGGACGCGAGAGACTTGAGGATGCCTGGGAGCAGATTACCCCCACTCTCACTCTGGCTGCCACAAACGTCCTTGGTGATCGCCACCAGAGGATTCAGCCATGGATCTCTGACGCCTCCCTGGAGCTGGTCGATCGATGCCATAAAGCTAGAATCCAGGGGAAGGACAATTACAACAATCTGAATATAGACAGATGCCGCAGCCTCCAGCACGATGAAACCACTTGGCTCCACCTTATTGTCGACAAGGCCAACAACAGCTTCCAAGCAGGGACCCTCTGGTCTGCCTACCAGTCTATCAAGGAGCTGTGCCAAGCCAGCAAGAAACGGCAGTCGTCGTCCCCCTGCTAACCGCTGATGGCATAAGCCTCGTCACGGATCTGATGACCAAACTCCAACGACGGCAAGAGCACTACATGAGCGTCCTCTGGAAGCCCCCTCCTCCCACCTCGGACAAGCTGCAGCAGTATACCGATGCCGGTGTTGAAGACAACTCAATCAGCCTAGCCCCGCCCTCAATCAGTGAGTTGTCAGATACTGCCAAGAACCTCCCCTCTGGGCGAGCCCCTGGCACTGATGGAGTTACGGCAGAGATAATGAAAGCCGCACTCACCTCTGTCATCCCTTGGGTGGAACATCTGTGCCACTTCATCTGGGCAGAAGAATGCGTCCCTGGGGAGTGCAGGAACGGGGTCATTCTGTCCTTCTATAAGAACAAGGGTGACTGTCGGAGCACAGCCAGCTATCATCCCATCACGCTGCTATCCATCCCCAGCAAGGTAATCACTGCGGTCATCCTGAGTCGAATCTGCCCCCTGCTCCTCGCCAAGCACCGGCTTCACCCCTCGCCGATCCACAGCAGACTGCATCCTTGCCTTACGGGTTCTGGCACAGCAACAGAGGGAGTATCGCCAAACTCTATATACGGCCTACGTCGACCTCAAAGCTGCCTTCGACCCCCTAGACAGGAATGGCCTCTGGCAACTCCTTCGTGGCACTGGAGTCCCGTCCAAGTACATCAACATTCTCTGGGATCTCTACACCAATACCAAGTGCAGGGTACGCACCGAGGGTAACATGTCAGACCCTTTTGTCACCATTTCTGGAGTCTGGCAGGGATGTGTCGCCGCGCCAAACTTCTTCAATGTTGCGGTTGACTACTGAGTCAAGAACACAACGGAACACTGCCCCAATCCCAGAGCTGACTTCTACTTCCACTTTACAGAGCTGTGCTATGCGGACAACGTGGTGCTTTTTGCCACGCATATAGACATAATCACTGAGGCACTGGAGCTGCTTGCAGAGGAAGCATCCCCCCTGGGCCTTACCATCAGCTGGACAAAGACAAAGAGCCAGTCACCGTCAGACTTCTTGCCACCACCACCACAAGTCACCACCATCAAAAACGAGCCGGTTGAGATTGTCCGCGACTTTGTCTACCTCGGATCTAAGATCATCAGCTCCTGCTCATCAGACCCAGAGATTATTCGCCGTCTGCAGCTGTCTCGCAGTGCTTTTGGCTGCCTCCAGAGAGTCTGGCAGAGCAGAAAGAGCCGCATCTCTACAAAGTTGCAAATCTTCAACTCCTGTGTGATTCCCGTCCTCCTTTACGGGTCTGAGACCTGGACCCTCTCCACCATAACCACCCACCATCTGGATGCATTCCATCGGACCTGCCTCCGTAACATCCTCGGCATCCAATGGTTTCACCACACCACAAACGATGAGGTCTACTGGAGGGCTGGCTGTCCTATCCCCATCTCCACCGCCATCAGAAGAGGGAAGCTGCGGCTCCTCGGCCACGTGGCCAGGCTGGAAGACGGGACACCGGCTAAGCTGGCCCTCTCCACCAGTGCTCATCCGCGCCCCCCAGGGCTGGCATCGCCCCCGAGGTCGGCCCAGACTGTACTGGACAACCCAAGTTGCAATGATTAGACCTCTGGCTGACCTCATCGCCCTAGCCCGAGATCGCCTTCCCTTCAGACGATTGGCCACAATGGTCATTTAAGAGGCCAGGCAAGGATTAAATTAAGTAAGATATTTAGTGTAACATGAAAAGATAAAGCTGACCTAAAAAATGCTAAAAATTTCAGGTAGAGTACTCCTGGTTACTTACAGTAAATCTCTGTGCTGTAAACTAACCTGGATGCCAGCTCCAGTATGTGAGGCTGCAGTGATGCTGGGACAGAGCAGTGGGCGGTGTAGATGTACTGCAGCAGAGTGAACACTGCCTGCCCAGGCACATCGGTGATCAACACCCTCTGAGCCACCGGTGCACCTTCCTCACGCACTCCAAAGCCACTTTCATGCACCTGTATATAAAAAAAAAAAAAAAAAAGGGTAATAGATTCTTAGAGAAAGTGAAGAATGGACTTGAGCAGCAATGATATTTTAAGGTAGACCTCTTAAATAGAATAACATAAATTCTATTTAGTAAAATGAAACTGACAGAAACACTTGCATTCATATTCATTATTAGAGGAGGTGAAAAGCATCCTGAGTTTAACAGTGCAGTTATGCAGCTCTCTAGGGTTGTTTTACCATTTCCGCCAGCAGGGGGCAGCGAGCATACACCATGAAGGAATGTGCAAAGTAGACTTCTCCACCGTCTACCTGGAGCTGCACATCACTAAGCTGAGGGTTGTTCACCATGGTGCTCAGGTCTGAGGACAGCCGGGACAGCACCACCTGCAGAGAAAACACCAGTAAGCACAATAAAATCAGTGCCTAAATAAAATCAGAGGCTAAACACATTACTGTACACAGTGGATTCAGACTAAATACAGCACTGTGCAAAAGTTTTGAGCCACCTGTCATTTCTTTATATTTGGCTTCCAAGAAGCCAGACCTTCTTGTAATTTTTCACTACCTTTGCCAAGGGAGGAGGTAATGTTTTTGGCAGTGTTGGTTTGTTTGTCTGTCTGTTTTTTAGCATCACTACTCCCAAAAGTTATGAACAGATTTTGATGAAATTTTCAGGAAAGGTGTGTAATGGCACAGGGAACAGATGATTAGATTTTGGTGGCGAACCAGCTCATGACCTGGATCCAGGAATTTTTTGAAAATCATTTTATATATTAATATTGTGCTTTTCATGTACTTCCCCTTTAAGATGTGTCCAGAGTTACGTGCATGGCCATGCCATAGGGCCACACACCTCCGCAACCCCTGAAGCAGTGTACTCTTGCCACCAAACACTGCAGAAAAAGTAAAACGGCTTGGAAAGAAAGGGAATGTGGTCTTCATCCTCATAGTATGTGATGGTTGACATTATTTCATCTGAAGATGCCAAGAAAAAGCAAGCAAAGTGTGTGGTTTAAGATGGGGTTTGGAGTGTATGCAGATGCAGCTCCGGCCGGCAGACAAGAATGTTGTTGCAGCCACATGACCCACACAGTATGTAAACAGTAAAATTCCACACTGGACAGTGTTTAATTTTTTTTTGTTTGCGAAATGCTTGTTTACGACACACTGCAGTGATATGATACTGCACTGTTGTGTAATATTGCTTAATGATATAAACCTTGTCAGTAAACTGTAATGGAGAAGACAGAAGGAAAAAAAAACAAAAACCAACCTGACAGATTCAATAAACCATGATGTTGATTTAAAGTGAAATTGCCCAGCTCCAATGTATGGTCAATACAATTATGACAGTCTTGTTATTATAATGTAGTCATATTGTTTTTGCTGCTGTTTCTCTGTCTGTTAGCAGGACCACACAAAAACTCAGATGGATTTGGATGACATTTTCACCAGAAGTGGCCCTTGACCCAAAGATGAACTCATTAGACGCTGGAGGTGATCTGTGGGTGCATACCTCCGCCAAGGCCCTATCTCGCAATGTGCAGATGGATGGCGATAAGAACGGACAAAGGGACGGAGGGACGGAGCCTTGGCGGAGGTATGCGCTCTCCGAGTTCCCTCTAGTTTTTAATCTTACTGATTGGTGGCTGCTTCCGTTTTGTCCTCCTCCTGGTTCTCCAGCAGTCTTCCTCACATGGGAATGCATCTCCTCCAACAGTGTGTTGGTCCTATCTGGCAGAAAGCCACTGGCACAGAGGTCACCCTGCTCCTCTGACTCCTCCTGGACAAAGCCGCTCAGATGGATGTTTGTAGACAGACGTGCATTGCCTTGTTTGTCTGCAGACAGAGAATAAGGATGAAAAGAGGTGGTCAATTAGCTCCTATTTTTACACATAAATATACTAAACTTCTCCCATGTGCTGGTGCTAGTATTCTATAGTGTAGTGGTCAGCATGGCACCCGGGAGCAAACAAAAAATATGAGGAGTTTATTCTTTTTATAAATTTCCATACCACACAAACTGTTTCTTTGGCTTTTTTCATCCGTCTTTTATACAGTTATTTGAGGATAAAGTTTTTGTGTCTGTGCGTTTTACCTTTAGTGGTGTATCCACACTGTGTAAGGGTCATGCCATCTTCAGCCAGATCCATCAGGTCCCGTAGAGCCTGGCTGCCCACAGAGAGCTGCCCTGAAGGGGACAGAGCAGGGGAGCAGGACATCATCTTAGAAGATGACGTCTGGATACACGGCCTGGACCCACTGACAGGAGATCCTTGATTCAAAGGTTGGACAGAAGACTGGAGCTTTGTGCTGGGGCTGAAAGAGGCTGCATCAGTCTGGAAGTGGAGAATAACACCATGGATTTAACTGGTTGCATTACAAATCACATTTCAATTAACACTTGCACAAACTTAATGGTCCGTCTACACGAAATGGTAAAACAGAGATGGGAGCAAAGCATATCATAGTTTGTCTGCCCTCAACCATGAATGGGAAGACAGAATTAAATTAGGTGCTGTACCCTAATTATCCACACTTGTTCCCTAATTTCTTTCTTTTTTTTTTCCCCCTTGTCCTGTCAGGCAGCTAGGCAAACAGAACAGGGATCTGTCACCCTTACTGTGCCAAAACAGATTTACTTTGCCACCTAACTTTACACTGTATATTGTTGTAAACTCCTCCTGTAATAACTTTTAATACTTTATTTTAATTGTTTTACCCATGGAAGACCCAACAGGATGGGGAAGAGGGAAAGGAAGTGTGTGAAGGGGGGGAAAGAAAAGGGAGGGGAACAGACAAAAAAAAACAAAAAACAAAAAAAACCGACAACTAAAACAAACAAAAGACAAACTGCTTCTTCCACCGGAGATGTCTCAACACGAGTCTGGTTTCTGCACCTGTTAAAGGAGAGACACTTGTGCATGTATGTCTGTGTGCCTATATATGAGAACGCGCGCAAAATAAGTGTGTGTATGTGAGTAGTTTGTCAGGAAACATACGAGCGGAGGGCCGGTCGCAGCAGCTCTCCCCCCGAGGACCCCAAGCAGGCAAGGCAGCGCCACCAACCCCCAGCCCCGAGGTCAGCAAGCCCCAGGAAAGCCAGGCATCCACCCCCGGAGGGACGATCAAGGGAGGGCAGGCCACCCGGCGGCCGGTGCGGTGAGCCCACATCCCTGGACCCGCTCGACTCCCACCCCCCCAGCGGGGCCAACATCCGCCCCCGGGCCCCAGGCACCAGGAGGCCAGCGACCCCACCCCCCAGGACAGAGACCAGCCAGCGCCCCCCGGCGCGAGCCCCCCCAGGCACCCCCACAGCGGCCCCGCCCCAGCGCCTCGGCCACACACCCCGGAGACCCCCATGTCCGAATAAGTCCCCTCGCCCAGGTGAGCCCACGTTGGCGAGAGGCACTACCCCCCTTAATCCAGCACCTCCCGACTCGCAGGCACACCCTTCCCCATACCTTCACACCCACATGTTCCCATGCAAACCCCTCTCACTCACCCAGACGGACCCATTCTCTCTCACTCCAGTACCCACTCAAATTCACTCCTCATTCACCTTTATTTCAAAAGGTGGCTGCGAAGCAGATGCAGCGAGCCTGAACATGCACCAGTGCCCGGCAGTGACCAGGGAGGCCACCGGCACAGGCCACAGAAGCAGACCCCCCCCCCCCCCCGGCGCCCATCTGAGCGAACAATCAGCAGACCACCGCAGGCGCCCCAAGATGCCACCCGGCATGCAAAGCGCTGCACAAAACCAACCCACCATCACCACCTCCATTCATCACCCTCTCACTCACACTTAGACTCATATTCAGCCCCCCGTCACTTCCTTGGTTGTATCTATATATTTAGTAGCATCTAGGGATTTTGACAACATGATAGGTCCCAGGCTCCCCACCAGGCCCCCACGCCCCCAGCAAGAGCAGGGCAACAGGGGTGGGGGAAGACCCCCACCTCCTCCCCCCGCACAGAACATGGTGGGTGGGTGTCTGTTATATGATATAATTGTGTATAAATGTGTGGAGTACTAAAGTGCAATTAAAATTGGGGGGATAGTGATTGAAGCATCGTTAGCCACTGTGATGGGCAGCAGAGCCCCCATCCCCCCAATCCCTCAGTGTCTAAAATGCAATTAAAATTGGGGTGAGTGCAGCCCCACCACGCAGCAAAGGTATCCCCTTCACCGACACAGTGCGGCACCCCCCCACCCCAAAGCCCTAAATGTAACAAAAAAGATCAGGGGGAGGGGGAGGGCGGGAAATAAAAAAAACTGGGAGGTAGGCGGTCTAAAAGCAAGGCCGTCCCCCCCCAGAAGCCAGCTTGCAGACTGGTTTATGAGGCCACCCACTGCCCCCAAATCCCAACCCAGGGCGAGGGCCGCCAGTGGAAACAGCCCAAGACCCACCAGCATCGCGCCCCGGCGCTCCAGCACCACTAACATGACGGGGCAGCCAAACATACTTCCACTCATCTTACACACACGAACATGGACAACAACAGTCACAATAGTGAACAATGGGCAAGACCCACACAGCGCCCAACATGCCAGGCGACACCCCCGAGCACCCACGCAGGCCCACGACCACCCACCCCAGACATACACCGACAGCTGCAGGCCGCCCTGCAACCACAGCCACCCCGGAACAACCCAATGGAAACACGGCCAACAACCCGCGCCAATGACCCCCCAGCCACCCCCAAGCACCAACACACACCCGCTGCCAATGACACCAGGGGCGATGTAGCAAAGTGCCTCACCCCCCCAACACAACAGCAGGGCGGCCGGGACAAGCAAGCCCCGAAACGCCAGCCCCCATGCCACTAGATGGACTGCCCAACCCCTGCCACCCAACAAAGCTCTCCTACCCATACACTCATCCTCCGCCCCCTAGACATCTGCCCACAAGTAACCGCTTCATACACACACATAACTCCACCCACCATCACACATACCCACCTACACAAACACACAACCCCACCTGCCCACTCGACACACACCCACTTCCACATCCGCTCATACACAAGCCTACACTCACACCCACACACACCCCCACCCGCAGACCCCAGTGAACGGGGAGGGCAACCCAGGATGCGGGCACCAGCCCTAGGGCGGCACCAGGGCCCCAGGAAACACACGACCCCACCGCGCAAGGATGCATCAGGGACAACCCCCACCACCGGCGCACACCCAACCCCGGACCGGGGCGGGGGGACGCCCCCCCCCAGCACCAGGGGCCCAGGGCCAGACCCAGACCCCTCTGAGGGGCGAGGCCAGCCGGCCAGGGGCCACAGCCCAACCCCCCCGGCCCACCCCACAGCCCCCCCACCACCGACCCCCCCCCCCCCCCCCCCCCCCCAGGGCCAGACAGACGGCCACCCCGGAATAGGCCCCCCGGACACCTGCAGTCAGGGCGCAGCCAGCCGCCAGAGGTGCCAAGGAGAGTGAGTCACCGCCCGCCACCCCTCAGATTATAGAATTAATAAGCGGGGACCAGAGAGAACTGAATTATAGTTCTATGGATGCCCTTGACTAAGTAGGGCAGGTGAGGATTGACATTGCGTTTGTGGGGCTAAACAAGCTGTATAGCCCTGCTCTGTCCTATCTCAGCAATAACATCTGGCAGGTTAACACACAGTGATGCTTTAGTTTGTTATCCATCATTTCAGTTGCCATTCAATACAGACCTTATATCTCTGTACAAGTTGTGAATCAGCAATTTCACCCAGGTTAAAAATGCAGTATAGATAATCAAACAAAATCATAAATGTGTTGTGATGCTGGAGAGATATCTTGTTTAAAGGTGTAACCGTAATTATTCTCTCTCTTACCGGTCCATATCTGCAAGGTGTAAAAAACTCCTTTAGCTCTGGAGCATAGTAATCAGTTGTGGACCCTTGGTCCAACAGTGTGCTTTTCTGCCATAGGGGGGCAGCAGTGCTCCAGCCAGGTATGGTACTGGGACAGCGGGTAGGGGTGGGAGGACTGGGGGGCCTGTGGCGGAGCAGGAGAGCAGAAACCCGCTCCTGCAGCCTTTCCAGGACCTCTGCAGCATCCTGAATGATGAGAAGTGGAGGAGGCTGAGGGATGGCTCCTTTTCTCTTTTTTCCACGTCCCTTACCTACTGGAAGAAATGAGAAAGCTTCATTTTTTACACTGACAGATTTGAAACAGCCTCTAAATATTAAAGTGACTGCCAAAAATTGACGTGTTTTTTTTTCTTGCTAACAAGTCTGTTACATGTTTTTTATGACTTACAAGATATATCAAGAGTGAAATCACTCAAATTTGTCATGTCTGTTTTTGCTTTTTTGCTGTGAAATTTCAGTAAAGCTCCTCCCCTTGGAAAAAAGCAAATTTAGACAGAGCGCTTTTGGTGACGTCACTATAACAGGTCCATAGTGTTGAGCCACTCAGGAGTAAGAACTGTCTCTGGCCTGACTGAAGTTAGCCTCCAGTTAGCATTTTTTGGACAGCTGCTTTGAAAACTTGACCCAAATTAAGATGCATTTTACCATTAAACGGTTTTTAAGGACCGATGCAGTTTCAGTCATTGTCCTGAGCCACCATGCATACAACTGGGCATGTCCTTCAACTGGCAAGTCAAAGGATTTATTTTGTTTAATACAGAGCTAGCCACAATTAGCCTTGTGGGATGTGGGTAGGCCTATTCACAGATCCTGGCGTTTGAAGGCGGAAAAGTGAAAAGATTTTGACATGAAACTGTAAGACAAAGTTTGTTTTTGTAGAGAAAAGGGCATAAGATACAATTTTACACAATTTAGATTTATTTTTTATAAGGGATTTATATTCACTGGAGTGCATCTTTAAAGGAAGTAAATTCCTGTGATCAAAAACTATTTCAGCAATGTATTTGAGAAACAAACCTGTTTATATGACTAACTGTGCCATTTTAATTAAAGGTTACATCCATGCATATACCTGCATCTGGCCTCCACTTCAGATCCTGAACAACTGAGGACTGACAGTCAGTGGCTTCTGTCTGTAAGCGTCTCTGCTGCTCCCTCTCCTGTTCCAGCATGGAAGAGGACAGAGCCAGAACCACCATAGTCTCTTCATCCATGAGGTCAGTCTTCTTCCTGGGCTTCTTCCTTGCTGGGAGACCTGGTTTAGATGGCCCTTTCCTTTTGGTGCCTGCATTACTGAAAAGAAGAACAAGAGCACTCTGAGGTGAGTGCAATATCCCCCGCCTCCATTTTCTTTGAAGATCCCAAAACTTACTGACAGAGCAATTTCAACTTTTCAATATAATTACTGTGGCAGAACCAAATTATGATAAACTCATCATCCACAAATATACAACAAAGTATAGAGCCCATAGTTGAACAGTAGCACAACCCATAGTAGGCAGGATCCCGACATGAACCCGTGTAGCAAGTCTGGTGACCCTAGAGAGCTTTATATGTTATATACAGTATCTTACAAAAGTGAGTACACTCCTCACATTTTTGTAAACATTTTATTATATCTTTTCATGGGACAACACTGAAGATATGATACTGTGGCGAAGGAGGATAATAAGCGACGAACTGAGGAGTTTAAAGTGCCTTTATTAAGTCACATCGCCAACACGAGCTCACTCTGGTGCTGTGCAGAGCGGCCCAGAGCGAGCCCTGAGGGCTCTCAGTAGCGTGGAGACAAGTGCAGTCAGTTGAGCAGTTGCAGAGAGACAGAGTGAGTTACATGATACGTGCGGTATTTATACCGGTTACAGACAAAGCATGAAAGAGCATGTGCATTTGCATATGAGAGAGACATACATATCAAATAGGCAGGTTGCCAGCACCTGCTCCAGCTTGCAGGACAAAGAGGTGACAAGTCACACCTACATACTGATCTGTCTCTATGTCAACAGTGAGGACAGGACGTGTGAACACAAAGCATGAATGGCACATTACATCACACTAGCGCTGTGGAAAATAACCAGGAGTAGCGAGCTGTCTGTCCTTAGTCTGTGGGGGGTTGTCCCACACTGCTTCCCCCCAGAGGGCTCGGCTGGGGGCCGAGACCTCGATAGTGCAGCATGGCAGCGAGCAGGGAAGGCTCTGTGCCGGTGAAGGTGGAGGGGGGTGGGGGTTGCCGGGGACGGTGAAATCGTCCAGGCCGCACAAAAATTGCTTGTTGATCCGCGATGTCGAGGGGCTGTCCCGTTGAGCGTGCGGAGATAACAAGAAGAAAAATTAGTCTCTGGCTCCTCTCGTGGCCATGAAGAAAAGCAGGGGCGGCTGTGGGGGAAAAAACAAAAGCAGAGGGACGTGGCGTGTCTCTTTAGGTGCGGGTGCAGCCCTAAAGTCCTCGGGAATCGCAAAACAGCTGAATTCCCTATGTGTGCCGTGGCTGAGACCATTAACAAATCCTTCGAGCATGCTGCATGCGTGCCTCAGGTGAGCGAGCAACCCTGAAGGGCAGCGGCGAAGGAGGAAGGCAGTCTGTGGAGCCGTATGTGTCCCGTGCGTGGTGCGCCGTGCCCGTGACTCCCCGGTGCGTGTGCCGGGGTCCCGTGCGTGGGTGGGCCGCTGGAGAGGAGAACCAGGGTCAGGGAGCTTGCTGGAGATCATCCCTGTTGTCTGTTGCGTCGTTCGGTCGTGGTGCGTTGGAGCGGTGCGAGGAAGTAGACGATCTCTGTCCCTCGGGCTCGTGGAGATGCGTTGGAGCGGTGCGAAGCAATAGACGATCTTTGTGCCTCGGGCTCGTGGAGATGCGTTGGAGCGGTGCGAGGAAGTAGACGATCTCTGTCCCTCGGGCTCGTGGAGATGCGTTGGAGCGGTGCGAGGCAGTAGACGATCTTTGTGCCCCGGGCTCGTGCAGCTGCGTTGGAGCGGTGAGAGGGAGGAGACGATCGTTGTCGCTCGTGCGGCCATGGTGCGTTCAGGTCCACGCGCTGCGCTCTCCGTCGGCCCTGGAGGTTGCCATCGTGGAGAGAGGACGAGGTGCGTGCGCTCTCTTGTGGAGGAGCTGTGAGAGCGGCCGGTCCAGCGTGGATGTGCAGATCTCAGGCGTGCAGATCTCACCGTGAAGCGTGAAGCGGTCACCAGTGTCGCGGTCCAGACCAGAAAGTTGCTTTGCACAAAGCGTGTGCTTTCAAGCGGGGTCACCAGTGTGGCGATATGAGATAATAAGCGGCAAGCTGAGGAGTTTAAAGTGCCTTTATTAAGTCACATCGCCAACACGAGCTCACTCTGGTGCCGTGCAGAGCGGCCCAGAGCGAGCCCTGAGGGCTCTCAGTAGCGTGGAGACAAGTGCAGTCAGTTGAGCAGTTGCAGAGAGAGAGTGAGTTACATGATACGTGCGGTATTTATACCGGTTACAGACAAAGCATGAAAGAGCATGTGCATTTGCATATGAGAGAGACATACATATCAAATAGGCAGGTTGCCAGCACCTGCTCCAGCTTGTAGGACAAAGAGGTGGCAAGTCACACCTACATATTGATCTGTCTCTATGTCAACAGTGAGGACAGGACGTGTGAACACAAAGCATGAATGGCACATTACATCACACTAGCGCTGTGGAAAATAACCAGGAGTAGCGAGCTGTCTGTCCTTAGTCTGTGGGGGGTTGTCCCACAATACTTTCATAAAATGTAAAGTAGTCAGTGTACAGCTTTTATAACCGTGTAAATTTGCTGTCCCCTCAAAATAACTCAACACACAGCCATTAATGTCTAAACCACTGGCAACAAAAGTGAGTACACCCCTAAGTGAAAATGTCCAAATTGTGCCCAAAGTGTCAATATTTTGTGTGGCCACCATTATTTTCCAGCACTGCCTTAACTCTTGGGCATGGAGCTCACTACAGCTTCACAGGCTGCCACTGGAATCCTCTTCCACTCCTCCATGACGACATCACGGAGCTGGTGGATGTTAGAGACCTTGCGCTCCTCCACCTTGCGTTTGAGGATGCCCCACAGATTCTCAATAGGGTTTAGGTCTGGAGAAATGCTTGGCCAGTCCGCCACCTTTACCTTCAGTTTCTTTAGCAATGCAGTGGTCCTCTTGAAGCTGTGTTTGGGGTGGTTATCATGTTTGAATAGTGCCCTGTGGTTCCGCTTCCGAGTCACCAAGGGATGGCAGCATAGAGCGTGGTCTCCCAACCAAAAACAAAAAATTACTTCGAAAAAGTCAAATTAAAACCGACAAAAACTAGTCCTAACGTCTACAAAGGAAAGGAGATGCCTCCGAAAGTGAGAAATAAATCAACCATTGTGGCGTCATCCACAGAAACGGATGTACTGCAAGATCAAGAAGCTAATGCTAACTCTACCGCTGCTAACCAGGGAGAAAACAACGTAAATGAGGACGAAGGAGAGGTGACTAACAATACAATACTCAAAGAACTGCGTGAATACAGACAAGAGATCATGAGAGAATTTGCCAAGACAAACTCAAGACTGGATGAAGCGGAGAAAAGAATTGTGGGGAACGAGGAAAGGCTGCAAGACATGGAAGGAGTGGTTGCAGGAATGCTAAAACTGCAAGAACAACTTCAGGAGAAATTAACGGATCAGGAATGCAGGTCGAGAAGAGAAAACATCAGGATTTATGGAATTCCCGAACAAAAAGAAATGGACCCAAAGACAATGATAACATTTACAGAGAAAGTGCTTAGAGATAACCTCAGCATCCCTGATACTGTAAACCTGAATATAGAGAGGGCGCACCAAGCACTCGCCCCTCAGCCCCCACCTGGAGCCAAGCCGAGATCTATCCTTGTCAAATTCCAGAGCTTTAGAACGAAAGAAGAAGTAATCCGTTTGGCATGGCAGAAGAAAGGCTTTACTCTGGATGGCCATAAGACAAACTTGGATCATGATTATGCCCCGGTAATTCTACACAGACGGAAAGTATATACCGAGGTGCAACGAGTCCTGAAAGAAAACAAAATATGATTTCAGACTCTCTATCCAGCTTGCCTAAGAGTTTACTATGAAGAAGGGCAGATAACATATGACACAGCGGAAGAGGCGACAACGGACATGGTCAGCCGTGGCCTGCCGGTGAAAGTGACTGAGCAACCAGCAACGTTGTGGGAGAGGATTCAGCGAGGAGCCTGGCAGCCAGCGCAGACCAAACGGACCACCGCAGCCGAGAACACGCAGAGATTCAAGCAAAGGCTGCAAGCATTTAGACGCACAGCAATGGAGGATACAGGTTGATTTGGTCTTTTTTGATTAAAGATAAGAAATAAATGAGACAGATATACAAGAAAAGAACTACGAAAATTTTGGTCTGAGGAAGGGACAACGAGGGGACACTGATCTGTTTATATGGCTGACGTCATAGTGGAGGGCCCTCTGACACACTGGAGGTGTAGAGGCTATCCCTCAAACCAGCAACGGGTCAGTAAATCGACCTTAGGGTTGGAAGTTAGTTTTGGAATCTGTTCAATGTTCACAAAGTTTGTTTTTGTTATTCATTGTGTTATTCCTTTTCCAAGGGAGTGCTTACAGGGAACTGAGGTTAAATGTAAATATTTGAATGCAAGGAGAACCGGTTGAAATTGTTTCTTTCAATGTAAATGGAGTTCTGAATCCTATAAAGAGAGTAAGATTTTGACAAAACTAAAACGAGAAAAGGCAGATTGCCTTCCTTCAAGAAACCCATTTGAGTCAATCTGAACATGCAAAATTACAAAGGCAGGGCTTTAAATTTGTTTTCTCCTCTTCTTATAAAGCTGGGCACCGGCGAGGGGTTGCTATACTTATTTCAAATTTGCTAAATTATGATCATATATCAGAAGTACAAGATGAGGAGGGAAGATTTATCAAAATTACTGGTAAAATAGAGGGGCATGATATAACGCTTATAAATGTTTATATTCCACCTGGAAGCGATTGGACTCTCTATAGACACATATTTGAGTTAATGATGAATTCTCAGGGAGTTGTAATCTGTGGAGGAGACTTCAATATTAGATTAAATCCAAAATTAGATGTATCAAGTACAACCAATGCAGAAAACACACTAATTAAAATGGTAAATTCATTAATGAAAGAAGTGGGAATTATTGACGTTTAGAGAGAATTACATCCTAAAAGTAGAGACTATACACACTATTCATGCCTGCACAGTGTTTATTCAAGAATAGACTATTTTTTCGTGTTCAATAATGATTCTTTAAGAGTAAGAGATTGCAAAATTAAGACAATTGATCTCTCAGATCATAGTCCCATTTCATTGTCTGTTATTTTAGAAAAGAAGGTCAGAAAAGTGTTGTGGAAGTTCAACTCAAATATATTAAATGATTCCGAATTAAGACAAAAATTAAAGGATGACATCGAGAACTATCTTGAGTTGAACAACACAGGCGAAGTGTCACAGATAATTTTGTGGGACGCTCTGAAAACTGTAATGAGAGGAAAGATCATTTCAATGACGTCACACTTGAAAAAATTAAAGTGGCAAAAATTAGCTGATCTCCAAGGAAAATTATAACGATTGCAACGGTTAGACAGTAATAAGAGTAATTCAAAAGCAAAAGAGGAAATAAAAAAGATTAAAAGTGAAATTGATAACATCTATACGCAGGACACCCAGAAAAAAATTGTTTTTCTGAAGCAAAAATACTACAAAATTGGGAGTAAATCGACTAACTTACTAGCATATAAATTATGCAAAGAGAGTAGAAAACGCAATTTATAGAATAAAACATCCCCAAACAAAGAGGGTCGAAAACAAACTGGAAAAAACACAGGAAAGTTTTGAATTATTTTATAAAGATTTGTATTCCCAACCTCAAACTTCTAATGAGAAACAAATAGAAGATTTTTTAAAAGCATTGAACTTACGAACAATGACAAATACACAAAATGAAAAATTAGTCCAACCAATAACAACCAAAGAACTAAATCTGTCCATTTCCAAATGAAAAGTGGGGAAGTCCCCAGGCTCCGATGGTTACACTACAGACTGGTATAAATGTTTTAAAGAAGAACTGTCCCCTATACTATTAAAAACCTTTAATTGGATTATAGAAAATGGTGAAATCCCTCCATCTTGGAAAGATGCAGTTACTTCTGTCATACCCAAGGAGGGTAAGGACAGACCGGATTGCAGTAGCTACCATCCCATTAGTGTCCTTAACTTGGATTATAAATTATTCACAGCAATAGTGGGCTGCACGGTGGCGCAGTGGTTTAAGCACTGTGACAGCACAGTTTTACCCTCGGCCGGGGGACCGCGGGGATCGTGGGTTCGATCCCAGCCCCCGACCAACAGTGAGCTGTGTGGAGTTTGCATGTTCTCCCCGTGTTGCGCGGGTTTACTCCGGGATTTCTCCGGTTTCCTCCCGCATACCAAAAACATGTAGGTTTAGGGCGCTCGCGCACGCAGCGACCAGCAGCCGGTGGCTTGTCACCAAACTGCAAACCAAATCTACCTACGGGTACAAATAAGTAACAAAAAAAAACAAAAAAAAAAAATAGTGGCTCGAAGACTTGAAAAATTCCTACCTGAACTGATACATTTAGACCAGTGTGGATTTATCCAGCAAAGACAGACCTTAGATAATATAAGACATACATGTGATAGGACAAATAAATAAGGAAAAGATTAAGGCCATCATTGTAGGATTAGATGCCGAAAAGGCATTCGACTCAGTCAGATGGTTATTCCTCTATAAAGTATTGGCTTTAATGAAAATTTTATCACATTAATACAATCCCTTTATGATAAGCCAAGGGCTCGTGTAAAGATCAACGAAGATCTTTCTGACTCCTTCCTCCTGGAGCGAGGAACGAGGCAGGGATGCCCGATTTCACCCCTTCTTTTTGCCCTTTATATTGAGCCCCTTGGCCAATTGATAAGACAGACTGGGAGATTAAGGGGATTACAGTAGCTGGGAATGAACAAAAAGTTGCAATGTTTGCAGATGATGTACTTGTTTTTTTGGAGGAGCCTGAAGAATCTTTTATGAAGTTGATGTCTGTATTAAACAGCTTTGGGAAGTTATCCGGTTACAAATTAAATATATCTAAAACTCAGGTGATGACCCTGAATTATAAAGTTTCAAAATCTCTTAAGGAAAAATATAATCTTGATTGGGATGCTGTCTCTCTAAAACAAGGGTCACCAACGCGGTGCCCGCGGGCACCATGTCGCCCGCAGGGACCACATGAGTCGCCCGCAGGCCTGTTCTAAAAATAGCACAACTCGCAAGTGAGCTGCGTCTAAGATGTAATTTTTTATTTTATATTTTTTAAAATCACACTTGCATTTATATAGATTTTTTTTTTTTTGTAACTTAAGATTTTTATTCGTTTTTCATTATATATATTGCATTCAGATCACAGTCTACATTTAAAAAAACAAAGGGGCTAGAGTAAAAAGGAAAAAGAAAAAAAAAAAAAAGGGGGGGGGGACAAATGTTGGAGCATCAAGTTTTTAGTTTCCATCTCTTAATTCTTCTGGTTTTTCCAGCGTCTTTGGTTATTCTTTCAATATCTGTCTCGTTGTTGCACTTTGTAGTGTGTCCATTTCCGCCATTTTTTTTCCCACAGTCCTTCTTGCATTCTTTGTCGATATGTTAGTTTTTCCATCATACGTATGTCCTCAATAATGTCAGTCCATTGCTCTTGGTCAGGAAGAACTTCTGATCGCCATTTTTTTGTGATTGTTTTTTTACATGCAATCAACAAGATTTTAACTAGATATCTGTCCTCAGCCTGTATAACATTGTCTCTTTTAAGATCACATAGGTACATCAGGTTACAGTTCATTGGTATATTATATCCTAATATCCTCTGTATTGTCACATGTATAGATTTCCAGAATGATGAGATTTTGCAGCATTTCCAGAACATATGTGAGTGGTCTGCATTTTGAGCCCCACATCCCCTCCAGCATAAAGATTGGGTATTTGTATATTTTCCTTGAATCTGTGGTGTAATGAAAAAGCGAATCAGGTTTTTCCATCCAAATTCCCTCCATGTTCTTGAATTTGTTGATGTGTGTTGTGTTTTCCATATTTCCTGCCAGCTTTCTTCTGTTATGTTTAAATTGAGCTCTTTCTCCCATTTCTCCTTTATATAGTTACTTGAATGATTGTTTGCCATAAGTTTCTGATATAGCTTTGAAATAATTCTTGTTTTATTTCCTGTATATGAGCTTAAAATGAATTGTATAATCTCGCTCACATCTGTTTGGAGGTTATGCCTAATCTTCTTCATATAATAGTCTCTCATCTGCAGATATCTGAAGAATTCCGATCTTTCTAGTTTAAATTTTCTCCTGATGTTTACAAAGTTCCCGAGATCTTTTTTTCCGATATTGCCCCATGCTGTGATTCCCTTGTTCACCAGATTTTTGTATCCCCTATCTTGCTTTGCCGGTTCAAACTGACTGTCAAATGCTACCCATTTCAATAGTTTTATGTCTTCCTTTATATTATACTTTTGTACTATTTTATACCACAGTTCTAAAGTAAATTTAGTGATTGGGTCTATTTGTTTGATTTGCTTATATGCATCTTTATCTCCTATTATGCTTTGTACTGGGAGTCCCTCAATTTCCTTTTCCATTTCTTTCCATTTTGCCTCATATCCCTCGTCGCACCAACATATGATATATCTTATTTGTGCCGAGTAGTAATATTCTTTTAGACTCGGTAGGCCCATGCCTCCTTTCTCTTTTGGTAATTGGAGAGTTTTATATTTCACTCTTGGTTTTTTACCTCCCCAAACAAATCTCGATATCATCCTGTCCCACTTTGAGAATTGGGCATCTGGAATCTCTGTTGGTAGAGCCTGGAAGAGGTAAAGTAATCTAGGTTGTATGCTGATTTTGACTGTCTCAATTTTTGAATTCAGATCCATATTTAAGATTGACCATCTATCAATATCTTTTTTTATTTCTTGTTCCAACCTATCATAGTTTGCTTTATAGATTTTGCTTAGATCTTTAGGTATGTTCACTCCAAGGTATTTTATTTCTTTTTGTTTCCAGTTTAGTTTGATCTTATCAGTTATCTGGTCTAGAGGGTTATAGTGGAATGTCAGTATTTGTGTTTTTGTTATGTTTATCTTGTATCCTGATAATTTTCCAAAATTTTCTATCAAGTTCATCATTTCCATTATTGATTCATCTGGTTGTTCAAGGTAAACTATAATATCGTCTGCAAATAGCCCAATCTTGTGTTCCGCCCCCTTTATTGTTACACCTTTTAATTTCTTATTTTGTCGTATCGCTTGAGCCAATGGCTCTATGAACAGAGCAAACAAGGTGGGCGATAAGCAGCATCCCTGCCTAGTTGATCTTTGTATATTTACTTTGTCTGTTAAGCTACCGTTTATCTTGATTCTTGCCACAGGTTCTTGATACAGCGTCCTTATGCATTGTACTGATTTTTCATTAAATCCAAAGCGTTCCAGCACACTATATAGGAATTTCCAGGTAACCCTGTCAAATGCTTTTTCTGCGTCTAAACTCATTATTACTGCGCTTTTCTTTTCTTTATGTATTTGATTAATTATATGTATTGTTCTCCTGATATTGTCATGTGTTTGGCGTCCCTCTATGAAACCAGTTTGATCATCTTCTATCAATTCCGTCAAGAATGTCTTTATTCGTTTACATATAATTGTTGTATATATTTTATAATCCACATTTAATAAAGAGATTGGCCTATAGTTTCCGCACTGTTCTCTATCTTTCCCTGGCTTTAAAATGACTGAAATAATGGCTTCGTTCCATGATGGAGGTATTTTATTGTTGTTCAACGTCCAATTAAATGACTTTAGGAGCTGTGGCGTGAGTTCTTCTATAAACAGTTTATAAAACTCAGATGGGTATCCATCACTACCTGGTGATTTACCATTTTTAAGTGACTTAATCACATCTCTAATCTCTTGTGTTGTTATTTCTGCTGTTAGCTTTTCATTTTGTTGATTTCCTATTGATGGCAAGTCCAATGTGCATAGAAATTTTTTAATATCTTTAGTATTTGTTTCTTCAGGTTGCGAGTATAGTTCTTGGTAGAAATTATGGAATATTTCTTCGATGTTTTCTGGGTTAACTGTGGTTTTATTTGTGGTGGGGTCTTTAATCTTGTATACATTATTCATTGTTTGTTGTTTTCTTAACCGTTTTGCCAGCAGTTTTGTGGCTTTTGGTCCCGTTTCATAATATTTTTGCTTTAGATATCTATTTTTCCTTTCAATTTCATCCATTTGTGTTTCTTTTATCTTTATTTTTTCTTCTTTAATTTCTTGATATATTTTTGGGTCATTTGTGCTTTGATGTTTATGTTCTAATTCCCTCAGTCTCTCACATCTTTGTTCATATGCTTCCAGTTTAGTCTTATTTGCTTTTCCTGTTTCAACAATTAATTTACCTCTTAACACGGCTTTTAGTGCATCCCATAGTATTGTTGGGTCCACTTCTTCATTGTCATTCTCTTGGATATATTCATTTATGTTTACTTTTATTCTTTCTTTCATTTTATCATCATTTAACAGTCCTACATTAAGTTTCCATGTTGTTTGTCGTTTTCTATTGTTTAAATTTATTTCCATGTATATAGGATTATGATCTGATATTTCTGCCCCTCCAATCCAACAATTTCTCACCCTGTGTCTGTCACCTTCATTCATAAGGAAGTAATCTATTCTAGAGTGTACTTTATGGGCTGCTGAATAATGTGTATAGTCTTTTTCGAGTGGGTGCAGGTCCCTCCAAATGTCTACCATACCCATTTCTGCCAGTGAGGTTCTTATGAACTTTGTTACATGTTTTTTTGTCTTCTTAACACTTGTTGTATCAATTTCATGATCCATGACAGCATTTAAGTCTCCTCCACAAATTAGGACTCCTTCACTGTGTGTTGCTATGAGATCAAACAGATGTTGAAAAAAACCCTTGTCACTTTCTGGTGGGGCATAGATGTTCACTAATGTGATCTGCATTCCATCTATTCTACCCTTTATTATTACATACCTGCCTTCTTTATCCTGGATTTCCTGTTCACATTCAAATTGTATTTTATTTGAGATTAGTATCATAACCCCCCTTTTAGTTCCTCCCTTAAATGAACTGTAGTAGGAGTTCTTATAGCCAAATCTCTTTAGTTTCACATGTTCTGTCTTGCTCAAATGTGTCTCTTGCATAAATATAATTTCGGCTTTTTCCTTCTTGAATTTTCTTATTATTCTTTCCCTTTTAACAGGTGAGTTCAGACCATTCACGTTTAGTGTTATTATCTTAAGATTTTTACCCATAATCATGTTTTTCCATTTTTTTAACTTGTGCTCCTAGCCCCTTTAACAACAAAAATAACACATATTTATATAAAAACACATTAAAAAATCTCGACCTCCGTACTTTGGGCCTTTCTTCTGCCCACTGGTCCCTGTTGGTGGGTGGAGGGAATGTCCTCACCGAGTGTAGGGCCCACCCTAGACCTGTATTTACTATCCAAGAAATAGTCATTAGTCTAGAAATGTCCAACAAATATCACTTAAACCTCTCCTAGCCGTCTGTTTCTCTTTTACCTTGTCTTCTTGGCCTTCATTTCTTCTGTGTCTTTCTTAATCTTTGTTATAATCTAGGCTTTCAGTTGAAAGCCTTGTAGTCTTTCCTGGGCCCGCTGCTCCACGTCTCCCCCCGTCTTTTGCCGTTCACTCGCCTCCACTCCGGCTGTCGTGATGCGTTCAGGGCCGCCGCTGCTCCCACCGTTTCCTCCGGCACGTACACCTCAAGGCCCCGCTCCATCATGTCCTGCGCTGCCTCTCTGGCTGTGTTGTATGTCCTCATGCCGTTCTCCCAATGAATCCTCATCTTCGTTAGCGGCGTTTGGAATCTAATTTTTTTTTCTTTCAGCGTTTTTTTAATGTTGGCATATTTCTTCCGCTGCTGCACAATTTCTGCCGGGTAGTCATGATCAAAGTATATCTGCTTGTCGCCGATTCGTATCTTTTTTTTCCACGCTCGTGTCAGGATTCTTTCCTTTACATCATATTTCAGAAAGTTTACCACAACTGACCTGGGTGTAGAGCGTGGGTTCGGGTTCTGTGCCGAGGCTCTGTGCGCTCGTTGAATCTGCAGGTCCGCTTCACTGGGCAGTTCCAGCTCTTTTTTTAAGAACTGATCCATGAATTTCGTCATCGAGTTGCCTTCAATGCCCTCCGGGATCCCGAAGATGCGTATATTGCCCCGTCTGGACCTGCTCTCCAAGTCGGTTACTTTCTCCTGCATCCTCTGCATTTGTGCCGTCAGGGTCTGCAGCTGTTCGCTTGCCTCGCTATTCCAGTCTTCCAGCTCTGATATTCGGGCCTGCGCTTCCGTCATACACGCCCGCTGGGAGCGCAGCTCCTCCATGTTTTCTGCTAGCTTGCGCTCCATTTCTCTTCGGAGGCCCATAATTTCCTCCTTAATCTCTTTTTTCAGCTCCTCCTTAAGAGCCGCTAAATCCTGCTGTAGCTGCCGTTTGAAGTCTCTCAACTCTTTTCCCAAACTGGCGATGCCAGTGTTCATGGTATCGAGTGTGTCTTCCATTTTCTCTGCTGCAGTCACCTCGTTTTTTTGGGCCCCGTGTTCAGCGGTTTCTCCTGCGTTGTTGAAGAGGAATTCTTTAATTTTACTCTGCTTTTGTCCTTGTGCCCGGCTCCTTCGTGTTTTCATCCCTTAGTTTATTGATCCGCTTATGTCGAGTTGGCCATTTACCGATGATTTTTAATCCGGCTAGGGAGAGCTTTCTGTTTAAGCGTTATGTCTCTCCGCCATCTTCCCGGAAGTCTCCGCATTTATATAGATTTTAAAATGACAATGTCTTAAAAATAAAAAAAATGAAAATATGTTTATTATACGTAAAGTTAAGGTGAACTCTGACCTAGTTCAAAGGTCAGTATTGTGCGCATGACAAAACCTTCGCGCTTGTGGAGAGTAAGCTAGCGGGCAGTTAAGATGGTGAGCGGAGTGCGGTTTCCAAGCCCAAAAACATGGCAAAAAAAAGACAGAAAATTTATCATTTTCAAAGTGTGTGGGAGGAAGAGTTCTTTTTTACTACCGTGAAAGGAAGCTGCGTGTATTTCATTTGAGGGGCGATGGCGAAGCGCCACTTCACTACCCACTCTTTTTTTTTTTTTTTTTTTTTTTGGACTTATCTTGTACCCGTAGGTAGATTTGTTCTGCAGTCCGGTGACAAGCCACCAGCCGCTGCGTGCGCAAACGCCCCTTAACTCCCTAACCTGCATGTTTTTGCATGAAAAACCAGAACATGCACCACCAGAACATGCAAACTCCACACAGATCACTGTTGGCCGGGGACAGGGATCGAACCCACGATCCCCGCGATCCCCCGGCCGAGGGTAAACTGCTGCCGCGGTGCTAACCACTGCTCCACTGTGCATATAAGCACTGTCAGTGCTGTTTAGCTTCTTCTCATGAAAGGACAGTGCTGGTTGCTCAAGCATGATTCTTGGCAAGAACTGTATGGATATAATTCCAGTGAAGAAGAACACACAAAAGTGTGTTTATTAAATGTAACAGATTTTGAGCAGAATTGCAGCAGATTTGTTCAGTTAAAAATGTGATAAGATTTATTTAATATGAAAGTTGATTTTTCTTAAATGTTGCATAACTTTTTCAAACATGGTTCAACATAGTTCATGAATTAAAAGGGTTTAGTTTTTTATGGTTAAAAGGGACTGGTGAAAACTGGACATTTTTTTATGAAATGTAGAAGTGATCATCTGAACAATTGCTGAGATTAATAAAAATAAAGTGTTGAATATTGATCTTGTCTGTTACCCACTCTAAGTTATTGATAATTATTTATTTATGTGTATATATATATATATATATACTGTATATACACACACACAATTTGTTATTTTAGAGGAGTATGTCAAGCTGGTGCCCTTCACATGACTCGATACCCATGAAGTAGCTCTTGGTTTCAAAAAGGTTGGTGACCCCTGCTCTAAAATATTTAGGCATAATTCTCACTAAAGACATCTCTAGACTGTCTCAAGCAAATTATGACCCACTGTCATTAGCAATAAGATCAGACATATATAGATGGAATCTTGTACCCTTTCTCAATTTAAATTCAAGGATTATTGCAGTGAAAATGAATATAGTTCCCCAATTGCTGTATTTGTTTAGAACATTACCTATTGAAGTGAGTGACAATCAATTCAAGGAATGGGACAAATGGATTTCACGCTTTATATGGCAGGGGAAGAAACCAAGAATATGCTATACTGCTTTACAATTAAGGAAAGAAAAGGGTGGAGCAATGCTTCCTTGTTTGAAATACTATTATGCTTCTCAAGTTATTCCTCTATTATATTGGTGTAACCCAGACTTCCAAGCCAATTGGAAGATAATAGAATCCAACATATCACCTATATTCCCCTTACAAGCTGCAATTTCAGATAAAAGATTAGCTGACCAATTACAGGGTCTAAACCCTTGGATTGAACACACACTAGGTATGGCAGGTATGGCATAAAGTAGTGAAAACCTGTGAAATAGGAAATATGCTAAGAAATTTCAGATGGTGTGCCTATGACACAGATTTTCAACCCAACAAAAGTGATAAAAGATTTCAAACTTGGACAAAAAAAGGGCTAACAACGTACCTCACCTTTACAAGCAAAGGAACACTACAGAATTTCCAGTCCCTACAAACCAAATTTGGTCTTGAGCAAGTAGACTTCTTCAGGTACCTCCAAATACGTGATTATTTTAACAAGCATAGCAAATCTCTAAACCAATCTTCAACAGAGTCACACTTTTTTAAAATTTCAAAGTCAGCTTATAACACTTCAATGAAAAAGGCAATTTCTAAGTTATATAATGGGATGCTAAATGCAAGGAACGATGATATGCTACACATTAAGAATAAGTGGGAACATGAAGTGGGAATGGGCATTTCTGATGAGAATTGGGAAAAAATTTGTATCTTTCAATGGTCCTCCATAAACTCATTGGTATGGAGAGAACACTGTTGAAAAATGTGATAAGATTTTTTAAGACTCCTCACCAAAGTAAATATAGAAACATAATGAGTGTTGGAGAAGGTGTGGCTCTGTTGAAGCAAATCATTTTCATATATTCTGGGAATGTCCGGTTTTGCATCAATATTGGTCTGGAATTCATAAAGCTTTAAATGATATCTTCAAGGTAAACATTGCAAATGACTTTTTAAATTTATATATGGATCTTGTTCCAACTCTGGACAGAAGAGGGGACATAAAATTGCTGCAGGCGCTCTTAGCAGCCAGTAAGAAATCAATTACTAGAAAATGGTTAAACCCAGCCCCACCCACACTCAATGATTGGTTTGGAATAATTTTGGAAATCCTCCAAATGGAAAAATTGATGTATTTGTTAAGAATTCAAAGGGGAAAAATTTTATTCAATTTGGAACAAGTGGATTCATTTTATATTTCCTATTCAGAATGACTTTGTATGACTCCAGATGTAAACATCCTTGTTGAATCACCTTACTAAGACTGAAATTTTGTTTTTCTATTCTCCCAGATGGGAAGAAGGAATGACTGTAAGCCCCCAGTTCAGTTTGTTTGTTTTTTTTCTTTTTTCTTTTTCTTTTTTGGTTCTTTTAATTTTTTGTTCCTATAAAACAAGTAAGAGAAGGACTATGATACAAATGTCTGAATGCTATATTTGTAAAGATGGCATCCTTTTCTAATAAAAACATAAATAAAAAAAAAAAAGGAATACTGCCCTGCGGACCAGTTTCCGAAGGAAGGGGATCATGCTCTGCTTCAGTATGTCACAGTACATGTTGCCATTCATGGATCCCCCAATTAACTGTAACTCCCCAGTGCCGGCAGCACTCATGCAGCCCCAAACCATGACACTCCCACCACCACGCTTGACTGTAGGCAAGACACACTTGGTTGCCGCCACACAGACTTAACACCATCTGAACCAAATAAGTTTATCTTGGTCTCATCAGACCACAGGACATGGTTCTAGTAATCCATGTCCTTAGTCTGCTTGTCTTCAGCAAACTGTTTGCGGGCTTTCTTGTGCATCATCTTTAAAACAGGCTTCCTTCTGGGACGACAGCTATGCAGACTAATTTGATGCAGTGTGCGGCACATGGTCTAAGCACTGACAGGCTGACCCCCCCCACCCTTTCAACCTCTGCAGCAATGCTCACAGCACTCATACATTTATTTTCAAAAGACAGCCTCTGGATATGAAGCTGAGCACGTGCACTCAACTTCTTTGGTCAACCATGGCGAGGCCTGTTCTGAGTGGAACCTGTCCTGTTAAACCGCTGTATGGTCTTGGCCACCATGCTGCAGCTCAGTTTCAGGGTGTTGGCAATCTTCTTATAGCCTAGGCCATCTTTATGTAGAGCAACAATTATTTTTTTCAGATCCTCAGAAACTTCTTTGCCATGAGGTGCCATGTTGAACTTCCAGTGACCAATATGAGAGAGTGTGAGAGCGATAACACCAAATTTAACACACCTGCTCCCCATTCACACATGAGACTTTGTAACGCTGACAAGTCACATGACAGCGAAGAGGAAAAATGGCTAACTGGGCACAATTTGGACATTTTCACTTCAGGGTGTACTCACTTTTGTTGCCAGCGGTTTAGACATTAATGGCTGTGTGTTGAGTTATTTTGAGGGGGCAACAAATTTGCACTGTTATACAAGCTGTACACTAACTATACTTTACATTGTATCAAAGTGTCATATCTTCAGTGTTGTCCCATGAAAAGATATAATAAAATATTTACAAAAATATGAGGCGTGTACTCACTCAGAGAGAACCTGGGTACTAAGTTTGGTGATCCAAGCTGTCTTTGTTGTTGAGATCTAGTTTATAAGCCCCAGTATAACATAATATTGAGGGCAGCTCGGTGGTGCAGTGGTTAGCACTGTGGCAGCACAGTAAGAAGGTCACGGGAAGAAGATCTGCAAACTGAAATTTCAGAGGAACAATGGGAATTGGCTTGTACAGAAGCTCAAACCAAATCAATAAATGTACGCCTTAAATTGATACATTTCAAATGGTTAATGCGGATGTATGTTACACCGGAGGAGTTAAATAAATATAACAAAAATATACCAGATACATGCACAAAATGCATGGAAAGTAAAGGAACTCTATTTCATTGTGTATGGGAATGTAGATTAATAAGAATGTTTTGGGAAGAGGTGAGGGTAACAATTGAAAAAATAATCTCAAAACAAATCATATTGAATCCTCAATTGTTTTTGTTGGGTCTGTACCCAGAAAAGCATAATTTTAATAAAAGTGAAAGAACATTCATAGACCTCAGTTTGCTTAATGCCAAAAAATGTATTGCACTATTATGGAAAAAGACTCATAGACCAGATGTGACTCAGTGGTTAAGACAGATGTTAACAAACCTTCCATTAGAAAGAATAACATATATACTGAAATCAAAGGAAATTGTGTTTGAGAATATATGGAGACCTTTTATTATGTAAAAAATTTAAACATAACTCTTGAAGAAGAAGGTGAATGATGTGTGTGGACCTTGTAAATTCCAAACTGGTGAACATAATATGTATACTTATGTATTGGATTGTCTAGACTAAACAGAGGAGCATTGTTGAAGATTTGATTTTGCTGGTGGTTGTTGGTGTTTTTAGTGCATCTTTTTTTTTTTTTTTTTTTTTGTAGTACTTTAGTGTTAGTGTTTGATTGTTTGTATCATGTTTGTTCCACCCCTGACCATCGTGGGTTCGATCCCACCCCCTGACCATCGATGACCTTTCTGTGTAGAGTCTGCATGTTCTCCCCGTGTCTGCGTGGGTTTACACAGGGTACTCTGGTTTCCTCCCACAGGCAAAAAAAAACAAAAAACATGCAGGTTAGGTTAACTGGAGACTCTGAAGTGGCCCTAGGTGTGAATGGCGAAGGGATTGGCGCCATACCATGGCTGCCTCATCCATCCAGGTGGATGCCCTGAATTTCCCTCTGGGATTAATAAAGTATACAAAATACAAAGAAAAAAAAGCCATTTTATCTTTGACCTTGTGATCCCAAAATCATAATCACACTTCAGTCAGAGGGTGAACCTGTGTACCAAGTTTGGTGACCCTAACTTTACTCGCTGTACAGTAATAAGGCATAAGGAATGCTAACCTTGAACTTAGACCTGCTGACCACAAACCCATAATCAGAGGTCAGGATCCCAAGGTGAACCTCTGTAGCAAGGTTGGTGACCCTAGCTTTCTTTGGTGTTGAGCTATAGTTTATAAGCCATTTTGATGTTGACCTTTAACCTTGCGATCCCAAAACCACAGTCACACTTCAGGGTCACAGGGTGAACCTGTGTACCAAGTTTGGTAACCCTAACTTTACTCGTTGTATAGCAATAAGGTAAAGGGAATGTTAACGTTGACCTTTTGACCCCAAACCCATAGTCAGAGGTCAGGATTCCAAGGTGAACCTGTATACCAGGTTTGGTGGGCCTAGCTTTACTGGTTTTATAGTAATAGTAAATATAGCATTTTCCATTTACCATAGTGCCCATAGTGCAACTGCAATGTTAACTGTGAACTTTGACCCCAAACCCATAGTTAGGTGAGGGTGTAAATCATCCAAGATGTGTACTAGATACAACTACTGTATCGATTTGAAAAGCCACCATCATTTCTTTCACTAGTTATTGTGTTTACAAGATTTAGTTAAAATCTGATCTCTGACCTCAAGGTCATCCAATGAGAGAGAAACTGCAATATGCGCATCATTAGTGTATATCAAACCATGGCACCAAGTTTCAAAACAATCGAAACAAAACTGTAGGAAGAGTTGATTTCACAAAAGTGGGACAGACAGACGGATGGACTGACCCGTAACATAATCCCCCTTCGGTCCTCATCCAAAAGGCTCTTCGACCCCTTTGGGCTTTGACCGACAGGGGATAAAAAGTGGCTCATTCAACTTAATGACTTATAAACCATTATCACACATGCACCATGACGCTAAACTTGTCTAATTATTTCCAGGCATGCAGTTGTCAAAATAATTCTGATAAATCCGTTGTGGCAATTTATAAATTACATTTTGATCATCCCGAGAATCAGTGCAATTGCATCAATTTGCCTGGTAATGTTTCTTTCCACCATGTTGAGCCACAAAAATCTGCATGTACTGTTGAGTGCAGGGAAAGTGTAAAGAGTAGGTAGATCTTTGCATCTTAAACCTAGCTTGAGGCATTTTTTTTGTTCCAGTTTGAGCATATTTGAAACAAACAGGCAAACTGCAACAATATTAGCTGTCCATACACATATAATTTCCCTTACAAATTTTAACAGATTAATCATCTCGCACAAAAAAACACATCATGCATCCTTTCAGCTCTTTTATCAAAAGTATACAGTGCAGGGACTTCCGGTTATGGCGGCCGCCTAGAAGGACACGTATCACTCTGCTCTGCCCCTGGAAATAAAAATTCGGCAAATAACTCTCTCATTTGGAACAGAACTTTTCCCAGCGTTTGGGTGAGGATATGCCGGTGAAGACTAAGGCTGGGAAATCAGGAGGGGGAAAAATTGAATCGCCGAAGCAGTCCAAATTAACGGACTTTAAAGTTTGTGGCGCAGTAGAAAAAGCTGCGGATATGGCGGATGAAACTAGCGGTGGTGCGGTAACTGCTGCTGCTGACGATGGCGGCACAGGTGCAGTGCTGGCCGCCATTAGCTCAATGAGAGCAGACTTTTCCGCTAAACTTGATGGGATTATGGCAGCGTTGGATGCAATGAGAAAGGAGTTGGGTGACTGCGTGGAGCGAGTGACGCAGGCGGAGCTTCGTGTTTCAAGTGCGGAGGATGAAATCAGCGGACTTCAAATAAAGGTGCGCACTTTGGAAAAAAAAAATAAAGATCTGGAAAATAGCGTTATGGACTTGGAATCTCGGTCCAGAAGGAACAACCTGAGGCTGGTGGGTTTACCGGAGGGAGCCGAAGGTCGTGATTCATGCTCCTTTTTGGAGGGGTGGATCCCGGAGGCGCTGAACAACGCGGAGCTAAAATCATCAGTCGTCTTGGAAAGCTCCCACCGAATTGGCCCACCGAGAGGTAACAAGGCAGCACCGAGGACGCTAATTATGAAGTTTCTCAGCTACAGAGACAGGATGACGATCTCCAACGCGGTGCGGGCCAAAGGAGAAATTAAATACCAAGATCAGCAGGTGCGGTTCTACCCAGATCTGGCCTCAGGAATCCAACAATTAAGGAAGCAGTTTGACCCCATCCGCAAAGAACTGCGCAACCTTGAGATTCGTCATGGAGTGATTCACCCTGCAAGACTTCTGGTCACATATGAGGGCAGAACACGCATCTTCAAGACCCCCGAGGAGGCGCAGGAGCTCATCAAGAAGATCCAGGAAGAGACTGGTGGGAGCTAAGCATGAACAGAATATAGGGTAGAATATTTGAGCATTTAACTGATTAGAAGCATATAACAAGATTACAAAATATAGAATGTATTACATATTAAAAAAAAAAAAGTACAAAATTGCTAAAAAAATTTGGAGTTAAATTGGAAAATTACAGAAGAGAGTTAATGTTACGTTATTAAAAGCAGTAGAGTTAGGGTGATTGGGAGGATGAAGAAGGAGTGGCTTTGGCTGTTCCTCGTGGGTGTGGAACGGTCGATGGCTATATCGGGAGACGGAATTTTTCTTTTGCTTTTGGGGGGATTGCCACAAATGTGGGAAGGGGGAATTTGTTTGTGTGTAGTTTGTAGGGTGAATGTTCAACCACTCATTTTTTTGCTTTTCTGTTTGAGCATGTTTACACTGCAAGGTAATCCCAAACTCCCTATTGATTATAAATCAAAGCGTTAATCTTAATTTAACTTCATGGAATTGCAGAGGTCTACAAAATTTAAAAAAACTTAAACAAGTTATGAATAAAATAAAAGACATGGGTTCAAAAATTGTGTTTTTACAAGAAACTCATCTAATAGAGCAAGATGTAAAAAGAATTAGGAGTAGATGGCAAGGAAATGTTTTCACCTCATCATTTTCATCCCGAGCCAGGGGAGTTATGACTCTCATACATAAATCAGTCCCATTTCAAGTGAAAAATGTAATTGAAGACAAATTTGGAAGATATGTAATCATTCAAGGATCTTTGCTATTAGAAAACATAAATTTGGTGAACTTATATGGTCCCAATATAGATGATCAAAAGTTCTTTGCCAATTTATTTCTTATCTTATCATCACTTACAGGGCAACATATAATAGCAGGGGATTTTAATTGTACATTGAATCCCAGTATAGATAGATCAACAGGACTGGACTGTACGCACAATGGATGTAGGATGACCATTAATCATTTTATGAAAGAATTGAAATTGATAGATATATGGAGAGAAATGAAACCACAAGTTAAAGCATACTCTTGTTATTCCAATACCTACAAGACATTCTCACGTATAGATTATTTTTTGATCTCCACAGAATTAAGGTCCAAGATTCAAAACTGTTTTTATGATAACATCGTGATCTCTGATCATGCACCCTGCTGTCTAATGTATGTAGATAAGAAATTGACAAAGGAACCAGGTAGATGGCAATTTCAGCATAAATGGCTTCAGGATGAGGAATTTGTTAAGTATATAGAAAAACAGATAGATGAGTTCTTTGATATCAATACTACACAAACATCAGCATGTGTAAAGTGGGAGGCTTTCAAAGCTTTTATTAGGGGACATATTATTAGTTATACAGGTTCAAAATCTAAGAAGACTCGAGAGGAGAGAGTCCAATTGGAACATAAAATAAAAATTCTTCAAGAAAGAGTATATGCAGGAAGAGATCCAAGGTTAGAGAACGAATTACTGATTTTGAGAGCTGAATATGACAAAAAATCAGCGAATAGAGCTGCCTCGAGTCTTCTAAGATTGAAACAATCTTTTTATGAACAAGGTGAAAAATCAGGAAAGTTATTGGCATGGCAGATTAAACAATTAGAATCTAAAACACCAATTACCAGTATTATAAGTAATGGACAGGTAGTTATAGATCCTTCAGAAATTAATAGAGCCTTTAGAGATTACTATGAAAAATTATATGATACCAAAAATGAATCTGACTTAACAAAACTACATGGGTTTTTGAATGAACTATTTATACCGTGTATTCCAAATGAAAATAGGGAGATACTGGAGTCTAAAATTAGTCAAGAAGAAGTTGGACTAGCCATTGATAATATGAAATCAGGAAAAAGTGCAGGACCAGATGGTCTTCCAGTTGACCTTTATAAAAAATTTAAGAATAAATTAACAAAACCTTTTTTGGAAATGGTTTTAGAAGCATTTCAAAATAGTAATTTACCATCATATATGAATAATGCCTTAATTATACTGTTGCCAAAACCAGGTAAGCCCTCTAATAAATGTGAAAATATGAGACCAATAAGCCTATTAAATGCCGACCTTAAGATAATTTGTAAAATTTTAGCAAGACGAATACAAGAAATTTTACCAAATATTATTAATCGAGATCAGAATGGCTTTATAAAGGGTAGACAAGGCTTCCATAATGTAAGAAGACTATTTAATATTATTTATTCTAATAAAGAAGCACCGGATACAGCTCTCTTATCACTGGATGCCGAAAAAGCCTTTGATAGAGTTGAATGGCCCTTTCTTTTTGAAGTCTTACAAAGGTTTGGACTTGGAAATAATTTCATAAAATGGGTTCAGATAATATATAATAATGCTACTGCAGAAATTCTAACAAATAACAATATTTCAAAATCAATAAAAATCAATAGAGGATGTCGACAAGGCTGTCCACTTTCACCTTTACTGTTTACTATGGCAATTGAACCTTTAGCGATGGCGATACGTCTACAGTCACAAATATATGGAATTAAAGTTGGACCAACAGAACATAAAATCTCCCTGTATGCCGATGACATAATTTTGTTTATGTCGAATCTTAAAAAATCAATTCCGACCTTGTTGAATTTAATAAAGAATTTCGGGGAAATATCAGGATATAAAATAAATAAAACTAAATCTTCAATATTAATGCTAAATGAGACCCAGAGAAATTACCCAGCCCCTGAGGCAAATCAATTCAATGTTGTAAATCAGTTCAAATATTTAGGAATCCAAATTGTGCCTAAGCTAGAATCAGTCGCCAGTGTCAATTATGAAGCCTTAATGACAGATATTGATGAGTTACTTCAGAGATGGATGTCACTACCAATGTCGATGATCGGGAGAATCAATATACTTAAAAGTAATATCTTACCTAAAATACTTTATTTATTTCAATACATTCCCTTACCACCACCTTTAGATTTATTCTCAAGAATTAAAAAAAAGTTAGTGGAATTTATATGGAACAACAGGAGGGCTAGATTACGTCTGTCTTTATTATATTTACCATTTGATCGTGGAGGTCTGAAATGTCCAAATTTTATGTTGTATTATTGGTCGGCACAACTGAGGTCTATGACATATTATTTTTCATCAAATGATCTCCCTCACTGGACTGAAATGGAATCATACAATTTACCTTTACCTCTTCCCATATTCATATACTCAGATTCGGCAAAAAAATTACAAAAACAAGTTAAAAATCCATTTGTAAAGCATATGATCAAAATATGGTGTGAAGCTAAAAACTATTTAAAAGAACCACAGTTATTGTCACAATTTAGTCCAATATGGGGTAATCAATATTTTAAACCAGGGAGAGCGGACGCTGTATTTAAAGTATGGAATTTAAAAGGGATACAAAAGATTCAGGATTTATATTTGCCATGTGCAGAAAACATAATGTCTTTTGAAGAGTTGAGGATCAAATTTAATCTCAATAGAACACATTTTTTAAAATATCTTCAACTTAGAAACTTTATTCGATCAAATCAAAATAAAGCTCTCACTCGACCTATTTATTTATCCTTGGAAAAAATGTTGATGAAAGATAGTAAAAGAAAGGGTATTATTTCAGAGTTTTATAACTCATTGACACTATTTTCAAGTGAAAATTCACTGAAAAGATTAAACTACTGGAAAGAAGATCTGCAAACTGAAATTTCGGAGGAACAATGGGAATTGGCTTGTACAGAAGCTCAAACCAAATCAATAAATGTACGTCTTAAATTGATACATTTCAAATGGTTAATGCGGATGTATGTTACACCGGAGGAGTTAAATAAATATAACAAAAATATACCAGATACATGCACAAAATGCATGGAAAGTAAAGGAACCCTATTTCATTGTGTATGGGAATGTAGATTAATAAGAATGTTTTGGGAAGAGGTGAGGGTAACAATTGAAAAAATAATCTCAAAACAAATCATATTGAATCCTAAACTGTTTTTGTTGGGTCTGTACCCAGAAAAGCATAATTTTAATAAAAGTGAAAGAACATTCATAGACCTCAGTTTGCTTAATGCCAAAAAATGTATTGCATTACTGTGGAAAAAGACTCATAGACCAGATGTGACTCAGTGGTTAAGACAGATGTTAACAAACCTTCCATTAGAAAGAATAACATATATACTGAAATCAAAGGAAATTGTGTTTGAGAATATATGGAGACCTTTTATTGATTATGTAAAAAATTTAAACATAACTCTTGAAGAAGAAGGTGAATGATATGTGTGGACCTTGTAAATTCCAAACTGGTGAACATAATATGTATACTTATGTGTTGGATTGTCTAGACTAAACAGAGGAGCATTGTTGAAGATTTGATTTTGTTGGTGGTTGTTGGTGTTTTTAGTGCATTTTTTTTTTGTAGTACTTTAGTGTTAGTGCTTGATTGTTTGTATCATGTTTGTTTAAAAAAAAAAAAGGCTCAATAAAGATATTGTGGGAAAAAAAAGTATACAGTGCATCTGGAAAGTATTCACAGTGGTGCTTCACTTTTTCCACATTTTATTATGTTAAAGCCTTATTCCAAAATGGATTAAATTCATTTTTTTTCCTCAAAATTCTACACACAATGCCCCATAATGACAACGTGAAAAAAAGTTTTTTTTGAGATTTTTGCATATTTATTACAGATAAAAAACTAAGAAATCACATATATGGAAAGGGAATTTGTTTTTGTGTGTTTTTGTGTAGTTTGTAGGATGAATGTTCAACCATCCATGTTTTTTCTTCTCTGTATGAGCATGTTTATATTGCAAGGTAATCTCAAACTCCTTATTGATACCAAAGCGTTAATCTTAATTTAACTTCATGGAATTGCAGAGGTCTACAAAATCTAAAAAAACTTAAACAAGTTATGAACAAAATAAAAGACATAGGTTCAAAAATTGTGTTTTTACAAGAAACTCATCTAATAGAGGAGGATGTAAAAAGAATTAGGAGAAGATGGCAGGGAAATGTGTTCACTTCATCATTTTCATCCCGAGCCAGGGGAGTTATGACTCTCATACATAAAACAGTCTCATTTCAAGTGAAAAATGTAATTGGAGACAAATTAGGAAGATATCTATTCATCCAAGGATCTTTGTTATTAGAAAATATAAATCTGGTGAACTTATACGGTCCCAATATAGATGATCAAAACTTCTTCGCTAATTTATTTCTTACTTTATCATCACTTACAGGGCAACATATAATAGCAGGGGATTTTACTTGTACATTGAATCCCAGTATAGATAGATCAACAGGACTGGACTGTACGCACAATGGATGCAGGATGACCATTAATCATTTTATGAAAGAACTGAGATTGCTAGATATATGGAGAGAAATGAAACCACAAGTCAAAGTCTATTCTTGTTATTCTAATACCTACAAGACATTCTCACGTATTGACTATTTTTTGATCTCCACAGAATTAAGGTCCAAGATTCAAAACTGTTTCTATGATAACATCGTGATATCTGATCATGCACCCTGCTGTCTAATATATGTAGATAAGAAATTGACAAAGGATCCAGGTAGGTGGCAATTTCAGCATAAATGGCTTCAGGATGAGGAATTTGTTAAGTACATAGAAAAACAGATAGATGAGTTCTTTGATATCAATACTACACAAACATCAGCATGTATAAAGTGGGAGGCTTTCAAAGCTTTTATTAGGGGGCATATTATTAGTTATACAGGTTCAAAATCTAAGAAGACTCGAGAGGAGAGAGTCCAATTGGAACGTAAAATAAAAATTCTTCAAGAAAAAGTGTATGCAGGAAGTAACCCACAGTTAGAGAACGAATTACTGATTCTGAGAGCTGAATATGACAAAAAAATCAGTGAATAGAGCTGCCTCAAGTCTTCTAAGATTGAAGCAAACTTTTTATGAGCAAGGTGAAAAATCAGGGAAATTATTGGCATGGCAGATGAAACAATTAGAATTTAAAACACCAATTACCAGTATTATAAGTAACGGACAGGCAGTTGTAGATCCTTTAGAAATTAATAGTGCCTTTAGAGATTATTATGAAAAACTATATGATACAAAAAATGAAACTGACATAACAAAACTAAATGGGTTTTTGGACGGATTATCTATACCGTGTATTCCAAATGAAAACAGGGAGATACTGGAGTCTAAAATTAGTCAAGAAGAAGTTGGGCTAGCCATTGATAATATGAAATCAGGAAAAAGTGCAGGACTAGATGGTCTTCCAGTTGACCTCTATAAAAAATTTAAGAATAAATTAATAAAACCACTTTTGGAAATGGTTTTAGAAGCATTTCAAAATAGTAATTTACCACCATACATGAATAATGCCTTAATTATACTGTTGCCAAAACCAGGTAAACCTTCTAATAAATGTGAAAACATGAGACCAATAAGCCTATTAAATGCTGACCTTAAGATAATCTGTAAAATTTTAGCAAGACGACTACAAGAAATATTACCAAATATTATTAACCGAGATCAGAATGGCTTTATAATGGGAAGACAAGGCTTCCATAATGTAAGAAGACTATTTAATATTATTTATTCTAATAAAGAAGCACCGGATACAGCTCTCCTATCATTGGACGCCGAAAAGGCCTTTGATAGGGTCGAATGGCCCTTTCTTTTTGAAGTCCTACAAAGGTTTGGACTTGGAAATAATTTCATAAAATGGGTTCAGATAATATACAATAATGCTACAGCAGAAATCTTAAACAGCAATATCTCAAAATCGATAAAAATCAATAGAGGATGTCGACAAGGCTGTCCACTTTCACCTTTACTGTTTACTATGGCAATTGAACCTTTAGCGATGGCAGTACATTTACATCCACAAATATATGGAATTAAAGTAGGACCAACAGAACATAAAATCTCCCTGTATGCCGATGACATAATTTTGTTTATGTCGAATTTTTAAAAATCAATTCCGACCTTGTTAAATTTAATAAAAAACTTTGGGGAAATATCAGGATATAAAATAAATAAAACTAAATCTTCAATATTAATGCTAAATGAGACCCAGAGAAATCACCCAGCTCCTGAGGTAAATCAATCCAATGTTGTAAATCAGTTTAAATATTTAGGAATTCAAATTGTGCCTAAGCTAGAATCAGTCACCAGTGCCAACTATGAAGCCTTAATGACAGATATTAATGAGTTACTTCAGAGATGGATGTCACTACCAATGTCGATGATTGGGAGAATTAATATACTTAAAAGTAATATCTTACCCAAAATACTTTATTTATTTCAATACATTCCTTTACCACCACCTTCAGATCTATTCTCAAGAATTAAAAAAAAGTTAGTGGAATTTATATGGAACAGTAGGAAGGCTAGATTACGTCTGTCCTTACTATATTTACCATTTGATCGTGGAGGTCTGAAATGTCCAAACTTTATGTTGTATTACTGGTCAGCACAACTGAGGTCTATGACATATTATTTTTCATCAAATGATCTCCCTCACTGGACTGAAATGGAATCATACAATTTACCTTTACCTCTTCCCTTATTCATATACTCAGACTCGGCTAAAAAATTACAGAAACAAGTTAAAAATCCAATTGTAAAGCATATGATCAAAATAAGGTGTGAAACCAAAAAATATTTAAAAGAACCACACTTATTGTCACAATTTAGCCCAATATGGGGTAATCAATATTTTACACCAGGGAGAGCGGATGCTGTATTTAAAGTATGGAATTTAAAAGGGATTCAAAAGATTCAAGACTTATATTTGTCACGTTCAGATAACATAATGTCTTTTGAAGAACTGAGGATCAAATTTAATCTTAATAGAACACATTTTTTTAAATATCTTCAGCTTAGGAATTTTATTCGATCCAATCAAAATAATGCTCTCACCCGACCTACTTATTCATCCTTGGAAAAAATTTTGACGAAAGATAGTAAGAGAAAGGGTGTTATTTCAGAGCTTTATAACTCATTGACACTATCCTCAAGTGAAAACTCACAGAAAAGACTGAATTATTGGAAAGAAGACCGGCAAACTAAAATTTCAGAGGAACAATGGGAATCGGCTTGTACAGAAGCTCAAACCAAATCAATAAATGTACGTCTTAAATTGATACATTTTAAATGGTTAATGCGGATATATGTTACACCAGTGGAGTTAAATAGATATAACAAAAACATACCAGATACATGCACAAAATGTATGGGAAGTAAAGGAACCCTATTTCATTGTTTATGGGAATGTAGGAAAATTAGAATGTTTTGGGAAGAGGTGAGGGTAACAATTGAAAAAATAATTTCAAAACAATCCACATTGAACCCTAAACTGTTTTTGTTGGGTCTGTATCCAGAAAAGCATAACTTTAATAAGAGTGAAAGAGCATTCATAGACCTCAGTTTGCTTAATGCCAAAAAATGTATTGCACTACTGTGGAAAAAGACTCATAGACCAGATGTGACTCAGTGGTTAAGACAGATGTTAACAAACCTTCCACTAGAAAGAATAACATACATACTGAAATCAAAGGAAAATATGTTTGAGAATATATGGAGACCTTTCATTGATTATGTAAAGAAATTAAACATAACTTCTGAAGAAGAAAGTGAATGATGTGTGTGGACCTTGTAAATTCCAAATTGGTGAATGTATAATATGTATACTTATGTAATGGATTGCCTAGACTAAACTAAAGGAGCATTGTTGATGACTTGTCTTTGTTAGTGGTTGTTGGTGTTTTTAGTACGTTTTTTTTTTTTTTTCCTTTTCTTGTAGTATTTTTTTTAATTACTTTAGTGTTAGTGTTTGTTTGTGTCATGTTTGTAAAAAAAAAAAAAGGTTCAATAAAAAATATTGTGGAAAAAAAAGAAATCACATATACATAAGTATTCACAGCCTTTGCTCAATACTTTGTTGATGCATCTTTGGCAGCAATTACAGCCTCAAGTCTTTTTGAATATGATGCCACAAGCTTGTCACACCTATCTTTGGGCACTTTCACCCATTCATCTTTGCAGCACCTCTCAAGCTCCATCAGGTTGGGTAGGAAGCGTTGGTGCTTAGCCGTTTTCAGATCTCTCCAGAGATGTTCAACTGGATTCAAGTCTGGGCTCTGGCTGGGCCACTCAAGAACATTCACAGAGTTGTCCTGAAGCCACTCCTTTGATATCTTGGCTGTGTGCTTAGGGTCACTGTCCTGTTGAAAGATGAACCGTCACCCCAGTCTCAGGTTAAGAGCGCTCTAGAGCAGGTTTTCATCCAGGATGTCTCTGTACATTGCTGCATTCATCTTTCCATCTATCCTGACTAGTCTCCCAGTTCATGCTGCTGAAAAACATCCCCTCAGCATGATGCTGCCACCACCATGCTTCACTGTAGGGATGGTATTGGCCTGGTGATGAGCAGTGCCTGGTTTCCTCCAAACATGACACCTGGCATTCACGCCAGAGTTCAATCTTTGTCTCATCAGACCAGAGAATTTTGTTTCTCATGGTCTGAGAGTCCTTCAGGTGCCTTTTGGCAAACTCCAAGCAGGCTGTCATGTGCCTTTTACTAAGGAGTGGCTTCTGTCTGGCCACTCTACCACACAGGTCTGATTGGTGGACTGCTGCAGAGATGGCTGTCCTTCTGGAATGTTCTCCTCTCTCCACAGAGGAACGCTGGAGCTCTGACAGAGTGACCATCAGGTTCTTGGTCACCTCCCTGACTAAAGCCCTTCTCCCCCGATCGCTCAGTTTAGACAGCCGGCCAACTCTGGGAAGAGTCCTGGTGGTTCCAAACTTCTCCCATTTATGGATGATGGAGGCCACTGTGCTCATTGGGACCTTCAAAGCAGCAGAAATTTTTCTGTACCCTTCCCCATATTTGTGCTTCGAGACAATCCTGTCTCGGAGGTCTACAAACAATTCCTTTGACTCCATACTTTCTTTGTGCTCTGACATGCACTGTCAACTGTGGGACCTCATATAGACAGGTGTGTGCCTTTCCAAATCGTGTCCAATCAACTGAACTTACCACAGGTGGACTCCAATTAAGCTGTAGAAACATCTCAAGGATGATCAGTGGAAACAGGATGCACCAGACCTCAATTTTGAGCTTCATGGCAAAGGCTGTGAATACTTATGTACATCTGATTTCTCAGTTTTTTATTTTTAATAAATTTGCAAAAATTTCAAAAAAACTTTTCACGTTGACATTATGGGGCATTGAGTGTAGAATTTTGAGGAAAAAAATGAATTTAGTCCATTTTAGAATAAGACCGTAACATAACAAAATGTGGAAAAAGTGAAGTGCTGTGAATACTTTCCAGATGCACTGTACATACCATCTATTAAGTGTATGTTAGAGCAGTTGTCTGGAGAACTCACAATGAGCAAGTATGCAAGGATGGAATTTACCCGTGTCTCACTTAAATCCCTTAACCTAATTAGAACTAACATTCAGTGGGAAAATAAGTATTGAACATGTCAACATTTTTCTCATTAAACATACAGTACACTACTCACAAAAAGTTAAGGATATTTTGCTTTCAGGTGAAATTTCAGGATGCACCTAAAATGCACTATAACCTTTACAGGTGAACTTAATTTGACCTTCTCTAACCTTCTGAATGCCCATATCCAAGTGTTCAATGTTTCAATCAGGGATGGCAACAGGAAATTCTGATTTCAGCTGAAATCTAATTTGGTTGATTGACTTATGGGGAGGCCGGGGGGGCGCAGCCCCCCTGAAGCTGGGAGGTTTTCAGTAAAACAGAAGTAATTTAGACTGAAAAAAATGATAAAAAAAAATGAAATACTAGACTTAGATAAATCATTAAATTTAATGAAAAGTTAACTTACTTTTTCTTCAGTGTTGTCTCACTGTCTTTCGTCCAACATATTTAACAGTTCTATAAGAGTTTATTACACTATTTACACTATTTACACTGGTCACCAAGTCACTTCTAATGTGAAACTTTCTTCCTTTTGGCAGCAAACTGTGTCAGTCTCTGAACTTTGAACTTCATCTCCTTTTCTGGTTTCTTCAGAAACTGTCCGAGTGTTTCTGTTACCTCGTTGAACTTTGAGCCAATTTTCACCTTTACTGTCACTTCGCCCCCGAAGCTCCTGGGTTTTTATGATTTTTAAGTACCAGAACTGTGCTTAAATGACATAAAACAAACAGCTGAATGCCACTTATTACTGTATAATATTGACTTATGTTCCAAGAAGATAGCATTCCTAAACTAGAAAAGCACTCAGAGCGCATACCTCCGCCAAGGCTCCTTCCATTTGTCATGGATCAACTCCAAAATGTAATGGGTTTGTGTGTAGGCCTATAGCCACTTGTGGTGAAAATTGCATCAAAGTCTGTCCATCAGTTTTGGAGTATTGTTGCTAACACACTGTGAGAAGATAAGTGCCTTGGCTGAGGTATGCATTCTCAGATCATCACCAAAATATAATGGGTTCCTCTCTAGCCCAAGAACCACCTCTGGTGAAAATTTCATCCAAATCCATCCAGTAGTTTTTGTGTAATCCTGCTGTACAAATACAAAAAAGCCCTTGGTGGAGGTATGCACTCTCAGATCATCACCAAAATCTAATCATCTGTTCCCCGTGCCATTACACACCTTTCCTGAAAATTTCATGAAAATCCGTCCATAACTTTTCCTTGCTAGCAAACAGACAGACAGACAAACCAACGCCAATGAAAACATAACCTCCTTGGCGGAGGTAAATATTCCAACAAGCATTATCCATCACATGCTTTAACACTTGATCAAATCAAAATCAGTTAATTTTATCTATTCCATAATAGAAATAAAATTCCAACATACCATTACTTTTTATAATTTCAGCATTCATTTCAGATCACCAGTTTCAATCTCCATCGAGTCTTGAGCAGTTCATTTTCCTCCCCCGCGCAGCCCAGCTCATACAGCCGTTGTACGCTGCACTCAAACGGAAACCGGCGGACAGAGTCGACTGGACTCCTGAACGGGAGCAGGCGTTCTGAGGTTAAAACAGCACTCACTACCGACGCCTCGGACATGGGCATAGCGGCCGTCGTGGAGCAATGCGTTGCCGGTTCTTGGCAGCCGCTCACCTTTTTTTTTTAGCAGGTCTTTGCACGACAGTGAGCGTAAATACAGCGTGTTCGACAGAGAGTTAATGGCTCTCCACCTGGCCATACGCCACTTCCAGTTCTGGCTGAAAGGGCACACCTTCACTGCGTTCGTGGACCACAAGCCGCTAACGTACTTAACGTACTTTACCTTCCTGGAAGATAAAATAAAGCGGAATTCGGCGAATTACCGGAAAAATCACATCCCTGAGAACAAGCCGCCATTTGACAAAGCATACAACGAGCCATTTGATTGGTCCAATCGTTTGCAACTATCCAATCGCAGGGCTGTTTACAATACAGCAGCAGCTTGAGTACATCCGGGTTATCGCGAGACTTGACCCAGGGAAGCGCCGAGCACTTATGTAATCGTGTTGATTTTCGCTAAAATCGGTAACAATAAGGTACCTTACCCCCCCTAAAAATTTTTCAGCGGATTTAGACGATTCACAGAAATGATCAATTTGAAAATAAATCGTCGGAAATCCGCGGATCGGCGGAAAATTGCCATCCCTGTTCAATACTTTTGCATAATTTGCTGTTCTCTAACAAGATGCCTTAACTGCAAAATTTACAACAGGTATTTGATCCATGAATTGACGAATAAATTTTCCCATTTAATTAGAATTGGTATTTACACAGTCCTCTTCATCATGCTGTTCACATTTTGACATCATGAGACCAAGTCAACACCTAACAACTGATCAACAGTACCTTGCCATTGAGAGGCTTCAAACAGGATGTTCTCAGAGGGGAGTGGCCACTGAGCTTAGAGCGTCACAGAGTGTCATCAGCAGCTTGCAATGGAGATACAAAGAGACTGAAAGAATCAAAGAAAGGCAAAGAAGCGGACGTCCTTTGGTCATATCCCATGCTGATGGCCACTTCATTGTGAACAGTGCCCTGTGGAACGGGATGATGAATGCCACTCAACTCCAGGCACATTTAAAGAAGGTGAGAGGCACCCAAGTGTCACGTCAGACCATTCGAAACCATTTACATCAGCGTGGTCTGCGTGCTAGATGACCTGCAAGGGTACCTGACTACACCACCAGGTACAGGCATCATCATCTTGCATGGGCCAGGGAGCATTTACGCTAGACAAGGGACCAGTGGGCCTCAGTGCTGTTCTCTGATTAGAGTCGATTCACGTTGAGCAGAAATGATGGCCGCCAACGATGTTGCAGACGTCAAGGAGAGCACTATGCATCAGCCACTGTTGTCACCAGACGAGCCTTTGGTGGTGGTAGTGTTACAGTCTGGGCAGGCATGTCTAGTCCATACAGAACTGCACTACACCTTGTGAATGGTACAGGGACAAGCCGGTACTACCTGAATAACATCATTAATCTAGTCAATGTGCCCCTGTATGAACAACACAGGCCTCATTTCATCTTCATGGACGACAATGCTCCAGCTCATCGAGGTCGCATCACTGGGGAACAGCTACTGGAGGTTGGGGTACCTCAAATGGAGTGGCCTGAACTTTCTGCAGACCTGAATCCCATAGAAAACCCATGGGATCAGCTGAGTCGCCGTGTAGAGGCTCGTAACCCCGCACCCCACAACCTCAATGACCTGAGAGCCGCCCTTCAAGAAGAGTGGAATGCCATGCCTCAGCGGACAATAAGTCAACTTGTGAACAGCATGAGATGTTGTCAAGCTGTAACTGATGCTCAAGGGCACATCACAAGTGTTGTTTGAGATGAGGAAATCACCATTGCATGCTTCTACTTAAATGCCCTACTTTCATGATATAACATCACTGTCGCGTGAACTCTTTACATTTTCCATAAATTTCACCTGAAAGCCAAATATCCTTAACTTTTTGTGAGTAGTGTAAGTCATAAAAGATCACACAAATAAGTGATCTGACAAACAAACAAATAAGGGTTCCAAAACAGTCGCCAATATTGGATATCCAATTCATTTTCGATAATTAGGTATCCTGTAATTAATATACATACAATCAAATAAATCTTAGTGCCGTTCAGTCCCTTTCATATTTGTCAAAGTCTAGCGTGTGATTGCCTACATACGAGGGGGGGCTGAAAAGTTCATAGGCTGAAAAGTTTATAGTGGTCAAATTTAACCAAATGTGGTTTATTTTTCAACCGCAGAAATCCAAGCGCTGTAACACCATGGGAAGAAGTGTGTGGACCAAAGGGAAAACTATGTTGAAAAAATTAACCACATTTGGTCAAATTTGACCACTATGAACCTTTAGGCCTATGAACTTTTCAGCACCTCCTCACACAGGCTACACCTCTTTATATTCCACTTTCAAACACAGCCTACATTTTGGCCTGTCAAGCCTAATTGGGATACCTGTTTCAGACAGGAATACTTGTGTTCTACGGGCAATGCACTAGTATAAACAAATGTTTAGCTATTTCGTTCAGATATTCTGATGTTTTGTTCAATAAATGTTTTTTACAGTTTATGCTGACTGCTGTTATTAAAAGAAACTGTTGTTATTAAAATAAACTTGTGAACACCATGATTCCTTTAAGAGTTTGTCGTTGTCAACCTTCACACTACCTTCACACTTTTACCTGCTCCGGTTAATGCTCTGGTTAGCCATTTTAATCACTGAGGCGAAGCCATGCTAGGTGATTAGCCAGCAGAGCTAACGGGTGGAGAACCGTTCCTTGGATTAAAGTGACACTTCAGTCTAAGATGGACCGGGTGAAATCAAAAGCACCTTAAAACCCCTGTCATGCAGGTTAATGTCATAATGAGCCTTCTAAACATTAGTCCCAGCAAACTGGGAGTAGCAAGAAGCCCGCAACCGGGGAAGGTGTGCCATTCAGAGGCCGCAGAAGTCAGGCAAGTCCATGGTCTGCCAACATAAACGTGACTGATAACACAACATAACAAAAACAATTTTTTGTAAGTTGTCTGTGTTTTTTCAACTGATTTAAAACAATTTTGCACCGCTGAATCCGAAAATGACATCCGTTTCTCTCAATCAGGTCAGGTTTTTGTGTTAAGTTATAAGCAGTTGTACAGCAGTTGTACAGGTGTACTGTAAATTGAATAGTAGACATTGACAAAGGTAAGTACATGTAAATTGAATGTTACGTCATCATTGTTCAAAATTCTGAAAACTTCAAGAAATAAAAAAGAATTTTGCATCATATAAAGCGAAAATACCCATACATGTAAGCAAAAACGTAAGAAAACATGTGGCCATAGTTCAAAAAGTTGACCTGATTGAGTAAAACCAATGTGATTTTTTGGATTCAGCACATCAAAATTGTCCTAAATCAGCTAAAAAAAAACTTAGACAATAAATTTGGTGTTGACCAGTGTAATCTACCTGTTAATACAAGCAACGTGTGTTTCTCGCATATTTCTCGAACTGTTTGTCAGATGGTTTGTCAGTTTGGTACGCATTTTGCCGAGGTTACGAAGGTGTGCAAACCCCGACTATTGTTACAAGTTTCGCCATCGCTCTGACGCACTACCTGTTTTAGCCTATATACTGAAACTATGTAAAAAAAAAAAAAAAAAGGAATATGCAGCCTACTTTAACACAGTGGAAGGTGTGACATGTCAATGTATGTTTAAAGGCCAAATGTCACGTAATTTTTTTTTCTAAATGACAACGAATTTAGATAAAATACACATAGCTTAAACCAAATATTCATACCGGAGACCATATCACCCACCTGTATTTACATAATTGCACAAAATACACCAGGTGAAGGCCCCACCTTGCTCGCTGGCTTGTGACAGCCAGTCCAGACCACGCCCATGTTTTTGACGTCACAAGTTGTACCCTGGCTGCCCTGCCTATCCACATTCACACTTATCAACATTGGACAATCATGACGGAAAGTGACAGCGATTGTGAACAAATTAGTTTAGTTTTGTCTTTTTTTTTTTTGTCTTTTTTTTGTCAGTGGTTCAGACAGTGACAGAGGCATAGAACCTTACAGGTTCGAGCCGTCCGAGACGGAATCAGATGCTTTGTCTGATGACAACAGTTCCGACGATGACCAGAGAGCAGAACCAGTGGAAAATGTCATTGAACTGGACATTAATCGCCTCCAGAATTGGGAAGCCGAAGGGGGTCTGTCGAGGGCGCCCCATAAATATTGATTTTTCGGAAGCCATTATTATTACAGTGGAGGAGAGCCGCTGCTGTCAAGAAATTGACCAGATCAATATGAAAATGGAGGCGCATACCTGTCAAGAGAGACGTTTTCGCCGTATTTTAATACCGTAAAACGCGGCTATAAGGGACGGCGGAGTAATAAGGGACACTTTTCTGGGAAATGTTTTAAATGTAATTCGTGTTGTTATTGTCAAATATTTTAAGGAAAATACGGGGAAAATGCAATTTTAGCAAAAACGGGCGTATTGCCATTTCTGTATGCCCAAAAGAAAAATATACGGGAAAAAAAACTGAGTGTGTTGAGGAGCACGTCGTGTGTGTGATCCCCCACAGCTAGGGTGCTGGCAGATGGCTCAGCCTGAGCTATTCGCACTACATTGAGAAGTGTGGACTCAATCATTAGTCTGATGGCCACGGCGGGCAGATCGCTCAGCGGGAGCTATTATCACTACATTGAGAAGTGTGGACTCAATCATTAGTCTGATTGTCGGGGCGGGCAGATCGCTCAGCGGGAGCTATTATCACTACAATGAGAAGTCATTAGGATAATGGTTTAACACTTTCAGCTGTGCTGCGGCTGCGGAACAGAGAGGAATCGCCTTACAAATACAGAATTCTGCTTTTTTTTATTTTGCGCCGGACGCCGAGTTGTGTTGTTATTGTCAAATATCCATGAATCCTTAAAATATTTGACAATAACAACACGAATTACATTTAAAACATTTCCCAGAAAAATGTCCCTTATTACTCCGCCGTCCCTTATAGCCCCGTTTTACGGTATTAAAATACGGCGAAAACGTATCACTTGACAGGTATGAAAACATTTCCCAGAGAAATGTCCCTTATTACCCAGCTGTCCCTGATAGTCCCGTTTTAAGGTATGGGTGAAATATCCAATTTTTTCTTTCTTGTTGCTCACTTCAATCTTCCAGTCTCCATATAAACAATCAATCGAAATACCCCAAGCATCAAACTAGGGTACAATCTATTTCGTCACTTCCGCCTTCTTCCCCAGGCGATTCCAGGGGCCGTGAGTAGGAATGTCAGGCCAAGCGCGGCAGTTTTAAATTAACGAATATTCCGGCGTTACTGAAGCATATGCACCAAGACCCGAACGGATCCGTTCCCTTTTATATCTAGTTTCAAGACATTTAAAGTACCCTGTTACGTGACATTTGGCCTTTAATCTCATGTGCACGACATAAGCTTTAAGAAAATGTATGGTTTGTGTGGTTTATTTATTATTCCCTTATAATAACTAAGCCATCAACGGATAGGCTGTCCACTTGATTTGCCTATATACAATACAGGTGTATGTATTTTGGATGGTATGCAAAAGCCACTAACATTGCTTTTTGTGTGCAACATTACTTTCATTTGACATACCAATACTAAATTGCATCCTACTGATTAAATCTTTTGCAGTTCGTCATACTGACCAACTGTGGATGCTAACATGCCTAAAAATAATTGTGCACAGAGAGAGAGAGGAAATGTGAGGCAGTGTGCCATGCACACGCTGCTGCGTCAGTTGAAGCCCAAAATGCCCGCCAAGCAAGTGATGTAGCACGTCAGCTAAGACAACGAAAAGCTGAAACGGAAGAGATGCAGAATAGTCGACTGACCATCAACACCTCCATGCCAGCAAGGCACAGAGAAGCTGAGATGGAGAAGATGCGGAGCAGCCAATTGGCAAGGGACGCCGAATGCCAGACAAGGCACAGAGAAGCTGAGATGGAGGAGATGCGGAGCAGTCGATTGACCAGGGATGACAAATGCCAGATAAGGCACAGAGAAGCTGAGAGGGAGGAGATGTGGAGCAGTCGACTGACCGTCAATGCTACATGCCAGCTAAGAGCTGTTTGACATAATCCAGATATATCAACCAAATTCCTAAGGTCCCCTAGAAAAATCCAAAGCCAAACATTGCCTCCCAGTGAACAACTTAGGAATATGTTTGCTGGTGCTAAACAAAACTGGTGGCGTACCCTGTGGTGGATAATTATGGTTTGAAATGTTTCATTAATCACTAATTTGAAATGTATGCTATGTTTGAAAATATGTTTAAACAGGTTTATGAAAATCATGCACAGGAGGAATAATGAAAAATAGTCATGAATCACTAAAGTTAGTTTAGCTTATATATAAATATTGTGAATTTTTCATTTTAATCAATATGTGTTTCTTCCTATTCTGAGTCCATGCAAGTCATCTGACTGGTATCAGCCAATCACCAGCCAGTCTCGGTTGGATGACGCCCCCTTTCATTCTACTGGTCAGTTACAAACAAAGAAACTCTCACCTATTGGACCAGAGTCCATTCGAATCTCCCGCAATAGACAATAACTGGTTAAAGCGCTTTGAGTGGTCTTTGTGACTAGAAAAGCGCTATATAAGTGCAGGGTAGTTAGTTAGTTAGTTAGTTAGTTCTTCCTCCTGCCAATCAGTTTTTTTCTCCTGGAAGGCTCACATTTTAAAAAGGAAAAACTCGCTAGTTTTTCAGTTATGTTCCTGCTTTGAATTCATCACCTTTTGTGTGTGTGTCTGAGGAAAGGTTTTCTTCTTGTTTGAGCTCAACCTCTCTCTTTTGCATGGAGTGAAACTCCGCTTTTCTCAGACGCTTTTAGTTTGTTTTATTGTTAAACTTTTCTGTTTCTTTAACTCACCGTGAAAAGTGTACTGATCATGATTTTGGACTTTTTCCTCAAGGCTCCCTCATTCACGTACCACAGCATCAGAAGAACTCGGATTTCGTGGCTTGAACAGTTTTACACCCATTTTTCCTTCAGTTCTGTGATTCCTGTTGGCCGTTGGACAATCGCAAATTTGCGGGCCAGGAAAGGACCTGTTGCCCATGGTAAGACGTCACCTCCCCCGGAGCCCGCTGCCTACTCTGCACTGTGAGTTGAAGCTCGAACTGCTGTATGGAACGGAAAGTAATGCTGGCAGCCATTTTCCCCCTGCTATCTGCTGACTTTGGTGAAGGACCCTGCTGAATTCATTGAAGACACAGCTGGTCATGTAAGCTAGACTCTAATTTCTATCTGCTGGGCTAAATGTGATGTCTAATTTTTTTTTTATTGAATATGACAAAATTTCTCATGTTAAAAGCTAGTCCATAGGCCACGATAGGGGCTATAAAACTGAAGGAAAATATCCTTCTTTTAATTAACTTCCGTCCTTTTTAGAGTAATACAGAATTTCCTTTTTCATATAATCAGATTTTATTATTTTTTTCTTAAAATTGCATCCAATTTTCTTCATATTTTTGGTAGTTACGCATTTCACAGTCTCCCGTTTCACCACAGTTACAAATTCAAACTAGGGTTTCCCTTGGTTCCACAAATGTTTGACTATATACTTTATGCTCTGTAATCCGTTACAAGTTAATGTGATGCTTGATAGTTGTTGATCATTTCACCTTGCTTGCAAATCAACTGAAGGTAATGTCATTTAACCTGAATCTGATCATTAAAACTGTTACCGGTATATAGAAGTTTCTGCTTAATTTTTTCTTGTGTCTGTTCTCTTGGGTCATGCAGAATTCACGAATGTTTGAGACTGATTGATAGAAGGCATAAAGATTAGTTGTTACTAAAATTGCCCATACTTTTGGAATGGTGCCCCAAACAAGTTTTTTTATGTGTGTATATGAGTGGCACCGAAGTAAAAACCTTGTCCACACACACACCTATATGTATAAATTAAATAATCTTTGTACCTTATAAACAAAAATTTACTACACTTGCGCTATCAGGAAATGTATTGTGCACATCTAGAACAGACGCAAAAAATTACCATAATCTCGCTCAGTGTGATGATAGACTTCTTCCAAGAGGAACTTTATGGCGATTACACACACACACACACACACTGAGTAAGACATCACTGTTCGAGTGTCCTACATGCTCACACAGTGGTGCCTATACATAAAAAGAAGAGAGGCTTCTCTTGCATGTCTGGAAAGATAGACCTCACCTACGATGTCACAAATCCCAAGCCTGGCTCAATCCCACGACAACCACCAGATGTTATCAAGGACCTTTTCATTAGCAAAACAATACAACAATGCATTGGCAATAGCAAGCATTGGCATTAAGGAGATCCCCATGCCTGGCTTCAACCCAGGCATAGTATGTATACAAGGTAAAATTTATCATTACATGGCTAAGGGTCAAACGCCAAATTGCTCAGATTTATTTTCATGATCCTGCCCATGAACTGGAATTTCACTGCACCCATGCCTCAAACAGTAGTCTGAATGAAGACTTTTTGCTGAAGGCACAACAGGCCATTCACGAGTCCAACCCATACATGCAACAGTTTCAGTCAGCAATTGAGTATGTGACTCAAAATGGCAATGCAATGAGCTGAGGATTGTTCTAACGGCTCGCACTCGACGCCATGACCTTCATCGTGGCGCTGTGAATCTTCCATCACTAGATTGTGATGTTGCTGTCATTGCTCCAGGGACAACTCCTATTGAGCAGTTGGGAAGGTGGCTGTCACCCTTCACCTCAGAGGAAGAAGACTTCAAACAATCAATAAAATGCATCCAGCATATGACCCATTATTGTAAGTGCTTCTTCTGCCACAGGGTTCTCAAGGATATCACACTGAACTTGCAGGTATCACACCTACAGTGGGGCAAAAAAATATTTAGTCAGCCACCAATTGTGCAAGTTCTCCCACTTAAAAGATGAGAGGTCTCCAATTTTCATCACAGGTATACCTCAACTATGAGAGACAAAATGAGAAAAAAAAAATCCAGAAAATCACATTGTCTGATTTTTAAAGAATTTATTTGCAAACTAGAAAAGCACTCGGAGAGCGCAGACCTCCGCCAAGCGCCACAGTTCCCACCCATACAGTGTTTGTGTGTAGGTTTTCAGATTCCTTGACCATGAAAACATACGACTAGCAATTGGATTCACAATGATAGGGTTAGTGGTTCTGTAGTAAAAGCATTACCTCCTTGGCGGAGGTAATAAACTGAAGTGTTGCTGTTGTGTCCATCTCCTCCATGTGCAAAGTGCCAGGCTGTGACCTGTCAAGGCATACCTCATGCCTCCCTTATTGGGGGGAGGGGCTTTCACACCTGTACTGAGTACTTAAAAACTGTATTTATCGGCAGATGAAAGAAAACTGTAGCAAAAACAAACTAACAAACAAACAAAAACTAAGCAAACAGCAACTGCAACATGAACTATTTCCAACATATTTATTCAAATGTACACTTATATGGACACAATGTTGAGCCATAACTTTTTGGTATTGTGAAAATAATAAGCCAAGTAGCACCAAAAAATGGAGTGCTGTTGCTGTCAGGAAACAATGTTGGCACCAAATCACTGAAGTGATCTGCCACCAATGGGGGTAGATTGTGCTCTGCCACAAAATGAGAAAACATCACTTCTGCTAGTGATGCATTGGATTTGGAAGGCGTCGGTTCTCTCACTGGCTGAAAATGTTCATCCATCGATCGAATTTGGCTACACAGTTTTTGTGGCACTGTGTAGCAAAGTGCGACTTGAGGTAACAATATTAAGACAATATTAAAAATACATGGACAATACTCAACAGTATCCTTGGAAATAAAAGCAGAAATACAAGCTACCCAACTAATATTCCAAAAAATAATAAAACGACTCAGAGTGTGAATATAGCTTCACCTGCAGATGAATTTAATAATTTTTTTGTTAACATTGGACCTAAACTGGCCCGAGAAATACCCACTACAGTGCCTACAGGCGATACAATATGCAATAACACTGCTGTAAAAGACTCCATCTTCATAAAGAACACAGACGAAAGAGAGGTCATTGAAATTGTTAAATCATTCAAAAGTAAAACATCTACTGACTGTGATGGTATTGACATGCTACTAGTCAAAACTGTTATCGAATGCATAGTAAAACCACTGATGTATATCTGTAACCTGTCTCTCCAATCAGGTATATTTCCCAATGCATTGAAAATAGCTAAAGTAATTCCGATATACAAGACGGGCGACAGAGGGGAACTCTCAAACTATAGACCAATTTCACTATTACCGCAATTTTCCAAGATACTTGAAAAAATATTCTATGAGAATTGACAACTTCATACTGAAGAATGATTTATTATGTGAGCAGCAATATGGGTTCAGACACAAGAGGACAACTGCATATGCCCTAATGGAATTTACAGAAAAAATATCAACAGCCATTGAAAATAAAGAGTATTCAGTTGGAGTATTCCTAGATCTTAATTATTTGATACAGTAGATCATAATTTATTATTAAAGAAACTACAAAATTGTGGTATTAGAGGGGTAGCACTGTCCTGGTTAAGTAGTTACTTAAAGAATAGATATCAGTATGTATGTGTTAGCAACAAAAACTCAGAGTTGCTGAAGGTCACCTGTGGAGTCCCACAGGGTTCAGTTCTGGGACCATTATTATTCAATATGTATATAAACGATATATGTAAAGTTTCAGAAAAAATGGACTTAATATTGTTTGCCGATGACACTAATCTGCTATGCAGTGGAAACAATTTGGAACAACTTCTGGATACACTCGGAAAGGAATTAGGAAAGCTTAAACTGTGGTTTGATTCAAACAAATTAACGCTCAATTTAAGGAAGACAAAATTTATAGTTTTTAACAACCATCACAACAACCCAGTACCCAAACTCAGTGTAAATGATGTAGAGATTGAAAGGGTATCTGAAACTAAATTCCTTGGAGTAATAATTGATAACAAACTGTGTTGGAAGTCACATATTAATTATATTAAAGGTAAAGTATCCAAATCAATTGCAATATTACACAGAGTGAAATATTTGCTGAATCAACCCACACTATACACCTTGTATCATTCATTAATACTCCCATACATGACATATTGTAATGAAGTATGTGGAAATACATATAAAACAAACATATATCCAGTCTTTATGCTTCAAAAGAGAGCTATTAGAATAATAAACAAAGCAGCTTACAGGGAACCAACAAACCCACTTTTTCTTAAACAAAAAACTCTCAAGTTGAAAGATCTGGTTGACTTTAAAACCGCAATAATAATGTTCAAAGTGAAGAATTTATCACTGCCCGCAAATATCCAAAAGTTGTTCCAAACAAGGGAGAGACGATATCACTTCAGAGGAACATGTATATTTCAAAAGCCTACAGTGAGAACAACCACCAAGCAACACTGTATTTCAGTGCAAGGAGTCAGATTATGGAACGATTTTGGACCTGAATTAAAATCATGTACAACGCTTGGACAATTTAAACAAAAACTAAAGGAAGAAATACTCCAAACATATTTACAAGACGACATGTAAACTCACATAAGGATTGACATATTCAGCCTGTGTTGTGTTGTAGCTTAGTTTTTTGTTTTTTTTTTTCTCTGTGACATTTTGTCTTAGATTTGTTTTGAATAGTAACCGCTTAACTTAGCTTAGCTTAGTTTTCTTTTCTTTTTTTTTCCTCTCAGTCACATTTTGTCTTAGCTTTGTTTTAAATTGTAATCGCTCTTGTCTTTTCTCTTTTTTCTCTTTTGAATTCTTGGATGGAATATGGGTGGGCAATATAAGCTGCGGCTTCAGCCATCACCCATTTCGGATAACTCATGTGGAATTGTATAGTAGAAGGAGTCTTTGTCTAATTTGACCTTGTTGTTATATTATACAGTTTCTTTTAACCTGTACTGTACTATCCGAAATAAATTCATTCATTCATTCATTCATTCATTCATTCAAGGTGGTAAATCCCTGATGCAGTCACTTTTAGCATTAGAGTGACACATATCAGGCGCAGCATTACTGGCGCCGGGATTCCTCTCTGTTCCGGAGTCACAGGACAAAAGAAGGTGCGATAATGGTTGCCGTGGGTTTTATTGGGTTTGCGGTCCGCGGAAAAAAGAGGATTTGGAAGCCTCCCCCGGCAGAGAGCTGGTTTTTGCGCAGCCCCTATGGCTGGCCGGGGAATTTCTGCCAAATAATCCGGCGCCGGACAGCTGCCCATGTCAGCTTTTGCAGCGTAGTGCAAACACAGGCACTCTGGTGGGCCCTGCCCACCACTGTTTTCTGTGTGCTTTTGTGCCTAAAACTTTGAAGAAGGCGGAGTTTGTGTTCATCAGACACGACGACCAGCGCCCTCTATTGCGCCTGCGCACATGTTGAAAATGGCTGTATGTCACAGTATTGAAAAATGCTTTAAAAAATTCCTGTATCCAGACAGTCAACCGGATCACCCCCAAAATTTAATCAGTTCTTCCTTGTACCATTTCCAACAACGCCTGAAAGTTTCATGGAAATCCGTCCAAGACTTTTTGAGTTATCTTGCTAACCAACAGACAAACAGACAGACAAACAGACAAACACACAAACTCCGGCAAAAACATAACCTCCTCCTGGCCTTTTCGGCCTGGCGGAGGTAATTATGGTGGAAAATAAGTATATGGTCACCTACAAACAAGCAAGATTTCTGGCTCTCACAGGCCTGTAACTTCTTCTTTAAGAGGCTCCTCTGTCATCCACTCGTTACCTGTATTAATGGCACCTGTTTGAACTCGTTATCAGTATAAAAGACACCTGTCCACAACCTCAAGCAATCAGACTCCAAACTCCACTATGGCCAAGACCAAAGAGCTGTCAAAGGACACCAGAAACAAAATTGTAGACCTGCACCAGGCTGGGAAGACTGAATCTGCAATAGGTAAGCAGCTTGGTGTGAAGAAAACAACTGTGGGAGCAATTATTAGAAAATGGAAGACATAAAAGACCAATGATAATCTCCCTCGATCTGGGGCTTCACGCAAGATCTCACCCCGTGGGGTCAAAATGATCACGAGAACGGTGAGCAAAAATCCCAGAACCACACGGGCGGACCTAGTGAATGACCTGCAGAGAGCTGGGACCAAAGTAACGAAGGCTACCATCAGTAACACACTATGCTGCCAGGGACTCAAATCCTGCAGCGCCAGACGTGTCCCCCTGCTTAAGCCAGTACACGTCAAGGCCCGTCTGAAGTTTGCTAGAGAGCATTTGGATGATCCAGAAGAGGAATGGGAGAATGTCGTATGGTCAGATGAAACCAAAATAGAACTTTCTGGTAAAAACTCAACTTGTCGTGTTTGGAGGAGAAAGAACACCATACCTACTGTGAAGCATGGGGATGGAAACATCATGCTTTTTGGCTGTTTTTCTGCAAAGGGACCAGGACGACTGATCCGTGTAAAAGAAAGAATGAATGGGGCCATGTATCATGAGATTTTGAGTGAAAACCTCCTTCCATCAGCAAGGGCATTGAAGATGAAACGTGGCTGGGTCTTTCAGCATGACAATGATCCCAAACACACTGCCCGGGCAACGAAGGAGTGGCTTCGTAAGAAGCATTTCAAGGTCCTGGAGTGGCCTAGCCAGTCTCCAGATATCAACCCCATAGAAAATCTTTGGAGGGAGTTGAAAGTCTGTGTTGCCCAGCGACAGCCCCAAAACATCACTGCTCTAGAGGAGATCTGCATGGAGGAATGGGCCAAAATACCAGCAACAGTGTGTGAAAACCTTGTGAAGACTTACCGAAAACGTTTGCCCTCTGTCATTGCCAACAAAGGGTATATAACAAAGTATTGAGATGAACTTTTGTTATTGACCAAATACTTATTTTCCACCATAATTTGAAAATAAATTCTTTAAAAATCAGACAATGTGATTTTCTGGATTTTTTTTCTCATTTTGTCTCTCATAGTTGAGGTATACCTATGGTGAAAATTGGAGACCTCTCTCATCTTTTAAGTGGGAGAACTTGCACAAGTGGTGGCTGACTAAATACTTTTTTACCCCACTGTACACGCTTTTACCGTTTCCACCTACAAGTGCGCAACACTGCTCATCACTTCAATTCACTGCTTCGTGGTGGAAGACTCGCACAACAGTACGTATGTGACAAGATGGCAAAAATTGAGTCACAACGTCTTAACTGGATTTGCCACAAGAAATCTATCAAGGCAGAAAAGTATAAAGTCATTGTTGATGCCCTGAGTAGAGATCATCCCAGGACACCTAACCATTCTGATACCCACAATTTATGGATCACCACGATGGTATGCTAAAGAGTTCCAAGATGCCATGACCTTGGTCAGAGTCAAAGGCAAACCAGACTTCTTCCTCACCTTCACTTGCAACCCAAACTGGCCTGAAATTAAAGGATCACTTTGTGAGGGCCAACAGACCAATCAAAGCCCAGGCATCATTGCGAGAGTATTCCACATGAAGGTGGAAGCTCTCCTCGCAGACCTCCTAAAGTATGACATCTTGGGACATGTGGATGCATACATCATGATGAAGGAAAATCAAAACAGGCATCTTCCACATACACACGTGGACAAAATTTTTGGTACCCCTCTGTTAATGAAAGAAAAACCCACAATGGTCACAGAAATAACTTGAATCTGACATCATCATCATCATCATAGCACTCTGTCGGAGGCGACAATGACTGTTTCATGACAAAAGTGGTAATAAATAAAAATTCTATGAAAATTAACCAATGAAAATCAGACAGTGTTTTTGAATTGTGGTTCAACAGAATTGCTTTAAAAAACAAACTCATGAAACAGGCCAGGACAAAAATGATGATACCCCTAGAAAAGATTGAAAATAATGTGACCATAGGGACATGTTCAACCAAGATGTGTCCTCTAATTAACATCACAGGTGTCTACAAACTTGTAATCAGTCAGTCGGCCTATTTAAAGGGTGACAAGTAGTCACTGTGCTGTTTGGTGACATGGTGTGTACCACACTAAACATGGACCAGAGGAAGCAAAGGACAGAGTTGTCTTAGGAGATTAGAAAGAAAATTATAGACAAGCATGTTAAAGGTAAAGGCTATAAGACCATCTCCAAGCATCTTGATGTTCCTGTGACTACAGCTGCACATATTATTCAGAAATTTAAGATCCACGGGACTGCAGCCAACCTCCCTGGACGTGGCCGCAGGAGGAGACAGATAATACGAATGGTAGCAAAAGAGCCCAGAACAACCTCTAAACACATTCATGGTGAACTCCAAGGTCAAGGTACATCAGTGTCAGATCGCACCATCTGTCGTTGTTTGAGCCAAAGTGGACTTCATGGGAGACGACCAAGGAGGACACCACTGTTGAAAACAAATCATAAAAAAGCCAGACTGGAATTTGCCAAACCGCATGTTGACAAGCCACAAAGCTTCTGGGAGAATGTCCTATGGACAGACAAGACAAAACTGCAACTTTTTGGCAAGGCACATCAGCTCTATGTTCACAGACGCAAAAATGAAGCATACCAAGAAAAGAACACTGTCCCTACTGTAAAACATGAAGGAGGTTCTGTTATGTTCTGGGGCTGCTTTGCTGCATCTGGCACAGGGTGTCTTGAACCTGTGCAGGGTACAATGAAATCTCAACACTGTCAAGGTATTCTACAGAGAAATGTGCTGCCCAGTGTCAGACAACTTGGTCTCAGTCGCAGGTCATGGGTCTTGCAACAGGATAATGATCCAAAACACACAGCTAAAAACACCCAAGAATGGCTAAGAGTGAAACATTGGACTTCTAAAGTGGCCTTCTATGAGCCCTGATCTAAATCCTATTGAACATCTGTGGAAGGAGCTGAAACATGCCGTCTAGAGAAGGCATCCTTCAAACCCGAGACAACTGGAGCAGTTTGCTCATGAGGAGTGGGCCAAAATACCTGCTAAGAAGTGCAGAAGTTCAGTGACAGTTACAGAAATCATTTGATTGCAGTGATTGCCTCAAAAGGTTGTGCAACAAAATATTAAGTTAAGGGTACCATCATTTTTGTCCAGGCCTGTTTCATGAGTTTGTTTTTTAAAATAATTCTGTTGAACCACAATTCAAAAGCATTGTCTGATTTTCACTGGTTAATTTTCATAGAACCTTTATTTATTACCACTTTTGTCAGATTCAAGTTATTTCTGTGACCACTGAAAGTTTTTCTTTCATTAACAGAGGGGTACCAACAATTTTGTCCACGTGTGTATACAGTGGTGTGAAAAAGTGTTTCCCCCTTCCTGATTTCTCTTTTTTTTTGTATGTCTGTCATACTTAAATGTTTCAGATCATCAAACAAATTTAAATATTAGACAAAGATAACACAAGTAAACACAAAATGCAGTTTTTAAATGAAGGTGTTTATTATTAAGGGGAAAAAAATCCAAACCTACATGGCCCTGTGTGAAAAAGTGATTGCTCCCTAAACTTATTAACTGGTTGGGCCACCCTTAGCAGCAACAACTGCAATCATGCATTTGCCATAACTGGCAATGGGTCTTTTACAGCACTGTGGAGGAATTTTGGCCCACTCATCTTTGCAGAATTGTTGTAATTCAGCCACATTGGAGGGTTTTTGAGCATGAACCGCCTTTTTAAAGTCATGCCACAGCATTTCAATCAGATTCAGACCAGGACGTTGACTAGGCCACTCCCACTCCAAAGTCTACATTTTGTTTTTCTTAAGCCATTCAGAGGTGGACTTGCTGGTGTGTTTTGGATCATTGTCCTGCTGCAGGACTCAACTGCGCTTCAGCTTGAGGTCATGAACAGATGGCCGGACATTCTCCTTCAGGATTTTTTGGAAGATAGCATAATTCATGGTTCCATTTACCACAGCAAGTCTTCCAGGACCTGAAGCTACAAAACAGCCCCAGACCATCACACTGCCACCACCATATTTTACTGTTGGTATTGATGATCCTTTTCTGAAATGCTGTGTTACTTTTATGCCTGGTGTAATGGGACACACATCTGCCAAAAGGTTCAACTTTTGTCTTGTCAGTCCACAGAGTATTTTCTCAAAAGTCTTGGGGATCATCAAAATGTTTTCTGGCAAAAGTGAGACAAGCCTTTATGTTCTATTTGTTCAGCAGTGGTTTTCGTCTTGGAACTCTGCCATGCAGGCCATTTTTGCCCAGTCTCTTTCTTATGGTGAAGTCATGAACACTGACCTTAACTGAGGCAAGTGAGGCCTGCAGTTCTTTGGATGTTGTTGTGGGGTCTTTTGTGATCTCTTGGATGAGTTGTCGCTGCGCTCTTGGTGTAATTTTGGTCAGCTGGCCACTCCTGGGAAGGTTCACAACCGTTCCATGTTTTTGCTATTTATGGATAATGGCTCTCACTGTTTTTCGCTGGAGTCCCAAAGCTTTAGAAATGGTTTTGTAACCATTTACAGACTGATAGATCTCAATTTGTTTCTCATTTGTTCCTGAATTTCTTTTGATCGCAGCATGATGTCAAGCTTTTGAGGACCTTTTGGTCTACTTCACTTTCTCAGGCAGGTCCTATTTAAGTGATTTCTTGATTGAGAACAGGTGTGGGAGTAATCAGGCCTGGGTGTGGCTAGAGAAATTCAACTCAGCTTTCCAAAGATGCGATAAATCAGTTAATTTTTGTTTTAACAGTGGGGGGGGGGGGCATCACTTTTTCCACACAGGGCTATGTAGGTTTGGATTATTTTTACCCTTAATAATAAACACCTGGGACTTCCGGTCTGCACACCATGGTGGTAGCCGCTTAACGCTGAAGCTCCCAGATCCCATCCGTGAAAATACCATGAAAATCAGATTTAACGGATTTATGGAAGAGTGAAAATCAAAAGACAAAGTTATTATGCCTAAAGGAAAACAGAAGAGATCGACATTTACCAGGCCAAGACACGCGTCAGCCGGAGAAACTGATCTCGAAGACAATAACCTCTCGGAAATGGAGGAGCAAAATGAGGCTAGCAACACGGCTAGCTTAAAAACGATACTTCAAGAATTAAGAGAATTTCGCCGAGAGTGTGGGGCCAAATTTCGTCCACTTAAAGACAAAATAAAAAGGACAAACAACAGAGTGGACCAGGCTGAGGCCCGAATCATAGAAACAGAGGAAAGAATAAAAGGGCTGGAAGAAACCACGCTGGAATTACTTAAACGACAGACAAGACTGGAGGCTAGGCTAACCGACCTGGAAGGAAGACTAAGAAGGGACAACATAAGAATTCATGATCTGAAAGAAGGAGTCGAGGATGGTTTCACCACAATGGCTGCATGCGTGGAAACCATACTGAGAGAAAAGTTGGAAATTCTCCAATCCACCGACTTGAAAATAGAAAGGGCGCACCGTTCATCAGCCCCAAGGCCATCGGTGGAAGGCCCCCCGCGATCGATGGTGGTGAAGTTTTCCAACTTCAGAACAAAAGAAGAGGTTTTGAGACTGGCCTGGCAGAAAAAAGGATTTATGCACCAAGAAAGAAAAGTTTTTGTGGAGCATGACTACGCCCCGGAGGTCCTTAAAAAACGTTGGGAATACAATGACGCTAAAAAGGTACTACGAGAGAAGAAACTGCGCTTTCAAACCCCATTCCCGGCGAAGCTGAGGGTTTTTTACAGGGAAGAGACTTGTCTCTACAACTCGGCGGAAGAAGCAACCAGGGGTAAGTTGAGAAGAGGGCTCCCGGTAACGGTGTATAAACCCGCAGCAGACCCGATCGAAAGACTCAAGGCTCAAACATGGTGCACACAGAGACCCTCAAAATCCACGGGCCAGCAGCGGGAAACCCAGCGCCAGGGCTATAAGGAAAAACTGGATGCTTTCAGGAGGGAATAACGATATTTTTAGTCAATATGCACATCCAACCCTCCTCCTACAAGGTAACAAACATTAAAGGAGATGCAGAATCAGCAAATATGAGGTGGTAAAACATTTCATGGAACAGTCATAATATTAGAAACAAATAAGTCTTAAAAAAAAAAAACTTGTTAAAATAGAAATGTGACAATGAACCACATGAACTCTCCATACTAACAAATATTGTATTACCGTGATTGTTTGCTGTGATGGTGGTGGGAGGTAGCGCATAATTTCATATGGTATAGAAATTAAAAAAAAAAAAAATCTATACAGGTTCGGATTGGGATCTGAAAATCACGTTAAAAACATGAGACAACTTACAGGGGTAAGAGAGGGCCCTCAACACGTAAAAGTTTGAGGAATTTCCCTCAGAGCCAACACACCATCAAGGCCCCTCTAAGGTCGCTAAAAAGACCTCAGTTGAGGAAGATCTTTTGACAGTTTTATGTTTTAAAGTTTTATATACTATGTTCTTAATGTTTTTTTTATGTTCTTAATGTTCTTTCAGTTTTTGAGTAGCATAAGAGAGGGCCACTATACTATTATACTAAATAAGACAATACAATGGAGAAACAGGGTTCAACCAAAATAATCTCATATAATGTAAAAGGAATCCTGAATCCAGTTAAAAGATCCAAGATTCTAGGCAAAATGAAAAAAGACAAAGCAGGAATAATATTTTTACAGGAGACCCACCTAACAGACTTGGAACACACTAAACTTAATAGACAAGGGTTTAAACTGATCTCTTCATCTTCATATAAGTCAGGGAGGAGGAGGGGGGTAGCGACATTGATCTCAACCAAAATTATATTTGAAAAACCTCAGAACACAAAGATAAAGAAGGGAGATTTAGCATGGTACTTGGTCGGCTAGAGGGAGAAGATATCACCCTGCTGAATGTATATGCACCTCCAGGGGCCAACTGGAAATTTTATAAAAATGTATTTGACCTAATGATAACTAAAGCCCATGGTTTAGTGATATGTGGTGGAGACTTCAATCTAAGACTGAATCCATACTGGGATGCATCAGGTAATTCTCCACATCAAAATAACACTCAAAATAGAAAAACTCGGATGCTACTAAATGAAATGGGGAATCTGTGACGTGTGGAGGGAATTCAACCCCAGTGTAAAAAAGTATACATTTTACTCAGCATCACATTCATCATATTCAAGAATTGACTATTTTTTTATGTTTAATAGAGATATTGGAAGAGTAAAAACATGTAAAATAGGACTGATGGATCTCTCTGACCACAGTCCGATCTATATGGACTTAAGTATCCAAAAATACACAAATAATACATTTTCTTGGAGGTTAAATTCAAATGTGCTGAAAGGACCACTGAAAGATGAATTGGAATCAGATATTCTCAGATATTTGGAAGAAAATGATAATGGAGAAGTATCCCCTTTAATACTGTGGGACGCATGCAAAGCTGTAATAAGGGGAAAGATTATTGCAAAACTGGCAATCCAAAAGAAATTGAGACAAGAAAAACTCATCACATTAGAGTCAGAACTTAAGTAGAAAAAGAGCACAAAGACGACACTCATTCTAATGACTCGCTCAAAATTAAGGAAATAAAAAACAAATAAACGAGATCTACACAATAGAAATCCAGAAGAAACTTACATTTCTGAAACAAAAATATTATGAAACAGGTAGCAAATCGGCAAAATTACTAGCCTATAAATTGAGGAAACTAACAAACGAAGAGAGCAATCTACAAAATCAGAGACCCAGAATCAAAGGAAATAAAAATTAGAATTCAGGAAATTCTTAAAAGCTTCGAGAATTACTACAAGAACTTGTACTCCCTCAAAAAACACAAAAAAGACACATCCAAAGCCTTCCTAAATATACTAAATCTTCCCCAACTTAATGAGTCACAAAATAAACAACTATTGGCAGAAATACAACCTAAAGAATTAGAAAAAGCAATTATGAAACTTAAAGCTAACAAATCCCCAGGAGCAGATGGTTATACAGCAGAGTGGTACAAAACTTTTAAACAGCAACTATCTCCTCTCCTCCTGAAAACATTTAACTCTGTCCTCCACACAGGGGAAATCCCCCCCTCCTGGAGAGAAGGGGTCATTGCAGTCATACCTAAACCTGAAAAGGATAAACTAGACTGCTCCAACTACAGACCAATCAGTGTGTTAAATCAGGACTATAAACTTTTTACCACTATCCTTGCCAAAAGGTTAGAAAATATACTGACAGACTTAATTCATTTAGACCAAACAGGTTTTATAAGACAAAGATAGACACAAGATAAGATAAGCCTTTATTAGTCCCACAATGGGGAAATTCCAGGATTGCAACAGCACAGGGATAGCAACACTCAGAGCAACAATCAGAAGGCAAGAGAAAAACAAGAGCAGCAAGTATACATGTGTACACACATATATTATATACTGTATATAGACAGTGCGGAGCATTGTAGCTAGATGGAATAGATATATAAATATACATATAAACACAGTGCGGATAACATTGCAAGATAACAGACGCACTTTACACATAATTCATCATCCATCCATCCATCTTCTACCGCTTTTCCGGAGGTCCGGGTTGCAGAGGCAGCAGTTCAAGCAGAGAAGCCCAGACTTCCCTCTCCCCAGCCACCTGCTCCAGCTCTTCGGAGAGGATACCAAGGTGTTCCCAGACCAGCTGGGAGACATAGTCTCTCCACCGAGTCCTGGGTCTGCCCCGGGGTCTCCTCCCAGTGGGACGTGCCTGAAACACCTCAAGTGGGAGGCGTCCAGGAGGCATCCTAATCAGATGCCCATACCACCTCAACTGACTCCTTTCAATGTGGAGGAGCAGCGGTTCTACTCTGAGCCTCTCCCGGATGACTGAGCTCCTCACCCTATCTCTGAGGGTGAGTCCAGCAATCCTACGGAGAAAGCTCATTTCAGCCGCTTGTATCCGCGATCTGCAGTGATGCGGACGTTGTGCCGGTCTGTTGTGGTGAGGAGGGAGCTTAGTTCTAAGGCAAAGCTGTCGATTTACCAGTCAGTCTACGTTCCTACTCTCACCTATGGTCACGAGCTTTGGGTAATGACCGAAAAGAACAAGATAATTTATCATATAAAAAAATATAATTTAAATGCAGCCATATTGGGATTAGATGCTGAAAAAGCATTTGATTCGGTTGACTGGTCTTTCCTATATAGAATCTTGTGCAGTTTCAATTTTCATAACAACTTCATTAGAACTATCCAGGCATTATATAAAAAACCAACAGCTAAAATAAGGATTAACGGTAAATGATCATCATCTTTTGAACTGGAGAGAGGATGTCGTCAGGGCTGCCCCTTGTCTCCACTGCTCTTTGCAATCTTCATAGAACCTCTGAGCCGATGGATAAGACAGAAACAAAAAATTCAAGGTATTACACTTGGTCAGAAGGAACATAAAATAGCACTCTTTGCTGATGACATTTTAATATACCTGGGGCAGCCGGACACCTCTTTTCCAGAACTAATCTCAGTTTTTTCAGAGTATGGAGAGTTATCGGGGTACGAATTGAACATGCATAAAACCCAAATTTTAACATTCAACTATAACCCAAATCAATATTTACTAAGCAAATTCAAAACTAACTGGGAGATGGAATCTATGAAATATCTGGGGGTCAATATCCTGAAACAACTCAACAAAATTATAACACTAAACTATGATCCACTGATGGCAAAAATAAAATCTGATCTAGCAAGATGGAATATGATACCATTCTTGGGTACTGCACAAAGAATTGAAGCAGTCAAAATGAATATACTTCCACGTCTTCTATACCTTTTCCAAACAATACCGGTAGAACCTCCCAAAAAAACATGGCAAGAACTGGACAGAAGGATCTTAAGATTCATATGGCAGGGCAAGAGACCAAGAATCAGGTATAGAGCCCTACAGCTAAACAAAGACAAAGGTGGGCTCGCGCTGCCAAATATCAGGGACTATTTTAAAGCCACGCAAACTAAAACTTTAGTAGCAATATGTAACCCATTCTACACTGCACAATGGAAGGACATAGAATGCCAAATAACAAGTGACATTCCCCTACAGGCGATAATAGGGAATAATGCCTTACCTAAACATTTGAATAACACTAACCCGTGGATAGAGACCACACTAAAAATTTGGTTTAAAATAATCAGAGAGAATCAAACTAAAGAACCCTATCGATTATTGCAATGGATTTCCTATGATCAGGATTTTACTCCTAATAAAAAAGACACTAGATTTAAAATGTGGAAAGAGAACGAACTGAAAAAATATTACGATTTTTTTTAAAGGGCAAACTTTAAAAAGTTTTGAAGATTTGAAAAACAAGGTCTAGTAAATCAAGACCTTTAAAGGTTCTTTCAGCTTAGACACCACATAAACAAAATACTTAAAAAGGAGGATTTGGAAATGGCCCAGTCAGGTGTTCTGAAGGTTTTCTTAATGGCATATAAAGGAATCCATGGGATCAGATACATCTCTAAAATATACCATGGTCTTCAAGATTTAAAAGGAGACAACACCATATATATAAGAGAAATGGGAAAAAAAGGGGAATTTCACTTTACAACTGGAAATATGGGAAAAACTAAAAAAACAACAGTGGGAAAAGTACCTCATCCCTGCTGTGGAGAGAATTTGGATGGAAAAATTTGGTAAGATTTTTCAGAACACATGCACAAAACAAATTTACTCGTAAAGGGTTGAATTGCTGGCGCTTGTGTGGTGAAAAGACTGCAAATCATTTTCATGTGTTTGATCATGCCCAGTTATCCACCAATATTGGACTAATGTACAGACAATATTGGGGAAAATATTCAAAGTAACAGTTCCCGGACTTCCGGTCTGGACACCATGGTGATAGCAGCTTAACGCTGAAGCTCCCAGACCCGACCCGTGAAAATACCTTGAAAATCAGATTTAACGGATTTTTGGAAGAGTTAAAATCAAAAGACAAAGTCATTATGCCTAAAGGAAAACAGAAGAGATCGACATTTACCAGGCCAAGACACGCATCGGCCGGAGAATCTGACCCGGAGGACATCCACTCAGAAGCAGAGGAGCTGAATGAAGCTAGCAACACGGTTAGCTTAAAAATGGTACTTCAAGAATTAAGGCAATTTCGCCGAGAGTGTTGGGCCGAATTTCGTGAAATTAAAGACAAAATAAAAAGGACAAACAGCAGAGTGGACAAGGCTGAGGACCGACTCATGGAAGCAGAGGAAAGAATAAAAGGGCTGGAAGAAACCGTGCTGGATTTACTTAAACGACAGTCAAGACTGGCGGCTAAGCTAACCGACCTGGAAGGAAGACTAAGAAGGGACAACATAAGAATTCTTGGTCTGAAAGAAGGAGTCGAGGACGGTTTCACCACAATGGCTGCATGCGTGGAATCCATACTGAGAGAGAAGTTGGAAATTCCCCAATCCACCGACTTGAAGATAGAAAGGGCGCACCGTACATTAGCCCCAAGGCCTTCGGCGGAAGCGCCACCAAGATCGGTGGTGGTGAAGTTCTCCAACTCCAGAATAAAAGAAGAGGTTGTGAGACTGGCTTGGCAGAAAAAAGGATTTATGCACCAAGAGAGAAAAGTTTTTGTGGAGCACAACTACGCCCCGGAGGTCCTTAAAAAGCGTCGGGAATACAACGACGCTAAAAAGGTACAACGAGAGAAGAAACTGCGCTTTCAAACTCCATTTCCGGCGAAGCTGAGGGTTTTTTACGGGGCTGAGACGTGTCTCTACAACTCGGCGGAAGAAGCAACCACGGATATGGCGAGAAGAGGGCTCCTGGTAACGGTGTATAAACCCGCAGCAGACCCGAGCGAAAGAATCAAGGCTCAAATGTGGTGCACACAGAGACCCTCAAAATCCACGAGCCAGCAGCGGGAAACCCAGCGCCAGAGCTATAAGGAAAAACTGAGCGTTTTCAGGAGGGAATAACGATATTTTTAGTCAATCTGCGCATCCAACCCTCCTCCTACAAGGTAACAAAGATTAAAGGAGATGCAGAATCAGCAAGTATCAAGTGGTAAAACATTTCATGGAACAGACATAATATTAGAAACAAATAAGTCTTTAAAAAAAAAAAACTTGTTAAAATAGAAATGTGACAATGAACCACATGATCTCTCCACACTAACAAATACTGTATTAACGTGACTGTTTGCTGTGATGGTGGTGGGACGTTGCACACAATTTCATAGGGCATAGGCATAAAATAAATAAATAAATAAAATAAAAAAAATCATTACAAGTTCGGATTGGGATCTGAAATTCACGTTAAAAACATGGGACAACTTACAGGGGTAAGAGAAGGCCCTCAACACGTAACACAGTTTGAGGAATTTCCCTCAGAGCCAACACACCATCAAGGCTCTTCTAAGGTCACTAAAAAGACCTCAGCTCAGGAAGATCTTTTGTCAGTTTTTTGTTTAAAAGTTTTATATACTATGTTCTTAATGTTTTTTTATGTTCTTAATGTTCTTTCAGTTTCTGAGTAGCATAAAAGAGGGCCACCACACTGTTATACTAAATAAGACAACACAATGGAGAAACAGGGTGTAACCAAAATAATCTCATATAATGTAAAAGGGATCCTGAATCCAGTTAAAAGATCCAAGATTCTAGGCAAAATGAAAAAAGACAAAGCAGGAATAATATTTTTACAGGAAACCCACCTAACAGACGTGGAGCACACTAAACTTAATAGACAAGGGTTTAAAATGATCTCTTCATCTTCATATAAGTCAGGGAGGAGGAGGGGGGTAGCGACATTGATCTCAACCAAAATTATATTTGAAAAATAATCAGAACACAAAGATAAAGAAGGGAGATTCAGCATGGTACTTGGTCGGCTAGAGGGAGAAGATATCACCCTGCTGAATGTATATGCACCTCCAGGGGCTAACTGGAAATTTTATAAAAATGTATTTGACCTAATGATAACTAAAGCCCAAGGTTTATTGATATGTGGTGGAGTCTTCAATCTAAGACTGAATCCATACTGGGATGCATCAGGTAATTCTCCACATCAAAATAACACTCAAAGTAGAAAAACTCGGATGCTACCAAATGAAATGGGAATCTGTGACGTGTGGAGGGAATTCAACCCCAGTGTAAAAGATTATACATTTTACTCAGCACCACATTCATCATACTCAAGGATTGACTATTTTTTTATGTTTAATAGAGACATTGGAAGAGTAATATGTAAAATAGGACTGATGGATCTCTCTGACCACAGTCCGATCTATATGGACTTAAGTATCCAAAAATACACAAATAATACATTTTCTTGGAGGTTAAATTCAAATGTGCTGAAAGGACCACTGAAAGATGAATTGGAATCAGATATTCTCAGATATTTGGAAGAAAATGATAATGGAGAAGTATCCCCTTTAATACTGTGGGACGCATGCAAAGCTGTAATAAGGGGAAAGATTATCGCAAAACTGGCAATCCAAAAGAAGCTGAGACAAGAAAAACTAATCACATTAGAGTCAGAACTTAAGAAACTAGAAAAAGAGCGCAAAGACAACACTCATTCTAATGACTCGCTCAAAATTAAGGAAATTAAAAAACAAATAAATGAGATCTACACAATAGAAATCCAGAAGAAACTTACATTTCTGAAACAAAAATACTATGAAACAGGTAGCAAATCGGCAAAATTACTAGCCTATAAATTGAGGAAACAACAAACGGGGAGAGCAATCTACAAAATCAGAGACCCAGTATCAAAGGAAATAAAATTTAGAATTCAGGAAATTCTTAAAAGCTTCGAGAACTACTACAAGAACTTGTACTCCTTCAAAAAACATAAAAACGCATCCGAAGCCTTCCTAAATACATTAAACCTTCCCCAACTTACTGAGTCACAAAATAAAACACTATTGTCAGAAATACAACCTAAAGAATAAGAAAAAGCAATTATGAAACTTAAAGCTAACAAATCCCCAGGAGCAGATGGCTTTACAGCAGAGTGGTACAAAACCTTTAAACAGCAACTATCTCCTCTCCTCCTGAAAACATTTAACTATGTCCTCCACACAGGGGAAATCCCCCCCTCCTGGAGAGAAGGGGTCATTGCAGTCATACCTAAACCTGAAAAGGATAAACTCGACTGCTCCAACTACAGACCAATCAGTGTGTTTAATCAGGACTATAAGCTTTTTACCACTATCCTTGCCAAAAGGTTAGAAAATATACTGACAGACTTAATTCATTTAGACCAAACAGGTTTTATAAAACAAAGACAGACACAAGATAACATTAGACGCACTTTACACATAATTCATCATATAAAAAAATATAATTTAAATGCAGCCATATTGTGGGATTAGACGCTGAAAAAGCATTTGATTCGGTTGACTGGTCTTTCCTATATAGAATCTTGTGCAGTTTCAATTTTCATAACAACTTCATTAGAACTATCCAGGCATTATATAAAAAAACCAACAGCTAAAATAAGGATTAATGGTAAATTATCATCATCTTTTGAACTGGAAAGAGGATGTCGTCAGGGCTGCCCCTTGTCTCCACTGCTCTTTGCAATCTTCATAGAACCTCTGAGCCGATGGATAAGACAGAATCAAAAAATTCAAGGTATTACACTTGGTCAGAAGGAACATAAAATAGCACTCTTTGCTGATGACATTTTAATATACCTGGGGCAGCCGGACAACTCTTTTCCAGAACTAATCTCAGTTTTTTCAGAGTATGGAGATTTATCGGGGTACGAATTAAACATGCATAAAACCCAAATTTTAACATTCAACTATGACCCAAATCAATATTTACTAAGCAAACTCAAAACTAACTGGGAGATGGAATCTATGAAATATCTGGGGGTCAATATCCCGAAACAACTCAACAAAATTATAACACTAAACTATGATCCACTGATGGCAAAAATAAAATCTGATCTAGCAAGATGGAATATGATACCATTCTTGGGTACTGCACAAAGAATTGAAGCAGGCAAAATGAATATACTTCCACGTCTTCTATACCTTTTCCAAACAATACCGGTAGAACCTCCCAAAAAACCATGGCAAGAACTGGACAGAAGGATCTCAAGATTCATATGGCAGGGCAAGAGACCTAGAATCAGATACAGAACCCTACAGCTAAACAAAGACAAAGGTGGGCTCGCGCTGCCAAATATCAGGGACTATTTTAAAGCCACACAAATTAAAACTTTAGTAGAGATATGTAACCCAGTCTACACTGCACAATGGAAGGAGATGGAATGCCAAATAACAAGTGACATTCCCCTACAGGCGATAATAGGGAACAATGCCTTACCTAAACTTTTGAATAACATTAACCCGTGGATAGAGACCCCGCTAAAAATTTGGTTTAAGATAGTCAGAGAGAATCAAACTAAAGAACCCTATCGATTACTGCAATGGATTGCCTATGATCAAGACTTTACTTCTAATAAAACAGACACTAGATTTAAAAAGTGGAAAGAGAACGGACTGATAAAATATTACGATTTTTTTAAAGGGCAAACTTTAAGAAGTTTTGAAGATTTGAAAAAACAAGGTCTAATAAATCAAGATCTTTATAGGTTCTTTCAGCTTAGACACCACATAAACAAAATACTTAAAAAGGAGGATTTGGAAAGGGCCCAGTCAGGTGTTCTGAAGGTCTTCTTAATGGCATATAAAGGGATCCCAGGGATCAGATACATTTCTAAAATATACTAAGGTCTTCAAGACTTAAAAGGAGACAACACATCATATATAAAAGAGAAATGGGAAAAAGAGGGGAATTTCACTTTACAACTGGAAATATGGGAAAAGCTAAATAAACAACAATGGAAAAGTACCTCATCCCTGCAGTGGAGAGAATTTGGATGGAAAAATTTGGTAAGATTTTTCAGAACACATGCACAAAACAAATTTACTCGTAAGGGGTTGAATTGTTGTGCACTTGTGTGGTGAAGAGACTGCAAATCATTTTCATGTGTTTTGGTCATGCCCAGTTATCCACCAATATTGGACCAATGTACAGACAATATTGGGGAAAATATTCAAAATAACAGTTCCCTTTTCTTTTGTAACTTTGTATTTGGGTTTACTACCGAAATCACTGGAAAGACGAGGAGAAAAATACTTATTCACTGTTTTAATACTGGCAAGTAAAAAAGCTCTAACAAAAAAATGGATGTTGAAGGATTGTCCTACACCTGAAGATTGGATTAACGTGATTCAGGACATTTATTCGATGGAAAAGTTGACATTCGCACTGAGACAGGACATGGATGGGTTCTTGAACTTTTGGCAACCCCTGAATGCATATGTGTCTTCCATTAGATCTAATCTTTGACAAATACCATTTCAATAATGACACCTCTCTTTGTTCCAATGCTACTCAGATACTCTTATTTTTTTTTGCTCTTTTGTTTTGTTTTTTTTTTTCTTGTTTTGTTTTTTTTTGTTCTTTCTTTAATTTCTCTTTTTCTTTCACTTATAAAAGGGTGTTGTAATAATTATTTTTCCAATGTTGTCAAAAAACAAAAAAAAGGGAACATGTGATGAAAATGTAAACAATGCAATGCTGTAATCACATGTATACCCTTTACAAAAACTTAAATAATAATAATTAAAAAAAAGTAACAGTTCCCTTTTCTTTTGTAACTTTGTATTGGATTTACTACCGGAATCATTGGAAAGACGAGGAGAAAAATACTTATTCAGTGTTTTAATATTGGCAAGTAAAAAAGCACTAACAAAAAAATGGATGTCGAGAGCCTGTCCTGCACCTGAAGATTGGATTAACGTGATTCAGGACATTTATTTGATGGAAAAGTTGACATTTGCACTGAGACAGGACATGGATGGGTTCTTGAACTTTTGGCAACCCTGGAACACATATGTGTCTTCCATCAGATCTAATCTTTGACAAACACCATTTCAATAATGGCACCTCTCTTTGTTCCAATGCTACTCAGATGTTCTTTTATTTTTCTTCTCGTTTTTTTTTTTTAATTTTTCTTTTCTTTCACTTAAAAAAAGGGTGTTGTAATAATTTTTTTCAATCTTGTCAAAAAACAAAAAAAGGGAATATGTGATGAAAATGTAAACAATGCAATGCTGTGATGACATGTATACCCTTTACAAAAACTTAAAATAAAAAAATAAATAATAAACACCTTCATTTAAAAACTACATTTTGTGTTTACTTGTGTTATCTTTGTCTAATATTTAAATTTGTTTGATGATCTAAAACATTTAAGTGTGACAAACACAAAAAAAAAAAAGAGAACTCAGGAAGGGGCAAACACTTTTTTACACCACTGTGCATATGCTCATTACCATGGTACCACGTGACAAACCCAGGACCTCCACTGACATTGATCATGTCGTGTCTGCAGAGATTCCTGACAACGAAATAAATCCAGAACTACATCGCAATGACACGTCACACATGATTCTCGGCCCATGTGGACAGTGGAATAGTGACAGTTCATGCATGATAAGACAAAAGGTTCTCCAAGGACTACCCAAAACAACTGAGACAACACAACTTTTCAAACAACTCTTACCCACTGTACTGCAGACGTACAGAAGGAGCGCCTGGCTCTCCAACTACAAAGACCATCAGAGATGGCATCAATGTGTCTGTCAATAATGAATGGGTTGTGCCATATAATCTATACATCACGCTACAATGCAATGCACATATTAACTTTAAAATTGTCTGTGATGTCTCCAGTGTCAAATATCTCTACAAATACTTAAGAGAAGGGGCCAGATCAGTGCCTGGTGAGGTTGGATATCCCCGATGAAAACAACCATGAGGAACTTTGATGCGATGAAGTGACACGTTATAAATTAGGACACTACATCACTGCATCTGAGGTATACTGGCGGATATATTATTTCACACTTCACGTACACACAGAAGAAATTTCAATTGCGGAAGAAAAGATTACGTTCCCACCATCACTGCACGGCTGATACTGTTTGACGAATCCCAATGACTGCCTTCAACCCACACACTGCTGAACTTTTCTGTTTCTGAATGCTTTTGTACCGTGTGCCAGGACCAACATCCTTCAGAGACCTCCGTGAAGTTGGAGATGTGGTCATGGACACCCATCTGGCTGCCTGCATTGCACATCGCATTGTTGACAATGATCAAGAAGTAGATTCCGTTATGGAAGAGGCAGCAAATGTGACAACTGGCCCAGCATTGCGTGAAATATTTGCCAACATGCTCATGTTTGTACTTAGAGGAGAGCACTTGCAGTTCTGGGAAAGACACAGGCATGTTCTCTGTGAAGATTTCATGCACAGAGCCAAGGTGAATGAGCCAGATGACTATATTGTGAATCAAGTGCTACTAGACCTTAAAGTGCTGATGACACGTTTTTGACATTTTTTAGCATGTTGTGTAAACCCAAAAGTCATTGTCTATGATCAATATATTTACAACAGCGCCTGCATAAATTAGTTATCATCAAAAAACCGCAGCCGCTGACTGGACTGTGGTGCCGCCCACCGAATTAAGGGCGGCACCCCAATGACGTAATTGACAGAACGGACTCCGGTGTTATTAACTAGAATGACAACAGCTTTGAAGCTCACAGTTTCTCTGGTTCCTTGCTTTAATTTTACGGCTATGCCGTCACGTTGTGTCGCAGGCTTAGATGAACAGCAGACCATGAAAGACCACATCACATGCTTCAGCTCCAACTGTCATAAGCCTCCTTGTGCGCTTCTCGTGCACTTTTAGGCAGGAGGAGTGCACGAGGAGGGGAAGGATTAATGGAATTATGCGCAGTTTTGACCTACTTTCTGTGATCCCATGCTGACATCTCACTGGTCCGGCCACATCCCCTCTATCATTATCACCAGCTGATTCCCCTTCCGCTGATCATGTTTCCCGGTCCTCGCCCAAGTGCTTCTCATCACACCATCACCAGCAGTGCGTGTACTTTGCAGCCGTTTGCCAGTAATGCACTGCTGGTCAATAGTATTGTCATCTGTGCTGTTAGTCTGCCAGTATTTTCAGCACTCTCATGACGTTAGTCATTCCATGTTCGCCGTGGTTCTCGTGCGTCCTTGAAGCGATGTCGGCTCTGGGCTAACACGGCTCCTCTCATTCGTTCTCTGGGCAATGCCGGCCCCCGAACGCAATCAGTAAGTGTGTTTGTGTTTTTTGTACGTCTTCACCTTTTTGGGAATTGTCTCTCATTCTATATTAAATGTGCTGTGGTGAACCCTGCACATACATACTCATTATTTCATGGAGAGGGATCTCCATGCCCTGCGTAACAGCACACGGAGAGGGAGGATTTACACGTAAATAACGATGATTTACACGCAGAATTCACCACAGCACATGTATTGAACATAAAGACTGATGCCAAAAGGTGAAGACTTACAAAAATACACAGAAACACAAAGAAACACAAAGGGCTGCACGGTGGCACAGTGGTTTAGCACTGTGGCAGCACAGTTTACCCTCGGCCGGGGGATCGCGGGGATCATGAGATCGTGGGTTCGATCCTAGCCCCCGACCAACAGTGAGCTGTGTGGAGTTTGCATGTTCTCCCCGTGTTGCGTGGGTTTACTCCGGGATTTCTCCGGTTTCCTCCCGCATACCAAAAACATGTAGGTTTAGGGCGCTCGCACACGCAGCAACCGGAAGCCGGTGGCTTGTCACCAGACTGCAAACCAAATCTACCTACGGGTACAAATAAGTAACAAAAAAAAAAAAAAAAAAAAAAAAAAGAGTAGGTGTTCGGGGCTGACATCGCCCAGCATACATGGAGAGGAGACATGTTAACCACGGTTGCGCCCCAGAGCCGACATCGCTACAAGGGGCGCAACAGAACCACGGCTGTGTGGAGTGGCTAACACGTCGTGATAGTGTTGGCAATATTGGCTGGCTGACAACAAGGCAGATGATGCACACAAAACATGAACAGCTGACTGTCACTGAGTCTGACTCGCTAGGCACAATGCCCGCTTGGCACGGCTCAAACCTATACGGTTTGATGCCCCCAGATTCTTCATCGTCATCCCATTCTTCGGAACTATAATCGTCTGAAGATTGGATAACACAAACCAATTCCAGACTATATGTGCTGGAACCATCATCAATGTTTTCAACCGCTTCCATCCTGTGTGTACAAAGGGCAGCCAAGTGCTGTGCTCCGTTGATAACGTTACAACATGGCCGGGAGGTTTTCCAGCCACTGACGCAATGGGTGACATGGCGCTCATGAAAACGTTGGATATTTGCGTGAAAAAAGCCTGTTTGACTTAGAACTGCATAGACCAACCTATTTCGTCATGTTGTATTATGTGTTGAAAAATCAGAGGAAGTCAAAAACATGTCATCGGCACTTTAAGGACCATGTTTAAAGACATGGCTTCATCCCAAATGGAAACTTTGGACTCTCTGAGCCTGATCCCCTTCACATCCAGAGTAGGATTCCATGAATTATCCAGCCCAAGACTGAGCACAACATAGAGGAACTTCAAGCTCACACTGCGGTCACAGTAAACAGATTTAATCACGAGCAGCAAGCAGTTGTTAAAACAGCGATGGAAAGCGTGGAGCAGGGATTTGGCAAAATGATAGCACTTGATGCAAGTGTCAGAACTGGGAAAACATTCATATTATGCCATACTCTCAACAAAGTCCACGCACAGCGCAAAATAGCACTTGCAACAGCTGCAAGTGACATTGCAGCTACCCTGCTGCCTAAAGGCACCACCTTTCACAGTAGAACAAAATGTCCTTTCATTCTCACTGATGAATCAACTTGAAGTGTAAGTGAACATGACAGCACTGCAACACTCATTAGGATGACATCTCATGGTCGTGGATGAAGTGTCCATGATGGATCGGTATGCACTGGAAGCAGCAGATCGTACATTTCAGTGGCTCTGGGGTCACACAAGCCATTTGGTGGCATCACAGTGGTCTTCAGCGGCAATTGGAGGCAAATCCTTACTGCTGTACCACATGCCAGCAGAACTGAGATCATAGTGTTTGCCTCCATCTCACCCTATCCCTTGCATCTTCCTCTGTAACACCAACCCTCTCCATGTCCTCCTTCACTACATCCATGAATCTTCTCTGTGGCTGTCTTCTTTTCCTCCTGCCTGGCAGCTCCATCTTCAACATCCTTTGTCCAATATATCCACTATCCCTCCTCTGCACATGTCCAGACCATCTCAGCCTTGCCTCTCTTACTTTGTCTCCAAACCACTCAACGTAAGCTGTCCCTCTGATAAACTCAATTCTAATCTTGTCCCTCCTAGTCACTCCCAATGAAAATCTTAGCATCTTCAACTCAGCCACCCCCAACTCCATTTCCTGTCTTTTTGTCAGTGTCACCGTCTCCAAACCATACATAATCGCAGGTCTCACTACCATCATGTAAATCTTCCCTTTCACTCTTGCTGTTACTCTTCTGTCACAAATCACCCCTGACACTCGTCTCCACCCACTCCACCCTACCTGCACCTCTTTTTCACCTCTCTTGTGCATTTTCCATTGCTTTGGATGGTTGACCCCAGGTATTTAAAACTCATCTACTTTCACTACCTCTACTCCTTCCATCTTCACCGTTACACCTGCCTCTCTCTCATTCACACTCATGTATCCTGTCTTGCTTCTCCTGACTTTCATTCCTCTTCTCTCCAGATCATACCTCCACCTCTCCAGGTTCTCTTCCACCTGGTCCCTACTCTCACTACAGATCACAATGTCGTCTGCAAACATCATGGTCCATGCAGACTCCTGCTTGACCTCATCCGTCAGCCTGTCCATCACCATGGCAAACAAGAAGGGGTTCAGAGCCGATCCCTGATGTAACCCGACCCCCACCTTGAACCCATCCGTCACTCCTACAGTGCGCTTCACCACCATCTGTCCTCATACATGTCCTACACTACCCTCACATACTTCTCTGCCACTCCTGACTTTCTCATATAATACCACACTTCCTCTCTTGGCACCCTATCATATGCTTTCTCTAGATCCACAAAGACACAGTGCAACTCCTTCTGACCTTCTCTATACTTCTCCAGCAGCACTCTTAGAGCAAACATTGCATCTGTAGTACTCTTTCTTGGCATGAAACCATACTGCTGCCCACTGACCGTCACCTCTCCTCTTAACCTGGCTTCAACAACTCTTGCCCATATCTTCATAGTGTGGCTGATCAACTTTATGCCTCTGTAGTTACTACAGCTCTGAGCATCACCTTTGTTCTTGAAAATTGGGACCAAAACACTTCTTCTCCACTCCTCAGGCAACCTGTCACTCTCCAAGATTGTGTTAAACAAACTGGTTAAAAAGTCCGCTGCCATCTCTCCAAAACATCTCCATACCTTCACTGGTATGTCATCTGGACCAACTGCCTTTCCATTCTTCATCCTCTTCAAAGCTGCCTTCACTTCTGTCTTGCTAATCCTTGGGACTTCCTTGTTCAGCATATTTCCTTCATACATCCTCCTCTCTCTCATTATTCATCAGCTCTTCAAGGTACTCCTTCCACTTTCTCAACACATTCTCGTCATTTGTTAGTACATTACCATTTCTGTCCTTAATCAACCTAACCTGCTGCACATCTTTTCCAGCTCACTCTGTCTAGCCAGTCAATACAAGTCCTTTCTTCCTTCCTTAGTGTTGAGCCTCTCATACAACTCACTATATGCCTTTTCCTTTCCTTTGCCACCTCCCCCTTTGCCATGCACCTACAGCCGTGGACAAAATGGTTGGTACCCCTCTGTTAATGAAAGAAAAACCCACAATGGTCACAGAAATAACTTGAATCTGACAAAACTGGTAATAAATAAAAATTCTATGAAATTTAACCAATGAAAATCAGGCAATGCTTTTGAATTGTGGTTCAACAGAATTACTTTAAAAAAACAAACTCATGAAACAGGCCTGGACAAAAATGATGGTACCCCTAGAAAAGATTGAAAATAATGTGACCATAGGGACATCTTCAACCAAGATGTGTCCTCTAATTAACATCACAGGTGTTTACAAACTTGTAATCAGTCAGTCGGCCTATTTAAAGGGTGACAAGTAGTCACTGTGCTGTTTGTTGACATGGTGTGTACCACACTAAACATGGACCAGAGGAAGCAAAGGACAGAGTTGTCTCAGGAGATTAGAAGGAAAACTATAGATAAGCATGTTAAAGGTAAAGGCTATAAGACCATCTCCAAGCAGCTTGATGTTCCTGTGACTACAGTTGCACATATTATTCAGAAATTTAAGATCCACGGGACTGCAGCCAACCTCCCTGGACGTGGCCGCAGGAGGAGACAGATAATACGAATGGTAACAAAAGAGCCCAGAACAACCTCTAAACACATTCATGGTGAACTCCAAGGTCAAGATACATCAGTGTCAGATCGCACCATCCGTCGTTGTTTGAGCCAAAGAGGACTTCATGGGAAACGACCAAGGAGAACACCACTATTGAAAACAAATCATAAAAAAGCCAGACTGGAATTTGCCATACTGCTGGGAGAATGTCCTATGGACAGACGAGACAAAACTGCAACTTTTTGGCAAGGCACATCAGCTCTATGTTCACAGACGCAAAAATGAAGCATACCAAGAAAAGAACACTGTCCCTACTGTGAAACATGGAGGAGGTTCTGTTATGTTCTGGGGCTGCTTTGCTGCATCTGGCACAGGGTGTCTTGAATCTGTGCAGGGTACAATGAAATCTCAACACTGTCAAGGTATTCTACAGAGAAATGTGCTGCCCAGTGTCAGACAGCTTGGTCTCAGTGGCAGGTCATGGGTCTTGCAACAGGATAATGACCCAAAACGCACAGCTAAAAACACCCAAGAATGGCTAAGAGCCAAACATTGGACTATTCTAAAGTGGCCTTCTATGAGCCCTGATCTAAATCCTATTGAACATCTGTGGAAGGAGCTGAAACATGCCGTCTGGAGAAGGCACCCTTCAAACCTGAGACAACTGGAGCAGTTTGCTCATGAGGAGTGGGCCAAAATACCTGCTGAGAGGTGTAAAAATCTCATTGACAGTTACAGAAATTGTTTGATTGCAGTGATTGCCTCAAAAGGTTGTGCAACAAAATATTAAGTTCAGGGTACCATCATTTTTGTCCAGGCCTGTTTCATGAGTTTGTTTTTTAAAATAATTCTGTTGAACCACAATTCAAAAGCATTGTCTGATTTTCATTGGTTAATTTTCATAGAATTTTAATTTATTACCACTTTTGTCAGATTCAAGTTTATTTCTGTGACCATTGTGGGTTTTTCTTTCATTAACAGAGGGGTACCAACAATTTTGTCCATGTGTGTAGATTCCAAATACTCCTGTCTACTTTCTTCATCTCCCTGACTATCCTACTTTTTCTTTGCCAACCTCTTCCTTTGAATACTTTCCTGTATCTCCTCATTCCACCACCAAGTCTCCTTGTCTTCCTTCCTCTGTCCACTGGATACACCACATACCCTACCAGTTTCCCTCAACACTTTTACTGCACTTTCCTAGTCATCTGGTAATTCTTCCCTACCACCCAGAGCCTGTATCAACTTGTTCCTGAACTGTCTGCGACCTTTTTTTTTTTTTTTTGTTACTTATTTGTACCCATAGGTAGATTTGGTTTGCAGTCTGGTGACAAGCCACCGGCTGCTGGTCGCTGCGTGCGCGAGCGCCCTAAACCTACATGTTTTTTGGTATGAGGGAGGAAACCGGAGAAATCCTGGAGTAAACCCACGCAACACGGGGAGAACATGCAAACTCCACACAGCTCACTGTTGGTCGGGGGCCGGAATCGAACCTACGATCTCATGATCCCCGCGATCCCCCGGCCGAGGGTAAACTGTGCTGCCACAGTGCTAAACCACTGCGCCACCGTGCAGACCTTCTTCCTTCTGTAACTTCCCCCACTTAATCTTTGGTTCTGCCTTCACTCTCTTCCTCTTCTTGCTTTCCAAAGTCATCCTACAGACTATACCATCCAATGTTGTCTAGCTACATTCTCCCCTGCCACCACCTTGAAGTCTCCCATTTCTTTCAGATTTCTCCTTCTGTGGAAGGCGTAGTCCACTTGTGTGCACCTTCCTCCACTCTTGTAAGTCACCCTATGTTCTTCTCTGTTCTTAAAGTATGTGTTCACCACAGCCATTTCCATCCTTTTAGCAAAATCCACAACATCTGTCCTTCCACATTTCTCTCCTTAAGACCACACCTACCCAGAACCTCCTCATCCCCTCTGTTCCCTTCACCTACATGTCCATTAAAGTCCGCTCTAATCACCACTCTCTCCCCCCTGGGAACACTCTCTACCACTTCATCCACCTTACTCCAGAATTCCTCTCTCTCTTCTACATGACGTCCAACTTGTGGGGCATACACATTGACAACATTCAACATCACACCTTTGACTTCTAGCTTCAAACTCATGATTCTGTCTGACTCCCTCTTCACCTCCTGAACACTCTTCACATACTCTTCCTTCAAGATTATTCCAACTCCATTCATTTCTCTTCCCATCTACACCATGGTAGAACTGCTTAAATCCACCTCTAATGCTCCTAGCCTTGCTTCCCTTTCATCTGGCTTCTTGAACACACAGTATATCTAGCTTTCTTCTCTCCATCATATCAGCCAACTCTCTGCCTTTACCAGTCATAGTCCCTACATTTAACATCCCTACTCCCACCTCCACACATCTACCTTTCCTTTTCTCTCTCTCCCTCCTAACACGCCTTCTCCCTCTCCTCCTCCTCAATCTTTGGGCCAACAGTCGCCCAATTTCCACCGCCACCCTGTCGGAAAACAGCACCAGTGGTGGTCATTGTTTTTTTTTCCACAATATCTTTATTGAACCTTTTTTTTTTTTTTAACAAACATGATACAAACAATCAAACACTAACGCTAAAGTACTACAAAAAAAAAAAAATGCACTAAAAACACCAACAACCACCAACAAAATCAAGTCTTCAACAATGCTCCTCTGTTTAGTCTAGACAATCCAATACATAAGTATACATATTATGTTCACCAGTTTGGAATTTACAAGGTCCACACACATCATTCACCTTCTTCTTCAAGAGTTATGTTTAAATTTTTTACATAATCAATAAAAGGTCTCCATATATTCTCAAACACAATTTCCTTTGATTTCAGTATATATGTTATTCTTTCTAATGGAAGGTTTGTTAACATCTGTCTTAACCACTGAGTCACATCTGGTCTATGAGTCTTTTTCCATAATAGTGCAATACATTTTTTGGCATTAAGCAAACTGAGGTCTATGAATGTTCTTTCACTTTTATTAAAATTATGCTTTTCTGGGTACAGACCCAACAAAAACAGTTTAGGATTCAGTATGATTTGTTTTGAGATTATTTTTTCAATTGTTACCCTCACCTCTTCCCAAAACATTCTTATTAATCTACATTCCCATAAACAATGAAATAGGGTTCCTTTACTTTCCATGCATTTTGTGCATGTATCTGGTATATTTTTGTTATATCTATTTAACTCCTCCGGTGTAACATACATCCGCATTAACCATTTGAAATGTATCAATTTAAGGCGTGCATTTATTGATTTGGTTTGAGCTTCTGTACAAGCCAATTCCCATTGTTCCTCCGAAATTTCAATTTGCAGATCTTCTTTCCAGTAGTTCAATCTTTTCAGTGAATTTTCACTTGAAGATAGTGTCAATGAGTTATAAAACTCTGAAATAATACCCTTTCTTTTACTATCTTTCATCATCATTTTTTCCAAGGATGAATAAATAGGTCGAGTGAGAGCTTTATTTTGATTTGATCGAATAAAGTTTCTAAGTTGAAGATATTTAAAAAAATGTGTTCTATTGAGATTAAATTTGATCCTCAGCTCTTCAAAAGACATTATGTTGTCTGCACATGGCAAATATAAATCCTGAATCTTTTGTATCCCTTTTAAATTCCATACTTTAAATACAGCGTCCGCTCTCCCTGGTTTAAAATATTGATTACCCCATATTGGACTAAATTGTGACAATAACTGTGGTTCTTTTAAATAGTTTTTAGCTTCACACCATATTTTGATCATATGCTTTACAAATGGATTTTTAACTTGTTTTTGTAATTTTTTTGCCGAATCTGAGTATATGAATATGGGAAGAGGTAAAGGTAAATTGTATGATTCCATTTCAGTCCAGTGAGGGAGATCATTTGATGAAAAATAATATGTCATAGACCTCAGTTGTGCCGACCAATAATACAACATAAAATTTGGACATTTCAGACCTCCACGATCAAATGGTAAATATAATAAAGACAGACGTAATCTAGCCCTCCTGTTGTTCCATATAAATTCCACTAACTTTTTTTTTATTCTTGAGAATAGATCTAAAGGTGGTGATAAGGGAATGTATTGAAATAAATAAAGTATTTTAGGTAAAATATTACTTTTAAGTATATTGATTCTCCCGATCATCGACATTGGTAGTGACATCCATCTCTGAGTTAACTCATTGATATCTGACATTAAGGCTTCATAGTTGACGCTGGCGACTGATTCTAGCTTAGGCATAATTTGGATTCCTAAATATTTAAACTGATTTACAACATTGAATTGATTTGCCTCAGGGGCTGGGTAATTTCTCTGGGTCTCATTTAGCATTAATATTGAAGATTTAGTTTTATTTATTTTATATCCTGATATTTCCCCAAAATTCTTTATTAAATTCAACAAGGTTGGAATTGATTTTTTTAGATTCGACATAAACAAAATTATATCATCGGCGTACAGGGAGATTTTATGTTCTGTTGGTCCAACTTTAATTCCATATATTTGTGAATGTAAACGTATCGCTATCGCTAAAGGTTCAATTGCCATAGTAAACAGTAAAGGTGAAAGTGGACAGCCTTGTCGACATCCTCTATTGATTTTTATTGGTTTTGAAATATTGTTATTTGTTAGGATTTCTGCTGTAGCATTATTGTATATTATTTGAACCCATTTTATGAAATTATTTCCAAGTCCAAACCTTTGTAGGACTTCAAAAAGAAAGGGCCATTCAACTCTATCAAAGGCCTTTTCGGCGTCCAATGATAGGAGAGCTGTATCCGGTGCTTCTTTATTAAAATAAATAATATTAAATAGTCTTCTTACATTATGGAAGCCTTGTCTACCCTTTATAAAGCCATTCTGATCTCGATTAATAATATTTGGTAAAATTTCTTGTATTCGTCTTGCTAAAATTTTACAGATTATCTTAAGGTCGGCGTTTAATAGGCTTATTGGTCTCATATTTTCACATTTATTAGAGGGCTTACCTGGTTTTGGCAGCAGTATAATTAAGGCATTATTTATGTATGATGGTAAATTATTATTTTGAAATGCTTCTAAAACCATTTCCAAAAAAGGTTTTATTAATTTATTCTTAAATTTTTTATAAAGGTCAACTGGAAGACCATCTGGTCCTGCACTTTTTCCTGATTTCATATTATCAATGGCTAGCCCAACTTCTTCTTGACTAATTTTAGACTCCAATATCTCCCTGTTTTCATTTGGTATACACGGTATAGATAGTTCGTTCAAAAACCCATTTAGTTTTGTTAAATCAGGTTCATTTTTGGTATCATATAATTTTTCATAGTAATCTCTCAAGGCTCTATTAATTTCTAAAGGATCTATAACTACCTGTCCATTACTTATAATACTGGTAATTGGTGTTTTAATTTCCAATTGTTTAATCTGCCATGCTAATAATTTTCCTGATTTTTCACCTTGTTCATAAAAAGATTGTTTCAATCTTAGAAGACTCGAGGCAGCTCTATTCGCTGATTTTTTGTCGTATTCAGCTCTCAAAATCAGTAATTCATTCTCCAACCTTGGGTTACTTCCTGCATACACTTTTTCCTGAAGACTTTTTATTTTATGTTCCAATTTAGCTCTCTCCTCTCGAGTCTTCTTAGATTTTGATCCTGTATAACTAATAATATGTCCCCTAATAAAAGCTTTGAAAGCCTCCCACTTTACACATGCTGATGTTTGTGTAGTATTGATGTCAAAGAACTCGTCTATCTGTTTTTCTATATACTTGACAAATTCCTCATCCTGAAGCCATTTATGCTGAAATTGCCATCTACCTGATTCCTTTGTCAATTTTTTATCTACATATATTAGACAACAGGGTGCATGATCAGAGATCACGATGTTATCATAAAAGCAGTTTTGAATCTTGGACCTTAATTCTGTGGAAATCAAAAAATAATCAATACGTGAGAATGTCTTGTAGGTACTGGAATAACAAGAATAGGCTTTAACTTGTGGTTTCATTTCTCTCCATATATCTAACAATCTCAATTCTTTCATAAAATGATTAATAGTCATCCTACATCCAATGTGCGTACAATCCAGTCCTGTTGATCTATCCACACCTGGATTCAATGTACAATTAAAATCCCCTGCTATTATATGTTGCCCTGTAAGTGATGATAAGATGAGAAATAAATTAGCAAAGAACTTCTGATCATCTATATTGGGACCATATAAGTTCACAAGATTTATATTTTCTAATAGCAAAGAACCTTGAATGATTACATATCTTCCAAATTTGTCTCCAATTACATTCCTCACTTGAAAAGGAACTGATTTATGTATGAGAGTCATAACTCCCCTGGCTCGGGATGAAAATGAAGAGGTGAATACACTTCCCTGCCATCTACTCCTAATTCTTTTAACATCCTCCTCTATCAGATGAGTTTCTTGTAAAAACACAATTCTTGAACCCATGTCCTTTATTTTATTCATAACTTGTTTAAGTTTTTTTAAATTTTGTAGACCTCTGCAATTCCATGAAGTTAAATTAAGATTAACACTTTGGTCCATGATCAATAGAGAGTTTGGGATTACCTTGCAGTGTAAACATGCTCATACAGAGAAGCAAAAACATGAGTGGTTGAACATTCATCCTACAAACTACACACAAACAAATTTCCCCTTCCCACACTTGTGGCAAACCCCCCAAAATCAAAAGAAAAATTCTGTCTCCCGATATAGCCATCGACCGTTCCACACCCACGGGGAACAGCCTAAGCCACTCCTTCTTCATCCTCCCAATCACCCTAACTCTACTGCTTTTAATGACGTAACATTAACTCTCCTCTGTGGTTTTCCAACTTAACTCCAAAATTTTTAACAACTTTGTACATCATAGTTTTTTTTTGTTTGTTTGTTTTGTTTTTGTTTTGTTTTTTTAATATATAATACAATCTATATTTTGTAAACTTACTATTTACTTCAAGTCAGTCAGATGCCTGTGCAAATGCTTAATTATTCTACCTTATATTTTGTTCATGCTTAGCTCCCACCAGTCTCTTCTTCTTCTTTGATCTTCTTGATGAACTCCTGCGCCTCCTCTGGGGTCTTGAAGATGTGGGTTCTGCCCTCATACGTGGTCAGCAGTCTCGCAGGATAGATTACACCATGACGAATCCCAAGGTTGCGCAGCTCCTTACGTACGGGATCAAACTGCTTCCTCAATTGCTGGATTCCTGTGGCCAAATCTGGGTAGAACCGCACCTGCTGGTCCTGGTGTTTAATCTCTCCTTTTTTAGCTCGTGCAGCGTTGAAGATCTTCATCCTGTCTCTGTTGCTAAGAAACTTCATAATTAAGGTCCTCGGCGGTCCCTTATCTCTCCGTGGGCCAATACGATGTGCTTTTTCCAGAACCACTGCTGATTGCAACTCCTCGCTGCCCAGCACCTCCGGAATCCACTTTTCCAGAAAGGAACATACGTCCCGACCTTCTGATTCCTCTGGAAGACCCACCAGCCTCAAATTATTCTGTCTCGACCGAGATTCCAAATCCAAAATATTATCTTCCAGAGATTTATTTTTTTTTTCCAAAGTGCGCACCTTTAATTGAAGACGGGTGACGTCATCTTCAGCACTAGCGAGACGGAGCTCCATCTGCGCCGTTCGTTCTACACAGTCACCCAATTCCTTTCTTATTCCTTCCAACGCTGTCATAATCCCATCAAATCTAGAGGAAAAGTCCGCCCTCATTGAACTCATGGCAGCCATCAGCGCATCTGCGCCATTCCCCGCAGATATCGCAGCGTTGCCAGCCTCCTCCGCCATATATGGAGTTTTGTTTACTGCGTCACAGACCTGAAAGTCCGTTAATTTGGACTGTTTCGGCGGCTCGCTTTTTCCTTTTCCTGGTTTTCCAGCCTTAGGCTTCGCCGACATATCTTCGCCCAAATGCTGGGATACGTTCTGTCCCAAATGAGAGAGTTATTTGCCGATTTTTTTTTTTCCAGGAGCAGAGCAGAGCGAGACACGTCCGTCCTACGTGGCAGCCATAACCGGAAGTCGTGGTGGTCATTGTTAACCCAGGCCTCGACCAATCCGGTACGAACGTCTCATTCATCATGATTTGCATGTTTGATTTGACAAAGGTTTTACGTTGGATGCCCTTCCTGACACAACCCTCCCCATTTACCTGGGCTTGGGACCGGCTCTAGGAGTACACTGGCTTGTGCACCTCCTGCAGCTGGGTTGCTGTATAAATTTCATTAAAATCATTATGGTATTATTATTAAAGGGATGCGTTGGATTCTGCACACTGAGCATGCATTGCATGCACTACTGAAATCCTCTACCCAGGAAGAACAGGAAGAGAGTGGCCAGTATGCTGCAACCATGCAACATATGAGCCACCTGGCTGCATCCTCTCCTTCTGCAGACATTAAAGGAAGGCTAAGAAGGTAATATATTTAAAAACAAATGTTCATTTTTGTTGCTCAATCTTAACGATGTTGTTTCAAGAAATGAAATGTGCTGGAATCTCTTAAATTATTTTAGATCAAGGGTGAGCTGGAGACAGCAAATTTCTGCACCTTCAGCCACTTTGTGGCCAGTGTTTTTGCTGAGTTAGAGAGCCTAAGCTGAATCCTACAAGAAAATGATCTCATCCTACCAAAGGCACAGCTGAACTAAAGACGACAATTGGCAGAACTGGGAAGGATGAAGATGAGGGCTAAACCAGGAGGAATGTTAGACAAGTTTCTAAGCATGCAGACTGAGGGAGAGAGTGCAACCTTTCAGGTGCTATAAAATAGGAATTAAGACAAACATTTTGAAAATACATAATCACAGGGCTTAAAACAAGAAAACATGGGTAGCCTGAAAAACATTCCCAAGGAAGAAATGTGTGCAACATATTGAATAAATATGAACAATATAAATATTGAATAAATAGTATTTACAGTGTACCGCTCTAATAAATTAACCCATCTCAGTGAAGGAGTACTAGAATTTAAAACTGCTGACAATTTAAATCCCTGTCTTTCAGTTATCTGTATACTGATTTTGGTGTCAACTTCCAGGGTGTGGAGCTGAAAGGGCAAGTCCCCTTGAGCAATGGTGCTCTCAGTAGTCAGCATGTGTCAGCAGCTGTTGACATTGCAGTAGAAGAGATGAGTTCACGCTTCAGTTGTGTGCTGGGTCAGTCAGGAGAAGGTGTAGTCGACTGCTTCAGAATATTCAACCCTGATGCAGGGCCAGAGTGTCTAGGTGAACTACAGGATTTTGGCAGGGCAGAAGTTCAGTCTCTTCTCCAACATTACAGTGAACTTCTCAGACTGTGAGTAGACAGGGATATGTAGTAAAATCTCATTTTTAGTGTTGATTCAAATACAGAAGTATGACAAAGATCTGATGTTTTGGATTTTACTGAAGCCATAACATGTTCAATTAAAAGTTTCATAAATTTCTTATGTACAAATATTTTGGACCTTATTTCCTCCCTTATCCTTATCTCCCCGTATCTCTGCTGACAAAGTGGTGGATACCAGTGTGACCAGGTCCACGGGGAGTGGCAGGAGCTGAAGTCCGTCATCAAGACCACAAGTCTTACCTTGGGCTCTGGCAGACACTTCTCACAAAGAAGCCATATTGTTCACACTTCAAGGTATGAGGGCAGTATTAGAACATTCTTGATAATTTACTGTCATGTCTACTCTCCTGAATAAATAAGAGTTTTACTCAGAGTTACTTTGATTTCAGAACTCCCTGCACTTGGCTGAAATCCTCCTGGTTCTGGCAATCTCTTCTGCTCAATGTGAGTGTGGATCATCATCATCATCATAGCAGTCTGTCGGGGGCGACAATGACTGTTTCATTTAGGTCTGATCAGATTCCTCCATGCAGCTCTGTCCTTCGCCCTCCGCTGCCAGGAACTCCTGGCCTTGTTAACCCGGGTGACGTCCAAGCCGGTGAGTTGCTTTCTGACTGACCATTCCATGAAACTGCTTGCAAAGTATTTGAGTATCGCTAGCTTTTGCTGGACTAGCGGCACATTCTTGGCAGATAGAGGTATGGTCAGTGGCAAGGACAGGCCAAGACAAACTGACTCCAGTATCTGTTGCAGTGACTGACCAGATGATAGTTTTGTTTTTTTTTTCTTTATCTCTGCTCTTTGTGTAGTGCATGTCACGACGCACTGACTGGCAAAAGTCTACCACAGACCTTGCAACAGATGTGCTTATCTGCCAGGATGTCCAGTCTCACCCCATGTAACTGGGAGTGGTCCACCAATAAACTAGCCAACAATAATATGTGAGGGTTTGTTTTGTTTTTTTTTTTTCAGATTGAAAAGTGGCCAATGGCAGGCCAGTTTTTGTCAAAGTCTCAGGAAGCCACAGGTTTGATCCACCTGTAGTTGTGAACAGATTTTCAATCTAATAATGCACAGATTCACAGTTTTCCAAAGCTTCATTCAGAGCATCACAGTCACATAAGGGCGGTGTGGTGGAACAGTGGTTAGCACTGTGGCAGCACAGCAACTCACCATTGGCCATGGGATCCCAGGTTCGATCCCAGCCCCTGACCAACAGTGATCTGTGTGGAGTTTGCATGTTCTCCCCGTGTCTGCGTGGGTTTACTCCGGGATTTCTCCGGTTTCCTCCCACAGGCCAAAAACACGCAGGTTAGGTTAATTGGAGACTCTAAAAGTGGCCCTAGATGTGAATGTGTGTGTGAATGGTGAAGGGATTGTGCCATACTGCGGCTGCTTCATCCATCCAGGTGGACACCCTGAATTTCCCCTCTGGGGATCAATAAAGTACACAAAATTTAAAAAAAAAACAAAAAAAAACATCTAGGCCCCACTTGGGGTTAAAATAGGGGAGCAGGTTCCAGTAACACTGATGCTATAGGTAAAATTACTTGAACAAAAATCATAAATTTATGAGGGGAAAAAATGTGAAAAATTATAAGGAAAAAAGTGATAGAAAAAAATTGTAACAAATTTAGGAGAAAAAAGTGGAAAATTTAGAAAGAAAACCTGCAAATCTACAAGAAAAAATGTAAAATTACTTGAAAGTTACAAACTTACAAGAGAAATTTAGAAGATTTACATGAAAAAAGTTACAAATCACAAAATCATCCATCCAGGTGGATGCCCTCAATTTCCCCTCTGGGGATCAATAAAGTACACAAAATCAGTCAATCAATCAATAAATAAATAAATAAATAAAATACCCATTGTGTGGATTTTTAACCGGAGGCAGCAGTGGTGACCAAAAACCGCCTTTAGGAAGTAGAAACGGAACCAAAACTTTCTCCGGATGCGCACCTCAAGATGGCGACCAAGACAGTGGAACTACGAGTGGGAACTACGAGTGGGAACTAGTCGTGCGAACGGAGTATAAAACTATAATTGCTGGTCACCAACAAATGTGAGGAATATTTGTAAGATGACAATTTGCTGATCCGGTGAGTGTGGAACCTCTGCCCAAAGCAGGATAAAAAAAACTCAACTCACAGCAGTCTTCATGTCTCCACTACAGAGGACTTGAATCATATAAATACAGACGGCTGTTCTTTGGAGCAATTTAACCCCAGTTATGTAGCAGCAAGATGGATGGCCTCTTCGAAAAGGGCCAGGAAGCCACTGTTAAACAGGTCAGAGGATGTGCCAACTCTGTGACTATACATTACACGCAGAGTATTCGTACTGTTTATTTGTATCTTCCCGTTTGTGTGTTTATGTCCCTGAAATTGCATGAATTTATAAAGACGTTTTGAATATTTCTTTCAATTTTATATCTGTAAATTTCTGCATTGTATTTGACATTTACGTACGTTTGTGCGCTTATGTTAGGGCTACCTGACTTATTCTGCAAATTCCATGAAATTGTATGGATTACAACGTTTTCCCAAAACCTTGAAATTACTTGAATTTACAGTTTCTTAACATTCCATAAGTCTTTAAATAATTAAACTGCAGTACTTGCAGTGTGGACCTGGTCACATTGGCATCCGCCACTTTGTCGGCAGAGATACAGGGAGATAAATTGATTGGCTGATTAGATATTTGCCTAAGCTCCAAAAACCCAGCAATTCATCTTTGCTCTCTGTGGTGGGCATTATATTTTATCTCATATCTCTCATACTATACATGCCACTCCATAGTCCCATAGAGACATCGGGAAGTTGATGTTATTTATTTGCTTACATGGTGCTGTAAAAAAAAAAAAAAAACATCTAAGGTTATTTTTAGAGAAAATGGAGCAGTTAATGAAGCTGTGGAGGGACAGAACATCTGTACTAATTTGATTATGCTGATATTAAAAATGTCTCATCACATCTGAAGTGATTATCATATTTCTGATATTTTTCCCCCTTTTTTCTGGTTTATTTCTGAGGTCCACGGTGGAGAACCTGCAGGAACCGAGGGTCAGCTGTGGAGAGAACGGGCTGGACTCAAGATTTATAAAACTGATATCTGACTGAAATAACAACAATAAAAGAGATTTGATGAATTGTTTTATTGATTGTGATTTTTTAGCAGTTTACTTTGCAAACTGAAACAAGCTAAATAAAAATATGGCATGTTTACTGTTAATAGTTAGAAAAACTGCATTTCAGTGAAGTAGTTTTTTGAAAAAGATGATTTTTGCAAGCCAATTCCAAAAGAGACTTTCAAATATTTATTACACACAAAGTGAAACATTTTAAACTGGATTTAAAATTGATGATACTGATTATAGTTTTTAAAATCATGATTTTCTAATGTACTGAGATGCACTGGTACAACTGAGATGAAGCTGAAGATGGAATCTGTTCTACTGCTGCTGAACATCATTGAGGGTCATCATCCTACAGTACAGGACTGTGGTCTGCTTTAGAACATTAAAAAGGATTGGCTTCAGGTGTGCTGGCAATGGAGTAGGTGTGTGTGTTGCTGGCTCCTGCTATATTTTTTTCTTTACTTTTTAAACCCTATTTTGCTGTAAGCTGTTAATGTTTTGGACATTTAATACGTGCAGAATCTGTTTTGAGTTGTGAAATATGTCCAAAACAAGAAAGCAGACTGAAAAGGAGGCAGCAGGGAACAATATTAACACTAGCTTAGCTGAGGATGCTAATATCAGCCTTAACCCTGCACTTGTTGCCTTGCTTGAGCAACACAGAATGTCCATAGCTGCTGACTTCAAAGCTTCATTTGAACTTATTAATGGTAAGCTAGACAAAATTCAAGCAGATGTGGCGAACCAGGAGCAACGCATTGGCGACCTTGAAAACAACGCGGAGGACGTCAGCCAGCGCCTAGCGGCGCTTGAAGTGTCAATGCAGGAGGAGAACAAACTTTTGAAAAACAAACTTTCTGACCTGGAGGGAAGAAGCAGGAGGCTGAATATTCGTCTGGTGGGTCTGCCGGAGTCCTTTGATGTGGGTCCACGGCCATCTGAATTTTTTTCTCGGCTGTTGGTGGACGTCTTTGGCGCACAAACTTTGCCATCTCCCCCAGAGCTGGATAGAGTCCACCGCAGCCTCACGTTCAAGCCGAGTCCGAATGGGAAGCCGCGCGCTGTCATTATTTGTTTCCACCGGTTTCGGACCAAAGACTTGGTGATGAGAGAAGCGCGGAGACGCCGTGGGACTTTGGAATATCGTGGGCATAAACTTCAGTTCTACGAGGATTATAACGCCGACGTTCAGAAGCAACGAGCCAAATATAAGGAGGTTATGTCCGAGTTGTACAAGAGAGGTTTTCGTCCTTCTCTTCTTTTCCCTGCCAGGCTCCGGATAACTCTTCCAGACGGCAAAAACCAGTGGCTGGCGTCCGTCTCGGAGGCCACCTGCTTCATGCAAACCATGGAGAGAAACCAGCAATTTTCGCCTTGAACTGGACATTTCTGGGTTGACCAGCTGCCGCGCTGGACTGCTTGTTACTTCATTGAAGCTGCACTGACTGGACATTGATGCATTTTCAGATGTTTAAAAACAAGGTAAAATTGGCTCCCTATACGTTGTTGTTTACTTAATTCTTTTTTTAATTTTATCTTATTTATTTTTTTTTTTTTTTTAAGGGTAAAACGTTCATATTATGCAGGATTGAAGCCAGTTGTATGGGAGCATTCTGTTAGGATGAAAATAGAGCTGGAGATGGAGCGGTTGCTGTTTTTTTGCAACCGGCTGGAATGTGGTTATAGGTTTGGTTGTTGGATTTTTTTATTTTTTTTTTATTTTTATTTTTTTATTTATTTATTTTTTTGGTTTTGTTTTGTTTTTTGTTATGGTTTTATTTACACCCCCCCCTTACCCCCTCCTTTTTTTTTTTCTTTTTTTTTTTACCCGTACCTCACTTTACTCTTCTTTGGGCTACACAACATAATATATAAATTTTACTCTCTGAATGAATAGTAATCTTACTTTGGTAAGCTGGAATGTGAAGGGGTTGAACCATCCAATTAAACGAAAGAGAGTCATGTCACGTCTAAAGCAGTTTAAGCCTGGGGTATTGTTTTTGCAGGAAACCCATTTGCAGGATTCCGACCACTTGCGTTTGTCAAAATGTTGGTCAGGACAATTTTTTCATTCAGATTTTAAAGCTAAGGCCAGGGGCGCTGCTATTCTTATTGATCGAAATATCCCATTTATTCCCTCTAATGTTGTATCAGATAAAAATGGACGATTTGTAAAAGTATCAGGTAAACTTGGCGATAAACATGTCACTTTGGCTAATCTGTATGCACCGAATTTTGATGATGTGCACTTTTTTCGCAACCTTTTTTCGCAACTTCTAGATTTAAATACTCATTCTCTAATTCTTGGGGGTGACTTTAATTTGTATATGGATCCGATCTCAGATCGCTCATCTTCAAAACCTGCTAGTCTTAATAAATCTGCAACTTATGTTAAGTCTTTTCTTGAGGAATATAGCCTTACAGATCCTTGGCGTTTTTTACATCCTAACGGCAGGGACTATTCTTTTTTCTCTCACGTACACCATACTTATACCAGAATAGATTATTTTTTTGTTGACAATTTATTAATTAATAACCTTTGCTCTTGCAGTTATGATAGCATCTCGGTTTCTGATCATGCCCCTCTTGTACTTAAAATGATCCTCCATGGATGTGACTCCATGAGAAAGCATTGGAGATTGGATCCATTATTACTTACAGATGAAAAATTGGTTGCGAATATTTCTTCTAAAATTAATTTTTTTTTAAAAGAAAATAAAACTCCTGGTATGTCAAATAAAACGATATGGGAGGCCATGAAGGCATTTCTTAGGGGGGAATTTATTTCATTGGCAGCATTTAAAAGACGATCCTTAATACAGGAACAGAAGGCTATTTTAGATCAAATCCTGGACATTGACAGACAATATGCTCAATCTCCATCACCCGCTCTGTACAAGGAACGTATGACATTACAAACTAAACTTAATTTACTTTCTACTCGACAAATTGAAGGTTGTTTAATAAGGAACAAGAGTGAATTTTATGAACACGGCGAAAAAACCAGTAAACTTCTAGCTAATCAACTACGTGGTATTAGAGCTAAGCAAATTATTACTGGAGTTAGGACAGATAAAGGAGAGGTGACATCTGACCAACAAGTGATTAATGATATTTTCAGGTCATTTTATTCCAAATTATATACCTCAGAATATACAACAAACTTAAAGGATTTGGAAATTTTTTTTGATTCTATTGATATTCCTTCGATTTCTTCAGAATCTCGGCAAATTTTAGAAGCTCCCATCACAAAAGAAGAAATTCAGCTGGCAATATCATCCATGCAATCAGGAAAATCTCCAGGACCTGATGGGTTTTCCGCTGATTTTTTCAAAAAATTCTCTGACGACCTCGCTCCTTTCCTTTGTCAAGTTTTTACAGAGTCGCTTGACTCTGGTACACTTCCTCCTTCATGCTATCAGGCCTGTATCACTGTGTTGCTTAAAAAGGATAAGGATCCTGTTGATTGTGCTTCTTACAGGCCTATTTCCTTGTTAAATACCGATGTTAAAATTTTGTCAAAGTTGTTAGCTTCAAGGTTGGAAAAGACTCTTCCTTTTATAATTTCACAGGACCAAACCGGTTTCATTAAAAATCGCCATTCTTTTTTTAACTTGCGGCGGTTGTTTAATATTATTTATACTCCTCACCACAACATACCTGAATGTCTTATTAGTTTGGACGCTGAAAAGGCATTCGATAGGGTTGAGTGGGAGTATTTGTTTTTTACTTTGGAGAGGTTCGGTTTTGGTCCTTCCTTCTGTTCCTGGATTAAACTTCTCTATGCTAGTCCTTTAGCTTCAGTGTTAACTAATTGTCGCTATTCTGACTATTTTAGACTTTACCGTGGTACGAGGCAAGGCTGTCCTTTGAGCCCGTTGCTCTTTGCCTTGGCAGTTGAGCCGTTAGCTATTGCAATCCGTGGGAGCCGGGACTTTCTAGGCATTCGTAGGGGTGGCATTGAGCATAGGGTTTCACTCTATGCTGACGATCTTTTATTATTTCTCTCCAACCCACTTACTTCATTACCCGCTATACTCAATATTTTGGATAGTTTTAGTAGGTTTTCTGGTTATAAAATTAATCTTAATAAGAGTGAACTGTTTCTGATTAATGAAAAGATTCAAGTTCAGGATTTTGAAAATTTTCCTTTCAAGGTTGTTATTGATCATTTTAATTATCTTGGGATATGTGTCACTAAACAATTTAATTACTTGTTTAAAAATAATTTTCTCCCCTTACTTGACCAGAGCAAGCTAATACTTTCCAAATGGTCCCCATTATCCTTGTCTTTAATTGGCAGAATCAATTCTGTAAAAATGATGTTACTTCCAAAGTTTTTATATTTGTTTCAATGTCTCCCCATTTTTATTCCTAAATCCTTTTTTAAGTCTTTGGACTCTCTGATTACCTCATTTATTTGGAATGGTAAACATCCGAGATTGAGGAAAGTTTTTCTTCAAAGACCCAAATCAGTAGGTGGCATGGCTCTGCCTAACTTTCAATATTACTACTGGGCAGCAAATATCAGGTGCATGTTATATTGGAAACATTTTTATCTGGAACCCAAATCACCTATTTGGATCCTTATGGAGTCACATGTGGACAATCAAACCTCCCTACCGGCAATTTTAGGTTCACCACTTCCCCTTGCTTTGTCTACACTGGGTAATAATAAAGTAGTTCGTCAGTCTCTTAGAATTTGGTCTCAATTCAGGAAAAATTTCGGTCTTCAGTTTTTTTCCATTAAGAAGTCCAATTGCCGCAAATCATTTATTTACCCCATCAACTATTGATAGTGCATTTCATATATGGTACAGAAAAGGTTTAAAATCTTTTGCGGATTTATATTTTGATGGTCAATTTGCAAGTTTTTCTCAACTTTCCACCAAATTCGACATCACTTCTACACATTTTTTCCGCTTCCTCCAGGTCAGACATTATGTGCAAACCATGACAAAACAATTCCCTCAAAAACCTTCTGATAATCCTCTAGATGATTTTTTATTAGTTAAACCAACTTCTAAGGGGGTAATGTCAGTTTTATATAATTTAATTTCAAATTTACAATCTTCTTCTCTGGCCGCTATCAAATTGAACTGGGAACAAGATCTTAATTTTACTTTTACTGATGAACTGTGGGACTCTATTCTTGGCCAGGTTCACACTGTATCAATGTGTGCTCGTCACGCTCTTATTCAATTTAAGATTGTACACCGGATGCACCTGTCCAAGGTTAAGTTAGCACGTATTTACTCGGATATAGACCCAACTTGTGAAAAGTGTGGTAGCGCTCCTGGCACTTTGCTTCACATGTATTGGTCCTGCCCTGCATTGATGAATTTTTGGCATTCGGTTTTTATCACTATGTCTGAAGTCCTGCAATATCAAATTAAACCTGATCCATTATGCGCCATTTTTGGTGTGGCTCCAGAACTTGTCTTGCCAAGTTCCAAATTAAAAGTATTCAAATTTTCATTATTATTGGCCAGACGTGCTGTATTACTGAAGTGGAAAGACTCTTCGCCCCCTTCACATTTACAGTGGATAAAAGATATAATGTCCTGTTTGGATTTAGAAAAAATCAGATATACAGTCTGTGGCTCTGAAAACAAATTCTATAAATTATGGCGCCCGTTTCTTGATTTCTTTGAAAGACCCACGATTATAGTTTCTGAGTAGCTCATATCCCCTTTACCCCACCCCCACTTCACACACACAATTTTTCTTTGTATTTTTTTTTTTTTATTATTGTTTATTTAAAGGTTTTTGTGCTTTGAAGCATTTACATTTGTTGGCTTTAAGTTCTAGTTTTTTACTGTTTGGTTGAAACAAAAATGAAAATTTCTAATACTTTGTATTGTATTGATACCTCAATTAATAATAATAAAAAGACCTTTGAAAGAAAGAACATTAAAAACTACATGTCAGAGCTGATACAAGACAGAACATTAATTATTTAGCTACATAATGGTCAAAAATGATAACAGGAAACTGTTATATTTTCTACTGGTCATGTAATTAAGAATATATTTTAGAGTTCAATCTAATTTATATACATATTTAAAGTAATAATTTATCCATTTCGTGATTTTAATTTACCTTAATTTTACCTGCTGACCTTAACATGAGTGAAAGTCTTATTTTATCTGTCATGGTCCTCTTTCTGTCTGGTGAAGATTATCAAGAAAAAGGTAAAGAAAATACAACAATAAAGATAAAAATAAAGTTCTCTGTCAAAAATGTCAGCAAAAAAAAAAACCTCAACTGACGCTGTCATGGTTGCTAGGCAACAGGGTAGTGCATGGTCACGCAAACATACTTCATCCAAAGACTAGACCATCTCACCTAACAGTCATAAATCAGCCTGTAGATGCAGCCTACCCGACCTTTGAGTGTTCTGGCCACAACACTTGAATTGAGACAGCCACAGCCTACATTTGTGCATGTAAACGCCAACTGCCCTACCACTTTTCAACCAGACTACTTGCTTTCTACAGGCACTGCACTAGCACGTTTAATGAGAAAAATGTTGACGTGTTCAATACTTATTTTCCCCACTGTGCATGATACTTTCAGAGCTTTGAATATTTGTTAAGCAAATCTGATTATCAAAAGTCAGATTGTGAACATCTGATCTGACTCAAACATATTAGGCCCATCTCGAATCTGAGGGAATGGAAGTGTGCTTCTTTTTTTCAGTCTGACTCACAGTAGGTTAGTGGCGGCAGCACTCTGGTTCTCCTGCGCCTGTCTCTGCAAAGCCTGCAGCAGTACAGTAGGCGGCACACACATCTCTGAGGAGCAGCGCTTCAGGTGAGTGGAGCGGCTCTTTTGGGATTTGAACCTCTTACCACATATGGGACAATCCAAGACACCTGAGGGTGGGGGGGGGGCTGGGCCGCTCTCTTCATTCTCATCTAAACATCTGTAAAGAGCAATAAGTTCAGGAGTTAGAAAATAAGTCTAGTATTTGAACAGTTTGGAATTCCACAAGTTTTTAAGTTAAACAATATCAAACACATAGTATTTCACCTAAAAATAAGAAGATTTTTGTTCTTTGACTTCTTATCTATATATAAAAGCAGTTTTCTTTGTCTGTCTGTAGCATCAGTGGAATGCTATGTCATGGAGAGATATCATGGTTGCCACATTTTTAGAGCTTCAAATGCTGGTGTCTGTAACAAAAAAGAAGAAGAAGAAATCTCTACCTTTCACCACAGCTGAAAAATCATTTTGTGTTTTTGAGAGCCACTTCATTCACTCTTAAAAAAAAAGCCTGTTTAATCAGCATCTTTATATGCAACACGTATCATGGATGGATTGCCTTAGCAAAGGAGTGCTCCTTTATCACTGCCGACACATCAAATATTTTCTGTTTTCAAATGCTTTGCATTTATTTTTTGTGGGACGTAATAATACAAACAAACATTTAAAATGACATCCTAGATTTGGTGGAATCCTCTGGTTTTTCCTTCTTTCGACTGGTTCCTTTTGGGGTCACCACAGCGGATCATCTGCCACCATCTCACACTATCCCTTGCATCTTCCTCGGTAACACCAACCCTCTCCATGTCCTTCTTCACTACATCCATGAATCTTGTCTGTGGTCTTCCTCTTTTTCTCCTGCCTGGCAGCTCCATCTTCAACATCCTTTGTCCAGTATATCCACTATCCCTCCTCTGCACATGTCCAAACAATCTCAATCCTGCCTCTCTTACTTTGTCTCCAAACTGCTCAACCTGAGCTGTCCCTCTGATACTGTATACTCATTTCCAATCTTGTCCCTTCCTAGTCACTCCCAATGAGAATCTTAGCATCTTCAACTTTGCCACCTCCAGCACTCCTCCTAGATTCCAAATACTCCTCTCTTCTTTCATCTCCCCGACTATCCCACTTTTTCTTTGCCAACCTCTTCCTTTGAATACTTTCCTGTACCTCCCCATTCCACCACCAAGTCTCCTTGTCTTCTTCCTTCCTCTGTCCACTGGATACACCACACACCTTTCTACCCATTTCCCTCAATACTGTTGATGTATTTAAGATAAGATAAGATAAGATAAGCCTTTATTAGTCCCACAACGGGGAAATTCCAGGATTCCATTTTCCCAGTCATCTGGAAATTCTTCCCTACCACACAGAGCCTTAATCAACTTCTTCCTGAACTGTGTGCAGCCTTCTTCCTTCTGTAACTTCCATCACTTTATATTTGGCTCTGCCTTCACTCTCTTCCTCTTCTTGTTTTCCAAAGTCATCCTACAGACTACCATCCAATGCCATCTAGCTACATTCTCCCCTGCCACCAGCTTGCAGTCTCCTGTCTCTTTAAGATTTCTCCTTCTGCAGAAGATGTAGTCCACTTGTGTGCACCTTCCTCCACTCTTGTACACCACCCTATGTTCCTCTCTTTTCTTGAAATATATGTTCACCACAGCCATTTCCATCCTTTTAACAAAATCCACAGCAATCTGTTCTTCCACATTTGTCTCCTGCAGACCACACCTACCCAGAACCTCCTCACCCCCTCTGTTCCCTTCACCTACATGTCCATTAAAGTCCGCTCTAATCACCACTCTCTCCTCCCTGGGAACACTCTCTACCACTTCATCCACCTAACTCCAGAATTCCTCTCTCCCTTCTACTTGACATCCAACTTGTGGGGCATACACACTGACAACATTCAACATCACACCTTTGACTTCTAGCTTCAAACTCATGATTCTGTCTGACTCCCTCTTCACCTCCTGAACACTCTTCACATACTCTTCCTTCATGATTACTCCTACTCCATTTCTCTTCCCATCTACACCATAGTAGAACAGTTTAAATCCTCCTCCAACGCTCCTAGCCTTATTTCCCTTCCATCTGGTTTCTTGAACACACAGTATATCTACCTTTCTTCTCTCCATCATATCAGCCAACTCTCTGCCTTTACCAGTCATAGTCCCTACATCTAAAGTCCCTACTCTCACCTCCACACTTCTACCTTTCCTTTTATCTCTCTCCCTCCTACAAGGACCAGACACATCGAAGAACAGCTCCTGAGCGTCCAGGACACAGTCCAAGGACGGATAATTTTTTCCACACATAAGGAGTTGTTCAAAACTCCTTATAAGAACTCCTTATACAAAGATATATAGTGATGATAATCAAGTCAATGGCGGTAATGCACCTGTAAGCTGGTTGCCAACCGCCAATCAAATCTAAAAGAAGAAGTAGTAACACACCTCCCCCCTCTCTTCCTCCTCGATCTTCAACCAACAGTAGCCCAATTTCCACTGGCACCTTGTGGGTTAACAGCACTGGTGGTCGTCATTGTTAACCCGGGCCTCCACTAGGGATGCAAGTTATCAATTAATTCATTAATTGTTAATTGATTCATCTTATCGATCGATTTGTGGGGTCAAAAGAGGTTACATTCTCCACCCAGACAGGATGGCCCAGGAGAGAAGAGGCTGACGGGGGATCTAGACAAGTACAGCAGAGGTGGAGACACTGGCTGCCGGGTGAAGGAAGAAGCCGGCACCAGATGAATGTTATGCAAATGCACCGTGCAGACTTTGTGTATTGTGATGTGAACCCCCAGGTCGCTAGGCAAGGCATTAAAGGTATAAAAGGGAGATGCCCTGCGGCCTGGGGATCACTCTTATCAACTCGACTTGTGGAGACAGAATAAAGTCTGTACTGATCCAGCTCGTCATCTCGCCTGCTCATTTCTCTCTACAGATTAACAATTAATTGATAAGTGGCAATTTTCCCGAGAATCTGAATTTCCCTCGGTACAATACGGTCTATCTTTAATGTACAAAAAGTTAATAACCATTTTTGATATACTGAATAAAACATGAAAATCATATTTCTCAATGATTTATTGTACCATTTGCATTTTTTTTTAAACCCCTTGCACTCCGGTCAATTTTCCTAAAAACGCCAAAAAATAATGTGCCCAAAGTAAATCGAAAGCTGTTATTCAACCCTTTGCAGCATCTTCATGGGGTTGGTCTCATTTAAAAGAAAACACTTTGAATTTTTTGGCAAAAAAAAAACATGATCTCTCCAAGTGCTCCAGCCACTGAGTTACAGTCATCTAAACATAGTGAACTTGAAGAAAATAAATTTGGCCTGGGTGTTTTTTTGGATACAAATGCTTGCAAATAACACACAGCTTCAGATCCGGGCTGGAAAATGCAACAGAAATGTAGAACCAAGTGTTATCCAGCTGAGGTCCAAATTTTGTAACAATACCACAAAAAATGAATATATTACACAGCTTTTTACTCAGGCTGTTCCCAGGCGTTTTGGAACTGTGCCAAATTGTGCCAAATGGCACAGTTTGGAGAAACGTCTGTAACTTTTGAATGATTCAACATAGAAGCTTCATCTTCGGCTCAAATGAAAGGTCACATTCAGGGCTGTGTCTGTGTGTGTGTGCGGGGGGGGGGGTTGTCCCCCCACCCCCCCGCTACAGAGGACGGAGATCGGCCATCGCTACATGACGGATTACACTCTGATGTGGCATATTTCCACAGCAACGCTGTCACCGCGGCTCCCCCCACCCCCCCACTACAGAATCGTAGCAGCGGGGGGGGGGGGCGTTCACGGTTCGGAGGCGGCGAAGAATGGAGTAACGCGGCGCACGCACTTCGCACTTCGTGCGCCGTACAGTTGTAATTTACCGATCGGTCAAAAGTCATTTTTTGATTACAATTTTCAGGGAGAAATAATAATTTAGCTTATAACACCTTACCTCTTTACAGCCACATTGTCCTGGCGAACTTCTGTTCCCCATTGTCAGACGAACGCGACGTTGGTCCGCTCGTGGATCCCAGTCAAAACATAATTCCATTATTGCGGTTTTGGCGAATGATTTACGACCTTTGTCGTCGGCCTCCGTCGGTCTATGATGACGGAAGAATCCTAAACGTCTATTCTGCTGGAATGAGTGCAGGTCGCACTTGTGGGTGGCCTCCGTGCTGCTGGGTCTGCAGCAGGTTCTTCCTGCATCCTTTTTTTTTCATCTGTGGCAGCAGTAAGTCTCTCTTCACCCAGCCCGAACTTCTGTGCTTCAATTGGCTCCTGCATTCACAGTAGGTGGGTCCTCCTTCCTAGGTTTTCATTCATTGGTTCTTCAAGGTTTCAGAAACCCAATTCAAGGCTCTTATTAGTCGAATAAGAGGTCAATCAGATGAACTAATCTGTTCGCGGCTGTGTCTGAAGCTTTTATTTTCAGTGCGCGCTTGGACGCCACACCACCTACATCACCACCATCAGGATCATGCGTCCGAGAGTGCCCTCATGCGCACTAGGACGCAGAGACCTGCCCGTCCGCGGTACAACGGAGCGCAAGAGGTTAACTACAGACAATGGCATTTTTTGTAGTTTAATAAATTTTGTACTGTATCATGTGTACTTACAGTGGTGTGAAAAAGTGTTTGCCCCTTCCTGATTTTGCATTTTTTGTATGTCACACTTAAATGTTTCAGATCATCAAACAAATTTAAATATTAGACAAAGATAACACAAGTAAACTCAAAATGCAGTTTTTAAATGAAGGTGTTTATTATTAAGGGAAAAAAAAATCCAAACCTACATGGCCCTGTGTGAAAAAGTGATTGCCCCCTAAACCTAATAACTGGTTGGGCCACCCTTAGCGGCAACAATTGCAATCAAGCATTTGTGAAAACTGGCAATGAGTCTTTTACAGCACTGTTGAGGAATTTTGGCCCACTCATCTTTGCAAAATTGCTGCAATTCAGCCACACTGGAGGGTTTTTGAGCATGAACCGCCTTTTTAAAGTCATGCCAAAGCATCTCAATCGGATTCAGGTCAGGACTTTGACTAAGCCACTCCAAGGTCTTCATTTTGTTTTTTCTTAAGCCATTCAGAGGTGGACTTGCTCATGTGTTTTGGATCATTGTCCTGCTGCAGAACCCAAGTGCGCTTCAGCTTGAGGTCACAAACAGATGGCCGGACATTCTCCTTCAGGATTTTTTGGTAGACAGCAGAATTCATGGTTCCATTTACCACAGCAAGTCTTCCAGGTCCTGAAGCAACAAAACAGCCTCAGACCATCACACTACCACCACTAAATTTTACTGTCAGCATGACGTTCCTTTTCTGAAATTCTGTGTTACTTTTACGCCGGATGTAGTGGGACACACACCTTCCAAAACGTTCATCTTTTGTCTCATCAGTCAACAGAGTATTTCCCCAAAAGTCTTGTGGATCATCAGGATGTTTTCTGGCAAAACTGAGACAAGCCTTTGCTCAGCAGTGGTTTTCGTCTTGGAACTCTGCCATGAAGACCATTTTTGCCCAGTCTCTTTCTTATGGTGGAGTCATGAACACTGATCTTAACTGAGGCAAGTGAGGCCTGCAGTTCTTTGGATGTTGTTGTGGGGTCTTTTGTGACCTCTTGGATGAGTTGTCACTGTGCTCTTGGGATAATTTTGGTCAACCAGCCACTCCTGGGAAGGTTCACCACTGTTCCATGTTTTTGCCATTTGTGGATAATGGCTCTCACTGTGGTTCACTGGAGTTCCAAAGTTTTAGAAACAGCTTTATAACCTTTTCCAGACTGATAGATCTCAGTTACTTTGTTTCTCATTTGTTCCTTAATTTCTTTGGATCGTAGCATGATTTCTAGCTTTTGAGGATCTTTTGGACTACTTCACTTTAATAATAATAATGCATCAGATTTATATAGCGCTTTATCAAACACTACAACAGACACTCAAAGATGCTTTACAAATAGATAAATTATTCATTCACTCCAGACAGACAATGGTAGTGACAAGCTACTTCTGTAGCCACAGCTGCCCTGGGGCAGGCTGACGGAAACGTGGCTTGCCAATCTGCGCCAACGGCCTCTCCGGCCACCACCAAACATTCATACCCAGTGTCATGGACACTGGAGGCAAGGTGGGTAAAGTGTCTTGCCCAGGGACACAACAGCAGGATATCTGGGGAGACCGGGATTCAAACCGCCAACCATCCGGTTATTAGACAACCTGCTCTACCTCCTGAGCCACTGCTGCCCCTTTGTCAGGCAGGTCCTATTTAAGTGATTTCTTGATTGAGAACAGGTGTGGCAGTAATCAGGCCTGCGTGTGGCTAGAGAAATTCAACTCAGCTTTCCAAAGATGTGATAAACCACAGTTAATTTCTGTTTTAACGGGTGGTGGGGGGGGGGGGGGGTCACTTTTTTACACAGGGCCATGTAGGTTTGGATTTTTTTCTCCCCTAATAATAAACACCTTCATTTAAAAACCGCACTTTGTGTTTACTTGTGCTATCTTTATCTAATATTTAAATTTGTTGATGATGATCTGAAACATTTAACCCCTTGCACTTCGGTCAATTTTCCTAAAAACGCCAAAAAAAAATGTGCCCAAAGTAAATCGAAAGCTGTTCTTCAACCCTTTGCAGCATCTTCATGGGGTTGGTCTCATTTAAAAGAAAACACTTTGAATTTTTTGGCAAAAAAAACATAATCTCTCTAAGTGCTCCAGCCACTGAGTTACAGTCATCTAAACATAGTGAACTTGAAGAAAATAAATTTGGCCTGGGTGTTTTTTTGGATACAAATGCTTGCAAATAACACACAGCTTCAGATCCGGGCTGGAAAATGCAACAGAAATGTAGAACCAAGTGTTATCCAGCTGAGGTCCAAATTTTGTAACAATACCACAAAAAATGAATATTTTACACAGCTTTGTTCTCAGGCTGTTCCCAGGTGTTTTGGAACTGTGCCAAATTGTGCCAAATGGCACAGTTTGGAAAAACGTCTGTAATTTTTGAATAATTCAATGTAGAATCTTCATTTTGGGCTCTAATGAAAGGTCACACTCAGGGCTGTCTGTGTGTGTGGGGGGGGCAGGGTTGCCCCCTCCCCCGCTCGCTACAGAGGATGGACTTCGGCCATCGCTACTCAACAGATTAGCCTCATGTGGTGATGTGGGACAGCAGCGCAATCACCGCGGCTCCCCCCCCCCTCGCTGCAGAAGAATAGCGGGGGTGGGGGGGGGCGTTCACAGTCTGTACGCAGCGAACAACCCCTTGTACAGCGGCACACGAACTGCGCTGCGAAGCACAGTTGTAATTTACCGATCGGTCAAAAGTCATTTTGGATTACAATTTTCAGGGATAAAAAATAATTTGACTTATAACACCTTACCTCTTCACATTGTCCTGGCCAACTTCTTTTCCTCACTGTCAGACGAACCGACGCTGGTCCGCTCTGGTTCTGGTCTCGCGACCCAGTCAAAACATAATTCCATGATTGCGGTTTTGGCGAATGATTTACGACCTTCGTCGTTGGCCTCCGTCGGTCTATGATGACCATATAAGAGAATCCTAAACACTCTGCTGGAATTTAAAAAAATAAATAAATAAACCATTGCCTGTGGCTGCTGAAGCAGTCTCTCTTCACCCAGCTTTAGACAAAACAGCTCAGCGAACTTCTGGGCTTCAATTGGCTCGCAGCCGTTGGGAGGCGGGTCCTTCTGGCAAGATTTTCATTCATTGGTTCTTCAAGATTTCAGAAACCCAATTCAAAGCTCTTATTAGTCGAATGAGAGGTCAATCAGATGAACTAATCTGTTCACGGCCGTGTCTGCAGCTTTTATTTTCAGTGCGCGCTTGGACGCCATACAACACTTACATCAAAATCTCCATGATGCGTCCTAGAGCGCACGAGAGCGCCCTCGTGCGCTCTAGGACGCAGAGACTTGCCCGTCCGCGGTACAACGGAGCGCAAGAGGTTAAGTGTGACAAACATACAAAAAAATAGAAATCAGGAAGGGGACAAACACTTTTTCACACCACTGTATGCGCTGGCACACCTCAGTAAATTACAAACGTCATGATTTTTAATTTATTTTAAAAACTACTACCAAGATCATAAAAGTTATCTTTTTTAGTTATATTACAAAAAAATAACTTTCATTTTCTAATTTACTGAGATGCACTAGTAGACTGTTTTAACAGGAAAATAAATTGTGAGGGCAGCACGGTGGTGGAGTGGTGAGCACTGCAGTAGCACAGCAACTCACCCTTGGCCAGGGGATCCTGGGTTCAATCCCAGCCCCTGACCAACAGTGATCTGTGTGGAGTTTGCATGTTCTCCCCATGTCTGTGTGGGTTTACGCCAGGATTTCTCCGGTTTCCTCCCACATGCCAAAAACATGCAAGTTAGGTTAACTGGCGTCAAACTTGGGATTCTAAATTGTCCTTGGGTATGAATGTGAGAGTGAATGGCTGTCTGTCTCTCTGTGTTGGCCCTGCGATGGACTGGCGATGTGTCCAGGGTGTACCCTGCCTCTCGCCCAAAGATGCTGGGATAGGCTCCAGTCCCACCGCGACCCGAAAAGGATTAAGCGGAAGAAGATGGATGGATGAATGGATGGATAAATTGTGAGCTGCTTCATCTGTTTCATGTTAAACAATATCACAGTACCCCAGAAATCCAGACAAACTCAGAACGATCTGGGCTCCTCTGTTGTCCGTTACCTCAGTGGGAACTTGAGTCCAGTCTGCTTTTCCATCTTGCGGCGTGGGGCAGCAGCAGCAGGGATGGGTTTTTGCGCTCATGTAATCTTTTTTTTTTTTTGCTCCGGTCTGTTTCTTCACTATGTTAATTTGAAGCAGGTGGACCTTCAAGCTCATGTACCATTGGAACTTGTGGCACTCTAACGTAACCCGGAAGGGCAAGTTTTTTTTTCCATTCTCCACAGCGCATGCGCTCTGGGGACTTGGTGCCTTCTTCCGCTTTTTTGGCTGAAATGCAGCAGTGGGGGACCATGTACGCCCCCCACCTGAACGGCGATGCCACTACATTTCATAGAATAAGCTCCCATTGAAAAGGACTGCAGAGTTATCAGTTAATTGACAACTAATTTAATTTAGTCAACTAAATTCTTATCGACAATTAATCGAAAGTAAATCGGTCATGAACATCTCTAGCCTCAACCAATCCAGTATGAAAGTCTCATTCATCATGATCCGCATATTTGATTTGGCAAAGGTTTTACGTCGGATGCCCCTCCTGACACAACCCTTCTCATTTACCCAGGCTTGGGACCGGCACTAGGAGTAAACTGCTTTGTGCACCCCCTATGGCAGGGTTTGGAATCCTTTGGTTGTTGGTTGTTCAGTTCTCTCATGAAGCAAGATTTCTCATTGGTCATTTTGACAAAAAACTCAAAGAAAGTGATCAAAAGATGAGAATGACTCAACAAACTCTTAATTATGAGCACAGTGTGTTTGGGTGATTGCTGCACTTGATCTTCCAACTTTTTTGGCTGTCAGTAAACAGTGGCCCACCAGTCCTACGCAGTGGTAGGGGAAACTGTATGAACAGTATCTCACAAAAATGAGTCCACTCCTCACATTTTTGTACATATTATATCTTTTCATTGGACAACACTGAAGATATGACACTTTGATACAATGTAAAGTAGTCACTGTACAGCTTGTATAACAGTGTAAATTTGTTGTCCCCTCAAAATATCTCAACACACAGCCATTAATGTCTAAACCACTGGCAACAAAAGTGAGTACACCTCTAAGTGAAAATGTCCAAATTGTACCCAAAGTGTCAATGTTTTTTGTGGCCACCACTACTTTCCAGCACTACCTTAACTCTCTTGGGCATGGAGTTCACTAGAGCTTCACAGGTTGCCACTGTAATCATCTTTCACTCCTCCATGACAACATCACGGAGCTGGTGGATGTTAGAGACCTTGCATTTGAGGATGCCCCACAGATGCTCAATAGGGTTTAGGTCTGGAGACATGCTTGGCCAGTCCATCACCTTTACACTCAGTTTCTTTAGCAAGGCAGTGGTCATCTTGGAGGCGTGTTTGGGGTTGTTATGTTGGAATTCTGCCCTGCGGCCCAGTTTCTAAAGGGAGGGGATCATGCTCTGCTTCAGTATGTCACAGTACATGTTGCCATTCATTGTTCCCTCAGTGAACTGTAGCTCCCCAGCGCCGGCAGCACTCATGCAGCCCCAAACCATGACACTCCCGCCACCATGCCTGACTGTAGGCAGGACACACTTGTCTTTGTTCTCCTCACCGGGTTGCCGCCACACACACTTGACACCATCCATCCATCCATCCATCTTCTACCGCTTTTCCGGAGGTCCGGGTCGCGGAGGCAGCAGTTCAAGCAGAGAAGCCCAGACTTCCCTCTCCCCAGCCACCTGCTCCAGCTCTTCAGAGGGGATACCAAGGCGTTCCCAGACTAGCTGGGAGACATAGTCTCTCCACCGAGTCCTGGGTCTGCCCCGGGGTCTCCTCCCAGTGGGACGTGCCTGAAACACCTCAAGTGGGAGGCGTCCAGGAGGCATCCTAATCAGATGCCCATACCACCTCAACTGACTCCTTTCAATGTGGAGGAGCAGCGGTTCTACTCTGAGCCTCTCCCGGATGACTGAGCTCCTCACCCTATCTCTGAGGGTGAGTCCAGCAATCCTACGGAGAAAGCTCATTTCAGCCGCTTGTATCCGCGATCTCGTTCTTTTGGTCATTACCCAAAGCTCGTGACCATAGGTGAGAGTAGGAACGTAGATTGACTGGTAAATCGACAGCTTTGCCTTAGAACTAAGCTCCCTCTTCACCACAACAGACCGGTACAACGTCCGCATCACTGCAGATGCTGCTCCAATCCGTCTGTCGATCTCTCGCTTCATTTTCCCCTCACTCGTGAACAAGACCCCAAGATACTTAAACTCCTCCACTTGGGGCAGGAGCCTGTCCCCAACCTGGAGAGGACAGTCCACCTTTTTCCGGCTGAGGACCATGGACTCGGACTTGGAGGTGCTGATTCTCATCCCAGCCGCTTCACACTCAGCGGCAAACCGTCCCAGCAAGAGCTGTAGGTCATTGCTGGATGAAGCCAACAGGACAACATCATCTGCAAACAACAGAGATGAGATCCTGTGGTCACCAAGCATGACACCCTCCATTCCCTGGCTGCGCCTAGAAATCCTGTCCATAAAAATTATGAACAGGACCGGTGACAAAGGGCAGCCCTGGCGGAGTCCAACTCTCACTGGGAATGACTCCGACCGAGTGTTGGCAATACGAACTAAACTCTCACAACGGTCGTACAGAGACCGAATAGCTCGTAACAACAAGCCCGATACCCCATACTCCCGAAGCACCCCCCACAAAAATCCACGAGGGACGCGGTCAAATGCCTTCTCCAAGTCCACAAAACACATGTAAACTGGTTGGGCAAACTCCCACGAACCCTCAAGAATTCTCGAGAGGGTAAAGAGCTGGTCCGATGTGCCACGGCCAGGACGAAAACCACATTGCTCCTCCTGAATCCGAGGTTCGACCAATGGCCGGACTCTCCTCTCCAGTACCTTGGCATAGACCTTCCCAGGGAGGCTGAGGAGTGTGATCCCTCTAAAGTTGGAGCACACCCTCCGGTCCCCTTTTTTGAAGAGAGGAACCACCACCCCGGTTTGCCATGCCAAAGGCACTGCCCCCGACCTCCACGCAATGTTGCAGAGGCGTGTCAACCATGACAACCCAACAACATCCAGGGCCTTGAGGTACTCGGGGCGAATCTCGTCCACCCCTGGGGCCCGGCCACCAAGGAGATTTTTAACCACCTTGGCGACCTCAGCCCCTGTGATAGGCGAGTCATCCCCCTTGTCCCCAAACCCTGCTTCCTCTGTGGAAGGCGTATCAGTGGGATTGAGGAGATCCTCGAAGTATTCCTTCCACCGCCCGACGATATCCCCAGTTGAAGTCAACAGTGTCCCATCCGCACCATACACAGTGTGGACGGGGAGCTGCTTTCCCCTCCTGAGCCGCCGAACAGTTTGCCAGAATCTCTTTGAAGCCGACCGAAAGTCTTGTTCCATGGCCTCACCGAACTCCTCCCATACCCGGGTTTTTGCTTCAGCAACCACCCGAGCTGCACTCCGCTTGGCCTGCCGGTACACCTCAGCTGCTTCGGGAGTCCCACAAGCCAACCAAGCTTGATAGGACTCCTTCTTCAGCTTAATGGCCCCCCTCACCACTGGTGTCCACCACTTGGTTCGGGGGTTGCCACCACGAGATGCACCGACCACCTTGCGGCCGCAGCTCTGGGCCGCCGCTTCAACAACAGAGGTGGAGAACATGGCCCATTCAGACTCCATGTCTCCAGACTCCCTCGGAATGTGGTTGAAGTTCTTCCGGAGGTGGGAGTTGAAGACCTCCCGGACAGGGGCCTCAGCCAGACGCTCCCAGCACACCCTCACTATACGTTTGGGTCTACCAGGTCTGAATGGCTTCCTCCCCTGCCATCGGATCCAACTCACCACCAGGTGGTGATCAGTTGACAGCTCTGCACCTCTCTTTACTCGGGTGTCCAAGACATACGGTCGCAGGTCTGATGATACGATAACAAAATCGATCATCGACCTGCGGCCTAGGGTGTCCTGGTGCCAGGTGCACATATGGACACCCTTATGCTTGAACATGGTGTTCGTTATGGACAGACTGTGGTTAGCACAGAAGTCCAATAACTGAACACCACTCGGGTTCAGATCGGGCAGGCCGTTCCTCCCAATCACCCCCCTCCAGGTTTCACTGTCGTTGCCCACGTGCGCATTGAAGTCCCCCAGTAGGACAATGGAGTCTCCAGGAGGAGCACCCTCCAGCACCCCAGTCACAGACTCCAAAAAGGGTGGGTACTCTGAAACATCATTTGGTGCATAGGCACAAATGATGGTCAGGACCCGTTTCCCAACCCGAAGGCGCAGGGAAGCAACCCTTTCGTCCACCGGGGAAAACTCCAATATAGAGGCAGCAAGGTGGGGCGATACAAGAATACCTACCCCTGCTCGTCGCCTCTCGCCCGGGGCAACTCCAGAAAAGGCCAAGCTCCAGCCCCTCTCCAGGAGACTGGTTCCGGAACCGGAGCTGTGTGTTGAGGTGAGGCCGACTATATCTAGCCGGTATCGCTCAATCTCGTACACCAGCTCAGGCTCCTTCCCCACCAGAGAGGTGACATTCCACGTACCAAAAGCCAGTTTAGAAAGCTTGGGATCAGTCCGCCAAGGTCTCCGCCTTTGACTGCCACCTAATCCACATAGCACCGGACTTCCATGATCCTTCCTGCAGGTGGTGAACCTACTGGAGGGCGGACCCATGTAACTCCTTCGGGCTGAGCCCGGCCGGGTCCCATGGGTGGAAACCCGGCCACCAGACGCTAGCCTTCGAGCCCCTCCCCCAGGCCTGGCTCCAGGGTGGGGCCCCGGTAACCCCATACCGGGCGGGGTACACTGAATCCTTGATATACAATTCATGAGAGTCTGTTGGATCGTTCTTAGTCTGGCCCTTCACCCAGGACCAGTTTGTCTTGGGAGACCCTATCAGAGGCAAATTGCCCCGGACAACATAGCTCCTGGGATCACTGGGGCACGCAAACCCCCCACCACGATAAGGTGACGATCCATGAGGGGGACACTTGACACCATCTGAACCAAATAAGTTTATCTTGGTCTCATCAGACCACAGGACATGGCTCCAGTAATCCATGTCCTTAGTCTGCTTGTCTTCAGCAAACTGTTTGTGGACTTTCTTGTGCATCATCTCTAAAAGGGGCTTCCTTCTGGGACGACAGCCATGCAGACCAATTTGATGCAGTGTGCGGCATATGGTCTGAGCACTGACAGGCTAACCCCCCACCCCTTCAACCTCTGCAGCAATGCTGGCAGCACTCATACGTCTATTTTCAAAAGACAACCTCTGGATATGAAGCTGAGCACGTGCACTCAAGTTCTTTGGTCGACCATGGCAAGGCCTGTTCTGAGTGGAATTTGTCCTGTTAAACCGCTGTATGGACTTGGCCACTGTGCTGCAGCTCAGTTTCAGGGTGTTGGCAATCTTCTTATAGCCTAGGCCATCTTTATGTAGAGCAGCAATTCTTTTTTTTCAGATCCTCAGAGACTTCTTTGCCATGAAGTGCCATGTTGAACTTCCAGTGACCAGTATGACAGAGTGTGAGAGTGATAACACCAAATTTAACACACCTGCTCCCCATTCACACCTGAGACCTTGTAACACTAATGAGTCACATGACACTGGGGAGAGAAAATGGCTATCTGGGCACAATTTGGACATTTTCACTTAGGGGTGTACTCACTTTTGTTGCCAGCGGTTTAGACATTAATGATTGTGTGTTGAGTTAATTTGAGGGGACAGCAAATTTACACTGATACAAAAGCTGTACACTGACTACTTTACATTGTATCAAAGTGTCATATCTTCAGTGTTGTCCCATGAAAAGATAAATAAATATAATAAAATATGTACAAAAATATAATAAATATAATAAAATATGTACAAAACTGTGAGGGGTGTACTCACTTTTGTGAGATACTGTATATTACACTACGACAGTTTTAATCAAGCTGTGTGTTCTACATTTTGTCAGGAGCATCAATAAATTAAACTCTTTGCTCAGACCTGTTGAGGTGCTGCGTGCGTCCCTCGGGTGTCATATGTGATAAATCTCTTTGGCAGATCTGACAGAAGAAAAGGCCTCCATCCTCCAAGTCCACAGGCTGAGCCTCTGCTGCTTCCTTGTCCAGCTCATGCTGGAGTCGCAGGGCAAATGCCTCATCACTGACTGTGGGCTCAGAGTGGAGCTCAGAGCTGATGGACTTTGAAGCACCTAAAAAAAGAGACACAGGAGAATAAAACAGAAAAGGCGTTTTACTGGTTAGTTTAACTGGATGACAGAACTGTTACAGTTTGCTAAGATTTCATAAAAAGTACTGTAATTTGATGTTTGTAATTATCAATGATAACCTCCTTAAAAGACTGCTGATCAGTGATTTTCCATTGGCAACATAAGCTAGAATCAACATTTTATTTCCCTCTTCAGTGATAGTTATCCATGTTTTATCATCTGCCATAGCCTCATAGGTAACCACTGATTATAGAAATAAGTCATAACGAAACACCACGTTTCATTGTAATTAGAAATACACAAAATTTTAAAAATGATATACAAGTATTGTTAACAAAAAGCCAGTAACCTACATTCCTTTATATGAAGGTGTTGACTGAGAGACAGACAGATGTCCATGCTCTAACTCAACAGGGAATGAGGCTATGGACACGAAACTTGGTACATAGGTTGACTTTGGGACTAGGACCTATGGCTATACTTTTGGGGTCACAAGGTCCAAGGTCAAGGTGAGAATGCCATATGAACTGTATCTCAACAACAAAGACAATTAGGGCCACCAAACCTGATACACAGGTTCACCCTGGGCTCCTGACTTCTGACTATGGATTTGGGGTCAAAAAAGATTTTAAATCTACAGGGCTGCAAAAGGCATGGGTCTGTATCTCAGTTTAATACATTCCAGTTGTCATCTGATTTAAATATCAAGTCAAAAACAACACAACTAATTTATGATTTTTGTGTATGATATCACAATAAACATGGTTTGCTGCTAAACAAAATCTGACATTGAATGGAAATTAAGGTGATTTGCTATCTATCCTGAGAACCATTAAAAATGCAACATACTAAGAAAACAAAATCTTGTATATTTTTATAATGATTATGTGCTTTGAAACTTAACAGTTTTTGGTGAGCTTGAGGCAGTGCTGCTTGCTGAATGGACCACATTCCTCTGTGTCAATTTACAATGTAGTGCCATCAGCCCCACGCAGAATTGCGGCTTTGTGGACAGCAAATGGAGATCGCACACGCGATATTAATGAACAATAAAATCAAGAGAAATGATTCAGGATTAAGTTTTGTTCCATATCTGTACGTCTAGAATTTGTCAACTAATAACCACTAGCTAATAAACATAATGAAGAGTATCTTCATTTGTGTTTTATTCAGTGACAACTTACAGTATTTTGTTACTGACATCAGTTTTTAATGCCTCTCAGTATCTCTGTCTGTAACTATAAAGTTTATATTTTATAGACAACCAAAATAGTAATTTGTGCATTTCACAACTTTTTAAGAGGCTGTACATAAATAAAGACAGTGAACACCTTCATATTAAGGAATGTAGGTTACTAGCTTACTGGCTTTTTCATAAATAAAATAGAAATACAGGATAAAAAGCTTTAAAGTTAAAGCATTAGTGTTCTTCTATTCCAGCTCAGGAAATATTAAATGTATTGTCTTGTCCTCAAACACCTCATAATATGGTCATAGTGTACTCTTTCAACATAGTCTCCCCTTCGGTCCACACACTTTTTCCCTTTCGGTGTCGCAGCGCTTGGATCCCTGCAGTTGAAAAATAAACTACATTTGGTCAAATTTGACCACTATAAACGTTTCCGCCCTCCCTCGTACTTTCATGGAGAAATGCCTCAAGCCTTTCCCCATTCTTACCTTGCTTTCCTGATGACCAAGGAGAAGCGCTGGCTGGTTGAGTCTGTGTGAGGAACTGGGAGCTTGGTGCGTGTGGACTGTTGAACAAAACTGTATTTGATACTGTAAACCAGGGATGGGTAACCATGTGCCATGGACAGCCACTCCACTGCAGGTTTTCTGTTCCACCTAGTCTCTCCAGCAGTTGCTTTCTCCAATTAGCAATCATTGAAGCTCATCAGTGCAGACACCTGCTGAAGAGACTGAATGAAACAGAAAGTCTGCAGTGGAATGGCCCTCACTGCTGTCAGCCTTTCAGGAGTTCCAGTCACCATGTGTGGCACATGTTGCATGTGTGCAGCAGCGTTCACGTTGGATGGCCCGAAGGTTTTCGGTAGAAGTTGTTTAATGATGTGTGGGTAAAGACCAACGAGCACATGGTAAGTGAACTAATTCAGAACCTGTATTTATTTATTCTTTTTTTTTTACCAATTAATACAAGATGAAATGATAAGATTAGCTCTCCACAATGCAAGCAGGTACGCTGTACTGCTGTGATTGAATACTGTGTGTATTTTTTTGTGTTTATGCAAACCCCCTAATGCTGCCGCTCATTTTTGCCACACCAGCCATGTTTCCATGGACACAAGTAACCGGATTAAAAGCCTGATCAGAATAAAAATACTTCATGTAAACATGCCAATCTGAAGATTCTGACCCGACCACATTTCTTCAGATCAAAATTTCCTTCCGACTGAGATGGGTGGGTGATGCCAATTGTTGATCCGACTGGTGCGCATATGAACACTTATTCCGAAGTTTGGGTAGAAAATATGTTAACTCCGCATGTCTGTACATCAGCCACACGCCGACATGACGTATTTCCACTTTTACAGCAGCTAGCGGAAGACATGGTGGGAGTAAAACAGAACTGGTCTGTATCGTCCTGCTGTCTCCCTCTGTTCGCCATATGCCGAAGTATGTACTGCTGGGCTTGTAGCTTCATTACGGAGACCAGCAGAAGCAAAAGTACAGTCTGAATAGCACAATACACAGGTCCATTTCAAAACGAGAGACACGAAGCGGCGTTTGTTTACATTGGAAGTTGCTTCTCCTATTTCCGGAATGTCAGACAATTCTGCGCATGTCAAAATGATTTAGTCCATTCAAACGTGTGACACATGTAAACGCACGTCATAATCGGATAAACTTTTTCAGGGTCCATGTAAACAGTAAAGTTCTGATCTGAACTGTGATCAGATTGAAGAAATTTTGCGCATGTAAACATGGCTTCAGTGTTTCTTAACTACCATGAGTTCTGTTTGGTGATATCATACGGGTTGATGATAGCTTGAGTTTGATGTGATCTTACCTTGCTTTTGTTGTAGAGTAAAACAGTCTTGCTTTAGAGGCTGAATACTGTCAGTGCGCGACATCTTCTGAGGACTGTCCCTTTTGAACTTGTGCATCCTGAGAACTTTGTCTTTTGCCCTCCTTGGTCCTCTGTCTGCATCAGTCCTACCATCTTCTGACTCATGTCCAGCAATTCTACTGACCTCAGGCTGGGTCACAGAAAGCTTAAACCCGGAGGTGCCGTCTTTTTGACCGCGTCTTCTTCTCTCGCCATCTCCTTGACTGGAGGACTTGGGTCCCGATGCCCCAGCCGAGGTGAAGTCTCCTGGTTTTTTGCGGACTCTTTTCAGCAGCTTCGAGCAGATATCCACAAAATCCTGCTCAGAGTCATCCATACTGAACTTTATTTCTCCCGTCAAAAGTTTACCAGCACTCCCACGGTTGGCACCATCATCCACCTGTAGAGACAAAGTAACTTAGGGTGGACAGTCTGCACGTAACATACTCCGTACATCTTCCACACACAGTAAATTATATCATAACGGTAGGTGCCGAAAAGCGGGTTCACAGAATAACAGCGGCTTATCCATTTTCAATTTGCCAAAGTAACGGCTAGCTACTCATGCTAGCACCTTGTTCTTACCTTCAGTAAACTGATACGCTGTTTATCACGCCATCTTTTAATCGTCTAATTAATAATCTGTTACAACAGATATTCATATGTATTTTAAACAATTTATGAAACTGCATGTAAACGGTTTAATCAGCGAATCATATTTGCGTTCATTTTAAACCCTCTTAGCCAACCACTTCATTTCAAACTTCCGGACATGTGACGATAGAGCGACGAATGAATGGCTGGCGTTCTGGTCACGCGATTTAAAAGCGACACTAGAGGGTTCAGAGCAAGTGCAGAAACTAGCGCTCATCATCGCTCGCCACTAGGCTAGTAATAGGTGGCCAAGCGCGGACGCCATATTGGTGCTGATAAAAATGCAAACGCCGTAGAGCCACACTGGCATGGACTACATTTTCTTCATTTTTGCGCAAGAAGTCGAATATTACATGAAATAAACGGCACTCGTTGTCAGGTGCACTGCCTGAGCAGGGTTAAAAAAAAATAAGGAAAAAAGATGCTCAGTTTTAACAACATTATTAATTGTTTAAAACACTGATGTTGTGGAGAGTGCAAATAAAGGAACCAGACTTGCACGACAGATGAACTTTATTTCTCACTCTCACTTCATTCATACACAGAGACTTTTTTCAATACACCAGGGTCTCTCCTTTTATACCACTCCATTCCTTCCCCCTGCTGCCTGAAATCTTGCATTACAATACATTCACACATCCACCCCTTACTGTCCCCGCAGCTATTCCTTCCTGCTGCATTACCATAATTGCTCAATACGTACTGTCCTTCTCCGTTAAATCCCCCACGCTCTGCCGGCAGAGGGAATATTCCCCTCCCCTCTGCTTCCAGTCTGAGATGATTATCCCAGCGTGGGTTCCCCCCCCCCCCCCCCCCCAGAGTCTCAGACTGAGTTTCAATCCTCACGTCCTTCTGGCTTTAGTCTCCTCCCATATCTGCTGTAACGAGGGTCCTTCAACTCCGTGGCACTGCTGTGCCGGTGGGGGGCTCCTGGGGGTGTGTCTGTCTGCAGGTGGGCAATGGCGAGGGGGGGGGGGGCATTCTACTTGCCCGTGTGGCTGCTCTGATGAATCTTCTACCTAGGGAGTTCTCAGTGGGGGTCTTCCACACCAAGGGGCCCGAGCCAACATCACTTGCTCGGCCGCCACCACAAAGGTGGGCTTAAGTTTGTCTATACATATTTTCTCCCGACGACCCCCCCAAGTCTAACAAAAAATGTTTGTCCCCTGGTTCCAGCATTCTGAACGGACCAACATAGGGTGGGCGCAATGGGGGGCGGTGGGCATCATGCCTGACAAACATGAACGCCGCGTTCTTCAAAGTTTTTGGCACAAAAGCACATGGAAAACAGTGGTGGGCTGGGCCCAGTAGCGTGCCTGTATCTGCGCTATGCTGCAAACGGTGAGACAGACAGTTGTCCGGCGCGGGATTATCTGGTAAAAATTCCCCAGGGAGCCGCAGTGGCTGAGAAAAAACAAGCTCCACCGGGGAAGCCTCCAAATCCTCTTTTGGTGCGGAACCCAACCCTAACAGAACCCGCGGCAACCGGTCTACCCAATTTGCACCGTAAGCGAAGCCCTGAGTGCTGCTTTCAGTGACCTATGGAAACGCTCGCATAACCCATTGGCCTGGGGGTTGTACGCTGTTGTGTGATGAATTGCTACACCCAGGCTACAGGCCATCGTGGACCAGAGGTCGGAAACAAACAGAGGGCCCCTATCGGACGTGATGTCCAACGGGATGCCAAAACATGCCACCCATGTTGTCAAAAAGGCGCACGCCGGCTTCCTGGGCGGAGCATGGATACAGAGTAGACGCGCCCTTACCAGCTCCGATATACCTTTTCATAAATGTTATGTTAAATGTCACTGTGTCTCGTTCCATTTCTCCTCATCATATTGGGACCACTTGAAAAACCCGATGACATGTCTGGGAAGAACCCTTCCCGTCAGGAACACTCTACCTGAGCCCTTAACCATCAAGCTAATGAGAAAGCCAGCTACCTGTCTCCTGTACATGGCGTTGATGAGGATGCAGAAGAACCGTCACTTTTGGGCCTGGTAAGGCTAATTGAAAGTTTCCGAGCTGAAACGCGGGACTCATTGGGCACACTGCAGACTTCTATGGACTCGTTTGGGACACGTCTGACCGAGGTCGAAACTTCTCTGCAGGTGTGTGACGACAGGATTACAGCGCTCAAAGCCAGGAGTGAAACACTGGAGAAATGCAACAAACTGCTAATGGCTAAAACGGAGGACCTTGAGTCGAGGAGCAGACGCCAAAATCTCCGTGTGCTTGGTCTACCGGAAAACATAGAGGGGCCACAAGTTACAACATTTATGACCGACTTCTTCACCGAGACGCTGGGTATGGAGGTTCCTGACGGGCCTGAGATGTTGGACCGAGCGCATCGCCTTGCTTCCCGGACTGTCCAGGGTCAAAACGCTCCCCCGAGACCCATGATTGTAAAGGTGCACCATTTCAGAGTGAAACAGTGCATCCTCCAGCTCGCCAGAGAGAAGGGCCAGCTTACTTTCCGCCGTCACAAAGTCTACATTTTCCCCAATTTTACTGCTGATGTCACCAAACGGAGGGCATCTTTCATTAACATCAAGCAAAAGCTTCACGCTGCAGATGTCAGATACGACTTGATGTTTCCTGCCCGACTCCAAGTGTCATTCAACGGCGGCAAATACAGCTTTGACACAGCAGAGGAGGTGGACAATTTTTATTCAGAGACCATAGCCCCATCCCTCCGAGCGGTCCATGCGGATGACACCAATGGGTAACTTTTCACTAGTCTCAGTTTCCAGACATATATAAATTAAGCAGTGTAATAAGTTCTTTTTCTTGTCACTTTATGAACTTTTTAATTCACTTTAAGCTGTTTCATTGTACGGGTTTGGATGTAGTGAATCGAGGTAATATCAGTGTTCATATTACCCCTTTTTTTTTTTTTAAAGGAGTATTTTATTTTTAAAGTTCTTCAGATGTTTAAACTATACATTTGCGCATGGAGCACTGGTTTAGTGCAGAGTTAAGTTGTGTTTTGTAGGGTGTAGACGCTCAGTTTAGGGAAGCGTTCAAAGTATGGGGTGTGGGACACATATGTTGGTTTCATATGCTCCACAAATAGAATACTGTGTGTTTATTGTGTGCTGCACGTCTCAAGGGAACAAAGGGACTGAGCCTCCTAGAGGTAACGGGAAGGTGTGAGATTTGGCCTTTTGTTTCAAGGAGATGGCCTTGAGAGATTTCCTGACCACCAGAGACTGGGGGGTGGATGGTGTTAAGATCGGAGGAAGTTAAATTGTGACTGGGATTAAGTACCATGTGACTGTATGTTTGATTAAACACCATGTGACTGTAGTTTGATGTCCTAGGTATAAAAGGACAGATGTGAGAAGATTCATCCTCTTTTCCTGCTTTGAAATTGTTGGAGTATGTGATTGTGAATAAAGCTGAATCTGAGGAATAAACTCAGTCTCATCCTTCAACACATTCTCCACACTGGTGACCTTTCGACGAAGCATGAGCAGAGATAATTCTCCCGAGCAGGGCTCGTCAGAAGCCAGCCTGACGAAGGCCGCCACGTTCCTGCTGCCGGACTTCTGGCAGAATAGTCCGCGCTCCTGGTTTAGCGCGGTCAAGGCGCAGTTCAACCTCCGGAGAATCTCGAGAGACGTCACAAAATTCTACCATGTGGTGGCGAAGCTGGACAACCACACAGTCCAGAGGGTGGAGAACCTGGTCAACCACCCGCCGGACAGCGACAAGTACAGCGCATTGAAGGCTGCGCTTATCAGCCAATTCACCCCCTCGGTGCAACAGCGAGCAGAGGGGCTCCTAGCGTTGACGGAGTTTGAGAACGACAGACCCGCGGACCTGATGGTGAAAATGCTGAGGCTGAGAGACTCCGAGGATGACAGCTTTATCTTCGCCCATCTCTTCCTCAGGACCCTGCCGCCAGCGGTGAGAGTGACCCTGGCAGGTTCACCTCTGCTGGCCCGGCGAGACTACCACGAGCTGAGCCAGGAGGCGCAACGACTCGTCGACGCCCACAAACAGAGCGCGGCTTTGGCCGCGGCAGCGGAGCTAGGCGCAATGTCCGGAGACGGCATGGGGCCAGAGGCTGCAGCACCAGACTCACCGACGACGGCAGCAGCAAGGGCCAGGCGACACGGAGCGGACGACCCCCTTTGCTTCTACCATCGCCGCTTTGCAGAGAAGGTGCTCAAGTGCATCCCACCGTGCCATTTCAAGCGCTAGGGAAACGCGAAGACCGGGGGCCGGTAGCAGCTTCGGCCCTCGGGGAGGAGAACAAGCTGCTCTACCTGACTGATGCACGCTCGGGGAGGCATTTCCTCGTGGACACAGGCTCCCAGCTGAGCTTCATCACGCCTTCCTATGCGGACCGGCTGGCGCCTTCCAGGGGTCTCCGGGTGTCAGCAGCAAATGGCTCAGCGATTAAGACCTTCGGGGAGAGGACTCTGCTTCTGTCTTTGCAGGGCCGTGCATTTGAGTGGACTTTTGTTGTAGCAGCAGTCAATTTCAACATGTTAGGGGCTGATTTTTTTTTTGTGCTCATATGGTTTATTGGTTGATCTTGGTAACAGACGTCTGGTTAATGCACTCTCCTTTCACTCTATTCCCTGCACAGCTCGAGTGGCCCCGCCAACTGCACAAGCCAACGTCACAGCTGCAGGTGGTAAGTTCCACACACTCCTCACTCAGTTCCCAGCACTCACAGTCCCAACGTTTTCGGCGACAGTGGCTAAACATGGAGTGGAACATTTTATTACTTCCACCGGCCCACCCGTTTTTGCAAAAGCTTGGCTCTTGGACTCAGCTAAACTGGCCATAGCGCGCGAGGAGTTCGCCAACCTGGAAAGACTGGGTATCATCAGGCGTTCGAAGAGCCCATGGGCTTCACCGCTGCACATGGTCCCAAAGGCTGATGGCTCATGGCGACCTTGCGGTGATTTCCCGCAGGTTGAATAATGCCACAGCGCATGATCGCTACCCGATTCCGCATACCCAAGATTTTTCGGTTCATTTGGCGGGGGCGCACATTTTTTCTAAAATAGACTTAGTACGCGGCTACCACCAGGTTCCAGTGCGCGCTGAGGACATACCCAAAACAGCGGTAATAACTCTTTTCAGGTTTTTTGAGTTTTTGTGCATGCCGTTTGGGCTCAAGGGAGCGGCGCAGACGTTCCAACGCATGATGGACGCAGTCCTACACGATCTCCCTTTTGTGTTCATCTACTTGGACAACATTTTGGTAGCCAGCGCGTCCAAGGACGAACACGAAAGCCACCTCACAGCAGTTTTCCGGAGGTTGGCAGAGCACGGGTTAATAATTAACCCAGCGAAGTGTCAGTTCTGGGTGGCGCAGATTGAATTTTTGGGGCATCGCGTTTCGCCAGAAGGAGCGGTTCCTCTGCCCGATAAGGTGCGCGCAATAACAAATTTTCCCCAACCACAAACGGTCAAAGCGTTACAGGAGTTTTTAGGAATGGTTAATTTTTATAACCGTTTCCTCCCCCGCGCAGCACAGCTCATGCAACCATTGTACACTGCACTAAAAAAACAAAAACCCACAAATAAAATCGAATGGTCTCCTGAGCGGGAGCGCGCATTCTCTCAAGTCAAATCAGCCCTGGCAAACGCTGCGTTGTTGGCACACCCAGTCCCAACGGCCCGCATGGCGCTCACTACTGACGCGTCAGATGTTGCCATAGGGGCGGTCATTGAACAGTACGTGGCTGGGGCCTGGCAACCGCTCACGTTTTTCAGCAAAACCTTGCGCGATAGCGAGCGAAAATACAGCGCGTTCGACAGGGAGTTGTTAGCTCTCCACTTGGCCATCCGCCACTTCCAGTTCTGGCTGGAAGGACGCCGCTTTACCGCGTTCGTGGACCACAAACCGCTGACTTTCGCGATGGCCAAGATTTCGGAACCTTGGTTGGGCCGGCAGCAGAGACAGCTGGCCGCGATATCGGAGTTTACCACCGATATCCAGCATGTGGCAGGTAAATATAATGTAGTGGCAGACTGCCTCTCACGTGCTGTGGTGGCTCCAGGCCCCGTGGGGGCAGACTCTGCAGCCATGGCCGCAGACCAGGGTAGCGACGTGGAAGCGCGCGCGGCCCCGGTCCGCGTAGGGATAGATTATGCAGCCATGGCTGCGGAGCAGGTTAGCGACGCGGACGTGCGCGCGCTCCAGTCTGGACCAACAGGGTTAAGGCTGGAGAGCAGGGTGCTGCAAGATGGTATGCCCCCCCCAATCTGCAATGTCTCCACTGGACGACCGCGTCCGGTTGTACCAGCCGCATGGCGCGGCCGCGTTTTTGACTTGATCCATTCTCTGGCGCACCCGGGGGTGCGCGCGTCGGTCAAAATGGTAGGAGAGAAATTTGTATGGCCGTGCCTGCGCAAGCAGGTCAAGGAGTGGGCGACAGCCTGCGTGGCTTGTCAGTGAGCCAAAACACACAAACACACTAGAGCGCCTTTGGAGCCTTTTCACATCCCGGCTAAGCGGTTCGATCATGTGCATGTCGACCTCGTAGGCCCCCTTCCGCCGTCACAGGGGTGCACACACCTTTTGACAATGGTGGACCGCACCACGCGTTGGCCGGAAGTGGTCCCACTGGCATCAACCACAGCCGAGGAGGTGGCGCGCGCGTTTTTAACAGCATGGGTAGCACGTTTTGGAGTTCCGTCGGACATTACGTCCGACAGAGGTCCTCAATTTGTGTCAGAGCTCTGGTCAGCGATGGCCCGCAGCCTGGGAGTAACGAACTACCGCTTACAACCCGCAGGCTAATGGTTTATGCAAACGTTTCCATAGGTCATTGAAAGCAGCCCTCAGAGTGTCGCTTACGGATACAAATTGGGTAGACAGGCTACCATGGGTTTTATTGGGGTTGTGTTCTGCACCTAAAGAGGATTTAAAAGCCTCCCCAGCTGAGTTAGTGTTTGCGCAGCCACTCCGGCTGCCCGGGGAGTTTTTCCCGGATAATCCTGCGCCAGAGTGCCCCCCTGCTCAGCGGTTGCAGAGCGACACGGGAGCGAGCACCCTTCCTGGCCCGGTTCATCACAGCTTCCCACGCGTTTTTGTGCCTAAAGCTTTAAAAAAATGCGGAGTTTGTTTTTGTCAGGCATGATGCACACCGACCAAACTTGCGGCCGCCTTATGATGGACCATTTAGAGTGCTGGAAACAGGAGAGAAGCATTTTGTGCTAGATTTGGGAGGCAGAAAGGAAGTAATTGGCATAAACAGACTCAAACCCGCTTTTGTGATGGCTGATGAAACTGTGCATTTAGCGACGGCCCCCCGACGTGGCAGACCCCCTAGAGGGCATCCTCCGGAACACCCACAGAGATTGACTAACAGTTCTAATCCACAGGCAGCGGCCACACAGCAGGAAGACTCTGCGGAGGCAGTAAAACCGGCTTACAGCAAATACGGCAGAAGACTGAGGCCTAAGCGGCATGTGGATTGATATGTAGTGATTTTATTATGACATGCATCTTTAGTTATGATTGTTCCATCTTAGACGTTTGGGGGGGGGGGGGGTCATGTGGGACACATATGTTGGTTTCATATGCTCCACAAATAGAATACTGTGTGTTTATTGTGTGCTGCATGTCTCAAGGGAACAAAGGGACTGAGCCTCCTAGAGGTAACGGGAAGGTGTGAGATTTGGCCTTTTGTTTCAAGGAGATGGCCTTGAGAGATTTCCTGACCACCAGAGACTGGGGGGTGGATGGTGTTAAGATCGGAGGAAGTTATATTGTGACTGGGATTAAGTACCATGTGACTGTATGTTTGATTAAACACCATGTGACTGTAGTTTGATGTCCTAGGTATAAAAGGACAGATGTGAGAAGATTCATCCTCTTTTCCTGCTTTGAAATTGTTGGAGTATGTGATTGTGAATAAAGCTGAATCTGAGGAATAAACTCAGTCTCATCCTTCAACACATTCTCCACAGGGGGAGGTTTTGTGTTTTTCATTCTTTTTTCTCCACACTCCCCTTTTCTGTTTGTTTTGGTTTTTGTTGTATTGTTTGTATTTGTCAGGAGGTTCCATATATAAATTCTCAATGTATAAACTTTTAAACAAAAGTATTATCCGTATCATTTGGAATAATGGCTAGCAGTGCAGAAATTAAATTGTGTTCTTGGAATGTACATGAGATCCAGACCCCTATTAAACGTAAAAAAATTCTTAACTATTTGAAAAAAGAGAGGGTACTGATAGCATTCCTCCAAGAGACCCATCTAAACAACGATGAACACCTAAAATTAAGAAGGGAATGGGTGGGCCAGATCTACTCTTCCTCCTTCACTACTAACAGCAGAGGGGTAGCCATTTTGGTTCATAAATCCCTTCCTTTGACAGGGGTGGAAATTAAGGCCGATACTGCAGGAAGGTATGTCATGATTAGAGGGACACTCTTTGGAGACCCTGTGTCCTATTTAAATGTGTATGCCCCCCGATTCGTTCAACTGATTTTTATACTAAGGTATTCTCTCAGTTTTCTGAGTGGACTGTTGAATCCTCTGTGATAGCGGGCGATTTCAACTGTTGTCTATATCCACGTCTAGCTAGATCCTCAAAAACAGCAGAGTCTATTGTTGGACAAGCTCGCTCTTTACTTGGTTGTTGTGCTGATATTCACTTCATTGATACTTGGAGGACCCTTCACCCCTCTGATCGCCAGTATACTTTTTTTTTCCCCCCACAATATTTTTTATTGAACCTTTTTACAAACACAACACAAACAATCAAACACTAACACTAAAGTAATTTAAAAAAATAAATAAATAAAAATTGTACTAAAAAACACCAACAACCACTAACAAAGACAGGTCTTCAACAATGCTCCTCTGTTTAGTCTAGGCAATCCATTACATAAGTATACATATTATACATTCACCAGTTTGGAATTTACAAGGTCCACACACATCATTCACCTTCTTCTTCAAAAGTTATGTTTAAATTCTTTACATAATCAATGAAAGGTCTCCATATATTCTCAAACACAATTTCCTTTGATTTCAGTATGTATGTTATTCTTTCTAGTGGAAGGTTTGTTAACATCTGTCTTAACCACTGAGTCACATCTGGTCTATGAGTCTTTTTCCACAGTAGTGCAATACATTTTTTGGCTTAAGCAAACTGAGGTCTATGAATGCTCTTTCACTCTTATTAAAGCTGTGCTTTTCTGGATACAGACCCAACAAAAACAATTTAGAATTCAATATGATTTGTTTTGAAATTATTTTTTCAATTGTTACCCTCACCTCTTCCCAAAACATTCTAATTTTTCTACATTCCCATAAACAATGAAATAGGGTTCCTTTACTTTCCATATATTTTGTGCACGTATCTGGTATGTTTTTGTTATATCTATTTAACTCCACCGGTGTAACATACATCCGCATTAACCATTTAAAATGTATCAATTTAAGACGTACATTTATTGATTTGGTTTGAGCTTCTGTACAAGCCAATTCCCATTGTTCCTCTGAAATTTCAGTTTGCAGGTCTTCTTTCCAATAATTCAATCTTTTCTGTGAGTTTTCACTTGAGAATAATGTCAATGAGTTATAAAACTCTGAAATAATACCCTTTCTCTTACTATCTTTTGTCAAAATTTTTTCCAAGGATGAATAAGTAGGTCGGATGAGAGCATTATTTTGATTTGATCGAATAAAGTTCCTAAGCTGAAGATATTTTAAAAAAATGTGTTCTATTAAGATTAAATTTGATCCTCAGGACTTCCGGTTATGGCGGCCGCGTAGGAGGGTGTGCTCCACTCTGCTCTGCTCCTAATGATAAAAAAGTTGGCTAAAACTCTCCCAATTGGAACAAAAACCTATTCTAGCGTTTGGGGGCCGATATGGTAAAAACTAAGGCTGTGAAATCAGGCGGAGGAAAAACTGATTCGTCGAGACAAGCCAAGTTAACAAATTTCCACGCTCGTGACGCAGCAGATAAATTGCCTGTGATCATGGCTGAGGAGGGAGCTAGCGGTGGTGCGGTGACTGCCGAAGGAACGAATGCGGTCCTTGCTGCCATCAGCGCTATGAGAACAGACTTTTCGTCTAAGTTTGATGGGATTATAGCTGCGATAGAAGCTATGAGAAAAGAAATAAGCAACTGTATGGAGTGAATATCGCAGGCAGAGCTCCGGATCTCCAACGCTGAAGGTGACGTCAACAGCCTGCAATTAAAAGTCCAAACATTGGAATTAAAAAATAAACGTCTGGAAGATAACGTCTTGGACTTAGAATCCCGGTCGAGACGGAATAATTTAAGGCTTGTGGGCCTTCCGGAGGGGGCGGAGGAACGGGATGCGTGTTCCTTTTTGGAAAAGTGGATTCCAGAAGCGCTGAATAACGCAGATCTACAGTCATCAGTCGTCTTGGAGAGCGCACACCGAATAGGCCCACCGAGAGATAAGAAGACAACACCGAGGATGCTGATTATGAAGTTCCTCAACTACAGGGACAAGATGACAGTCTCCAACGCAGCACGTACTAAAGGAGAAATTAAATACCAGGATCAACAGGTGCGGTTCTACCCAGATTTGGCCGCAGGAATCCAACAATTAAGGAAACAGTTTGACCCCGCCCGTAAAGAGCTGCGCGGCCTTGGGATTCGTCACGGAGTGATTTATCCTGCAAGACTGCTGGTCACGTATAAAGGGAGAACCCAAGTCTTTAAGACCCCTCAGGAGGCGCAGGAACTCATTAAGCAGATCCAAGGAGAGACTGGCGAGAGCCAAGCATGAAGCAAGAACAAGATATAAAAGGTAGAATATTTAAGCAAGTGTTCAAGTATCTGACTGATTTGAAACATATAGCATGTCTACAAAATATAGATTGTATTATATATATATATAAAAAAAGCTATGATGTACAAAGTTGCTATAAAATTTTGGAGTTAAATTGGAAAAACTACAGAAGAGAGTTATTGTCATGTCATTAAAAGTAGCAGAGTCAGGGTGATTGAGAGGAGAAGGAGTGAGTGGTTTGACTGATCCTCACGGGGGAGGAGCAGATTCAGGCTATAACGGGAGACAGATTTTTTTTTTTTTTTGATTTTGGGGGGGATTACCACGAATGTGGGAAGGGGGAATTTGTTTGTGTGTAGTTTGTGGGATGAATGTTCAACCATCCATGTTTTTGCTTCTCTGTATGAGCATGTTTATATTGCAAGGTAATCTCAAACTCTTGATTGATCATAGACCAAAGCGTTAAGCTTAATTTAACATCATGGAATTGCAAAGGTCTACAAAATCTAAAAAAAACTTAAACAAATTTTGAATAAAATAAAAGACACAGGTTCAAAAATTGTGTTTTTACAAGAAACTCATCTAATAGAGGAAGATGTAAAAAGAATAAGGAGTAGATGGCAGGGAAGTGTATTCACCTCATCATTTTCATCTCGAGCCAGGGGAGTTATGACTCTCATACATAAATCAGTCCCATTTCAAGTGAAAAATGTAATTGGAGATAAATTGGGAAGATATCTAATCATCCAAGGATCTTTGTTATTAGAAAATATAAATCTGGTGAACTTATATGGTCCCAATATAGATGATCAAAACTTCTTCGTTAATTTATTTCTTACTTTAGCATCACTCACAGGGCTATATATAATAGCAGGGGATTTTAATTGTACATTGAATCCCAGTATAGATAGGTCAACAGGACAGGACTGTACGCACAATGGATGTAGGATGACCATTAATCATTTTATGAAAGAACTGAGATTGCTAGATATATGGAGAGAAATGAAACCACAAGTCAAAGCCTATTCTTGTTATTCTAACACCTACAAGACTGTGATATCCTACCGTGTAGCAATGATCACACTTGAGTTATTTCTTTGGCTAACTCTGCCATTTATTCTGCAACACAAATAATATGACTGAACATGGATTCTGCGCGGGGTTTTCACACCCTTGCTCTAATGTGTCCCCTTAATAGTAGTGCTGAACAATACAGGTAGTTCCCCCTAGAGGCATGTGCCAGTAATGTTCTATTTTAGACTTGCAGTCTACCACATCCCTCCCCTCTAGATTAAACTACTCTTAATTACACTAGCCAATTACTAGACATCCTGGAACTCCCATTTAACCCTGAACTATCACAGTTACTTTTTAATTTCTTAAACACATGTGTCATACACATAATTTCTTTCTTTTTTTTTTTTTTTTTTTTTTTCATGTATAACACACATAACAGTCTAACTGGGGATTTGGTTTGACTACCGCATCCCAGTGAGGTTCCAGGACGCATTCTTGTCCTGTGGCTGGGGAACTCACTACTGACTAAGTATAGTCCTTCAAGTAGTCTGGAGCTTTCCTAGCTCGCTGAGATCTTCTCACGGCGGGTGAGCCAACTGCAGGTGAAGACTCAGACTGCTCCACTGTTTCGGCTGCTGCAGTGCTGCCCGTAGAATCTGCAGAGACGGTTACCTCAGGTTTCACCTGAAGTGGTGGTTCGTTGATGCTCTCCTCAGGATGGGTGTCAGACAACACCTCTGGTGCCATCGGCAGGGGAATGGAGCTCCTACCACGAACTTGGTCGATGTGTCGCCTCACCACTTGTCCATGACCTAATGTCACCTTGAATGACACAGGGCCTGTTTTTTCCGTTATTTCTCCTGGTACCCAGGCTGGTCCTGAGCCAAAGTTGCGGGTGTAGACCACGTCTCCTTCTCTCAGTATTCTCTCTCTAGCATGCATGTCATGATAACCTTTTTGTTTCTCTTGTTTATCATGCACTTTGTTTCTGAAGTCTGGATGTATTAAGTCAAATGTTGACCTCAACTTTCTTCCCATCCATGGACCTGCGTAGTCAATGTGAATTCTTCTCCATGGTTTATCTGGAACTTCCCAGGGATGTAGTGGGGCTGCTGGAGGACTGTTCCTGTTCTCCTGGCATGCCGCACATGACTTCACAAGCGCCTCCACCTCTGCATCCATGTTGGGCCACCACATGTAACTCCTCGCCAACGCTTTCATGCGAGTGATGCCAGGGTGTGCTTGGTGTAGTTGTTGCAGTAAGGCATTCCTACCAGGTGGTGGAACAACCACGCGTCCTCCCCACAGGATACAACCTTCCTGGGTGCTGAGCTCATCCTGTCGTCTGGCATAGGGAATGAACTCAGGACTGTTCATCTTCGGCCATCCTCGCAAGATGTATTCTCGCACTCTTGCTAGAACAGGGTCTTTGTCTGTCCACTTCTTTATTTGTTGTGCGTTCACCAGGGGCACGCCGATATCTTCAAACAATAGCACTCTCTCCTCCTCCTCAGGCGTGCTGTCTCTTCCTCCATCCAAGGGTAGCCTACTCATCGCGTCAGCATTCGTATGGTCCCGTCCGGCTTTGTAAACGATGGTGTACTCATACGCTGCTAATGTAACGGCCCATCTCTGAATTCTCTGAGATGTCATCTGGGGTATGGCTCTCATTTCACTGAACAGTGAAATTAGTGGCTTGTGGTCAGTCACTATAGCGAACTGTCTCCCGTACAGGTATTTGTGGAATTTTTTTACACCAAATACTACTGCAAGGCCCTCCTTGTCTAGCTGGGAGTAGTTTTTCTCAGCTGCACTAAGAGTTCTTGAGACGAACCCTATGGGTCTCTCTGAGCCATCCTCCATACGATGAGAGAGTACAGCACCCACACCGTAGGGTGATGCGTCACACGCCAGGATGAGTGGTTTGTTTGAATCATAGTGCACTAACACACTACAGGACTGAAGTAGCGCTTTGGACTCTTCAAACGCCTTCTGCTGCTTGACCCCCCATGACCATTTTTCTTCCTTCTTAAGTAAGGTATGTAGTGGTGCCAGCAGCGTGGAGAGCTTTGGGAGGAACCTATGGTAATAGTTCAACAAGCCCAGGTAGGCTTTTAACTCAGTAACATTTTGTGGCTCAGGCGCCTCCGCAATGGCTTCCACTTTGTCTGTTAGAGGGTGTAGACCACTGGCGTTGATCTTGTGGCCTAGGAACACCACCTCTTTTCCCATGAACTCACACTTGCTTCTTTTCAACCTCAGACCGCTTTTCTCCAACCGTTGAAGCACTTCCTCCAGCGTTTTCAGATGTTCTTGTTCATTTGGTCCTGTACAAAGGATGTCATCCAAATAAATGGCAACATTCGGAATTCCACCTAGGATGCCCTCCATAGTTCTCTGGAATATAGCAGGACTGGAAGCTACTCCAAATGGTAAGCGTGTGTAGGTATATAAGCCTTTGTGTGTATTGATGGTTACATACTTTCTTGATTCTTCTTCCAGGACTACTTGTTGGTAGGCGTGACTCATGTCTAATTTCGTGAAGTGTCGGCCGCCGTTCAGCTGTGCGAAGAGGTCCTCCACTTTAGGAATTGGATACTGATCCACCCGTGATGCTCGATTGACAGTGAGTTTGTAATCTCCACATATTCTAATGGAGCCATCCGGCTTTCTCACTGGGACTATGGGCGCCGCCCATTCTGCAACCTGCACTGGCTCAATGATCTTGTCATCCAGCAGCCTCTGTAGCTCGCTTTCAACCAGTGGCTTGACTGCATAGGGTACCGGTCGGGGTTTGCAGAATCGTGGTTGGGCCTCCTTGTCCACATTAATCTTTGCAGTGACACCTTTTAGCTGTCCTAAGCCTTCTTTGAACACCTCAGCGTGTCTTTCGAGGATCTCCTCCAGCTGCAATTTGGGCTGAGATTCCACTTTATTCACCAACTGATCAATCATGGCCAGTTCTTGTAGCCAACTTCGCCCTAGTAGATTTGGTCCTTCGCTCCCAACTACTACTACAGGTAAGTCCTTTTCTTTGTTTTCGTGCTGCACCTTCACTTGTGCCATGCCTAGCACGTCTAGCTTCTCTCCTGTGTATGTTTTTAATTTTAATGAACAGGGATTTAATTCTGCTGTGTCTGTTTTCTTCCACAGTTGTGTATATTGCTGTTTACTTAATATGGTTACTCCACAGCCTGTATCAACTTCAAATGTTACTTTCATTCCATTAACATTCATGGTACGCGTGATGGGCGCTACCTTGGTCAGCTCCTCTGACGTGTTGTAAATTGTGTGAAAATCCATGTCTTCTGTATCACTTTCTCCCTCCCCTCTCAGTTGATTCGCTCGCTGTTCCTTTCCTGGGCCCTTGTTTTCATACTTTTGCCCATTAACTGTTGCTTTCAGCACCTGTGCGCTGTCCACCTTTATTCTACATGCTTTCTTAATGTGCCCTCGCTTGCCACAATTATGACACAGCTCAGTGGCAAATTTGCACTCGGCGGCATTGTGCTGGCCTTTGCAGCGATAACAACTGGGGAATTTGTGCTGAGTTTTGTCAGTCGACACTTTGTGGACACCTACTTGGGTCTTAGGCACACGAACATGCGTTGCTGTGTCCTCTGTTAGCTTCCCTTGCATCTCTCTCACATCTTTAGATGCTGTTTCCATCGCTTGGCATAATTCCAAAGCCTTCACAAAAGTGAGTTTTGTTTCAAATAAAAGTCGCCGTTGCATTCGGTCATCATTCACTCCACACACAAGTCTGTCTCTTAACATTTCTTCCAATGAGTCTTTGTAATCACAGTGCAGTGTTAATTTCTTCAATTCTGCCACATACTCTGCTATGGACTCAGTGTTCCTCCTTATGCGTGAATTAAATTTGAATCGTTGCACGATTTCACTCGGTTTGGGGCTGAAGTGCTTCTGAAGCTCAGCAGTAAGCTGGTCGTACGTTTTATCTTTCGGTAATGCAGGGCTTATTAAATTTCTCAACAAACTGTAAGTAGTTGCACCAACTCCACTCAACAGTACAGCCTTCCTTTTGTCTGGCTCCTCAATGTCATTAGCTTGGAAGAAAAAGTCCAACATTTCACTATATCCTTCCCATGACTGAGTCGAGTTATCAAAAGGGGTTACCGTTCCGATTACAGCCGCCATTGCTCGTCGTGGTGGGGAAACCTCGTTTTTCCTCCTCTGAACTTGCACTCGAACTACTGGAGTCACTTGAGTTCGCCACACTCGCAATGTTCTCTGTTTCTCGCCGCTGATTTTTTTCTTTTAATCCTCGTCGCCAATTGTGTGATATCCTACCGTGTAGCAATGATCACACTTGAGTTATTTCTTTGGCTAACTCTGCCATTTATTCTGCAACACAAATAATATGACTGAACATGGATTCTGCGCGGGGTTTTCACACCCTTGCTCTAATGTGTCCCCTTAATAGTAGTGCTGAACAATACAGGTAGTTCCCCCTAGAGGCATGTGCCAGTAATGTTCTATTTTAGACTTGCAGTCTACCACAAAGACATATTCACGTACTGACTATTTTTTGATCTCCACAGAATTAAGGTCCAAGATTCAAAATTGTTTCTATGATAACATTGTGATCTCTGATCACGCACCCTGCTGTCTAATATATGTAGATAAGAAATTGACAAAGGTTCCTGGTAGGTGGCAATTTCAGCATAAATGGCTTCAAGATGAGGAATTTGTTAAGTACATAGAAAAACAGATGAGTTCTTTGATATCAATAAGATAAGATAAGATAAGCCTTTATTAGTCCCACAACGGGGAAATTCCAGGATTGCAACAGCACAGGGATAGCAACACTATCTTGCCACAATCAGAAGGCAAGAAAAAAAAACAAAAAAAAAAAAAAAAACAAGCAAGCAAGAGCAGCTAATATACATATGTACATATTACTATAAAATATATATATATACACACACACACACAGACACACAGTGCAGAGCATTGTAGCTGGATGGAATAAATATATGAATATATGAACACACAGTGCAGAGCATTGTAGCTAGGTGGAATAAATATGCAAGTATATAAACACACACAGTGCGGAGCAATGTAGCTAGATGGAATAATATGTAGATATATAAAAACACAGTGCGGAGCATTGTAGCTAGATGGAATAAATATATAGATATATAAATATAAACACACCCAGTGCTGAGCATTGTAGCTAGATGGAATAAATATATAGATATATAAATATAAACACACCCAGTGCAGAGCATTGTAGCTAGATGGAATAAATATGTAAATATATAAACACACACAGTGCAGAGCATTGTTGCTAGGTGGGATGAAACAGCATAACCGTCTATTTAGTTATCCTACATGGTATGATTATGTGCCCATACATATTCTCACCCTCCATAGCGACCGGTATGTTCCTAGTTGTATGCCGGAGAGGACCATTGTGTAAGTCTATTGCATCTTTTGCATTCAAAAAAAACTATTAGTTTGTTACGTCTTTTTGCTATCTCTGCGAGCAGCCCTGCTTAGGTTGGACAGTCTGACAGCCGTTGGTAGGAAGGACCTACGAAACCTCTCGGTTGTGCACCTGGGATGATGTAGTCTGCTGCTAAATGAGCTCCTCAGTGCATCCAGTATGTCCTGCATAGGGTGGAACTCGGACTCCAGCAGAGATGACAGTTTAGCCACCGTCCTTCTCTCTCCTATCTCCTCCATCGGATCAAGGCGTTGCCCCAGGACAGAGCTAGCTTTCTTAATCAGTTTGTTCAGTCTCTTCCTATCGGCTGCAGTAATGCCACTGCCCCAGCAGACCACTCCAAAAGTGATGGCTGATGCCACCACCGTGTCATAGAATGACTTCAGCAGCGCCCCTTGTACACCAAAAGACCTGAGTCTCCTCAGCAGGAACAGCCTGCGCTGTCCCTTCTTGTAGAGTGCGTCAGTATTGTGTGACCAGTCTAGTTTATTGTTCAGATGAATACCCAGGTACTTGTAGGATGTCACCATCTCGATGTCTGTTCCCTGTATATTTACTGGTGCTGTGAGGGGCTGCCCATGCCTGCGGCAGTCCACCACCAGCTCCTTAGTTTTCCTCGCGTTGATCTGGAGGCAGTTCCGATGGCACCAGTCCACAAAGTCCTGGATAAGCCCTCTGTACTCAGCTTCATCTCCGCTGGAGATGAGACCAACGATCGCAGAGTCATCAGAGAACTTCTGTAGATGGCAATGTGTTGTGTTGTGTGAGAAGTCCGCAGTATAAAGAGTGAACAGGAAGGGAGCCAGCACCGTTCCCTGGGGGGCCCCCGTGCTACTGATGATCGTGTCGGAAACACAGTCCCGGGTTCTCACAAACTGAGGCCGGTTCGTGAGGTAGTCCAGGATCCATGATGACAGGTGCTGGTCCACCCCTGCGCGCAGCAGCTTGTCCTTCAGGATCATCGGTTGGATGGTGTTGAAAGCACTGGAGAAGTCAAAGAACATGATCCTCACCATATTCCCGGGCTTCTCCAGGTGGGACAGAGAACGGTGAAGGAGGAAGATCACCGCATCCTCCACCCCAATGCCATGCTGGTAGGCGAACTGGAGTGGATCCATCGCTGGTTCCACCAGGGGGCGGAGATGAGCAAGGAGCAGTCTCTCCAGGGTCTTCATCAAGTGGGACGTCAAGGCCACCGGTCTGAAGCTGTTCAGGTCTTTGGGGTGGGAAGTTTTTGGTACAGGTACCACACAAGATGTTTTCCACAGCTGTGGTACCCTCCCCAGTTTCAGGCTCATGTTGAAGATATACGTCACAATCCCACACAGCTGGTCTGCACAGGACTTGAGGAGCTTTGCGCTGATGCCGTCCGGTCCCGACGCCTTCCTCGCCTTGATCTTCCTCAGCTCCGTCCTCACCTGGGTCTTGGTCAGGGTCAGGATGGGGGGCTGTGTGTTGGGAGTGGGGGGGGGTGTCGGTGGAGTGGGGAGTGGGTAGCAGGACTTGATTTCTTAGAGGCAGCAGTGGTTGTTGTGCAGACAGGGAGGAGGGCGGTTGGTCAAATCTATTGAAAAACAGATTCAGGTTGTTCGCCCACTCCCTGCCCCCCGTGGCCTGGGGGGAGGTATTCTGGAGCCCCGAGATGGTTTTGAGGTTTCTCCAGACCCCGCTGATGTCGCTCTGTTGCAGCTTGTCCTCCATCTTCTTCCTGAAGCTGTCCTTGCCTTCTCTGATCTTTCTCCTCAGCTCCCTCTGTACGGACTTCAGCATCTCCCTGTTCCCCGACCTGAAGATCCTCTTCTTCTCTCTCAGAAGTGTTTTTATCTCAGGGTTGATCCAGGGTTTGTTGTTTGAGTGACGCCGTATGGTCTTGGTGGGAACGGATTTGTCCACACAGAAGCTGAGGTAGCCCATGAAGGTGTGAATGAGGCCATCGATGTCCTCACCATGTGGATCGCAGAGCTGCTTCCAGGCAGTGGCTTCAAAACAGTCCTTTAGAGTGTCCATTGTCTCCTCAGACCATAACTCCACAGTATGCATGGCCGGAGGTTGTCTGTGCACTAGGGGTTTGTACACCGGTCGGAGATGAACCAAGTTGTGATCCGATCTCCCAAGTGGGGGGAGTTGTGATGAGGTGTACGCCTCCTTAGTGTTTGCGTAGAACAAATCCAGTGTTTTATTGTCTCTAGTGTGGCATGTGACATACTGGGTGAAAGTGGGCAGAATGGGAGACAGTGAAACGTGGTTGAAATCGCCTGAGATGAGGAGAAGAGCATCTGGGTGTTCTGTCTGCAGCCTGCTGGTTACTGAATGGATGACGTCACGCGCTGTCCCAGCATTCGCCGTCGGATTTGCATAAACAACAATGCAGATCACGTGTGAGTGTTCTCTCGGGAGATATGTAGGCCTCATGCTAACAGCTAGCAACTCAATGTCTTTGCTGCAGTGTCGTTGTTTAACAGTGATATGTCCCGGTCTACACCAGTTGTTGTTAACATACATTATCACTCCACCGCCCCTAGTTTTGCCACTCTCTGGTGTTCGGTCAGCTCGTATCATGTGAAAACCCTCCAGCTCAATGTTAGCATCTGCTGCTAGTTCAGTTAGCCACGTCTCAGTAAACAAAAGGAGAGAGCACTCCCGGTAAGTGCTATCATAACGGGAGATAGCCGCAATACTACACAAACATCAGCATGTATAAAGTGGGAAGCTTTCAAAGCTTTTATTAGGGGGTATATTATTAGTTATACAGGTTCAAAATCTAGGAAGACTCGAGAGGAGAGAGTCCATTTGGAACGTAAAATAAAAATTCTTCAAGAAAAAGTGTATGCAGGAAGTAATCCCAAATTAGAGAATGAATTACTGATTCTGAGAGCTGAATATGACAAAAAATCAGCGAATAGAGCTGCCTCGAGTCTTCTAAGATTGAAGCAAACCTTTTATGAACAAGGTGAAAAATCAGGAAAATTATTGGCATGGCAGATTAAACAATTAGAATTTAAAACACCAATTACCAGTATTATAAGTAACGGACAGGCAGTCGTAGATCCTTTAAAAATTAATAGTCCTTTAGAGATTATTATGAAAAACTATATGATACAAAAAATGAAACTGACTTAACAAAACTAAATGGGTTTTTGGACGGATTATCTATACCGTGTATTCCAAATGAAAATAGGGAGATACTGGAGTCAAAAATTAGTCAAGAAGAAGTTGGGATAGCCAATATTGACTAATGGCAGCGAGCACCGCACCTGTGCCGTCGCCAGTAGTCACCGCTCCTCTGCTAGCTTCCTCCGCCATATTTGGGGATTTTTCTGCTTCGGCACGGACGTGAAAGTCCGTTAACTTGGACTGTTTCGGCGATTCGGTTTTTCCTCCGCCTGATTTCCCAGCCTTAGGCTTTACCGGCATGTCCTCGCCCAAACGTTGGGATAGGTTTTGTTCCAATTGAGAGAGTTATTTGCCGATTTTTTTAATTTTTTTTTTAGGAGCAGAGTAGAGTGAAGCACGTCCTTCTACGCGGCGGCCATAACCGGAAGTCCGCCATTATACATTTTACTCAAAAGTGCATAAAACATCTTCTAGAATTGATTATTTTTTTACTCCTAAATATGCCCTTCAAAGAGTACTCTCTTGTTCCATTGGCAATATTATTGTCAGTGATCACTCACCCATATTTTTGGTCATGTCCAGCAAGACTCAAAGCACTAGGGGGCAATGGCGCTTTCCAAATTACCTTCTTAAAAATCCCAATTTTAAAACATATCTATCAGAACAGTTTAATCATTTTATTGCTGAAAATAATATTTCAGATGTATCATCTAATTTACTCTGGGAAACTGGTAAAGCTGTTGTTTGAAGCTTCACTATATCATTCTTGGCAAATCTTAAGAAAAAACAGAGGACAGAGCAACAGTTTCTTGAAGGTAAATTAAGTGAACTACAATGTGAATTAAATTTTAAATCTTCAGATAACCTGAGATCTCACATTGATGCCACCACAGCAGCTCTAGATGCACTTTCATCTAAAGAAGCTCGGAGATCTATACTGCTTGGTAAGCATAAGTTGTATGAATTCGGCAATAAGCCAAGCAAGTATCTGATAAATTTAATAAAAGGTAATACTGGCTCCCAGGCTATTCCAGGCATAAAGGATAGTTCTGGTAAAAGAGTTTATAACAACAAAGATATTAACAACTCTTTCCTTTCCTTCTATGAAGGCTTATACACTTCTGAGTCAAATCACAACTTGGAGACTTTGATGCATAATTTTTTTATCATTAGTCAAACTACCTCAAGCATCTAATACACAAAAAGAGCTGTTGAATAGGGCTATTTCCCGTGAAGAAGTTATAGAGGCGATTAATAGCTTACAAATTAATAAGGCCCCGGGGCCTGATGGTTTGACTCCAGAATTTTATAAGGCTTTTAAGGATTTGCTAATTGATCCCCTTCTCAATATGCTGTCTTACTCTTTTGACTCTGGGGCTCTTCCTGACACTATGATAGATGCAAATATTTCTTTAATCCTAAAGAAGGGCAAACCTGCAGATGAATGCACATCCTACAGGCCAATTGCCTTGCTGGACGTTGACCGAAAATTATTGGCCAAAATACTGGCGAAGAGACTTGAAGGTGTCATGCCAGATTTAATTTCAACAGACCAAACTGGATTTATATTGGGTCGTAATTCCCTTCATAATGTAAGGAGACTATTAAATCTTATTCAGAATGGATCAAGGTCAAAGGTCAAATCTCTTGTTGTTTCCCTTGATGCAGAAAAGGCCTTTGATAGGATTGAATGGCCTTATCTTCTAGGTGTCCTCTCAAAATTCAATCTTGGTGACAACTTTATTAGGTGGATGTCCTTGCTATATGCTGCCCCCCGTGCCTCTGTTATTACAAATGGCCTGAGGTCCTCCACATTCACAGTGAGACGTGGTTCTAGACAGGGCTGCCCGGTCTCACCAATTCTGTTTGACCTTGCTATGGAGCCCTTAGCGGAGGCCATTAGATGTGATTCCTTGGTAACAGGTATAGATGTGGGTTCCACAAATCATAAAATTTCCCTTTATTGTGATGATGTCCTCCTCTATCTAAGTAACCCAGAATCTTCTATTACAAGAGTTGTTGAAATAATTAATTCTTTGGCCATTTTTCAGGTTATAAGATTAACTACTCTAAATCTGAAGCCATGCCCCTTACTCCTCAGGTATCTTGGTCTCCACTGTGCTCTACCCCCTTCCGCTGGTCTCCATCAGGTTTTGTTTATTTGGGCATACACATTACTCCCTCTCTTTCTGGCTTATATAAAGCCAACTTTGTTCCTGTAATTCGTAGAATCAAGGAGGACTTGGCTCACTGGATGGCCTTGCCTCTATCTCTCTTAGGAAGGGTCAACCTTGTTAAAATGGTTATACTTCCTCGGTTATTGTACCCCTTCCAGATGATCCCAGCTCTTTTAACAAGAAAATCACTTGCTATTCTTAATAGCTCTTTGACATCTTTTCTGTGGAGGAACAAGTGAGCCAGGTTAAAACTTAGCACATTACAGCACCCACTGGATGAAGGAAGCCTGGCAGTGCCAGATTTTAGGTGCTATCAAATTGCTTTCCTCTCTATTTACATTTGGCACTGGTTTAAAAATGATCCCACATCCACCTGGCTTAATATAGAGGTGGCTCCGGTGGCCCCTATCCCTCTTAGTCACATATTATACGCATCTAAGAAATGGGTTTGTCTCAAATTAAAGGGGAATTTTATTTTACAGAATACTTTAAAAGTTTGGAGAATGGTGAAGAAGCTTGGAAATCAGGATGGCTCCTTCCCCCCCCCCCCCCCACATCTATTTATTTAAACCCGGATCTTCCCCCTGGTCTGGCTGACCAAGCCTCCTTCTTGTGGTCTGATAGGGGAGTAAAAACTGCAGGTGACTTGATGACAGGGGGCACTCTGCTGACTTTTGAGCAGCTCAGAAAGAAGTATAATCTCCCACAGAATAACTTTTTTTAGGTATCTGCAAATTCGTAGTTTTATTTCTTCATCTATTAAGCTGCACCCTAATGGGTTCTTTCTTTCACCTATGGAGGAGGTGATTCAGAAACCAGACCCTAGAAAACTAATCACTAGGTTCTACAAGACCCTCTCAGTCTCTTCCAGTGATTGCACAGCTCATGTCAGATCTCTTTGGGAAGTGGACTTTGGAGAATCATTTTCACCTGATATATGGGATGAGGTGCGGTCAGGTAGTGCAAACTACCTTTTTAATAACAAAGCTAGAGAGTTACAATTCAAGATCATATACAGGCTTTATATTACTCCAGTGAAACACAATAAGTTTAACCCTCTATTTTCAAAATGTTGTAATAAGTGTAAAATTTCTGAAGGTTCATATTTTCATTGTTTATTTAAATGTCCTCCTATTAATGACTTCTGGGTAAAAATTTGTAAAGAAATTGATATTATATTCAAGAAAAATCTAGCCCTCACTCCTCTTAGCTGCATTCTAGGAGTAAATCCTACCCCACTGAATCTTCACTCCTCTGCACTCAAATTGTCGCAGGTGCTTCTCTTTTGTGCAAGAAGATGTATTCTTCTTTTATGGATTTCAGACTCTGCTCCTACAGTTACACATTGGATTCGTGGTGTGATGGAACTTATCCCATTAGAAGCTATTAGCTTCTGGTTCAAAGACAAACCTTTTCATTTTTTTGATATATGGGACCTCTTTTTGAGTTATGTAGGAGGAGAAGGCGCCCAGGCCCTCTGGAATGGCCTCTATGGTCTTGCTTGAACTGAGAGGTCAAAGTGCATTACCAAATAGACCACCATTATTTCCAATTGTGTTTTCAGGATGCAATTCTTCTGCTTCTGACAAATTTGTATTCCATTGTGGTATTTATTATTATTATTATTATTATTATTATTGTTTTTTGTGTGTGGAGATGGGATGATGGGGTGGGAGTTTGGGGGCTGAAAAAGAGGGTTCTCTTTGTCATTTTTTGCTGTTTGCTTTTTCTGTATTGCTTGTGGCCCTCAAAAGCTCAATAAATAAATATATATTTAAAAAAAAAAAAAAAAAAAAAGGCGCACGCCACGTCCACGGACGTGGTTGCCGCTAGCAGAACTGCTTCTGGCCAGCGTGTGGCGCGGTCCACCACTGTCAGAAGGTGCGTGAACCCCTACGATGGCAGGAGGGGGCCCACGAGGTCCACGTGAACATGGTCGAACCTCTTAGCCGGTATACGAAACGGCTCCAAAGGGGCCTTCGTGTGTCTCTGTACTTTGGCTCGTTGGCACGCTACACAGGCTGCTGCCCACTCTTTCACTTGTTTGCGCAGGCCTGGCCATACGAACATCGCTCCCACCATTTTGACTGACGCGCGCATGCCTGGGTGCGCCAGAGCGTGAACTGACTCAAACACTCTGCGGTGCCAAACAACTGGGACCACCAGGCGCGGGCGTCCCGTGGAGACGTCACAGATTGGGGCGGGGGGGGGGGGGGGCTGCCGTCTTGTAGTACTCTGCTCTCCAGCCTTAACCCTGTTGGTCCAGACTGGAGCACGCACACATCCACATCGCCAATCTGCTCTGCAGCCATGGCTGTATAATCTATCCTTACGCAGACTGGGGCCACTACTGCGCCCGAGAGGCAGTCCGCCACCACATTCAGTTTACCTGCCACATGCTGAATATCGGTCGTAAACTCTGAGATCGCGGCCAGCTGTCTCTGCTGCCGGGCCGACCATGGTTCCGAAACATTGGCCATCGCGTACGTTAGCGGCTTGTGGTCCACCAACGCAGTGAAGCTGCGCCCTTCCAGCCAGAACTGGAAGTGGCGTATGGCCAGGTGGAGAGCTAGTAACTCTCTGTCAAACGCACTGTATTTACGCTCACTGTCGCGCAAAGTTCTGCTGAAAAAAGCGAGCGGCTGCCAAGAACCGGCGACACATTGCTCCACGACAGCCCCTATGGCCACATCCGAGGCATTGGTAGTGAGCACTATCCGGGCCACCGGGTCCAGGTGCACCAACAGTGCGGCATTTGCCAGGGCTGTTTTAACCTCAGAGAATGCCTGCTCTAGAGTCCATTCGACTCTGTCCGCCGGCTTCCGTTTCTTGAGTGCGGCGTACAATGACTACATGAGCTGAGCTGCGCGGGGGAGGAACCAGTTATAAAAGTTAGCCATCCCCAAAAACACTTGCAGCGCCCTGACCGTCTGAGGCCGGGGAAAATTCGCTGCGGCGCACACCTTGTCGGGCAAGGGTATCGCTCCCTCCGGTGAGATGCGGTGCCTCAAAAAATCAATCTCCGTCACGCCGAACTGGCATTTCGCCGGGTTGATTAACCCGTGCTTTTCCAACCTCCGGAAAACTGTCCTGAGGTGGGTTACGTGTTCGTCCTCGGATGCGCTGGCCACCAGGATGTCATCCAGGTAGACGAACACAAATGGCAGATTGCGCAATACCGCATCCATCATGCGTTGGAATGTCTGTGCCGCGCCTTTTAATCCGAAGGGCATGTGTAAAAACTCAAACAAGCCAAGCAGAGTTATTACCACTGTTTTTGGTATGTCCTCCGCGCACACTGGGACCTGGTGGTTACTGCAGACCAGGTCTATTTTAGAAAAAATATGTGCCCCGGCGAGGTGAATGGAAAATTCCTGAATATGGGGAATCGGGTAGCGGTCATGCACTGTGGCATTATTCAGTCTGTGGAAATCTCCGCATGGTCGCCACGATCCCTCAGCCTTAGGGACCACGTGTAGTGGGGATGCCCATGGGCTGTTTGAGCACCTGATGATGCCCAACCTTTCCAAGTTGGCAAACTCCTCGCACGTTATGGCCCGTTTAGCTGCGTCCAGGCACCAAGGTCGTGCGAAAACGGGCGGCCCAGTGGTGGTGATAAAGTGTTCAACCCCGTGTTTAGTGATGGCCGCCAAAAATGTCAGGACCGTGAGTGCTGGGAACTGAGTGAGCAGTGTGTGGAACTTATCGCCTGGAGCTGTGACGTTGGCTAGTGTTGTTGGCCCGGCCCCTCGAGCTGTACAGGGGAGAAAATCAAAAGACATTGCATTAACCAGGCGTCTGTTAGCAACATCGACTAGCAACCCGTGTGCACACAGGAAATCAGCTCCCAAGATTGGGAAACTGCATGCCGCTATGACGAAAGTCCCCTCGTACATACGGCCGTGTAGGGATACAGTCAGTGTCCTCTCACCAAAAGTCCTAATGTCCGAGCCATTTGCGGCTATCATCTCAGGGCCACTAGCTCCCGCGAGCCGGTCGGCATAGGACGGCAGGATGAGGTTCTTTTGGGAGCCGGTGTCTACGAGGAACAGTCTCCCCGAGCGTGAGTCCATCACGTAGAGCAGCTTGTTTTCTTCACCGGTGGTCGCAGCTGCTACTGACTACCGGCCTTGGCGTTTCCCGAACGCTTGAATTGGCACAGTGGCACACATCTGCGTGCGTTCTCTCCAAAACAGCAGTGGTAGGAGCAGAGCGTATCTCTCTGGCGCCTTCTGGCCCCCGCTGCCGCTACTGTCGCCGGCTCCTTGCTTCCGCTGGTCATCTCGCTGGGTTCTGACGCCGCCGCGTTCACTGTGAGGGCTCTGGTGGTGAGGATGATCTGATCTGCCTCCTGGGCTAGCGCACGGTAGTTGCGTGCGGCCAGCAACGGTGAGTTGGCCAGGACCGCTCTTGCCTCTGTTGGGAGGTTCCGGAGGAAAAGGTGGGCAAACAGAAAATGCCCGTTGTCCGTGCCCATCAATGCCAACATCTTCTCCATCAGTTCGACCGCCGACCCATCTCCTAACTCGGAGCACCTCAGGAGCCTCTCTGCTCTCTCACAGTCCGAGACCGTGTAGCACCGGGTCAGCGTGGCCTTGAGAGCCCCGTATATATCGTGGGCTGGAGGCTGTTGGAGTAGGCTCGCTACTTGCTGAGTCGTGCGAGCGTCCAGCGCTGCGACCACATAGTAATATCTGGTGTCGTCTGCCGTTATTCCCCGGAGGGCGAACTGAGCCTCGGTGTGGAGGAACCAAGACCGTGGGTCATGCAGCCAAAAGTCCGGTAGTTTGACCGAAACAGCGCACGCGTTGCTGGGGTTTTCCATCCGGGCCATCTCTGGGATGCTTGCCGCGTTGCTGGGGCTTCCCGTCCGGGCCGACTCTGGAGTTCTTGCTTTGTGTTCCATAATTCGTCAAGGGTCACCAGTGGGGAGAGTGCAAATAAAGGAACCAGACTTGCACGACAGACGAATTTTATTTCTCACTCTCACTTCATTCATACACAGAAAGACTTTTTTCAATACACCAGGGTCTCTCCTTTTATACCACTCCGTTCCTTCCCCCTGCTGCCTGAGATCTTGCATTACAATATGTTCACACATCCACCCCTTACTGTCCCTGCAGCTACTCCTTCCTGCTGCATTACCATAACTTCTCCCATTACAATACGTACTGTCCTTCTCCGTCAAATCCCCCACGCTCTGCCGGCAGAGGAAATATTCCCCTCCCCTCAGCTTCCAGTCTGAGATGAATATCCCAGCGTGGGTTCCCTACAATGTGACTGTTTTCAGCACCCAAGTATCACTGCAGTCAAGTAGCCCGTCGATGGCGAAGACTGGTTAAGCCAGCCGCGGTATCATGCGCTTCTATTCCAGAGATGATGGTAGAAGCAAAAATGAACGATTCAGTTTGTTTAATTTCCTCTTGTTTAAACCTTAATAAAATCATTTCCTTAGTGGGTCACTACATAATCTCAATGGGTTGTTGTTCAGAGTGATGAGTACTGTGAATATGGTGTATTTTGAAATAAGTTTACTGTCAAAATTATTAATAAATTACAGGCAAAGTCCATAAAATCTGTAATGAGTGGTTAATTTCCTCACATTTGGACCCATCCGTCCATCCATCTTCTTCCGCTTAATCCTTTTCGGGTCACGGTGGGGCTGGAGCCTATCCCAGCATCTTTGGGCGAGAGGCAAGGTACGCCCTGGACAGATCGCCAGTCCATCGCAGGGCCAACACAGAGAGACAGACAACCATTCAGTCTCACAGTCATACCTAAGGACAATTTAGAATCCCCAGTTTGATGTCAATTAACCTAACTTGCATGTTTTTTGGCATGCGGGAGGAAACCGGAGAAATCCCAGAGTAAACCCACGCAGACACGGGGAGAACATGCAAACTCCACACACATCACTGTTGGTCGGGGGCTGGGATCGAACCCAGGATCCCCCGGCCAAGGGTGAGTTGCTGTGCTGCCGCAGTGCTAACCACTGCTACCGTGCTGCCCCACATTTGGACCCTCATAAAATCATTTTCTTTAGAGGTCACTCCATAATTTCAATGGATTATTGTTCAGAATGATGTGTACTACGAGTTTGATGAATTTTCAAAAAAAATTACTGTCAAAATTATTAATGAATTAAGGGTAAAATCCATTAGATGAGCACTGCTGATTGGCTAATTTCCTAAACTTTAAACCCTGATAAAATCATTTCCTTTACAGGTCACAGACTCATTCCAATGGATTATTGATCACTATGAGTCTGATGTATTTCCCAAAATTTTTTTACTGTCACAATTATTAATAATGTAATGTTGGGGCTGTGATAAGGGGGCGGGAGTTTCCCAGAATGTTTGCGCCACGGAGGATTCAAATACTGTATCTGTGTGCTCTAAGCGTTATTCGTGTGTGCCATTATAACTGTGTAATAAGACCAGCTGTGATAGCGTTGTTTCCCTATATGTGCCAAATCATGTATCTGTGTCACCATGAGCGAAATGAGGGTCTGTGTAAATGACCTCCCCTCCGTTCTGTGTTGTGAGAGTGTGTATAAATAAAGCCTGTTTCATCACAGCCACCTCTCCTTATTGTGTGAACCCTTGCAACGTCACACTGGTGACAGGAGTGGGATCACGGAGAAGATGGAAACAAGAATCAGGATGGAGATTCGGCAGCCTAAGTGGCTCATTGCTCAGCTGGAGATGGACAACACAGCTGACATACCAACCCCCGGAGCTGCTCGCCGTGATGAATGGAGCAGCGGACCCAATGGGGCCAGAATACCCCGCCTTCTGCCTTTCTCAAGGCAGGGCGGGCCAAACAGAGCAAACCGGCCCTGCTTCCCGCCCTTTTCAGGGCAGGACAGGCCAGCGATTCCACTGCGACCAGGGGCAGCGATTGACTAAGAGGCGACCGTTCCACTAATCCGCCAACGGGCCAAATTCCCCCACTTTTGCGGTGAAAACCTGCTGGACAACTATCTGGTCCAGGTCGAGCCAGTTGGTGCGCTGAATGCTGGACACCAGAAGAGACTGCCATGCAGGTCGCGCTGGCCCTGGAGGACGGGGCTCTCTGCAAGCTGTTTGACCTCCAGCCTGAGGAACGTCGCAGCTGGCCAGCGCTACAAGGAGTGCTACAAGGAGCGCTCCAGAGGTGGTTTGGGAGAGCGACCAATGCTGAGCATGCCCAGGAACAGCTGGCCAACCGCTGGCGAGGCAGCCAAGAGAGCCTGGGAGCCTACGCTGCAGACATACGGCTGCTGACGTGGCATGGCTACCTGGATTTCAAGCCGGGGGCGGTGGAGAAGCTCACCCTCCAGCAGTTCATCCAGGGGCGTCCACCCAACCCGGCTCCAGGGCCACATCTGGATTCACGCTGCGAGCAGCTGGGAGACTGGGAGACGGCTGTGGCAGAGCGGAGCGGGTGGGTCCGATGATGGATTATGTAGCTGATGTGTCGTTGCCGAGGCAGAGAGCTTTTCAGGCCACAGCTGAGAGCGAGGAGGAGGAGGAGGAACTGTGTCAGACCACATCAGCGTGGCCAATGAAAAGATGACAACGACGATGCAAGGAAGGGTGCTTCTGCTGTGGGGAGCCAGGACACATCGCGCGGTACTGCCCGGCACCCACCCCGCAACAAACCGGCCCCTCGCCAGCTTTAAACTAGAGTGAGGTGGTATGGACGGGGACCTGCCGCCTCCCACAGACATTTTCCACGATGAACTGTCACCACATTTGGGCCGAATTGGACACTCACTAGGGCTGTACCTGCAGTGCAGCTTGGACAGCATGCCAATCCGGGCCCTGATCGACACCCGTTCTACCCCCGTTCTACCATCTCCCTTTATCCGACCCACATTGATGCCCAGTACGGACAAGGCAGGACCGCAGGGGTGGGAACCCACTGGGCGCTGCATCACCACAGCCACCGGTGAGCATGCCAGACTGGGGGGCGGAGAGTTCTTGTGGCGGGGGTGGCCGGCCAGAATACAAACCACCCGTTCAGGGTAGCTGACATCCAAGATCCCTGCATTATTGGACTCGATCTGCTCACAGCATGGGGCGCAACGATTGACACTGCCAGATCATCTCTCCTGCTGGGGGCTCGGACCATCACGCTCTGCAGCAGGACCCAGAGCAGAAACCCGGGTGCCTGCGTGATCGAGGGGCCGCCAGAATGGACCGAACCAGGCGGGTCACCACCAGAACTGAACACAGCAGCGCCACCAGTACAAGCAGAGGGATTGCAATCACCAGTAGAGACAGCGGGGGGGATCAGTGTGTCAGCAGAAAAACAGCAGGCAGTCAAGGAATTGTTCCAGCAGAGCTGCAGCGGATTAGAATCGGGACAGAGATGCCAGCTGCGGGAGCTGTTGGACTGTTATATTGACATCTTCACTGCCAAGGATGAGGAGTGCATCCGAACCAGTTTGGTGCAGCACCAGATCGACACCGGTGAGAGCAAACTGATCCAGCTCCGCCTCCGCCATCTGCCTTTTTCAAGGCGGGCGGCAGCAGAACAAAAAATACGGGAAATGCTGGAGGCGGATGTTATTGAGCCCTCCAGCAGCCCCTGGGTGGTGCCAGTGGTTCTGGTTAAGAAGAAAGACGGTTCGTGGTGGTTCTGTGAGGATTACAGGTGCCTGAATGACGTCACCCGCAAGGATTACTATCCTCTGCCCCACATCGATGACGCGCTGGATTACATCACCGGCTCCAGCTGGTTCAGCTCGCTGGACCTCCGCAGTGGCTATTGACGGGTAGAGCTGTTACCGGAGGCCCATCAGAAAACAGCCTTCTCCATCGGGCAGGGACTGTGGCAATTCAAGGTGATGCCGTTTGGACTTTGCAATGCCCCAGCCACCTTTGAATATCTTATGAAGCGAGTGTTGGCTCACATGCCCTGGAGCCACTGCATTGTTTATCTAGATGACCTGCTGGTTCACGCAGCTGACTTTGATGGTGCCCTGTCCAACCTCCAGGAAGTATTAGACGCCATCTGACGGGCCGGGCTGCGGCTGCACCGTAGAAATGCCACTTATTTTGGCGAGAAACCACCTTCCTGAGCCACATCATCAGCGCAGAGGGAGTCGCCACCAATCCAGAGAAAGTGGCAAGCGGTGAAAAACTGAGCAGTGCTGCAGGACGTGGGAGAGTTAGAGTTTTCCTATTATTACTGGCCTGCTGTTATAGGAGGTTTGTGAAGGTTTTTGCCACCATTGCCAGCCCGCTGCATCAGCTGATGCAGAAGGGCCGTGCATTTGAGTGGAGTGAGGAGTGTGCTGCTGCTTTTTCCCGGCTTCATTCAGCACTCAGAGCCCCTGTGCTGCAGTATCCCGACCCAAACCGCCCTTTCATCGTGGACACGGACGCCAGCAACCAGGTCATCCGGGCGGTGTTATCCCAGGAGGGAGAACACGGAGACCAGGCAGTTGCTTTTTTCAGCCACATTCTCAGCAGAGCCGATAGGAATTACTGTATTGTGTTACTCGCAGAGAGCTGTTGGCTGTCATCCAGGGGCTTCGTCATTTTCATCCGTACGTGTACGGGGGGAGGTTCCAGCTCAGGACGGATCATGCTTCCCTGACCTGGCTACTGAACTTTAAAGAGCCGGATGGACAGTTGGCAAGATGGCTGGAGGCACTGCAGGATTATGATTGTCAGATTGTACATCGGGCAGGCCGCCTCCATGCCAACGCTGACGCGCTGTCTCGGCGTCCCTGTGCTGCTGAGGACTGTCGGCACTGCCAGCAGGCAGAGGACCAAGCCCAAGCTGTCCCACGGGCTGCTGCTTTCCGGACCCTGTGAGCAGGAATAACACAGTGGCGCACAACTCCTCCTCGGATAATCAGTCAGCGCTCCACAGCGATGATGTCACAGAGGCCCTCAGCACACAGCAGCTGCAGAGCGAGCAGGATACTGGGTTTGGCAGTGGCTGGATGTGGGCCAGCAGCCCACCTGGGAGGCTGTGTCCACGCTGGACCCAGAGATCAAGACCCTACATTCCCAGTGGGCCAATCTCCGCTGTCACGAGGGTGTTGTGTATCGGCAGTGGCAGGTTCCAGTTAGGCAGTGTCACATCTGACAGCTGCTGGTTCCCCGGTGGCTCCCCCCCAGAGTGCTCCAGTTGGTCCATGGGTCGGTGGGGGCGGACCACTTTGGGGTGACAAAGACGCTGCAGCATCTTCGGGCCGGGATGTCGCCAGGATGTAGAGTTCCATGTCCATCGCTGTGACACCTGCAAGGTTCAGAAAGGGCTGACTCGGTAATCCCACACCCCCTTGCAGCAGTACCGAGTGGGGGCACCCATGGACCAGGTAGGAGTGGACATTCTGAGCACTTTCCCGACCACAGATCGGGGGAACTGCTACGTGCTGGTCGCAATGGATTATTTCACCAAATGGCCAGAGGCGTATGCAGTCCCTGATCAGAGCACCGCCACCACAGTATCAAAGCTGGTGGACGAGATGTTTTGTCAGTTTGGTGCACTGGAGGAGCTGCACAGCAATCAGAGACGGAACTTTGAGGCAGAGGTCTTCAGGGAGGTCTGTGGGCGGCTGGGCATCCGGAAGACTCAGACCACCCCGCCGCATCCACAGAGCGACGGCCTGGTCAGATGTTTCATTCGGACTCTAACCACCCAGCTCACTGTCCTAGTGGACCAGCGACAGCGAGACTGGGACCTGCATCTGCCCTTGGTTCTGTGGGCGTACTGGACGGCAGCTCAGAAATCCACCCGGTGCATCCCTGCAGCACTGTTTCATGTTCACCATGAGCGAAATGAGGGTCTGTGTAAATGACCTCCCCTCCATTCTGTGTCGTGAGGGTGTGTATAAATAAAGCCTGTTTCATCACAGCCATCTCTCCTTATTGTGTGAACCCTTGCAACGTCATACTAAATTAAAGCTAAATTCCATGAAATGATTATTTCTGATTCGTAAATGTCCTCATTAGGAACCTTAACCTTGTGACCTCATAAAGAAATGGTTTTATCAGTGTTCAAAGATGGAGAGATTAGCCAATCGGCACTGATCATTTCATGACGTCTGGCTTTAATAATTATTTTAACAGTAAATTTTTTTTGAAAATGCATCAGATTTATAGTACACATCACTCTGAACAGTATGATTAGATCTCTGCATCTAACTATACTGAATGTTGAAAGTTTAAATGGCCAGTCAAAAGGGAACTTTGGATAGTAAAGTGAAAGGGGCAGGTGCTCAAGTCCCCATAGCTTCCCCCTCTGCACGTGTGTGGATTTTATGGACTTTGCCTGTAATTTATTATTAATTTTGACAGTAAAGTTATTTCAAAATGCACCATATGTCATGCTTCTGAGCATGGGTGGGGTGCTGTGGTCAGTCTCTAAGTTGTGTTATGTCATCTGTTGTATTTATGCATCTCTGTTTATTTTGTATTTACTATGGGTATCTTAGGGGCGGCTGTGGCGCAGGTGTAGTGTGGTCGACTACTGATCAGCGGGTCAGGGGTTTGATTGTTGCTCTGTCTGCAGTCTGCATGTCAAAGTGTCCTTGAGCAAGACACTGAACCCCCAGTTGCTCCTGGTAGGTCAGGCCAGTGCTGGTGCATGGCAGCTCTGCTGCAATCACTGTGTGAATGTATGTGTGAATGGGTGAATAGCAGGATCTGTAAAGCGCTTTGGTCATCCAGAGATTAGTAAAAACCACTAAATAAGTGAACACCATTTAGTTTGGGGGTTTTCATGCACTTCTGTATTTTGTCTCTGGGTTGTTATTTGTCTCTGTTTATTTGTGAGTTGTTTTGTATTCTTAGTTGTGTCATTAGTCTTGTCTATGTATTTGTGTATCATCTTATATTATTTGCAGGTCTTGGGGTTGTGTTATTTTATTCTCTGCATCATTATTTATTCTTTCTGGTCTGTGCTTTTTTTTTTTTCCACAATATCTTTATTGAACCTTTTTTTTTTTTTTAACAAACATGATACAAACAATCAAACACTAACACTAAAGTACTACAAAAAAAAAAAATACCCTAAAAACACCAACAACCACCAACAAAATCAAGTCTTCAACAATGCTCCTCTGTTTAGTCTAGACAATCCAATACATTAGTATACATATTATGTTCACCAGTTTGGAATTTACAAGGTCCACACACATCATTCACCTTCTTCTTCAAGAGTTATGTTTAAATTTTTTACATAATCAATAAAAGGTCTCCATATATTCTCAAACACAATTTCCTTTGATTTCAGTATATATGTTATTCTTTCTAATGGAAGGTTTGTTAACATCTGTCTTAACCACTGAGTCACATCTGGTCTATGAGTCTTTTTCCATAATAGTGCAATACATTTTTTGGCATTAAGCAAACTGAGGTCTATGAATGTTCTTTCACTTTTATTGAAATTATGCTTTTCTGGGTACAGACCCAACAAAAACAGTTTAGGATTCAATATGATTTGTTTTGAGATTATTTTTTTCAATTGTTACCCTCACCTCCTCCCAAAACATTCTTATTAATCTACATTCCCATAAACAATGAAATAGGGTTCCTTTACTTTCCATGCATTTTGTGCATGTATCTGGTATATTTTTGTTATATTTATTTAACTCCTCCGGTGTAACATACATCCGCATTAACCATTTGAAATGTATCAATTTAAGGCGTGCATTTATTGATTTGGTTTGAGCTTCTGTACAAGCCAATTCCCATTGTTCCTCTGAAATTTCAATTTGCAGATCTTCTTTCCAGTAGTTTAATCTTTTCAGTGAATTTTCACTTGAAGATAGTGTCAATGAGTTATAAAACTCTGAAATAATACCCTTTCTTTTACTATCTTTCATCATCATTTTTTCCAAGGATGAATAAATAGGTCGAGTGAGAGCTTTATTTTGATTTGATCGAATAAAGTTTCTAAGTTGAAGATATTTAAAAAAATGTGTTCTATTGAGATTAAATTTGATCCTCAGCTCTTCAAAAGACATTATGTTGTCTGCACATGGCAAATATAAATCCTGAATCTTTTGTATCCCTTTTAAATTCCATACTTTAAATACAGCGTCTGCTCTCCCTGGTTTAAAATATTGATTACCCCATATTGGACTAAATTGTGACAATAACTGTGGTTCTTTTAAATAGTTTTTAGCTTCACACCATATTTTGATCATATGCTTTACAAATGGATTTTTAACTTGTTTTTGTAATTTTTTTGCCGAATCTGAGTATATGAATATGGGAAGAGGTAAAGGTAAATTGTATGATTCCATTTCAGTCCAGTGAGGGAGATCATTTGATGAAAAATAATATGTCATAGACCTCAGTTGTGCCGACCAATAGTACAACATAAAATTTGGACATTTCAGACCTCCACGATCAAATGGTAAATATAATAAAGACAAACGTAATCTAGCCCTCCTGTTGTTCCATATAAATTCCACTAACTTTTTTTTTATTCTTGAGAATAGATCTAAAGGTGGTGATAAGGGAATGTATTGAAATAAATAAAGTATTTTAGGTAAAATATTACTTTTAAGTATATTGATTCTCCCGATCATCGACATTGGTAGTGACATCCATCTCTGAGTTAACTCATTGATATCTGACATTAAGGCTTCATAGTTGACACTGGCGACTGATTCTAGCTTAGGCATAATTTGGATTCCTAAATATTTAAACTGATTTACAACACTGAATTGATTTACCTCAGGGGCTGGGTAATTTCTCTGGGTCTCATTTAGCATTAATATTGAAGATTTAGTTTTATTTATTTTATATCCTGATATTTCCCCAAAATTCTTTTTTAAATTCAACAAGGTTGGAATTGATTTTTTTAGATTCGACATAAACAAAATTATATCATCGGCGTACAGGGAGATTTTATGTTCTGTTGGTCCAACTTTAATTCCATATATTTGTGAATGTAAACGTATCGCTATCGCTAAAGGTTCAATTGCCATAGTAAACAGTAAAGGTGAAAGTGGACAGCCTTGTCGACATCCTCTATTGATTTTTATTGGTTTTGAAATATTGTTATTTGTTAGGATTTCTGCTGTAGCATTATTGTATATTATTTGAACCCATTTTATGAAATTATTTCCAAGTCCAAACCTTTGTAGGACTTCAAAAAGAAAGGGCCATTCAACTCTATCAAAGGCCTTTTCGGCGTCCAATGATAGGAGAGCTGTATCCGGTGCTTCTTTATTAAAATAAATAATATTAAATAGTCTTCTTACATTATGGAAGCCTTGTCTACCCTTTATAAAGCCATTCTGATCTCGATTAATAATATTTGGTAAAATTTCTTGTATTCGTCTTGCTAAAATTTTACAGATTATCTTAAGGTCGGCGTTTAATAGGCTTATTGGTCTCATATTTTCACATTTATTAGAGGGCTTACCTGGTTTTGGCAACAGTATAATTAAGGCATTATTTATGTATGATGGTAAATTATTATTTTGAAATGCTTCTAAAACCATTTCCAAAAAAGGTTTTATTAATTTATTCTTAAATTTTTTATAAAGGTCAACTGGAAGACCATCTGGTCCTGCACTTTTTCCTGATTTCATATTATCAATGGCTAGCCCAACTTCTTCTTGACTAATTTTAGACTCCAATATCTCCCTGTTTTCATTTGGAATACACGGTATAGATAGTTCGTTCAAAAACCCATTTAGTTTTGTTAAATCAGGTTCATTTTTGGTATCATATAATTTTTCATAGTAATCTCTAAAGGCTCTATTAATTTCTAAAGGATCTATAACTACCTGTCCGTTACTTATAATACTGGTAATTGGTGTTTTAATTTCCAATTGTTTAATCTGCCATGCTAATAATTTTCCTGATTTTTCACCTTGTTCATAAAAAGATTGTTTCAATCTTAGAAGACTCGAGGCAGCTCTATTCGCTGATTTTTTGTCGTATTCAGCTCTCAAAATCAGTAATTCATTCTCCAACCTTGGGTCACTTCCTGCATACACTTTTTCCTGAAGACTTTTTATTTTATGTTCCAATTTAGCTCTCTCCTCTCGAGTCTTCTTAGATTTTGATCCTGTATAACTAATAATATGTCCCCTAATAAAAGCTTTGAAAGCCTCCCACTTTACACATGCTGATGTTTGTGTAGTATTGATGTCAAAGAACTCGTCTATCTGTTTTTCTATATACTTGACAAATTCCTCATCCTGAAGCCATTTATGCTGAAATTGCCATCTACCTGATTCCTTTGTCAATTTTTTATCTACATATATTAGACAACAGGGTGCATGATCAGAAATCACGATGTTATCATAAAAGCAGTTTTGAATCTTGGACCTTAATTCTGTGGAAATCAAAAAATAATCAATACGTGAGAATGTCTTGTAGGTACTGGAATAACAAGAATAGGCTTTAACTTGTGGTTTCATTTCTCTCCATATATCTAACAATCTCAATTCTTTCATAAAATGATTAATAGTCATCCTACATCCAATGTGCGTACAATCCAGTCCTGTTGATCTATCCACACCTGGATTCAATGTACAATTAAAATCCCCTGCTATTATATGTTGCCCTGTAAGTGATGATAAGATGAGAAATAAATTAGCAAAGAACTTCTGATCATCTATATTGGGACCATATAAGTTCACAAGATTTATATTTTCTAATAGCAAAGAACCTTGAATGATTACATATCTTCCAAATTTGTCTCCAATTACATTTTTCACCTGAAAAGGAACTGATTTATGTATGAGAGTCATAACTCCCCTGGCTCGGGATGAAAATGAAGAGGTGAATACACTTCCCTGCCATCTACTCCTAATTCTTTTAACATCCTCCTCTATCAGATGAGTTTCTTGTAAAAACACAATTCTTGAACCCATGTCCTTTATTTTATTCATAACTTGTTTAAGTTTTTTTAAATTTTGTAGACCTCTGCAATTCCATGAAGTTAAATTAAGATTAACACTTTGGTCCATGATCAATAGAGAGTTTGGGATTACCTTGCAGTGTAAACATGCTCATACAGAGAAGCAAAAACATGAGTGGTTGAACATTCATCCTACAAACTACACACAAACAAATTTCCCCTTCCCACACTTGTGGCAAACCCCCCAAAATCAAAAGAAAAATTCTGTCTCCCGATATAGCCATCGACTGTTCCACACCCACGGGGAACAGCCTAAGCCACTCCTTCTTCATCCTCCCAATCACCCCAACTCTACTGCTTTTAATGACGTAACATTAACTCTCCTCTGTAGTTTTCCAACTTAACTCCAAAATTTTTAACAACTTTGTACATCATAGTTTTTTTTTTTGTTTGTTTTGTTTTTGTTTTGTTTTTTTAATATATAATACAATCTATATTTTGTAAACTTACTATTTACTTCAAGTCAGTCAGATGCCTGTGCAAATGCTTAATTATTCTACCTTATATTTTGTTCATGCTTAGCTCCCACCAGTCTCTTCTTCTTCTTTGATCTTCTTGATGAACTCCTGCGCCTCCTCTGGGGTCTTGAAGATGTGGGTTCTGCCCTCATACGTGGTCAGCAGTCTCGCAGGATAGATTACACCATGACGAATCCCAAGGTTGCGCAGCTCCTTACGTACGGGATCAAACTGCTTCCTCAATTGCTGGATTCCTGTAGCCAAATCTGGGTAGAACCGCACCTGCTGGTCCTGGTGTTTAATCTCTCCTTTAGCACGTGCAGCGTTGAAGATCTTCATCCTGTCTCTGTTGCTAAGAAACTTCATAATTAAGGTCCTCGGCGGTCCCTTATCTCTCCGTGGGCCAATACGATGTGCTTTTTCCAGAACCACTGCTGATTGCAACTCCTCGCTGCCCAGCACCTCCGGAATCCACTTTTCCAGAAAGGAACATACGTCCCGACCTTCTGATTCCTCTGGAAGACCCACCAGCCTCAAATTATTCTGTCTCGACCGAGATTCCAAATCCAAAATATTATCTTCCAGAGATTTATTTTTTTTTTCCAAAGTGCGCACCTTTAATTGAAGACGGGTGACGTCATCTTCAGCACTAGCGAGACGGAGCTCCATCTGCGCCGTTCGTTCTACACAGTCACCCAATTCCTTTCTTATTCCTTCCAACGCTGTCATAATCCCATCAAATCTAGAGGAAAAGTCCGCTCTCATTGAACTCATGGCAGCCATCAGCGCATCTGCGCCATTCCCCGCAAACATCGCACCGCCGCCAGCTTCCTCCGCCATATATGGAGTTTTGTTTGCTGCGTCACAGACCTGAAAGTCCGTTAATTTGGACTGTTTCGGCGGCTCGCTTTTTCCTTTTCCTGGTTTTCCAGCCTTAGGCTTCGCCGACATATCCTCGCCCAAATGCTGGGATACGTTCTGTCCCAAATGAGAGAGTTATTTGCCGATTTTTTTTTTCCAGGAGCAGAGCAGAGCGAGACACGTCCGTCCTACGTGGCAGCCATAACCGGAAGTCCTGGTCTGTGCTTTTATTTTGACAGTGCCCTGTGTAACATCCTGCTGTCAAATTCTGTTTTGGGGCTGCACACCTGTCACAGATTGTGTCTGATTATTTTCTTGCTCATGTGATCCACACCTATAATTCATTGGCCCTTTCCCATTTGCCTATTTAAGTACAGCAGCAATGCTTCCCGTTGCCATGTCCTACTGTTTGTTTCAGTGTGTTTGTCCGTGGGGTTGTTCGGGTGGGCTCCATTTTATTCTCTTTTTCCCTGGCGTGTCCATGAACCTCAGCCTGGCAGTTCTCTGTTAGTGATGGCCAGATGAAGCTTTCTAGAGGACTTGAGACCTTTCATCAAAATGGTTCATATAGATGAGGCCTCATCTGAAACTTCATTTTCTCGACTAGGTCGTCTAGTGGACAAAACATATACAACATGCAGATTTTTACAAGGGCATTATTGGTTTAATGTGCATTTTTTTTCCATTTCAATAAATGCACTGTTATGTATGAAAATACCTCAGTGATGAATGAGGCAAGATGATGGTTGGCAAACACAGCTTTATTGTTGAACTATGTACAGAGGAGTATACGGTGTGCACCAGTGTAGGCATCCGGCAAAGAGGCCATAAGATGGCGCCTATCCCTTATACAGGGCAGTGCAGTGACGTGCGAAGTGCACGTCACCACACTGCACTTCACAATAAAGTGCCGTTTCCCATATACCCCCCCCCCCCCGCCTTAGAAAAGTCCACAACCACACACACAATTGAAATCCACCCCAAATTGGAACCCGAATCACACTCTAAAATAATGGGAACTAATGTACTTAAATGGCCTAACACATTGACACAAAACAACCTAAAATAGGACTGGTGGGTGGACTGCCACACAGCCCGCACAGCATTGTGGATTATTCTGCCACCAAATAAATGAAAGAGTTGTGGAGATTGTGTGGAAAGACGAGGCTGAGTTTATTACTCAAAATCAGTTTTATTCACAACCACATTCTCCAACATCCAAAAACAGACAAGAGGAAGAGCTGCCCCCACAGCTGTCCTCTTTATACCCCAGGACATCAAAGCAAACAGTCGCATTGTCTTTACAGCCCAAAACACAATGTACCCCCCTTCAGGTCTTCTGTCTCCCCTGAAGTCCTGGTGGTCAGGAAATCCTTCATGGCCGTCTCTCTGCATACAAAAGGCCAGACTTCGCATCCTCCTGCCACCCCTAGGAGGTTCAGACTTTTTGTTCCTCTGAGACGTGCAGTAAACAATAAGCATACAGTAACAAGCATGTGAAGCATATGGAAACCGCATATGTGCCCACATGACCCCCCCAAACGTCTAAGATGGAACAACATCACCACAGATTGCATGTCATAATAAAATCACTAAACATCAGTCCAAGTGCTGCTTAGGTCTCAACCTCCTCCCATATCTGCTGTAAGCAGGTTGTACCACTTCCACGGCGTCTTCCAGCTGTGGATCTGCTGCCTGGGGATGAGAATTGTTAGTCAACCTCTGTGGGTGTTCTGGGGAATGCTCTCTAGGGGGTCTGCCATGCTGAGGAGCCTTCGCCAACTGCACAACTTCGTCAGCTAACACAAAAGCGGGTTTGAGCCTGTTAATGCCAATCCTTTCTTTTCTGCCTCCCAAATCTAGCAAAAAATGCTTATCCCCTGTTTCCAGCACTCTATACGGTCCGTCATAAGGTGGGCGTAAGGGCGGCCGATGGGCATCATGTCTGACAAAAACAAACTCCGCATTTTTTAAAGCCTTAGGCACAAAAACACGCGGAAAACTGTGGTGAACGGGGCCAGGTAGCATGCTCGGGCCCGTGCTATTCTGTAACCGCTAAACCGGGGAGCGCTCTGGCGCAGGATTATCTGGGAGAAATTCCACGGGCAGCCGAAGTGGCTGTGCGAACACTAGCTCAGCTGGGGAGGCTTCTAAATCCTCTTTAGGTGCAGAACGCAACCCCAATAAAACCCATGGTAGCTTGTCCACCCAATTTGTATCCGTAAGCGACGCTCTGAGGACCGCCTTCAATGACCTGTGAAAACGTTCGCACAACCCGTTAGCCTGCGGGTTGTAAGCGGTCGTGCGGTGGATCATTGCCCCCAGGCTGCGGGACATCGCTGACCAAAGTTCGGAAACAAATTGCGGGCCTCTGTCAGACGTAATGTCCGACAGGACTCCAAAGCGCGCTACCCATGTAGTTAGAAACGTGCGCGCCACCTCCTCAGCTGTGGTTGACGACAGCGGGACCACTTCTGGCCAGCGCGTGGTGCGGTCAACCATTGTCAGAAGGTGTGTGCACCCTTGTGAGGGCGGGAGGGGGCCTACGAGGTCCACGTGGACATGATCAAACCTTTTAGCCGGGATGTGAAACGGCTCCAAGGGAGCTCTCGTGTGTCTATGAACCTTGGCCCGCTGGCAGGCTGTGCAGGCTGCCGCCCACTCTCTAACTTGTTTGCGCAGGCTCGGCCACACAAATTTCTCTCCTACCATTTTGACCGATGCGCGCGCTCCCGGGTGCGCCAGAGAATGGATCGAGTCAAAAACGCGGCGGCGCCACGCGGCTGGAACCACCGGACGCGGCCGCCCAGTGGAGACATTGCAGATTAGGGGGGGCATACCGTCTTGCAGCACCCTGCTCTCCAGCCTTAACCTTGTTGGTCCAGACTGGAGCGCGCGCACATCCGCATTGCTACCCTGCTCCGCGGCCATGGCTGCATAATCTATCCCCACACGGACTGGGGCCGCGCGCACTTCCACGTCGCTACTCTGCTCCGCGGCCATGGCTGCAGGATCTACCTCCGCGCAGGCGGGAGCCCCCACGGCGCACGAGAGGCAGTCCGCCACTACATTAAGTTTACCCGCCACATGCTGGATATCGGTAGTAAACTCCGAAATTGCGGCCAGCTGTCTCTGCTGCTGGCCCGACCAAGGTTCTGAGATCTTGGCCATCGCAAAAGTCAGCGGCTTGTGGTCAACGAACGCGGTGAAACGGCGTCCTTCCAGCCAGAACTGGAAGTGGCGAATGGCCAAGTGGAGAGCTAACAACTCCCTGTCGAATGTACTGTATTTTCGTTCGCTGTCGCACAGGGTCTTACTGAAAAAGGCGAGCGGCTGCCAGGCTCCAGCTACAAACTGTTCCACGACCGCCCCTATGGCCACATCTGACGCGTCAGTAGTGAGCGCCATGCAGGCCGCTGGGACTGGATGTGCTAACAACGTAGCGTTTGCTAGGGCTGTTTTGACTTTGGAAAATGCGCGCTCTCGCTCCGGAGACCATTCGACTTTATTTGTGGGTTTTTGTTTTTTTAGTGCAGCATACAATGGTTGCATGAGCTGCGCTGCACGGGGGAGGAAACGGTTATAAAAATTTACCATTCCCAAAAACTCCTGTAACGCTTTGACCGTTTGTGGCTGGGGAAAGTTTGTTACTGTGTGCACTTTGTCAGGCAGAGGGACCGTTCCCTCTGGGGAGACGCGATGGCCAAAAAAATCAATCTGCGTCACCCCGAACTGACACTTTGCCGGGTTAATTATTAACCCGTGCTCTGCCAACCTCCGGAAAACTGCTGTGAGGTGGTTTTCGTGTTCGTCCTTGGACGCGCTGGCTACCAATATGTTGTCCAGGTAGACTAACATGAAAGGGAGATCGCGCAGAACCGCGTCCATCATGCGTTGGAACGTCTGCGCAGTGCCCTTAAGCCCAAACGGCATGCGCAAAAATTTGAAAAGCCCAAAGGGAGTTATTACCGCTGTTTTGGGTATGTCCTCAGCACGCACTGGGACCTGGTGATATCCGCGTACCAAGTCTATTTTAGAAAAAATGCGCGCCCCCGCCAAATGAACTGAAAAATCTTGGATGTGCGGGATCGGGTAGCGGTCGTGCGCTGTAGCGTTGTTCAGCCTGCAGAAATCACCACAAGGCCGCCACGAGCCATCAGCTTTCGGGACCATGTGAAGCGGTGAAGCCCATGGGCTCTTCGAACGCCTGATGATGCCCAACCTCTCTAGGTTGGCGAACTCCTCGCGCGCTATGGTCAGTTTAGCTGAATCCAAGCGCCGAGCTTTTGCGAAAACGGGCGGTACGGTGGTAGTAATAAAATGTTCCACCCCGTGTTTAGCCACTGTCGCCGAAAATGTTGGGACCGTGAGTGCTTGGAACTGAGTGAGGAGTGTGTGGAACTTACTACCTGCAGCTGTGACGTTGGCTTGTGCTGTTGGTGGGGCCACTCAAGCTGTACAGGGAATAGAAGAAAAAGAGCGTGCATTAACCAGGCGTCTGTTAGCAAGATCGACCAACAAACTATGTGAGCACAAAAAATCAGCCCCTAGCATGTTGAAATTGACTGCCGCTATGACGAAAGTCCATTCGAAAGTGCGGCCGTGTAAAGACAGAAGCAGAGTCCTCTCACCGACGGTCTTAATCGCCGAGCCGTTCGCTGCTGACACCCGGGGGCCACTGGAAGGCGCCAGTTGGTCAGCGTAGGAAGGTGTGATGAAACTCAGCTGGGAGCCCGTGTCCACGAGGAAGTGCTTCCCCAAGTGCGCATCCTTCAAGTAGAGCAGCTTGTTCTCCTCTCTGAGGGCCGCAGCCGCTACCGACCCCCGGTGTTGGCGTTTCCCGAGCGCTTGAAGTGGCACGGTGGAATGCACTTGCGTGCCCTCTCTGCGAAACGGCGATGGTAGAAGCAAAGGACATCGTCTGCTCCGTGTCTCCCGGCCCTTGCCGCCGCCGTCGTCTGTGTGTCTGGTGCTGCAGCCTCTGGCCCCCTGCCGTCTCCGGACGTTGCGCCTGGCCCCGCTGCCGCAGCCGCAGCCACACATCGTTTACTGGCGTCGACGAGTCACTGCGCCTCCTGGCCCAGCTCGTGGTAGTCTCGTCGGGCCAGCAGTGGTGAACTGGCCAGGGTCACTCTCACCTCTGACGGTAGGGTTCTGAGGAAGAGGTGGGTGAAGATGAAGTTATCATCTTCGGAGTCTCTCAAACTCAACATCTTCCCCATCAGGTCTGCAGGTCTGTCGCCCTCAAATTCAGTCAGCGCTAGGAGCCTCTCTGCTCGCTCCTGCACCGAGGGGGTGAAGTAACGGATGAGTGCAGCCTTCAACGCGCTGTACTTGTCGCTGTCCGGCGGGTGGTTGATCAGGTTCGCCACCCGCTGGGCTGTGTGGTTGTCCAGCTTTGCAACCACATGGTAGAACTTTGTGTCGTCCACCGAAATCCTCCGGAGGTGAAACTGTGCCTCGACTGCGCTAAACCAGGAGCGCGGATTGTTCGGCCAGAAGTCCGGTAGGTGGACTGTGGCTGCACTCATTTGGCTGGCTCCTGGCGAGTCTAGCTCGGGATATTCGTCTCCGCTCATGATACGTCGTAAGGTCACCAGTGTGGAGATTGTGTGGAAAGACGAGGCTGAGTTTATTACTCAAAATCAGTTTTATTCACAACCACATTCTCCAACATCCAAAAACAGACAAGAGGAAGAGCTGCCCCCACAGCTGTCTTCTTTTTACCCCAGGACATCAAAGCAAACAGTCGCATTGTCTTTACATCCCAAAACACAATGCACCCCCCCTTCAGGTCTTCTGTCTCCCCTGAAGTCCTGGTGGTCAGGAAATCCTTCATGGCCGTCTCTCTGCATACAAAAGGCCAGACTTCGCATCCTCCTGCCACCCCTAGGAGGTTCAGACCTTTTGTTCCTCTGAGACGTGCAGTAAACAATAAGCATACAGTAACAAGCATGTGAAGCATATGGAAACCATATATGTGCCCACAGAGTCTTTATTTAAACTAAAAATATCAGCCGTGTTCCTAAACTAAACATAATCGCACACAATAGCAACACAGCCATAAATAAAGTGCTACCGCACAGTCACTTGGGTGGGAAAGATGGAACCGGTATGGGGGGGCCCCGAGCACCCCCTCAGCAGGCGTGCCCCTGGAGGTGACAGGCCCCCGGAGCGATGACTGATCTTCTGGATGACGGAGCCCAGATTCCACACCACCATCACCGACTCCCGTCCAACCTCGCCACCTGGGGTGTCCTCCTGGACATGCCGCAGCTGGTTGGCGTGCCTCATAGAGCTGTCGGACAACCGGGCACTGGCCACAACTTCGCCACTCTCCGCAGATGTGCTTGATGTTTTGCTGGCTGTCGTTTGGTCCATCTTCGCTGTGGATGTTCATCACCCCGAACCCGAACCAAGTCCATAACCCGAAGTGGAATTTTACTCAGCCCAATGTGCTGCTGCTGAGCATGCAGTAATTCCATGCTCGTCGGTCTGGCCCTGTCCTCTTCTACAAATGTTGCAGTGTACACTGTCGTAGCTGCAGACCCCCCACCCAACTGTGGCCAAGCACCGGAGGCATCTGGGGCTAGCATGATGTTGCTCATCGGCATGGGTACCGACAATGGGCAAGAACTGGTCAACTTGAAAGTGAGGGTATCCGTTCACTCCCAGTGACCGTCGGGGCGAGTGGGGTGATTTCTCCCTTGGGTTCCCCAGGTCAGACAAACGGCACACCCTGGCACAGTGATTCAATCGTCCACATCTACTACAACGTTTTCCTCTTGCCGGGCATTTCTTCGCTTTATGGTAATGCAACGTGGACCCACAACCCCTGCAACAGGAGTTTCCCGGGGCAGACCTTTGGCTGGTAGCATTGATTTCCCAATAGTCTTCATCCGAGCTATCCTCGCTATCATGGTCCGCAACATTAGCTGAGGTGGGCAGCTCCAGCGTCTTCTGTGGCTGGTGCCAATTTAGCTCCACAGCTAGCTAATCAACAGCTTCGAACCGGAGAGCTAGCTCAACTGCTTCAGCGAACGTCAAGTCATTAGGCGCCACTAATAGCCTAGCACGCAGCTCAGCATTGCATGTGTACTCTGCTAGTTGGTCGTGTACCATCTCATCTTCAAATGGTCCAAAATGACGCTCGCTGGCTAACTGCTTCAAGTCAATGACATACTGGCGGATAGGTTCACCTACACGCTGGCATCTCAGGCAAAAACAAATTCTCTGAACAGTCACGCTGTCTGGGGTGGAGAAACATTTAGCTAGCAGCTCCACAACTTCCTCGTATGAGTCCACCATACCCAAGTGTCCGTAGGACCCTCTGGCCCTCAATACCCAGGTTGTGAACGAGAAGCGCCCGTGTCCTCACCTTATCGAGCTTCCCGAGGTCCAGCGCTGTAATATATGTTTGATAGGCCTCCTGCCAATGCGGCCATGAAAGTGGTGGTTCACCCGGGAGCTCGAGGAAGGGACGAAGTAGTGTAATGCACGCCTCCACGAGTTAATCCTCGATTGCCAAATGTTATGTATGAAAATACCTGGGTGATGAATGAGGCAAGACGATGGTTGGTGAACACAACTTTATTGTTGAACTATGTACAGAGCAGTACATGGTATGCTGTAACGGCAGCAGCTGTGTTTGTTTGATCCATGTGAGAAACATGGCAATTCTTGTGACTGTTACAATTTCCCCGCTATATAAGTCAACAGTGACATCCTTTCTAGTATTTGACCTCTGGTTGTACAGCAATGCCTCCCAAAGATTTGTTTTGGCAGGTATATACAGTATATTCACAGCCTGGCTCTGTGTGCCAGGCAAAAGTTGTTTACTTTGTGTCTGGGGGAACCCCCAACCCGGAAATGACCTTTGACCTCTGGGGAATCCCTTGGGAACTCCCTACCTTTTATTTATTTATTCCCTCCATATTTTCTTTTAAAACCTAGGTTTGGAAATTTATCCTTTGAGATTTAAGAATTATTGAAATAATTTGCCATCAAAAATACATGAGGTATAAGATTATTCACAACAGGAAGTAGACGATTTTGAGACTTCCTGCCCAGCAGAATAGGACAACGGACGGATTTCAGCATGGCTGGCTAAGACAGAAATCCAAAGCCATCCAGTTGTTTACCTCAGCCCAGGTAGGGTGAAACTGTCATAATGATGAAATAATCCCTCATAGCCAATTATCTACCCGATATTTTGTGAAAAGTTTGAGAGATGATGATATTTTTGAAGTTTGTTGAAGTGTGACTAGACCATGTGACTGTCAGGGGTAATCCATTGCCTATGTAACTTTTCACCTAGTCTCCATGCATGTGCAAAAACTGTAATAGTTGTGAAAAAGTAATTTTTGAAGCTTCATTTTGTGAATAGGGATGTATTTTTGACTTGAAGTAAATGCAGTATTATTCAGGTCGATCACTGCTGCAATTCCCGGCCTGCATGGCCTTTGGTAGTTTAGAAGTGCAAATCTGGCAATCCATTATTTATTGGATGCCTAGTTCTAGTCAATTTTATTGTTATGTTTTTGAATTGACATCTTGACTTTAAATTAGCTGAAATACCAATTTACAAGGTATTTATTCCGGGCTATTAATTGCAGACAAATGTGAGAGCCTGCAAGGAATTTCTGCCCTCGGAAGGCTGCGACACGGCAAAGTGGTCAGTGAAATGTTTAACTCTGTTGAAGTTTAATGATGGTTGTTTGAATATGCACATGTTCAAAGAATAGAAACTTTTTGTGTGTGTTTCTAATATGAAAATCTGATGTGCACAAGCCATACAATTTTAAATGTGGATTTGATAATCTGTTGTATTTGTTTACAGTAAATGCTGCATAATTTTTGCTGGTAGCTTTCTTGCAACAACTCAGTAAACCTAAGAAATCTATCAATTTGAGATCATAAATGTTTACATTTGTGTGTATGCAGTATGATTTAATTTCTGTAATACTAGAATTTTGTGTCCACAGCTAAAATAATGTTTCTTGTGTTTGATATGTTTCAGTCTTTACGGTGTTTGATGCAATTAAAGTCAAAGCAAGGACATTAAAGATGTGTCAAACATCAGTTATTGCACACCAAAATGCAGCTCATAATCCGGGGCCGGAACAGTAAAGACACTAGTAAAGACACTACCTCATACTCGTCTGTACCAAGTCATCGTGGACGAGCGTGGGTGTGCAAGCAAAGAACGCTGCAGATTCAAGAGGTTGGGTCATGCCGTGTCATCGAGATCGTGATGGTGACATCCTGTCGGTACCACTCACCAGTGTGCCAGTGCTAGTATATGACAATTAAGTAAGAGACATTCACTTTTCTGCTACAGCCTGTAAGTGAAGGACATGTATCCAGTGATTGAACCTTGAGGACACATTTTAAGTCAAGTCAAGTCAAGTTTGTGTTTCTCAAGTGCAAGTCAAGTTTATTAGTCACTGAATACTGTGTTTATTTTGTGCTGATGTTGAGAGAAGTGTTTGCATTATTCTGTTTTCATTGTACATGTACTGCTTGTGCACATCCTGTTGCTAGCGTATTTCAATCAGTATTTTTGAACATCAATTTAAATCAGGCTAGTAAGATCAAGTAAGATCAAGGGCTGAGGTAAGGGCTGGTTGAGCTTCAATCCAATGATATAAGTATATTTCAAGATTCCTCAAATTTAATTCAATTTTGAATTAATCAAATCAAGTACAAGTTCAAAGTATTTAGGGAATCATATACCCCAAAGATAAGAATTCCCTAATTCAAGTATAGTTTCCATTCAGTTATTTTGAGTGGAAATTTCGAGGTAAACATAAAAAACACATTGTGTTTCAGGTTTGCATAATATTTTTATCTCCAGGTTTTCACTCAAGAAATCTGGTTGGTGAAAATCCCAATTACTAAGCCTGGCTAGCATTGCCTGTCAGACCATCCAGATTTACTAAACATTTTTTTTACGGTCATTAGATTGCCAAAACGACTGTCGGGTGGCATATGCTGTCACAAAGAGTTCACCAACTCACTGACACAGTTGACAGTGTATGTAATACTGCCGGCAATCGAAACTCACTTTATTCAAAGAGGTAATATAAATTACCATTTCATTTTTTGTCTCATTTCCTCACTATTTTCCATAAACACTGTACTGCAACAAAATGGCTGCAGCTGCCAAAAATGTAACTGAGCAAGAATTGCGAGAGCAGATCACAGCTGCCAAAGAGCAATTACAAGCCATAAATGCTGACTTGGCAGTTGAAACCTTGTCTGAGGAAGAGCGAGCTCAACTCAACACTGATGCAGAAACAGTACATGATGCAATAGAAACTCTTGAAATGGAGTTGGCTACAATCAGTGAACAAGAAAAGAATAATGGTGACAAGAAGCAACCAGAAGAAGAGAATGCGGTGATTGGGGTCCAAGAAAAAGAAGATGCAAGTGATCCAGAAGATGGCGCCACTGGCAAGACTAACCAGAACACTGCACAAACAAAACTCAGGCATGTCCCACTTCATGAGCTGAAGCAAAGAAGAGAGACATGCATGAAGAGACTGAAACAAGTCAGGCGGTTAGTGAAAGCAAAGGGAGAGGCTAAGTCTGTCTCACCAGAGATTTCTGCTGAATATGACAGCCTCAATGACAAAGTTGCGACTTTAGATGCTGTCATCAGTGAAAAAGAAGAACAAGAAGCACAGGTAGACAGAGCAAACAAAAAGTTTATGCGAACATACAGTAAAGTAAAGAAGGCTGTGTTCGCTCTTTTTTATGCATACAAAGATGAGGTCTTGGACACAACTGAAGATGACTTGGACGACCTGATTCGCCTGGACAAAGAAATGACAGCTACATATGAAGCCTGTCGAGATTTGTGCCCGCCAGACAACGAGATGCGGCGCAAAGTCGACAGCGCTAAGCAAATGTGCTCAGACATGGCGAAAGCCTTGAAACAAATTGGAGAGAATCCAATGATGGCAGACAAGGAGAGAAAAAGCCTTCTCAAGACTACTTGGGGAATGAATTATTCCAGGTCTCTCTTTGGAAGCAAGTTAGACTATGAGTCTGATATTTCTGCCAAGTCTAAAGTCTCCATTCAGTCAAAGGTATCTGTAAGTGCACAGATTTCAGAATCTTCAACAGGCTCTTCAACAGGATCAAGTAATGCCTCAGAAAAGGCCAGGAAGCTGGCTGAATTGAGCGCTACGCAAAAGTGTGCAGAACTTCACGCAAAGATAAGGAAATAGAAGGTGGCCTTGGAAAGTTGTCATGAACAATTAGAAATAGCAGAAGAAGAGGAAAGAGTCCAAAAGTCAGATGACATCTCTTGTTGCAGTGACAAGCCTAGTAAAGGTTATCTGAATCCAGAGGCACCTGCTTTTTCTCCTGAGGCCCGATCACCAAGAGCTGAAGATTGCGCGAGCCAAGTAGAGTCACAGTTGGCCTTCATCGCCCAAACATTCGCAGATAGCGTCAGCAAATCAAGGCTGCCTGTCCCCACACCTCCTGTGTTTGATGGTGACCCACTCAAGTTCATCAACTTTCGCAAAAGTTTTGTGACACTTGTTGAGAACAAGGGAATTCCACCATCAGACAAGCTGTATTATCTGCAGCAGTACCTTGCAGGAGAAGCCAGAGCGGCAGTAGAAGGTTGTTTTTTCGGAAGTGATGAAGCTGCCTACAACCGTGCGTGGACCACGTTGGAAGAGCGGTTCGGACACCTCTTCACCATTCAACTCTCCTTGAGAAACAAGTTGAGAGACTGGCCCAAAGTAACAGGCAAAGATAAGAAAGGTCTTCAGGATTTCAGCGATTTCCTGAGCACCCTCAAAGAAGCTATCCCCTACGTGAAAGGTCTTGAAGTTTTGAACGATTGCGTCCAAATCCAGGAAACAGCAGCCAAGTTACCCGAGTATTGTAACACTAGGTGGACACGGCGTGTTACAGAAGACATAGATGTTGGAAAGGGCTACCCTTCGTTTCAAGAATTTGTCGACTTCGTAGCCAGAGAAGCCAGAGTGGCTAACAACCCTATATGCGTGGTCGCTCAAAACCAAGACAAGTTGCCAACCACGAATAGAGGAAACGAGTTTAGGGCAAAGACAAAACGAGCACCTGGCATTACTCATGCCACCAACACCAACACCAGTGCTGAAAAAGAAACCCCTAAAAGTGGAGCCAAAAATTCTCCAGCTTGCACCTACTGCGACAAAGATCACCTCATCTACAAGTGCAATGCTTTCAAAGAGTTGCCTTATGATGACAAAATACAAAGCATTCGAAGCAAGGCCCTTTGCTTCAAATGTCTCAGACGTGGCCACACATCAAAGAAGTGTCTAGTTAAAGTGTCCTGCAACACGTGCAAAGGCAAACACCAAACTCTGCTGCACTTAGACAAGAAGAAAGCAGACACAAAGCTTACAGAGTCAGAAGCCGACAAAGATGAAAACACATTTGAATCTATTTCAAACAAAACCAACCAAGATTACATGAAGAGTTATACTTCAATGATCGTACCTGTTTGGGTCAAGACAGGCCAAGCTGGCTCGCAAGAAGTATTGGTTTATGCACTGATTGATTCCCAAAGCGACAGCTCCTATATCACAGAGGATCTGGCAGCCAAGCTGTGCATGCCACATGAAATAACAAGAATGAAGATAACAACTATGACATCTTCATCGGTGGTCTATTGTAAGAAGTTCTCAGACATCAAACTGAGAGGATACGACTCGACTGTCGAAGGCCGAGTCAAGTCGTGCTACACAAGAGACCACATCCCTCACAACAGGGAGCACATTCCTTCAAAGGTAGCGGCAAGTATGATGCCTCATTTGGCTCGAATAGCCCCCTTCATTCCTCCTTTTCAAGACTGTGAAATGGGACTGCTCATTGGATACTCCTGCCCACAAGCACTCAGACCGGTGGAGATAGTCTCCGGAAATCCCGAAGAAGCCTTTGCTGTGAAAACAGACTTGGGATGGAGCATCATTGGAGACCCTTGTTATGAACAAGGCAACAATGGCGTATGCCATAGGATTGTCGCCAAAGAATTGATAGTGCCACCACCCTGTGAGATCGTGAAGGATCTCAACCAAGATTTCAGCGACACCAAAGATGAAGCGAAGGAGCTAATCTGCCAGGCCACTGAAATATACAAAAAGGGCAAAGTTAGACTCCATAAGTTCCTGTCGAACAGCATAGACGTCCTGGAATCTATACCACCTTCAGAAAGAGCCACTACCGTCTCCGAAACAAACTTGGAACTGGAACCTCTCCCGGTTGAGCGCACACTTGGAACAAGATGGGATGTTCAAAATGACTGCTTCAGGTTCAAGATAACACTACAGGATAAACCCAACACAAGAAGAGGCATCCTCTCTACAGTCATGTCAGTCTATGACCCAAATGGATTTGTTAGCCCTGTGGTGTTGCAAGGGAAAAAGATCCTGCAAGAACTGTGCAAGCAAAAGAAATCCTGGGACGAACCCGTCGAGCCTGTCATAATTGAATGGTGGGAGAACTGGAAAGACCAGTGCAAAAGGTTGTGCTCTTGCTGCCGGTTAAAGATTAGGTGACATTGTGAAAATCTTTATGTTGGCATGACTTTATAGTCTTCCATCATAAAGATTTTGGTGGGAGTGTAACGGCAGCAGCTGTGTTTGTTTGATCCATGTGAGAAACATGGCAATTCTTGTGACTGTTACAATTTCCCCGCTATATAAGTCAACAGTGACATCCTTTCTAGTATTTGACCTCTGGTTGTACAGCAATGCCTCCCAAAGATTTGTTTTGGCAGGTATATATATTCACAGCCTGGCTCTGTGTGCCAGGCAAAAGTTGTTTACTTTGTGTCTGGGGGAACCCCCAACCCGGAAATGACCTTTGACCTCTGGGGAATCCCTTGGGAACTCCCTACCTTTTATTTATTTATTCCCTCCATATTTTCTTTTAAAACCTAGGTTTGGAAATTTATCCTTTGAGATTTAAGAATTATTGAAATAATTTGCCATCAAAAATACATGAGGTATAAGATTATTCACAACAGGAAGTAGACGATTTTGAGACTTCCTGCCCAGCAGAATAGGACAACGGACGGATTTTAGCATGGCTGGCTAAGACAAAAATCCAAAGCCATCCAGTTGTTCACCTCAGCCCAGGTAGGGTGAAACTGTCATAATGATGAAATAATCCCTCATAGCCAATTATCTACCCGATATTTTGTGAAAAGTTTGAGAGATGATGATATTTTTGAAGTTTGTTGAAGTGTGACTAGACCATGTGACTGTCAGGGGTAATCCATTGCCTATGTAACTTTTCACCTAGTCTCCATGCATGTGCAAAAACTGTAATAGTTGTGAAAAAGTAATTTTTGAAGCTTCATTTTGTGAATAGGGATGTATTTTTGACTTGAAGTAAATGCAGTATTATTCAGGTCGATCACTGCTGCAATTCCCGGCCTGCATGGCCTTTGGTAGTTTAGAAGTGCAAATCTGGCAATCCATTATTTATTGGATGCCTAGTTCTAGTCAATTTTATTGTTATGTTTTTGAATTAACATCTTGACTTTAAATTAGCTGAAATACCAATTTACAAGGTATTTATTCCGGGCTATTAATTGCAGACAAATGTGAGAGCCTGCAAGGAATTTCTGCCCTCGGAAGGGTGCAATCCGGCAAAGTGGTCAGTGAAATGTTTAACTCTGTTGAAGTTTAATGATGGTTGTTTGAATATGCACATGTTCAAAGAATAGAAACTTTTTGTGTGTGTTTCTAATATGAAAATCTGATGTGCACAAACCATACAATTTTAAATGTGGATTTGATAATCTGTTGTATTTGTTTACAGTAAATGCTGCATAATTTTTGCTGGTAGCTTTCTTGCAACAACTCAGTAAACCTAAAAAATCTACCAATTGAGATCATAAATGTTTACATTTGTGTGTATGCAGTATGATTTAATTTCTGTAATACTAGTGTTTGATATGTTATGTTTCAGTCTTTACGGTGTTTGATGCAATTAAAATCAAAGCAAGGACATTAAAGATGTGTCAAACATCAGTTATTGCACACCAAAATGCAGCTCATAATCCGGGGCCGGAACATATGCACCAGCGTAGGTATCTGGCAAAGAGGCCATAAGATGGCACCCATCCCTTATATATGGCAGTGCAGTGACGTGACGGGAAGTGCACATCACCACACTGCACTTCGCAATAAAGTGCTGTTTCCCATATACCACACATTGTCTTTTAAGAAATAGCAGTGATCATAAGGGAAAAAAGAAATAATACAACTCGGGTGACTACAATGAATGTGCTTGTGGTACTTATCCATTTTTATTAAGAAATAACTTTTCAACAGTCTTTGGACTAAGGCAATTTCTTTTTTTTTTAGATTATTTCTCCAGCTTTGGAGAATACTCTCTCAGAACACAGAGGATGCAGGTGTGCAAAGGAAAGCTACTGCAAGTGTAGCAGACTCAAATTCACCGCTGTGAATAATGCTGGTTGAGGCGGTAGAATATGGACTTAATTCCCATTAAAGAATTAGGCTTCAGAGAAGGGATGTTGTTTCATTATTTATTTCCTCTATGCAATAGGCAGCATGAAGACCATTCAGTGGTAGGTTATAGGGGTGTACAAATGTGGTCTATGATCAAAAGATACAAATATAACATAAATTAGCAAAGTAAACCAGTGCCAAAGCTTACATGCACCAATTAAATAATTCACATGCACCAATTAGCATGAATACATATAATCCACACAAATATCTGTATGAGAGCCAATGGCAACTGAGCAGGAACCTAAATCAATTTAACAATAAACCAAACACAATGTCTAGTGCAGCATGGTGGAGAAAACGGGGCCCATTTAGCTTAATTTAGTCTGTATTAACTGCTACAGATTTCTACATTTACCCATGAACTGCACAGCGGCGCAGTGGTTAGCACTGTGGCAGCACAGTTTTACCCTCGGCCGGGGGATCGCGGGGACCGTGAGACCGTGGGTTCGATCCCTGCCCCCGGCCAACAGTGATCTGTGTGGAGTTTGCATGTTCTCCCCGTGTCTGCGTGGGTTTACTCCGGGATTTCTCCGGTTTCCTCCCACATGCCAAAAACATGCAGGTTAGGGAGTTAAGGGGCGCTTGCACACGCAGCGACCGGCAGCTGGTGGTTTGTCACCAGACTGCAAAACAAATCTACCTACGGGTACAAAATAAGTAATAAAAAAAAAATGAACTAGCAAGGACAAACTACGTGGAAATCATGCAAATTAACATAAGAGCTGCTTTAAACAAGTGGCACATTATTTACATTCTCTTCATGAACGCACAGTGTAACAAAACAGAGCTACAACAAGCTGCTTGTCATGGCTGGGCAGAATTGGGTGTGACTAGTCAGTTGCTGTGACTGAGTGAGACTGCTGCTCCAGTGACTGCAATGCAGGCTCTCGCCAGTAGGCTTCACTGCTGGGTTTCCCAATACAGCCGCCCCCAAATGTCAAGTAGGACATTTGAAATCGCTCAGGAAGACCAGCAGAAGTGTCCATATCATCGTCGGAGATTTTGGGAAGCTGTATTCATCGAGCAATTGGGCAAACATACAGTAGGTTTTATCTCTGACCTTTATAGTTGCAGTCCATATTCATCCATCTGGTCCAGCAAGGGTATCGCCCACAGTACCCACAGGCCAGTGAGCATGTGGGAGTTGCTAGTCCACTATGAGAACAACCTGACCCACAGTGAGCTCCTTGATGTCAGTTCTCCATTTGTGACATTCTGAAGGCCCAGCAGGTACGATCGGATGAAAGCAGTCCAGAAATTGTCTGCTAAAATCTGACTATGCATCTGTAACCCTTGCCTTACGTTAATTAGGTAAAAGAAATTAAGTGTAGACCAGTTGCTAGGTTCATGAGGATTACAATAGGGAATTAAGATGACTGTGGAATGAAATAGCTGGAGGCAAGAATTGAGCAATTCATGGCTGTTATTTTTAAAGATAAAGAGAGCAAAATATACAAACAATTTACAAATATACAACTATAACAACAGCCAGCATGAAATAAAACCCCAAAAAATGTCTTACTGAGCTCAGTGTTTGTTTGTCTTTTTGTTTTAGTCGTTTGACCAGTCAAGATATCTTGTGTTTCCAAGTTCAGGTTTCTTTTCCTCTTTTAAAGCGGCGGCTTAAGTTGTTACCACTTTGAGTTTTGTGCACTGGAGAGAGGAAGGATGTTCTTCAGTCGAGATCTTGGTTCAGGTCTCGGTTCAGGCCTTGGTTCAGGTCTCAGTTCAGGTCTCGGGTCAGGCTCACCATCTCCATTCGGAGAGAATCCAGGATCCAGAAGATTCTTAATCGGCAACCAAAAAAACCTAGCCAAGATGAGGTATCAGCGTGAACACAGCAAAGGACAAATCCACCATGCCTCTCAAGCTCGTGCTCCCGTCAACAAGACGACCCACAGGCCTCCACACGGATCGTCGACAGCCTCTCTCGTCCGCTCTCAGAGCGCAAAAGACCGAAAAACGGGTGCGCGCCCCAGCACTCTGCTCGGAAGGCGGGACCAATACCGCTCCCAACGAATGAAAAGACCAAGATCACCCAACGTGACCATGAAACAGGAATTTAAAAAGTTGGATAACGAGGGTCACACTTCCTCTGGTCAAAATAACCGTTTTTCAAAATAAAATCACAAAATTGCATTAATACAAATGAAAGGTGAGAAAAAGGGTCATTTTCTCAGCTGGGTTACACATCCATCTTCTCCTTCCAGTAGGTTGCGGGAATCATAGAAAGCCTGAGGTAACGAGGAGTCTCAACGTCCTATAAGGAGGATGCTTGGGGTTATGGGATCAGGATCGGCAACATCCGATTACACATATCCAAGAGATTTGGCATTCAATATACCCTCTATCTCTATAAGAATGGTGTACAGGACTGGCTCTGGAACAGACTGTTCTTTCAAGATATCCTTAAGTGCAGCCTTCACAGATTTCACCTCGCGTTCCCACGTTCCTCCAAAATGAGGAGCACTAGGTGGATTGAAACGAAACTTGATCTGTTGCCTGGCTAGTTGCGCCTTTAGATGGGGCTCCATAGCATCAAAGGCTTCACGTAACTCAGAATCAGAATCAGAATCAGAATCAGGTTTATTGCCATTGTTCATGTAGTACACAAACTAGGAATTTGTCTCGGTACAATGCTGCAACATTAAACATGATAAGATAAGAGAAATAAACTATACATGTAATAAAGTGTAGGATAAGATTAAGTGATACTGGTCAACAGTTAAAATATATATTAGCCAGCAGCAGATACTGTGGAGAACTATATAGTGCAGTCGGTAATGCAGGAAGAAAACAGTGATGATTGACATGAGTCTGGTTGAGCTGCTGTACATGGTGCACGAGAGTCACTTAGTGTTCAGCAGTCTAATGGCAGAGGGGAAGAAGCTGTTCATGTGACGGGAGGTTTTAGTCTGGATGGACCGAAGTCTTCTACCAGAGGGGAGGGGGGCAAACAGTACGTGACCAGGGTGTGAGGGATCGGCTATGATCCGGCCAGCACGCCTCCGGGTCCTGGAGATGTACAGATCCTGGAGAGATGGGAGCTTGCAGCCGATCACCTTCTCAGCAGTGCGCACGACGCGCTGCAGCCTTAGTCTGTCCCTGGCAGTGGCTCCTGCGTACCACACGGTTATGGAGGTGGTGAGGATGGACTCGATGATGGCTGTGTAGAACTGCACTAACATCTTGGTGGGTAGCTTGAGCTTCCTCAGCTGCCGCAGGAAGAACATCCTCTGCTGGGCTTTTTTGATGAGTGAGCTGATGGTCAGCTCCCATTTGAGGTCCCTGGTGATGGTAGTGCCTAGGAAGCGGAAGGAATCAGCAGTGGTGATGGGAGAGCCTGAGAGGGTGAGGGGGGGCAGAGGAGTAGTGACTTTCCTGAAGTCTACAATCATCTCCACTGTCTTCAGAGCGTTCAGCTGCAGGTTGTTATTGCTGCACCAGGTCGCCAGCTGGGCCACCTCTCTCCTGTAGGCGGACTCGTCGCCGTTGGAGATGAGCCCGATGAGGGTGGTGTCGTCCGCAAACTTGATCAACTTGACAGACTGGTGGCTGGAGGTGCAGGAGTTGGTGTAAAGGGAGAAGAGTAGGGGGGAAAGTACACAGCCCTGGGGTGATCCGGTGCTGATGCTAGTATAGTCTGAGACAGTCTTTCCCAGCCGCACATGCTGCCTCCGGTCCGTCAGGAAGTCGATGATCCACCTGCAGAGGGAGTCAGGCACGTTGAGCACAATCTACTCACAATCTACGCCTATGAAGTTGGTTCCATTGTCGCACAGCAGCTCGAATGGTTTACCTCTCCGGGCAATAAAGTGGCAAAGAGACAATAGAAAGACATCAGAATCCAAACTCTCTAGACGATCTATATGTATGCACCTCGTGGTCTTACATTTGTACAAGATTCCCCATCCTTTCTCCTGACGACATCTGACCTTGACAGTGAATGGGCTGAAACAATCCATGCCAGTAGAATAGAATGGAGGCTTGTACAAACGTAGTGTGTTAAGTGGCAAATCAGCCATTACTGGCACACTGGGCTTGGCACGCCAGTGCTGACAGTCCCAACAAGCATGCTGAATCTTCCTAATAGCTTCTCTGCCACGTAACACCCAGTACTGCTGATGTAGTTGGGCCAAAAGACGTTCTGAAGTGGGGTACAGCAGCCATCGATCAAAGTCTTGAATCAGTAATCTGGCAGTACAATGGCCTGGGTCCAACACTATTGGATGAATAGCCTCTGGTTCCAGGTTCTCAGCGCGTCTTAGCCTGCCCCCAACTCTGATAAGGCCTGTGGCCTCATCATACTCTGGTGCAAGGGAAGCTAAGCGACTGTTGTCAGGATTTGGACATTTGACTTTAAGAGTCTTGACTTCCTCTGAGAAAGAGAGTCTGACTGAGCTTGGGCAAGAAGCAACCGCTCTGCTACTATGAAGTCTGTGGCTTCACAGGACCTTCCATCATCTGGCGCAGCTGCCCCATGAAGGGACCTCACTGTGGCCTGGATTAGCTCCCTCCAGGAGTGGTACTGGCTAGGACAGGGGTGGGCAAACTACGGCCCATGGGCCACATCCAGCCCTTTGGTCTTTTTAATCCAGCCCGCCAAAGACTGGTACATAATTGCCCAAATCATATCACAATTATGACTGCATTCATTTGACCTTGTCTTGTAATGCCTGGTAATTCCACCAGGTGGCGCATTAGGGGCAGCAAAACACTTGATTTTGCAGAGCCCGGGCTACTCTTTGTTATTACTCTGCTACTGCTCTGACAGCAGAACCCATTTGCAACAATGAGAGGGCCAAAGAAAAGAAAAGTCGACAGCGAGTGCCAAGAGTTTAATAAGGAATGGACAACTAAATACTTTTTTCATCAGAGGGATTAATGACAATTTTGAGATAAAGGAGGAGTTTTTGGCCACAGAATCCCTAAAAGGGAAAACATGGGGAGAGGACTTGTGTAACAGCGTGTCGGGGGTCATCATGAGGCACAAACTACCTTGGAGTAAGCTTGCCAACGTTACCACAGATGGATCGCCAAATCTGACAGGAAAAAATGTTGGGTTGCTCAAAAGAATCCAGGAGAGGGTGAAAGAGGACAACCCCGAACAGGAAGTAATTTTCTTACACTGCATAATCCACCAGGAAGCACTGTGCAAATCCGTATTGCAGCTTGACCACGTAGTGAAGCCAGCTGTAAAGCTCGTTAACTTTATTTGAGCGGAGGGACTTCAGTATCGTCAGTTTATTAAGTTTCTTGAAGAGACTGACGCCAATCACCAGGACTTGCTTTACCATTCCAATGTCTGCTGGCTAAGTTTGGGGAAAGTATGTCAACGAGTGTGGGAGCTGAAATAGGAGATTATCTCATTTTTGGAGCAACTTGAGAAAGCTGACAATTTTCAGAATCAGAATCAGAATCAGGTTTATTGCCATTGTTCATGTAGTACACAAACTAGGAATTTGTCTCGGTACAATGCTGCAACATTAAACATGATAAGATAAAAGAAATAAACTATACATGTAATAAAGTGTAGGATAAGATTAAGTGATACTGGTCAACAGTTAAAATATATTAGCCAGCAGCAGATACTGTGGAGAACTACGTATATAGTGCAGTCGGTAATGCAGGAAGAAAACAGTGATGATTGACATGAGTCTGGTTGAGCTGCTGTACATAGTGCACGAGAGTCAATAAGTCACTTAGTGTTCAGCAGTCTGATGGCAGAGGGGAAGAAGCTGTTCATGTGACGGGAGGTTTTAGTCTGGATGGACCGAAGTCTTCTACCAGAGGGGAGGGGGGCAAACAGTACATGACCAGGGTGTGAGGGATCGGGTATGATCCGGCCAGCACGCCTCCGGGTCCTGGAGATGTACAGATCCAGGAGAGATGGGAGCTTGCAGCCGATTACCTTCTCAGCAGTGCGCACGACGCGCTGCAGCCTTAGTCTGTCCCTGGCAGTGGCTCCTGCGTACCACACGGTTATGGAGGTGGTGAGGATGGACTCGATGATGGCTGTGTAGAACTGCACTAACATCTTGGTGGGTAGCTTGAGCTTCCTCAGCTGCCGCAGGAAGAACATCCTCTGCTGGGCTTTTTTGATGAGTGAGCTGATGGTCAGCTCCCATTTGAGGTCCCTGGTGATGGTAGTGCCTAGGAAGCGGAAGGAATCAGCAATGGTGATGGGAGAGCCTGAGAGGGTGAGGGGGGACAGAGGAGTAGTGACTTTCCTGAAGTCTACAATCATCTCCACTGTCTTCAGAGCGTTCAGCTGCAGGTTGTTATTGCTGCACCAGGACGCCAGCTGGGCCACCTCTCTCCTGTAGGCGGACTCGTCGCCGTTGGAGATGAGCCCGATGAGGGTGGTGTCGTCCGCAAACTTGATCAACTTGACAGACTGGTGGCTGGAGGTGCAGGAGTTGGTGTAAAGGGAGAAGAGTAGGGGGGAAAGTACACAGCCCTGGGGTGATCCGGTGCTGATGCTAGTATAGTCTGAGACAGTCTTTCCCAGCCGCACATGCTGCCTCTGGTCCGTCAGGAAGTCGATGATCCACCTGCAGAGGGAGTCAGGCACGTTGAGCAGGGACAGCTTGTCCCAGAGCAGAGTGGGGCGGATGGTGTTGAATGCGGAGCTGAAGTCCACAAACAGGATCCTGGCGTAGGTTCCCGGGGAGTCCAGGTGCTGCAGGATGGAGTGGAGGGCCAGGTTGACTGCGTCGTCTACAGACCTGTTGGCTCGATAGGCAAACTGCAGTGGGTCCAGGAGAGGGGTGGTGATGGACTTGAGGTGGGACAGGACCAGGCGCTCAAAGGACTTCATGACTACAGAGGTGAGCGCTACAGGTCTGTAGTCATTAAGTCCAGTGATCCGTGGCTTCTTGGGGACAGGGATGATGGTGGAGGATTTGAGGCAGGACGGCACGTGGCATAACTTAAGGGAGGTGTTAAAAATGTCTGTGAATACAGGAGCCAGCTGTTTCGCACAGAGTCTCAGGGTGGAGGGAGACACGCCGTCTGGGCCGGGGGCCTTGCGCGGGTTCAGTCTGGAGAACTGTTTGAGCACATCCTGCTCACTGATGATAAGGGGAGGGGGGGAGGAGGGGGGGTGCCTTAAATGAAGTAGGGAATATGGAGGCTGTGGAGCTGGAGGGAGGGGGGGAGTTGGACACAGATGACGAGGTGTCAAAACGGGCATAGTGTTGGGACAGTCTTTGACAAAGGGCTTTGTCATCCTGACCTTTAGGAGCCTTGGGTCGATAGTTGGTGATTTGCCTCAGTCCTCTCCACACGGAAGCCGAATCATTAGCAGTGAACTGCTGCTGGAGTCTCTCTGAGTATAGAGATTTAGCCCTCTTCAGCTCTCTGTTAAACCGGTATTTAACCTCCCTGTAGCAGTCCCTGTCTCCACTTTTCAGCGCTGCTTCCTTCTCCTTCCTGATCTGTCTGAGCTTAGCTGTGAACCAGGGTTTGTCATTAGAGTAACTCACCCTGGTGCGTGATGGAAGAATGTTCTCTTCACAAAAGTGGATATATGAGTTCACAGTGTCCGTGTACTCATCCAGATCATGCGTGGCTCCTTTAAACATGCCCCAGTCAGATATTTCCATGCACGTTTCCAGCTTCTCCTCAGCATCACTGGTCCGTATCTTCGTAGTGCTCACAACAGGTTTAGTGAGCTTCTTTGAGCTGAGTGATACTGATTGGTTTTGTGATTTAGCTTTTGCTGTGGACAATGACACACATGAATGAGCTGAACGTGAAGCTACAAGGGAAAGACCAGTTTGTGCATGAAATGTACACAAATGTCAGAGCCTTCAAAACCAAGCTAGCTTTATTCTCAAAGCAAATGTCAAACAAGTCATTCACTCATTTCCCCACACTGGCTACACTGAAAGAGGCCACTCGACATGTGAAAAAATACAAGAAATCACTGGATGACCTGCATGGAGAATTCTGCCGTCAGTTCTCTGATTTTGGAAAAATTGACAAGTCACTTCAGCTGGTGTCATGTCCCTTCACACAAGATCCTGAAATGGTGCCACAGGAGTTGCAGTTGGAACTGATTGATCTCCAGTATGACACCATCTTGAAGGAGAAGTTCCACTCTCTTAAACTGGATGAGTTTTATGCTTCATTAAGCCCAGCAAAATTTCCAAACATTCAGAAGATGGCACAGAGGATGCTAGTGTTGTTTGGATCTACGTATGTCTGTGAACAGACTTTTAGTGTGATGAACACCAACAAAGCACCCCACAGATCCCAGTTGAGTGATGAACACCTCAGATCTGTTTTGAGAATTGCCACAACAAAACTAACAGACTTTGACACACTGGCAAAAAAGGGTAATCAACAACACTGCTCCCACTAAAAGTGAATGTAAGTATTAACACTGTAATGCCATTTTTATTACCTCCGCCAAAGGGGGAGGTTATGTGATCATCGGCGTTGGTTTGTCTGTCTGTCTGTCTGTCTGTTTGTCTGTTTGTTTGTTAGCAAGATAACTCAAAAAGTTATGGACGGATTTTCATGAAATTTTCACAGATTGTCAGAAATCGGGTATCCTACAGATGATTAGATTTTGGTGGTGATCCGGATCACTGTCCACAAGAAAACCGCCATTACGCAAAATGCCATTTTCGTGAATAACTACTAAACCACTAACCCTATCATTGTCAATCCAATTGTTGTGAATCCAATTGCTAGTCATATGTTTTCATGGTCAAGGAATCTGAATTACCTCCACCAAAGGGGGAGGTTATGTGATCATCGGCATTGGTTTGTCTGTCTGTCTGTTTGTTTGTTAGCAAGATAACTCAAAAAGTTATGGACGGATTTTCATGAAATTTTCACAGATTGTCAGAAATGGGGTATCCTACAGATGATTAGATTTTGGTGGTGATCCGGATCACCGTCCACAAGAAAACCACCATTACGCAAAATGCCATTTTCGTGAATACCTACTAAACCACTAATCCTATCATTGTCAATCCAATTGTTGTGAATCCAATCGCTAGTCATATGTTTTCATGGTCAAGGAATCTGAAAACATACACACAAACACTGTATGGAGGGAACTGTGGCGCTAAACCGCCATTATGGAAAATGCCATTTTCGTCAATAACTACTGAACCACTAATCCTATCATTGTGAATCCAATTGCTTGTCATCTGTTTTCATGGTCAAGGAATCTGAAAACGTACACACAAACACTGTATGGGGGGGAACTGTGGCCGCCATTAAAGAAAATGCCATTTTTGTGAATAACTACTGAACCACTAATCCTATCATTGTCAATCCAATTGCTAGTCATATGTTTTCATGGTCAAGGAATCTGAAAACGTACACACAAACACTGTATGGGGGGAACTGTGGCCGCCATTATGGAAAATGCCATTTTCGTGAATAACTACTGAACCACTGCTTGTCATATGTTTTCATGGTCAAGGAATCTGAAGACTGTATGGGGGAAACTGTGGCGCTTGGCGGAGGTCTGCGCTCTCCAAGTGCTTTTCTAGTTTTTATCTTTGATATGCTGATATGATATGATATGCTTTGATATGTATCTGGTGCTGGCCCGGCCCGTCTGTCAAATTATAAAAGTCAATGTGGCCCCTGAGCCAAAAAGTTTGCCCACCCCTGGGCTAGGATCTGGGAGGTGAGGATTGGAGGTAACTGAAGCGGCCCCAGAGAATAATGACTTCTTCAACTCACATTCATCTGGTTCTGCTACAGAGACAAGGATTACTGGCCACTAGTCTGGATGATGATGCAGGAATTTGGGTCCTGAATTCCACCGATGAGAGTGACTGAGTTCTGGCAGGGTCAGTCCTCTGGTTAGATCATCAGCCGGGTTCTGGACTGAGTCTACATACCTCCAGTCAGCCCCATCAGTCAGGTTCTGGATTTCAGCTACCCATGTCCCAACAAAGATCTTGCACCAACAAGATTCTGATTTTAACCAGTGCGACACAGTGGTTGAGGAAAGTTTGGCTGATAGGCAGAGGAAAGTTTGGCTGATAAGCAGAGTCAGCTCTGTTTGAATTAGTTTGGCCATCTGTGCCCCAGTGAGGGCAGCATTCAGTTCCAAGCAAGGTACTGACAGTTGTTTTTTAGGTCCTACCCTGAATTTCGCTAGCACAAATGCAATGTGGATCCCGCCATTATCATCTGTGGTGCGTATGTAGGCCACGCACATGTCTCTGTCCTTCCATTGTGGAAGGACAGAGAGCTCCTCTTCCCAAGTTAACCACTGATCTCGTAGGTACTGTGGTTCAATCTGGTCATCCCAACAGAGATGCTGCTGCCTCCAGATATCCTGGATGAGGATTTTAGCTCTTGTCGTAAATGGTATCATGTAGCCCAGTGGATCATACTGACTGGCTAGCTTCTTATACAGGTTTCTGAGGGTAGGAGGCAGTGGCTCTGTGGAGCGGTGTCTATACCCCAGGGTATCATTGATACACTTCAACCACTGCATACCAAGGGTTGGTTCTTGGAGGTCCTCGCTGCTTCTCGACAACCAGAGTTCACTTGCAGTAGACCTAGCATCAGGTGGAAGATGTTCATTGACTGATGGGATATTATATGCCCATCGCCTGATCTCAAATCCACTTTCAGCTAGCAGTTGGCAAAGGTAATCTACCAGGCTCTTGGCTTCTTCAGTTGAGGGCATGCTATGGAGGCAGTTGTCATCATAGAATGAATCCGTTACTGTACCTACCCAGCTAGGTCCATCACCGCCATTTACCCGAATGTGGTGCTGGAGGGCATAAATGGAACAGCATGGGCTGCACGTGGTCCCAAATGGGAGTACTTGCCACTCATAAATGGATGGTTCATCTTCTCTTTGCATCTCTCTCCAGAGGAAGCGCAACAAAGGTCAGTCAGCAGGTAGCAGGCGTATTTGATGGAACATTCCTTTTATATCACCACTCACTGCAACAGTGTGTTGTTGAAAGCGAAGGAGAACACCAAGGAGGGATGGACCTAGATTAGGCCCCAGTAGCAGCTGCTCATTCAGTGACTGTCCATGGTATTGAAAGGAACAGTTGAAGACTATCCTGTCTTTACCTTGATGCTGCACCATATGATGCGGTATGAACCAGGATTCTTTGGTTTGACTGGCCTCTTGAGGAGAAATCTTTGCCACATACCCTGCTTGCTCCAGTTTGTGAATTTCTGCACAGTAGGTCTCTGCTCGTTCTGGGCTCTTAGCAAGCCTGCGTTCTGTACTGTGCAAACTAGGCAGCACTGACTCCTTCAGTGCATGAAGGGTACAAGTGAGAGTGTGACGAAGCAATGGTATAGCGTAGTGTTGCACCCCATTGATGTTGACTCTGATAATAGCAGTCTGCAAAAGGCTATAAGCTTGTTAATCTTGTTTGGATCTGGTTACGGTCTTCTCAGAGAGGGGCACGGTGTCAAGTTGCCATAGATGTTCCACATTTCTCAGAAGATCACCATGCTCAGTGGCGGTGGTTAAATGCAAATACTGCTACTCACTGCGTGAGCCCTAAAAGAAACTCTTGGGGCCCTGCAACATCCATCCAAGCTGTGTGTGGACAGCGATGGGTCCACCCATTGGCCCTCTGTGGATGGATTGGATGGGTGTGAGGAGGTGCGGTAGATCTGACCCAATCAAGAATATAGGTCGTACGTGGTCTACCGGGGCTAAAGGGAGTCCTGCTAGATGTGGATATCTCTGCTGGAGGGCAGGAACAGGGTAAGTGAGTTCAGCAAGACTGAGCTCATCAGCAGTGAAGGTGTTCAGGATCTGGTACTTCTCAGTAGGTTTGTTTGGAGGTGATACTTCGAATGAGACTGCAGAGCCAGTAAGATGGTTTACACTTTGGTGTATGGTCTGAAGCGCTAGTGCCTCTGGGGTGCCGGTTAGATGCAGCTGCTGTACGACCGGGGAAAGGATGACAGTCTGCTCTGATCCATCATCAAGGATGGCATAAACCTCCATTGTGGAATCATTATTGTGTATAAGAACCTTCACAACCTTTATCATTACCCTCTGGGATCTGTTGGGCCAGTCAAAGTAGATTTATGTGGTAGGCAGGCTGACCATCAGGACAGCACTAGAGGTTTCCTGTACAGAGTCATGGAGGACTGTGAGGTGTAGTTCCTTACACACCTTACAGGGACGTTTCAAATTGCAGGTGTCTACAGCATGACTTTGGCCATATCTCCATCACCTCTTGCTGTCTTTAATCCATTTTACAATTTGGCTGGGGCTTAGTTTCTTGAACTCACCACAAGAGTTGAGATAATAATCCTTGTTGTCACACTGAGGAGAGTAGGGTTTCGGCTTGGTACTCAGTTTTGGTTGAGTGGGCTGAGGTGAGACAGATGTTTTCTGAACTGTGAGAAGGACTGGTGTTGACTGTTCTATCCCTGGAGGTCCTACTTTTTCCTTCCACATAGGCCTGTAAGAGTCTGTATGGAATAAAGCTGCAGCCCAACTAGATATCCTTTTAGCCTGTGATTTAATTTGCAGCCAGGCAGTGAGGTCAGGGAGAGTATAAGTTTGATCTGTACCTGTCTGCAGGATCCCATGGCTGAGACAGTATTCCACAAAGCTGTCCGAAGAGCTGGCGGCATCTTGCTCAGTAGCCAATCCACATGTGATCCACACACCAGCTCATTACCATTCTGCCCTTCAAGGGTCTGTAGCATGCCAACCAGGATCTGAATAGCTAATGCAAAGGCTTCAAAGGCAGTAGCATCCCCTAACTTGAGTGCCGGAATGTTCAAGATTGCTCCCAGTTCCGACTGGATGAGCTGTCTTGGCTGACCATACTTCTCTTGTAGTACCTGTAATGCAGCTGTATAGGGCTGAAGAGGATACTGTACATATAGGCTTTCACCAACTGTAAAGCACTGGAGAGCTTTAGGTGGCTGAGCAACACCTGATACTTGTACTGCTCACTGAGATGGCTGTGGCTACTCAACAGGTTATCTAGAGCCATCTTAAGTAGGGCAAAATTGGTCTCCCGTCCACTTTCGAATACAGGCAATGTAGGTCTGGGGATGCCATATGCCGAAGCGATCAACAGTTCTGCTCCGGGTGGTGGTACATAACCAGGCTGAAGAGCAGTAGACACTGGAGTTGTCTGACTGAAGTAAGTATTGTGTCCCAGTGGTGGCTGAGAGGTAACGGGATAGGGCGATTGGACAGGAAAGGAGGTGGAGACACTTTGAGCCACAGGTGGGGGTGGAGCTAATGGTGATGGCGCAGGGTATGTGGAGGAGTGTGCTTGACACAGTGATAAACCTGTATCAGAATAGGGTATGAAAGGAGGATAATGTTTAATGCTGGTTATTACCAGTTGGGAAGTGGCTGAAGGTCCTGAGCCTGACGCTGTGGCTTGCGGAAGGACTAGGGACGTATGGGATGCTGTGACAGCTGTAGCTTTAACAGGTATTGTAGCATGCTGCACTGATAGGAACCCCTGGAGGGTGAGATGAGTGTTGTCGGCCTTCTGACTTGGTGGAGGTGGCTGAAGGAAGCTGTCTGGAGATGAAGGGGGTTCTGGTGTGTGTCGTCCTGTCTCGGCTGTAAGAAGAGATGTAACAAGTTTGGCTACCTTTAATTCCTTCTCTGCTTCCTTCAAGCGACGGTTCCTATCTAGGTGTTTAGTTAGGGCCTCCTTTGCTTGGATAGCCTCCTCCTGAACACGCTGTGCTTCCTTTGCCTGGATCTGTAGGTACTGATACTTTACATCAGCCTGTGAATTCGCCTCAATCTCGTGATGAAAATTCTCATGCTCCATTTCCTTCATCCTCTCCTCTAAAATAGCAGCAGACACAGGTGAGAGAGCTTGACCAGGATACATACTGACCCAGGCTACTGACAGAGGATCCAGTGACTGGATCTGGAGTCGTAACTGGTGGAGCCAGAGCTGGATGCCCTTTTACTGGTTGATTTCCTGTGCTTGCATCCATGTCGACTGGCATGGTGAGAAGAAGCAGGTTGAGGATGAACCAATGAGGGTGTGTAGCCAACCTGGTAATCAGCAAGATGAGGGGGCAATCTGCACTCTCAGTGTGGCCCTTTCTGGCTCTCTAGATTTCTTGGACCTGCGTTGTCCATACTATCTGAGGGGCTCTCAATCCGGCTCGAAGGACCACTTGTAGCAGACTCAAATTTACCACTGTGAGTAATGCTGGTTGAGGCAGTAGAATATGAACTTAATTCCCATTAAAGAATTAGGCTTCAGAGAAGGGATGTTGTTTCATTATTTATTTCCTCTATGCAACAGGCAGCATGAAGACCATTCAGTGGTAGGTTATAGGGGTGTACAAGTGTGGTCTATGATCAAAAGATACAAATATAACATAAATTAGCAAAGGTAACCAGTGCCAAAGCTTACATGCACCAATTAAATAATTCATGTGCACCAATTAGCATGAATACATATAATCCACACAAATATCTGTATGAGAGCCAATGGCAGCTCAGCAGGAACCTAAATCGACTAAACAATAAACCGAACACAATGTCTAGTGCAGCATGGTGAAGAAAACAGGGCCCATTTAGCTTAATTTAGTCTGTATTAGCTGCTACAGATTTCTATATTTACCCATGAACTAGCAAGGACAAACTACATGGAAATTATGCAAATTAACATAAGAGCTGCGTTAAACAAGTGGCATATTATTTACATTCTCTTCATGAACGCACAGTGTAACAAAACAGAGCTACAACGAGCTGCTTGTTATGGCTGGGCAGAATTGGCTGTGACTAGTCTGTTGCTGTGACTGAGTGAGACTGCTGCTCCAGTGACTGCAATGTAGGCTCTCGCCACTAGGCTTCACTGCTGGGCTTCCCAACAGCAAGTTTGTACAGTGTAGGGTAGGAGAGTTTCTGTCTCTCCCAGTACATTCACCTCTGTCCTTATTGTCATGTAGGTCACAATAGTGCCTCAGCATAATGATGTGTTATTGTTGTATCCAAGCTCTTTGAAACATAACCGACACTTCACCTTGCAAATAAAAATAAAATTACAAGATTGGCCTAGCTGGGACTTGAACCCCAGCCTCCCAATTGCGGGGCAGATACTTTACCTCTAGGCCATCACTTCAATTACAAAAAATATCCGCTATTTGTGAAAAATGTATCATTGCGAGAAATGAGATCAAACTGTTCCCAAATGGGAGAAGTCCGTATTTTTGGTGCTGGCTCCATCTGAAAATTGGCTGTGACAAATCCTTTACACAGTCAAACATAGACAACACAAAACGTGAGGGACGGGGATTTCCATTGTGTATTGCTGCTCACTTTATTTCATGTTGTGTGGAAAATCATGAATGGCTTCCTGACCCAGTCACGTGGTACGATGTCAGCAATACATGCCTCAAAATGAACTTTGCCAAATATTTCCTGGACAAGCTCAGAGCACCCTCCAAGCTCCGGAGCCTGCCGTCCCATCACTACTGTTGTGGAGAGTACAATAAACGGACCAGGCTTTAACAGCAGACGAACTTTATTCACTCTCTCACTTTACTCAGACTCAGAAAAAGCAATAAACTCATGCCACAGGGTCTCTCCTTTATATCACCACACTTATTCCCCCTGCTACCTGAGGTCTTGCATCACAATACATTTACATATCACAATTCCTATTGTCCCCAACTGCTTAATCCCCCACGCTCTTCCAGCAGAGGAATTTACTGCCACTCCTTTGCTTCCAGTCTGAGATGAATATCCCAGCATGGGTTCCCCACACCGCCCCCCCAGAGTCTCAGACTGAGCGTTAACCCTCACGTCCTTTTGGCTTCAGCCTCCTCCCATACCTGCTGTAACGAGGGGTCTGTGTCCATCTGTGGGTGGACAATGGTGAGGGGGGGGGACATTCAGCTTGCTCGTGTGGCTGCTCTGATGAATCGTTTACCTGGGGAGTCCCCAGTGGGGGTCTTCCATGCCAAGGAGCTTGAGCCAACATCACTTGCTCATCCGCCACCACAAAGGCAGGCTTAAGCCTGTTTATACAGATTTTCTCCCGGCGACCCCCCCCTCCCCCCAAGTCGAACACAAAATGTTTGTCCCCTGGTTCCAGCACTCTAAACGGGCCATCGTAGGGTGGGCACAATGGGGGGTGGTGGGCATCATGCCTGACAAACACGAACGCCGCGTTTTTCAAAGTTTTTGGCACAAAAGCACGTGGAAAACAGTGATAGGCCGGGCCAGGTAGCGTGCCTATGTCTGTGCTATGCTGTGAACACGGGGACGGATGGTTGTTCGGCACGGGGTTATCTGGTAAAAATTCCCCAAGGAGCCGCAGCGGCTGAGAAAAGACCAGCTCCGCCGGGGAAGCCTCCAAATCCTCTTTTGGTGCAGAACGCAACCCTAACAGAACCCACGGCAACTGGTCCACCCAATTTGCATCCGTAAATGAAGCCCTGAGCGGTGCTTTCAGTGACCTATGGAAACGCTCACATAACCCATTGGCCTGTGGGTTGTACGCGGTTGTGCGACACCCAGGCTACGGGCCATCACGGACCAGAGGTCGGAAACAAACTGAGGGCCCCTATCAGACGTGATGTCCGAAGGGATGCCAAAACGTGCCACCCATGTTGTCAAAAAGGCACGCGCCACGTCCACAGACGTGGTTGCAGCTAGCGGGACTGCTTCTGGCCAGCGTGTGGTGCGGTCCACCACTGTCAGAAGGTGCGTGAACCCCTGCAATGGCGGGAGGGTGCCCACGAGGTCCACGTGAACGTGGTTGAACTTCTTAGCCGGAATACGAAACAGCTCCAAAGGGGCCTTTGTGTGCCTGTGCACTTTGGCTCGTTGGTACGCTACGCAGGCGGCAGCCCACTCTTTCACCTGTTTGCGCAGGCCTGGCCATACGAACTTTGCTCCCACCATTTTGACTGACGCACGCACTCATGGGTGCACCAGGGCGTGAACTGACTCAAGCACGTGTAGAGGCTTGGAAATAGTTAAGAGCTATGTAAAAGGTGCTAAAAAGACATTTGGATAAAAAAAAAATTAAAAAAAAACAGGCACCCCTACAATTTTTATTTTATTCTTTAATTGTTTTATTTTTCTGCAATGCATTTGTAATCCATCTGGTTCCATGATAACTCATGTGAGTTGAGTGCAGTTCCATACGCCGACCAATAGATGGTGCATGTCGCACAATGATAGAGAGTAGACGCGCACCGGAGGACGAAAAATAAACTCCTCTGTGTGAAATAACAGCACGAAACGTGTTCCCCGCCTATTCTTCTATCACAGGTTGGTAAATACTAATAATTCAAGAGTGCAATATAAACTGTAAGAGTCCTAAAATGTCTGAGATTATATTGTGATAAGTGTGAGACGGAAAACGGGTTTGTAAGGGTATTTCTGTTAGAGTTGATGTGTTGTTGTATAAGCTAACCTGCTAATGCTAATGATTGATGTGTTGTTGTATAAGCTAACCTGCTGATGCTAATGATCGAGTGTATGGACGTGCCGCACGGGGGGAGTTCGCCCCATGTTAGGAACCATTTGATTAGTTTATGTAAAGATATTTATGAAACGGTTTTCATACAGTATGACATTTACTGGTTTTATTTGTCACCAAGTGTGTATATTTCGGGTTTATTACCGAATACCAGGAATACTATTGTAAAAGTGTATTAGATACACAGTGGCCAGGTTAATGCATTGTTAAGAATGACACCACATACTGTACATTTATGACAGTGCTTAAAATGATTAATTTAAATGTAAATTCATGGGTTATTGTTTAAAATATAAATATTTGAACAAGTTAAAAGCTATATACATGGGAAGGAGATATAAAAACAATAATTCATTTCATGTTAAGATAATTTGTTAAAAATGTTAAGTATACAGTTAATGTCACATTGAAAATTGTGATAAATGGACATGATTGTGTTTTGTTTAATGGTGATGTGATCAGATAATAAGAGAGAAACTATGGACCTTGACAGTAAATATCAGTCAGTCGATGTTGGTCATGTCCATGTTCCTGAGCCATCAACCTAAGCAACTGACTACAGAAAACCACAGCCATGTCTGCTCTACATGACCCGAGATGGGAAATCCAGCAAGCGCTTCACCAGCTGACCATTGCCCGCTGCAGAAACGTTCTTTACAAGCTGGCCGGGTCGTTCAAGGATGAGGCGGGAGAAGATTTGCCAGGTGCAGAATCGACCAAAGTGGAACTCTTCGACTTCATTGTTGACTCGCTGAGAAGTCCACAACTGAAGAGCCTTGAGGACCAGGGGATGTCTCGCCTGCTTGCTTTCCGTGACCTCATCATTGAACTGCAATCGCCCACAGCAGCTGGAGAAGTGGATGCAGAGGTGCCACCCGACGATGATCCGGTCATAGTAGTTCCTGTGACCACTGGAGCTGCAGCACCATCAGGGAAGAACCATCCAACATCACCATCTATAGTTCCTGACCCAGGGTTAGTCAGACTGACTGAACTTATGTCACTGTTGCCACGTAGAGAGTACAAGATTCATGGTGGTCAAATCTCTGATTTTAATTCTGATTTGAGTTACAATAACTTGTGCAAACAGCTTGATGAAGGGCTAAATGAAGGGTTCACAGAGGCTGAGATTATCAGAACGGTGTTTAAGATAATTAAGCCTGGTACCTTTAAAGATATGCTTGTAACCAAAGATAGCCTTACTGTAGCTGAGTTAAAATGTTTCTTAAGGACACATCGACGCGAGAAAAGCAGCACTGAATTATTTCAGGAGCTGAGTAATGCTAAGCAAAATGACAAAGAAACACCACAACAGTTTATGTATAGACTAATGGGGCTAAAACCGCGTGTGTTGGTTGCATCTAAAAACAGTAGTGGGCTTCATTATGACAACAAGTTGGTACAAGGTGTGTTTATCCATTCAGTGTATCAGGGTTTGAATGAAAAATACTCTTATGTCAGGAGAGACCTTAAACCTCACATCTCAAACACCAGTGTCCCAGATGACTCCATCCTGGAGCTCATAATAAATTCTGTTAGTGAAGAGACAGAGAGATTAAGTAGGTTGGGACAAAGTCACAAACAGAAAGTCACCAGTGTTAATGCGGCACAGGTAGAGACAGATCAAAGCTCTATTAAAATGCACACTGAAGTCCAAGCTAATCGTGTAGCTATCCAGGAGCTGACGGCACAGGTCTCCTCCCTAACAAAGAGTTTAGAAAAGGCCCTAACCCCAATGGTAAATACAGTAAACACCAGTCCCACAGCATCTGTCCCTAAACAGCCAGCACTGAAACCTGCAGTGAAAGGAAAGTGCCAAAAGTGTACCGCCCAAGAGACTGAGCGCTGCACACACTGCTTTTGATGTGGAGAGGAGGGGCACAGAGCTATAGGTTGCCTTCAGAAAAGCAATGTGTCGGGAAACTGGAGGAGGTCGCTGGGGAGAGACCACCAGTGACTGAACCACCAGCAGAGTCCCACAACACTAAAAGACTGAACTTCGAACAGACTACTGCCAAGTCCCAAAAGTTACCCAACACAAAGCGTGTGGCACAGCTCATTGGCGGTAGGTGTATGATCAGTTGCCAGTTAAATGGAGTAAACCTACAGATGTTATTGGACAGTGGGGCACAAGTAAGCATGGTTGAAAAGTCATGGGTACAAGCAGCCTTACCAAATGTGAAAATACAGCCACTCGAGAGCCTATTCCCAGGCCATCCACTCGAAATCACCGCAGCCAATGGAACGGATGTTCCGTTCGAGGGGTGGATAGATGTCCTGCTCGAGATCACAAGTTCACAGTATGGTTCTGTATCCTTGTATGTTCCAATGCTTGTCAGTCAGCAGCGTTTGAGCACTCTGCTGCTGGGCTTTAATGTGATCCAAGAGATAATAATGGCAAACAGTGAACAAAGTGACGATATTAGCTTAGTGGGCTTACTGTCAGAGACTTTAAAGGTCCAGAAAGGTAATGTTGAATCACTCATCTCTGTTGTCCACGAAAAGTCAATAGAAAATGAACAAGAAAGTTTAGTGGTGAGAGTTGGGGAAAAAAAGGACTCACTGTTCACAGTAACCAAATCTGTATGGTAAAATGTCACATCAGAGCATTTCCTGGAGGAGGAGAAATGTTGTTTGAGCCAGCTGTGAAATGTAACTCACCGGATGGATTGGAGTTATTCCCAGCTCTTATTGATGTACCCGCTGGTGCTTCAAAAACTGTCAAAATCCCAATCCAAAACCCAACAAAGCACAACATTTTTCTAAATCCAAAGACTGTTTTAGGACTTATTTCAGAGATCACTGAATACAAACCTGTAAATGTTTGTTCCAGTGCTGAAAATGCAACCAAAACTACAGACAAGCCATTTTGTCACTCTGCTCAAGTGACATGTGACAGTCAAGGTGAGGGTGAAGAAACATTAAGCACTGCCCCCTCACACCTGAGATGGCACCCTAATGTCAATTTAGACCATCTCTCAGAGGGTGATCGGGAGGTGGTTCGGCAGATGCTCTATGAACAGTCTGATGTGTTTGCTCATGATGAAGGAGACATTGGATGTATTCCTGGACTACAGCTAAAAATCAACACCACTGACAACACACCTGTGCAGAAAAGTTACAACTCCATTCCAAGACCACTGTATAAAGAGGTGAAGGAGTATGTTCAAAACCTTTTAAGCAGGGGCTGGATCAGAAAATCAGTGTCAAACAACTCGTCGCCAGTAGTGTGTGTGCGTAAAAAGGACAATACTTTGCGCTTGTGTGTTGATTTTCGTGAGCTGAACCGAAAAACCATACCTGACAGGCATCCGTTACCACGGATACAAGATCTACTGGACAGTCTTGGGGGTAACTCCTGGTTTTCCATATTGGATCAGGAAAGTGCCAACCATCAGGGTTTTGTAAGTGAGGAGTCAAGACATTTAACTGCTTTTAGCACACCCTGGGGACTATACGAGTGGGTGCGGGTTCCATTCGGGTTGTCAAACACGCCGGCCACATTCCAAAGGTGTATGGAGGGGGTGTTAGAAGGGATCAGAGACGAGTGTTGCGTGCCTTACTTGGACGATGTACTGTGTTACTCCAAAACCTTTGATGAGCACGTAGAACACCTTAAACAGGTTTTGTGCAAAATGCAACAACACGGCATAAAACTTCGGCCAGCCAAATGTGAACTGTTCAAAAACCAAGTACGCTACCTGGGTAGGCTAGT